>CM035441.1:107458203-107835703 GCA_020310875.1 Ceratopteris richardii | reverse complement strand
TTTATAATTGTTGATGGTATTTAACTTCAGTCTAAACCAATACTGCTTTAACTATCTTGGTTACTAAGTTAATTCCTTTGCATCTTTTGAGAATTCTAGATGCTAAAATGTAAATCTAGTACCAAAACATAGGTCAAGAGATTGATTTTCCTAGTTGTAGATTCAACAAGTTGTTTTGGACTTAGTCTAACTTACCTTGTATGAAAGATTTTTTTTTTTTTTAAATTTTTAAGAGACCTGTGTAGCTTAACTTTGGAATTCGGGATACGTGAATGGTGGGCAATCACATAAACTTCTGCCTCAACAGCTTCAACATAATTCCATTTATTAAAGCAATTTGTTCAAATGCGGTAATTACTTATAAAGAGGAACCTGATATATCGATTATACATCAGGTAGGCAATGCTTTATCTTAGTTTATTCTGAGCTTAAGAACCTTATTGATCATAGAGGCTTGTGCATGGTGAAACCCCGCGATGAGTAAACAGATGAAGGCACATTGAGTGAAGATGGTCAAAGTGATAGACACCTTAATTTTCTGTAAATGGTTTCACCTTTATTGACTTTCTATATCCTAGAGCGAAGGAGAGTATTTTTGTTTTTCTAATTGCTAGTTCTCATTATTGATAATGATGTTCATGACGAGTGTGCAGTACCATGGGGTGGTTATAGGCTGGGTTTTGGAGCAAATGCAGATCCAGAGCCGGGACGGTGCAGACGGACAGATGGAAAGAAGTGGCGGTGCTCCAGGGATGTGGTACCTGATCAAAAATATTGTGAAAGACATATTCACAGGGGAAGACATAGAACACGAAAGCCGATGGATAGCCAGCAGGCTGTGGTAGCAGCATCTTCCTCACCAGTTTGTGTCTCTACCTCAGCCTCTGGCTCTGCTTCTGCTGTGGGATCCTCTGCAGGTATTTTGTCTACAATTGGCCCTGCATCAGCAACTGTGCAGCCAATGACTGCTGGCCTTACTGCTCGCCATTATTCTGCTGGGAACTCCCCCACTGCATCTTGTCTTTCTGTTGGATCCTCCCTCACAGCATCCCATTACAATCAGCTACCATCCTTGCACTCCCCTCCAGGAGCTGGGGCTACAATGTCCTCCAAAGACTACAGGTAATTTCTACTTGTTATACTGATTGGAGGACTTCCCTTGGCTGTGTGGAATGTATGTGATGCTGAAGATAGTTATGTTATAACGTATGGATGATTGTAGGTACATCAGCAACATGTCTCGGAATGACCTAGATATGGGGGCTGAGCAGATGCTCTTTGGTGAGGCTTCTGGCAGTTCAAGAGGTATGGGCTCATCAGAGTATCAAGGTCTTCATCATCAACAAAGTTTAGCAATGCTGTCTTCAGTTAGCAATTCATGGCGTGCCACACCAATGCAACAATCCCGAGCGCCATCACCAAGTCCATCTCCACATCCCTCCATGAAGTCAAACACTAGCAGCCCTTCCATCATGCAGTATAGTTCTCCCCAGATTCGAACCTTGTTGGGTCAGGATTTTGGATCTCTTTCTGCAGAGACAAACTCAGTGAATCTGCAGTCAAATATGGTTCATCATCCTCAGCAGCAGCATCAGCACTCATTCCTTGGAGGTGGTTTTGGTTCTGCAGAAGCTGTAAGCACTGTTGGCCGTGAGCCTGAAAGCCAGCCTCTACGCCATTTTTTTGATGATTGGCCACGCTCCAAGGATGCTTCTGCACTGTCTTGGTCTGATGTTGAAGATGATAAACCCAACCGCAATTCATCAACCACTCAGCTTTCAATATCCATTCCTGTTTCTTCCTCTGAGTTCAACACGAGCCCTCCCCCAGGCAAGCTAAAGCTCTCTCCGCTCAAGTTGTCCATGTCTAGGGCAGGGGAGGAGGACATCCCATTAGGAGTGGAGCTTGGAGTCGGCATGGGGCTTGGTGTTAATGAGGAACGTCATCGCCAGCAACAAGCAAACTGGATCCCTATTGCATGGGAGACTCCTATGGGTGGTCCTCTAGCTGAAGTTCTGCAATCAAGTACACCACGAGCCAGTAAAAATTCAGGTCTGAACTTGATGACAGAAGGTTGGGGTGAGAGCCCTCGAGACAGTCCACAACTTGCATCTTCACCGAGAGGTAAGCAATGACGATATACTTTTATTCAATGTCCTACCCTCTCCCCACTCAGCAGACTCTCTCCTGCTCGCCACATAATGGATGACAGACAAACGAATCTACATATGCTCATAGACATTCAGGCCCCATGTCTGGTTGTGAACGCAGCATATTGCAGTATGCATCTATTTTCAGAAAGGTTAATTGTAGAAGTGTCTTTGCTATGCTGCAGAGAGAGAAGTCGGTGGTCGAGCTACAGCAGTTACAGTAATGGATGCTTCCTTGAAAGGTGTTGAATGACATACCTGTCTGTGGTCGCTGGCACTTCCGTTGTGACCTGTTCCTGTCTTATCGAATCCCCTCGCATAGATCTGATCATCTACCATACTCTGTTTGGGTCCAACTAAACATGATCACACTCCATATGCTAACAGAGACAAAGCATTGAATCGCAAGCCTGTACTCTGTCCATGTACTTGTTCCTCAGGCCAGCTAATGCAGAACTTATATTGGCAACAAAGGCAGTTTCAGGTCAACCTAAAGCAGCAGGCGAGTCCATGCACTTGAAATGCTTGTTCAGGAGGCCAAGCGTAGGGAAGATTGTTAATGAAACAGTCTTGGCTCTTTTGCACAGGCTATGGAAGTGCACTGATTGTGTCTGGTGCATGCACAGGAGATCCCTTGACACCTGCTCTCTTGCAAGCTCAATGCTCTTTCTACGTTTTTTTTCTCTGGAGACTTCTTAAATGAGCATGATCTTCCACATGGGAAGTGCCTGATTTGTTCAGATTTGTGCTTCATTGAAGGCGAAATACCGTTTTTGAATACTCTTCATGAAAGCGTGGTTTACCGTCTGCATCCCGATACTATTTGTATTAAGTAGACTTCTGCATGGTTAGACGTATCATTCAATCAGGGGACTTGAAACGAGAATGGGAGAAGATCTCTTCTAAGCTGCTTAGTTGCTATCTAATTTCGATTATCAATGAAGCTTACAGAGAAGTAGCATATATATAGTCTTACGCTTGATTATACGTATCTTTGAACGAGAGGAGTTGAAGTTGAACGGCAGAAGGATATCTTCTAATCTACATGTTTAATGTCACTTGAATCTGATTACTAAAGAAGTTAAGAGGGGAATAGAACTGACTTGGAATGGAGTGGAAATCCCTCCTGCGCAAGGTGGTGAATCTCTCTCTCTCTCTCTCTCTCTCTCTCTCTCTCTCTCTCTCTCTCTCTCTCTCTCTCTCTCTCTCTCTCTCTCTCTCTCCCCCCTTCACACACACACACACACACGAAAAACCATACTCCAACTCTAGAAGAGACGACAAACAAACGGACGAAATGGCAAGATCGAGACAAAAAGGTGGTCTCTATACTAGGAACCCAAATATCTTATGTCCTTAAATATCTCAAACTCATACGAATACTCTGGGCATCGTGAAGTTGCAACAACTTGAACCTTAAGTGCTGGGGACAAGATTTCAAGACCCATCTGAAGGGAAGACAATGTGGTGTTAAGGTAAGAATTTTAGCTACCCAGCTAATGGGTCCTTTTTGCAAGCGATTTCTTCTTTGGGCGCTTAGTGTTTGGGCTGTTGTGTGCCCATACTTAGGGAGATATGGAGGTATTGCGGACACTAAGATTCTTCGCCATGTAATGTAAGCTTATATTTAGTGAGATATGGAGGTGTTGCGGACACTAAGATTATTCACCATGTAATGTGCAAGTTAACTTTACATCACGTAAAATGTTCATTTTTTTAGCTATCTTCGTCCAGAAAGTATGGCTAAGATATAACACCAAGAGAGATTAGTGGACCGATCTTAACCCACGCAGATTAAAAAAAGCTTGGGCAGAGCAAAAATAATCAGCACTTTCAAAACGAAGTTATAGGGTTCATGCAAAAGCTCCAGCTAGATAGACGAATGGGTTCCATAACGAAACAAAAAGCGAAGTAAACAGGATGTCCCTTAGTACGAAAATATATGAGAGACGGATGGGATTTAATTGTGCCAATTTTTCTTCCACGTCCTAAGAATGATGTTTACTTTTATGCTGCAGACCATGCACCAATCCATGTTGGGCACTCCTTTAAAATGGAATGTTTTAGCATCACTTATGTGGGTAATGTTGGAAGTGTGCAAAGCTGAAGTGAGTCCACAATAAGGCTTCAGTAAGTCATATAAGAGCTCGAAAATATCTGGAAAATACCAATAACGAAGTGCGGCACAAGTTGTGAGTTACGAGGTTAAAAGTGAATACAAAACCAATTAGATGTCTGGGCATAATTGAGGGGACAGATTGCAAACAAAGCTATAATATTAAAAAAAAAAAAGGAAGTTTGGCCTTGGTCTATTCTCTTGGATTTTAATTAAAATAAAGAGGAAAAGTTACACGTGAATGGGACTAGTGCCCATGGGACCCCCCAAATCCCACAATGTAGGGGACAAGTTCGGTAAGCTAGAGTGGCCATTTGGGTTTGAGCTTGTTATCAACGAGGAGATAAATACTATGGTGCCTAAACGGTGGAGACCTCTTATCACGGGAGATTCTTTTACCTAGAAGAAACAAGGACATCTCAATCGACCATTCCTTTGGGGTTTGGCCAAAGATTACAGCACATCGCTCCCTCCAAATCTTCCATAGAGGCTCACCCTTGATGGCATTCCACCTCCTTGATGAGGAGCCAACCGCCTCACCCAACAGCGCTTGTTGCCAATTGATTTGGTTCGTGAGTCTCAACACCCGTGTCACGTGATGCCGGATAACACGGGGCTTGGGGCAATCGAAGAAAGGGTGAACAAGGTCTTCGATGTATCGATGGCACCGCTTGCACCATGGAGGCACGCCACAAATTTTGTTGGCCCTAGTATTGTACCAGATACCCTTGTGCAAGATTTGCCACATGAGAATGGACTTCTTGATCTCAATAAGGGGTGCCAAATAGATATGAACTTAAGTTCCCATCGATGTTTGGTCCAAGAAAGGCACCACACCTTGTTAAGAGTGTGATGACCATCTAAGTTTTCTTTGAAGTTGGGAAATTTGGAAAGCTTCTTACCATTGCTCCATTTGAGGCCCTCCAGGCACGGAAGATCCTGTCCGTAGAGTAGGTGGGTAGTTGAGTGGTCCCACGCCAAACACCTGTTTTGGAGAAGAATCCATTCCTCGAGGGAAACTCTATGTCTTGGGTCTAAGTCTTCAAACCTGATCTGCTGGCCGGTCTCTTGTTTCCAGAGTTGTTTCCATCGTTTGAACCCCTTGTTCCATAGCCGCTTAGCAGTTTGGAGGTTCCAAGACTCCACCCCCCTTATGCCGATTATCGAAAACCAGATAGAGTCATCTTGTCTTATCCCAGCTGCCCACTTCCACTCAACTGATTCTGATGAGTTGTTTGGCTTTGTTCCAACTCTTCCATAATGAACACACGAGGCTATAGCCTTTAGGGGACATCGAGTGGGGGAAGAACAAAAGTGTGAGGATCCCAATGTCCTTCAAGTCGGGAAGACCAACTAAGGTAAGGTCTTTCAAATGTCTGAAGATCAACTTAGCCCAAGAGGATTCATTGTTGCTCCAAGCCTTGATAAACCACTTTGTCGCCAACTTGTCAGCCGACCCAGTGATATCCAAGATACCCAAGCCCCCCGAGTCTTTCGAGCTAATACAAGTTTCCCATTTGATTTTGGGAATCCCCCTCCTATTGGGGTCGCTGGTCCATAGGAAGTTTCTACAGATTCTTTCCACTTTGGCCAATTCTTTCTCCTTAGGTCTCCAACATGAGATAAAGTAAATAGTCGTAGAAAGCATGAATGTGTTGACAACCATTGCATGCCCAGCCAAGTTAGCTTGCATACCTTTCCAATGATTTAGTTTGCTATCCAATTTGGATAGCACCCAGTTCCATCGTTGGTCCATTGAGATGTTGAAGCCCATCGGGATATTGAGGAGACAGAATATTTGACCACTAGGGATAACTTGACACCCCTGATCAATCAACAGTTGGGGTGGAGGCCCGCGTATTCCTCTGAAAGCAGTTTTAGCATGCTTGATTTTTGAACCTGATGCCACACAAAAGGTGTCGAGGCAACTCCAAAACACCTCAATGGAGTTGATATCATTAAGAACAAAGGCATTCATGTCATCATCAAAGAGCCTCGCAATCATTTGGCAGTGACCAAGAGGTAGGGAAAGACCCTTGAGGTTGCCAGCATCCGAGTGATGATTAAATAGGGAACTGAGGCCATCCGAGGCGATAACGAACAGTAGTGGAGCCTATTGGGAAGCCTTGCATGATAGATCTTTTCAAATATATGGGTTCAGAGAGCTTACCATTGATATTTATTCTCATTGAAGCGTTTTCGAGTAGAGTGGCCATCTTCGTGAACTTTTGGCTGCATCCAAGATTTTTCACTGATTGAAGAATAAAGTCCCATTCCAATCTGTCATATGCTTTGTTGAAGTCTCTCCCAAAGCTTATTAGGTACATATGTTTTCGACTTTACTTCTTTACAGTTATTTAGACATTGTGGTTTTTTATTTAGTTATCTTAGCGCATGTGTACACACACACACACACACACACATATATATATATATATATATATATATATATATATATATATATATATATATATATATATATATATATATATATATATATATATATATATATATATATATATATATATATATATATATATATATATATATATATATATATATATATATATGTGGACATGAACATGGACATAGACATATATAAATATAGAAATATATAAATATATAAATACATAGATATAGATGGATATAGAGATATAGACATATATATACATAGATATATAGATACATATACACACACATATACATGATAACTTTGCAAGGGTGGTGAAGGCTATTGTCTCTACTCGAGCTGATGGCATGTATTCCAAGATTGATGTCAAAAACTATTAATCTTAATGATTTCATGGTCGAAAGGATGGCCCACTTGTTCTATCATGGTCATCATAATTTGATTATTTTTATTTCGATGAAAGCTATTCTTAAAGTCATAAAGTAACTTTTGCAACTAGATATTTAGTAGGGAAGGCTCAACTTTGGTGGAATATTTTACATCAG
The DNA here is from genome assembly GCA_020310875.1 of Ceratopteris richardii. Classification (NCBI taxonomy): domain Eukaryota; kingdom Viridiplantae; phylum Streptophyta; class Polypodiopsida; order Polypodiales; family Pteridaceae; genus Ceratopteris; species Ceratopteris richardii. Next base: position 107,828,482 of record CM035441.1, on the reverse strand, counting down.
TGTAAATCCTTTGACTACATGGAAAAATTTTCAAAAGAATGTTAAGGAATATTTTTCTCCCTCCAATTCCACCTACATGTTCGACATTTGTGGACCACATTTATATGGAAGGAGCATGATACTTTTACAACATACATAGACTAGTTCTGCCAATACCTCATATTTCTTTGCCTGCTTGAAGATGTATCCAAAGTTACCATGAAGAAATATGATGATGGTTTGGAGGAGTTCCAAGCTAAGCTTCACTCACTCCAACCTATAGTGCTTCACAAAGCTATTTCTTTTGCTCATGATGCAAAGAAAGAGTTTCAATCGATCATCACAATGACCCATATGCAACAATCAAGTCAATAACAACCTTTTGACAAGTTTAAATTTCTTTGGCTATCAAACTTCGATTTTTTTTTCTTGAATCATGTAGTTCTTTATAGTAGGAATATAATCTGCACATGTGACACATTTAGAAATAGGGTTTATTCTATATGGACACACTTTAGTTACTTTTTTCCAAAGTAAACTAGATATTTACTATATGTCATTCACATTCACATTAGCTTAATTTCTCCATGAACATTTCCATGCATGTGTTTTTTACATGAAACATTCTTATTTTGTTCAGTGATGGAACATGTGATTGGACATGTGATTGGCCATCCATGTTTATTTTATTTATACCACTTGAGGTCAAAAAATTAGATTTTTTCTAAATCATGAAATTTATTAAATGTTAGGATTATTAAAATAAATAATTAAAATAAAAAAGCACCATTAGAATTCATATTCAAAATTTATGATAAAAAATTAAGTTTTTAAAGAATTTTTTAAGCTTATAGACTTATAATTGTTTGAATCATACAATTGATTGTTACTTCATGATAGTTTTAAGATGTTCAAGGCTTAGGTATATCTAAGTGTTTTTTTATGTGTATGAAGCATTTAGTTTTACTTTACAATAGTATGGTTATGTGTGTATATGTGATTTAAAAACTATAGTGATTGTCTGACTCACACTAGTGATTCTTACTTCACAATAATATGTGTATGTGTAATAGTAAAGTACATGTATGTTTGTATGCATGTGTGTATTGTTGTGATTTAAAAACTATTTTGATTGTATGACTCATAACATTGGTTCTTACTTTACAATACTATGTGTATGTGTGTGATTAAAAACTATTGTGATTGTCTAACTTATAACATTGACTCGCACTGCACAATAGCATCTGTATGTGTGTGTGTGTATATGATTTAAAACTATTATGATTTTTTTATTCTTCGTTCTGCTTTGCAAGCGCTTGTTTTCTTCGAGGGTCGTGGCCATGTGCTTTCTGAGTAAAGTCAGGTTGCGTCGGACTTTGACATTCTCTGCCTGATATAGCTCAAGTAAAGCTATTAGCTTCTTAACCTCGGAGTATTCTGAGGGTTGGGGAGCTTCCAATATGGTTTGGTGGGCGTGTTCAAGTGTAGTGTATCGTTGGTTCAGGTGAGCATTTTCTTCTTCTATAGAGGTAAGCCATCTTTGTAGTTGTTGGTGATCTGTGGTCAATTGACGATGTCGGACTTCGAGAGTTTGATATTCACTCTGTAGCTGATATATGCATTGATGTAAAGTAGAAAACACATTATTTACATTTAAGAATGCTGGGAAAGGAGAGGATGCAGGGGGAATGGGGAAGGGAAAGGGAATCGTGAATGAGGTGGAATCAAGTGGTGATGTGGGTGGAGGGGGCATGGGAGATTGTGGTTGAGTGTGGGGTGGAAGTGGTGCTGTGGCTGGTGATGTTTCCATGGTGTCAAAAGTGTGTGTGACCATGTAGATGGAGACAGTGGGTGGGGTGGATGTGATGTTCGTGAATAGTGTTGTGAAGGTGGGCATAGTAACCCCTCCAAGATGGATGCCTGGAGAGAGGGGAATTCCCATGACATATGTGGTGATCGTGGACGTGGGGGTGGTCGTGTCAGGGGGAGGAGCGAATTGTGAAGTGATGGGTGAGGAGTGTGGTGATGATGGTGCCGCCTGATGTTCTTCCGTCTGTGTGGTATCTTCCGGTGCCGATACCTCCATGTGGATTTGCTTTCCGGAGTGAAGGGGGCGAGTAGGCACTCGTTTCTCAAAGCGATGAATGTAAGCCATAGCCGAATGAATGGCTTCATCTAGGCCCAGTGCGTCCGTGTGCAAGTTCATTGATTCAATAAACATTTCGTCCACTCCTTCTGCTAACATCTGACTTATTAGCATCTTTCCTGTTTCCACTAATAGCTTGTGATGCTCTTGGACTCTCTTCATAGTTTCATACAACCTTTTTATTTGTGCACTATAAGCTGGGGCACCTGCTAGTTCTGAAGTTTCTTTGTATTCTTGATCATGTTCCTCATCTGCCTCCTCCTCAGTCTCTTCTTCATCTTCCTCTACTTCCACTACTTCTGGTTGGGTCGGGGCTGAAGTTGTTGTGGTAGGTTGTGGTCCTTGGGTCTGCTCTGCTTCTGTCTCAAGGTTAGACTCATTAATCATCCGGCGATTTCTTCATCCGTTAGATCATCCAGGGTGTAGCCCTCTGGGAACTCTAGGTCAGAGGGGATTGGAGGGAAAACTAGATTGGGTCCTTTTGCACTCTGTCTGGGTAAGCGAATCGTAAACGGACGGACACGTCGTGTTTGTGGAGGGGTCACCTCTGGTGTGGTGATGGCTCCCCTTGCTTGGGCACATGGTAATTGGACTGCACCTCTCATTTTCTTTGATGGAGGACCCGTTGTTGATAGCCGTCTCTGGAATTCCTAAGCTCTGGACCACACAAGTGCTCTTTGAATAGGTACGTCATAAGCTAAGCACCTGTAAATGATTCTCGTCAGTGCACAGCATCCATGAAGCACACTCTTATGTTTCTTATTCCAACATTGATGTGCTAAGTGGACTTGATCTATGATCCAATGTGGTAAATTGATTGTGAGATCCTCTGTCCCCGCCAAGTACAAGCTGAACCAAATTCTTTTTGGTGGCATAGTGAATCGTTCTTGGGCGAGGAAGGCGAAGTGTTGCATGATCGTTCGTAGGTGGAGGGCGATGGTTGGTGTCATGGCTAGCATGCCTTTTAGTTTATTGAGATCTTTGTGCTTCATTCTTCCAGGAATCATTGTTTCTTTCTTAGTGGGGATATGCATACCTTTCATATCTAGGGTCTCCCTTACTAAGTTGAGGGTAAGCTTGAATCTCTTTAGTTCATGCCCAGGCATTAATGAGGGAAGCACAAAGGTGTTATCGCCTCCCTTGGCTCTGCTAGGGGTGATGGTACTGATCAAATAGGAGCAACACAGGAAGTCCGGCTTAGGTAGGAGTGCCCGGAAGTAGCTATCCAATCCTGCTTTGGTCCATGTAGATCGCATTACTTTTGCATTCTGGTACTTCTCAAATTCACGGGTGAAGAAATGGTATCTTCCCCATTTGCCATTAAACTCAATTTCTGCTTCCCAAAAGTAGGTGCCTTCTCCCAATGGTCCTGTGACATCACTGAACCAATGTGCGTGTTTCCCCACTTGAGAAGTGTGTGCTTGCGGAGGGTCCTGAATGGGAAGTACATGCACTGCTCTAAGTTCTTGAGGCCTCTCGGTGAGTTGTGGTTTGAGGAGGAGGGTTTCAATGTCCACTATCTGAGCGCTAGACCCGGCCTGGGAACTGGTACCTCCTGCTTCTGCCATGTTACTTCTTGTTTGCTAGTTCTGTGAGAATATAGAAGCATGTGTTAACATTGTAATGGACAAGATATAACAATTTTTGTCCTCGTTACAACATTAACGTGAGGTTAGTGGGTCAGTGAGTGCTCTGTGATTGTGTGTGTAGTTAGTGAATGAATAATCCTATGAGCTCAATGGAAAGATGTAGTGTGAGAATGATGCAGTTAGTAAGTGGAGATGAATTTACAAATGGGGGTCGGGGGGTTTATTACAAGATTTGGGCTACCAACACAGTGGATGGCTTTTGGTTTTGATTTTGTGGAGAGTCTGGAGGGATTTATAAGAGTGTCAGCTTGGAAATGAGGCTTTTTAGGGACCCATTTACAAGTGATTATGCTTGTGCTCATGGGCGAATATGTGTTCGTGCGTGTTGAATAAGAGTGGTTATCAGCTGTTCGAGTGAGTGAACCATGTTGTACATGGTGTGATATGTGTGTAGCTATTTGAGCCCGCAAGCAAGCCTTAGGCACCCAAATTTTTCTTGATTGTGGGTCACCCTTCATCGACTTCTTGGGTACCTGGATAGACTTTACTTTCGTAGGAGAATTTTTGAAACACTTCTTATTAGTGTCCTATAATTGATCACTAATATGAATTTGAGCCAGTGTTTGTGACTTGAATGTGCCATGATGCTCGCCTTTCCGCACCCACATTTGTTTTGGTGGCTGAGACACCTTGCTTCGTACTTTCTTTTGGCTTCGAGCATAAGTTGTCTGCTTCTTCTGCATTTGATCCGCCTTTGGTTGTTGCATCCCTGTGGCTTTTGGCAAAGAAGGGAGTTCCGTCGTATCCTTGACTTCTTTTTTGAGACAATCATCCCTCTGCATCAAATAGTTTTGGACAAGAATAGCATCATCATCTTCATGTGTACCCCTAGAAGGACCAGGAGTTTGTGCCTTTCCTAGTTCCTTGAGTGCTTCATTCTCTAATTCAAGTGTAATGCGGTTCTGATTTACCCAGACCTGAAGAAGTCCACTTCTTAGGTTTAGGTTGACGGCATGATCATAGATCCAGTCTTGATCCAAGACAAGAGGCTCAGTGAGATCCTCATCTTGACACACTAGTACCTTAATTGTCATCAGAACATCTTGAATGTAGAGGGGAAGTTCCACCTTGCCCATGCAAGGGGTTTCCACACCTCCCAATCCGATGAGATATGCTTCTATAGGATTGACACTTAATTTCAATTCTTGACAGTAAGAAAGTTTAACAACACTAGTGGCTGCACCTGAGTCAATCAAAGCCCGTACAGTCCTTGCACTCTTGCCTTGTCCTATCTCTAAGGTTACAAAAGGACGTCGATCAATTATTCTATGAGAGCTAATACATGAAACTTCACACATAGCCATATGATATCCTTGAGCTGCATAGGCCTCTGTCCTAGGCTGATCTCTACCCTGTCTTCTCAATTTCATTCTTCGGATGCGTTCCAATGTTTCTGCCTGTGCCTCTTATCAAATTCGCGTTTCCTCTTCTTTACATTTCTTTGCAGTATTGAGTCGATTTAACATCTCCTTCGTGAGGGGTTCCTGGTATAATTTGACTCTGCATCCACTGATGTAACTAGGGAGAACATCGCCTTCTAGAGTAGCTAATTGAACAGCTCCAGTCGTTGAGATCCTATTGATAATCATTGGTCCATAGCCTCTCTGTTCTAATTTCCGTGCATGTTGTTTCAAGGTGTAGACTAGGACTAGGTCTCCTGCTTTTAAGCCCTTATCCTTCATGTGTGTGTCAAAATATGCTTTTTGTCTTTTCTTGGCTGCATAAATTCCTGCTGCTGCTCTTAATCTTGTTTCACCTAATCGTTCCAGGTCAAAGATTCTAGATGAGAGCTCATGGCCTGTCAACTCGTGCTCCTGTGCTACTCTCAATGTTGGTATCAATAAGTCCAATGGTAACACAACATTTTGTCCAAATACCATTTGAAAGGGAGTGGCTTGGAGTACCGTTTTATAGGCAACTCTGCATGCCCAAACAGCATGGTGTAGCTGTTTGTCCCAATTAGAGCGTTTATTATTAACTAGTTTTGTCAATACATTGCATAGAATCTTATTTGTGCTTTCGGCTTGCCCATTAGCTTGTGGATGATAAGGGGCAGACTTCTTATGTGTTGATATATTTAGGGAGTGATGTGTGTGAACACTCTAGGACCGCCGGGGCACTTTTTTCCCTCTTTAGGAGGTTTTTTTCCCCCGGCTTGTATATACGCCTATTGCCCTAATGGGCTACTTATCTTTGTACATTCTCTAGTAATACATTCAGTATTGTGTGTTTGTGCTCCAAGCTTCTTCTTCTTCCTTGTGCTGTTCGTGTGCTTCCGCAGACGTCTATCTCCAACAATTGGTATCAGAGCAGGTCGTCGCTTCTTCTAGGGTGCCGTCGACACTCCTCCGTTTGCAGTCTCAGATTCGCACGAAATTTGGTGAGCATACTCAGGGTGTTTCCGAGATCAAAACGGCTTCACTTTGTGGTGCCGAAATCGCGATCTGAGCTCATTTCGGCCTTCAAACGCACTATCGCAGCGCTTATGCAGGCTATTTCGTCCTTTTGTCCCAAAGGTATATACCAATTTCTGTTCGCCAGTTTAAGCGTCTCGAAGTCTGCTACAGGTCTAGCAGAACTCGTCTGGGCAGTTCCGTTCAACTTTTTGAGATACAGTCAATTTTTTGCATCAAGGTATTTTAGTCACCGGTGTACCAACTACCCATTATGGGCTTATATGATGCGACATGTACTGGTTGCAAAAGGACTGTGGAGCATTGTGCAGGGTGTTGAAAGACGTCCTGTTACACTTGCGACTACAGGTACTACAAATACAGGTGCTGGAGGTGCTAGAGCTGATGAAGATGGTGTCGAAGATGATATTCCACAGATTCCTGTTCGTGCTGCTATTTCTGTTGCACCTACTGCAGAGCAGATTCGTTGGGATGGCAGAGATGCCCAGGCACATGCATTGATAGCTTTGTCTGTCAAACGTGCCATTATTCCTCACATTCGCTCTTACAGAACAACAAAGGATGCTTGGGATACACTTACCACTTTGTACCAGGCTAGGCATGAGGCTCGTGTTGCTTACCTCCGAAAACAGTTGGAGGGTGAGCACATGAATGAAGGTGATTCTATGGACAGTTTTCTTACAAAGATCAAAGACCTGAAGGAACAATTGATTTCTGCTGATGAGGTTATACCAGATAGCTCACTTGTGCAGACCGTTCTGAATGGTCTTCCTGATTCATATCAGAGTTTTGCCTCTACTCTTCGGTTGATGATGAAAGGCAATCCGAATGCCTTGTCATTTGAGGAATTAGTCTCTGTTCTGTTGCAGGAAGATCAGTCCAGGCAGAACAGGTCCATTATGCGTGTTGCAGATCAAGCTTTCCTAGCTAGTCAGAAGGGCAAAGGAAAATGGAGCTCTTCTACTAGTAAGCAGAAATCTGCAAATGCTGCACAATCGAAGAACTAGGATAAAGATGAGAAGAAATTAGAAAAGCAGAAATTGTTCTGCAAGTACTATAAAGGAAATGATCATATTATAAAGAACTGTCCAAAACTGGCTGCTAAAGAGGCAAAGAAGAAAGAGGCTGGAATGGTTGTTGCAGAGGCCTCTACACCAAAAACAGAGTCTGCAAATCTTGTGCAGGAAGAAGAATGGGCGTTTACTACTGTCTGCAGTTTTGACCCATCTTCTCATGATCAGTGCATGTCTGCAGTAGACTCAGATGTTTGGTACTTTGACAGTGGGGCGACCAAACATATTACCTCGCAGTGCAGTTTCTTCTCTTCACTCGAGCTTGCCCCTATAGGGAATACTGTCACATGCGCCAATAACTCCTCTTATCCTGTTATGGGAGTTGGTAAGATCATTCTGACTACTGCTGATGGTAGTTCTTTCACTTTGTCAGATGCTTTATTTGTGCCAGGGATCAAAAAGAGCCTGTTATCAGTTTCTGCATTAGCCAAGATTGGCTTGGTTGTGAAATTCGTTGATGACAGGTGTACAGTCCATGATCTCTCAAATGGTGATGTGATTATTGCTTCTAGCATCTTATGTCGTGGGCTGTATAAGCTCATAGACTATGAAAGATCTGTGAATGATTCGGCATGTGCAGTTCATGATTCTCAGGCTATGTCAGATGCAAAGCTTTGGCATGCATGCTTTGGTCATCTGAATTTTGCTAGTTTGCTACGCCTGCAGAAATCTGAAATGGTGTCCTCTTTGCCCAAACTTGAGGCTCCTAGAAAACATGTTTGTGAAGGCTGTATTTTGGGCAAAATGCAGCGTTCTTCCTTTCCAAAAGATGGTTCAGTTCGGGCTACGCAGAAATTGCAGCTTGTACATAGTGATGTCTGTGGTCCTATGCAGACACCCTCTTTTGGAAATTACCTTTACTTCGTGACTTTCATTGATGATTTTTACAGGCATGCATGGGTATATCCACTCAAAGCAAAGTCCGAAGTGTTCATGTGCTTCAAACAGTTTTTGGTTTTGGCTGAAAATCTGTCAACATGTAAAATGGGCACCCTCCGTTCTGATCGAGGGGGGGAATATATGTCTTCAGATTTTAATGCATTTCTGGTTGAACGTGGGATAAAACACCAATGTACAGTGCCGTATACACCTCAATAGAATGGAGTTGTTGAACGAAAGAACAGGTCACTCATGGAAATGGCGAGGTGCATGGTGAAAAGTCAGGCTTTACCACATAGTTTCTGGCTTGAGGCTGTCATGTGTGCAGCATATGTACTGAACAGGTGTCCCACTAAAGCGTTGCAGTCTATCACTCCATATGAGGCTTGGCATGACCGCAAGCCATCTGTTGCTCATCTGCGTGTTTTTGGTTGTTTGGCATATGCATTAGTGCCTGAATAACATCGCAGAAAATTGGATGATAAGGCAGTAAAATGTATTTTTGTTGGGTACAGTTCTGAAAGTAAAGACTATCATCTGTATCATCCACAAACTAAATGCATTCTGGTTAGCCGTGATGTTGTCTTTGTGGAAGATGCTATTCAGTCATTGCTTTCATGTACTAAGGAGACATCTGTTAGCTCCAAAGACATGTATGATACTTTGATGCCTCTTTTTACAGGTGGACAGGCTAGTGCTGGTCCTAATGAGGCAACTTCTTAGCCTTTGCAGGTTTCATAGGATGATGCAGATCATTCCATTTCTGATGCAGATTTACATGATGCACTTATTGATGAGAGAGCTGATATTGAGCAGGCAAAAACTATGCCAAAATGGCTGGTGCAGACTTTGCGTGATAGCAAATTAGATGCACCTTTGTCATATCGTACTCGTTCAGGCTCTCATAGTGCCTCCTTTGCATCAGATTGCTATGCTATAGCTGCATCTAGTCTCTGTGATGAGAATGAGCCTGTTTCTTTTGATGAAGCACAAAATTCAGAAAATTGGATGGCTGCTATGCAATCTGAATATGATGCTATAATGAAGAATGGTACATGGTCTTTATGTGAATTTCCTCCTGGCAAGAAGGCCATTGGCACTAAGTGGGTATACAAGCTGAAGCGTAAGCCTGATGGTATAGTTGACATGTATAAGGCTAGGCTTGTTGCAAAGGGTTATGCACAGGAAAGAGGCATTGATTTTGATGAGACCTTTGCACCTACATGCCGTATGACTACTGTTCGGAGCATTTGTGCACTTGCAGCCCATCATGGTTGGAATGTACATCAGTTGGACATTAAAACAGCATTTCTGAATGGTGACTTGCATGAAGAAGTGTATGTTTTTCAGCCCCGTGGCTTTGTGCAGAAAGGGCATGAAAACCAGGATTGCAGGTTAAAGAAGGCATTATATGGTTTAAAGCAAGCACCACGTGCTTGGTATGAGAAGATACATGCCTATCTGATTGCACATGGTTTTGAGAACAGTCCAACTGAAAGCACCTTATATGTTAAACGTGCTAATGATGTGCTTCTGATCATTGTTGTCTATGTTGATGACATGCTGCTCACTGGTCCTATTGAGACACATATTGCTGATTTTAAGGCTGATTTGCATGCCTCATTTGAGATGTCTGATTTGGGGCATTTGCATCACTATTTGGGCATTCAGTTTATGTACGTTGATGGTGGATTGAGTCTTCATGATGCTGGAGATGCATTTGATGTTGTTCTCTATCAGCAGGCTGTTGGATGCTTGATTTACTTATGCATTACTCGACCAGATATTCAGTTTGTTGTCTCACAGATGAGCAGGTTTATGCATTGCCTAGGAGTCATGCATTGGAAAGCGGTTAAGCGCATCTTTCGCTACTTGAGTGGTACTAGGCTACTTGGGTTGTTTTATCCCAAGGGGGGATCACTACCGCCAGATTTGCATGCTTTTTCTGACTCAGATTGGGCTGGTTGCTATGACACTCGTGTGTCCACCAGTGGTTTTTGCTTCATGCTTGGTACCTCATGTATATCTTGGTTGAGCAAGAAGCAGCCTACTGTGGCCACTTCCAGTTGTGAGGCTGAGTATAGGGCAGCTTTCACAGCGACTGTTGAGTGTGTGTGGCTCAGACGCCTTATGGCTGATTTGGGTGTTGGCTAGTCTTCTGCCACCACCATCTTCACTGACAGTCAGAGCGCATTGGCAGTTGCGAGGAATCCTATGTTCCATGCTCGCACTAAGCACATTGAGGTGCATTATCACTATGTCAGGGAGAGGTTCTCTGCTGGGGAGATCAGCTTGGCATATGTGCCCACGCAGGAGAACATTGCAGACCTTTTCACGAAGGCTCTGCCTAGGGAGAAGTTTGAAGCTTTCTGCAAAGATTTGGGCTTACTTCCTTTTGTGGAGTGATTTCCACATAGCTTGGCACTTCCTTATACATGAGTGCCAGCTCCTTGTTCACCGCATCACTCCCAGGGGGGATTTATTGATATATTTAGGTAGTGATGTGTGTGAACACTCTAGGACCGCCGGGGCACTTTTTTCTCTCTTTAGGAGGTTTTTTTCCCCCGGCTTGTATATACGCCTATTGCCCTAATGGGCTACTTATCTTTGTACATTCTCTAGTAATACATTCAGTATTGTGTGTTTGTGCTCCAAGCTTCTTCTTCTTCCTTGTGCTGTTCGTGTGCTTCCGCAGACGTCTATCTCCAACATTATGTACTACCAAGAATTCTTGGAGAAGATTTTCAATAACTTCATTCAAGAAGTGAGTGCCTCTATCACTTACTAGCTCGATAGGTAGCCCGTATCTAGTGAAGACATTCTCAAATCAGAACTTAGTTGTCGTTTGAGCATCGTTCTTCGTGGTGGCTTTTACCTCTACCCACTTGGTTAGATAGTCTGTGGCCACAATGATATATTCAGCATGGGAACTCTTAGCTGGGGGATTAATAGGACCTACAAAGTCTATTCCCCACTTAGAGAATGCACGTCCATCCATCCTAGGTTTCAGAGGCATCTCATCTTTGCGCATAGGATACTGAGTTTATTGGCACACCTCACATCTCTTCACATAGGTATGTGCATCCATGTGAAGGGTTGGCCACCACAGACCTGCAAATAGTATAGCCTTGATCAGTCGATCTGGTCCAAAATGTCCTCCTACTACACCTTGGTGAGCAGTTTCCAATATCTTGAGGTATTTGCTCTCATGGACACATAATCTAAGGTAACCATCTTTACCACCCTTGTATAGATTATCACCAATCAGTGAGTAATCTAGGGCTTCTTATTCTAAACTTCTTTTCCTAGCTAAAGTCATGTCTTGAGGGAATGTTTTCGTCCTCAAAAAGGCTACTAATGGTTCACTCCAATCTGGTACTAGAGACACTTGATAAAGAGTAGCGTGCTCCACAGGTGGTCTAATATGATAGACTGGGCATTCCTTGCACAACCTATGAACGTCTGCTTCCACAGTTGGCCAATGCACTCCAAGTCTCCTTAGTGTCTGTAGGGTCCTTTGCTTTGAGTAGTGTTGCTCTAATGCACCTACATGTGCTAATTGCAACCATTTAGCATACTCATTCTCTTCCACACAACAAGCAGTAGCAAGGTAATTTTCTTACAACAAGTTTTTGCATAATTTCGAGTTTAACATTTTGGTAAAAGCACAAAAAACACAAAAAAATGTTAGAGAACACGGAATCGCGACTTTCTGTTTTTTGAATTTTTTGGTAGAAAAAATCATTGTTTTGACAAAAGTTCTTTATTGCATGCCATTATTTTGCTAAGCCGCTTCCATTAGAGTAAAAACTTATCAGAAAATCAAAAACGAAAAATTTACAGAAATTTTGTCAGAATCACGATTTTGTAATCAAACACAAAATCGCGATTCCCTAATCAAACACAAAATTGCGATTCCCAAAATACGATTCTCATAAGAAAATCGTGTTTTTAACGATTGTGAGCAATCACGATTGTCTGGGAACAAAATCGTGAAAAACACGATTCTATTCACAGAATCATGAAAAAGACGATTCTATTCACAAAATAGTGGTAAACACGATTCTATTAACAAGATCGTGGAAATCACGATTCCCTCCACAAAATCGTGAAAGACATGACTTCCTTCACAGGATCGTGGAAATCACGATTGCCTTCACAAAATCGTGAAAGACACGACTTCCTTCACAGGATCGTGGAAATCACGATGCCCTCCACAAAATCATGAAAGACACGACTTCCTTCACAGGATCGTGGAAATCACGATTCCCTCCACAAAATCGTGAAAGATACGACTTCCTTCACAGGATCGTGGAAATCACGATTCCCTCCACAAAATGTGAAAGACACGACTTCCTTCAGAGGATCGTGGAAATCACGATTGCCTTCACAAAATCATGAAAGACACAACTTCCTTTACAGGATTGTGAGAATCACGATTCCCTTCACAGGATCGTGGTAAACACGATTCTATTCATAGAATCGTGAAAAACATGATTCTATTCACAGAATCGTGAAAAAGACGATTTTCTTCACAAAATCGTGGTAAACACGATTCTATTTACAGAATTGTGAGAAACATCTAGAATGTTCATAGAATCGTGGAGAAGACGATTTTATTCATAGGATCGTGGCAACATGATTCTCTTCACAGAATCGTGAATTAGTTGAATGATTTTGAGATCTGGTAATAAATTGTTCACACCTGATAAACAAGAGCTAAAAAGGAGGGAAATAGAGCCAGTAATAGGATATTTACAAGAAATGGAATTAGGGCAGATAAATAATATGGAAAACCTAGATGAAACAAATGAACCCTCTGAAACTAGTGATTATAGAAATATTCTCAAGTGTATGTATACAAATAGGTTTGGAACCTATGTGTATCAAGATGGTATGCATAAGTTTCTCATTAGGATGAGAAAACTTAGAACACCAATAGCACAATTTAAGGATGGCAGATATGAGGATAGACAGGGATGTGTATATATATTCTCACAAGATCCAGAAAACTCTAATGATTTAGGGCAATGTGTAGACAAGAGACCTTAGAAACAAAACCTAGGGCAATCAGACTTGCCAAGACAAAATGAAACTCACACTAATGTTGAACAACAACAAGGTAGGAGAGTACACACTTCCCCAAATCCTTTTGAAAGAGAAGCAGAAGGAATGAATGATTTTCCAATCAGGAGACATCAGTGGCAAAACCATGGAAGAATGCTTAGGCCCTATCAAGTAGCTAAATGCAAGAAGAATCAATATGAAGGATATTCTGATCCTCATGCTCATGCTGCAGAATTCAGACAATTAATTAGGGCAGAAGAAGTAGAGGATTACAAGGTAATTTGAAGCATTTGGTCTAACCCTAACTGGACCTGCACTATCTTGGTTCATTCCATTGAGAAAGGAAATGTATCCAGATATTGAATCTTTCCTTGAAGCCTTCATAGGGGAATTCTCAAAAATTGGAATAAAACATAGTACAACTACCCTAATACATAGTTTCAAACAACAAAAAGATGAAAATGTCAGAGAGGCAGCTAGTAGATTCAAGCAATACATTGATAGATGTCCAAGAGAGGAGGTACCATCCATGGCAAGACACGTATCTCTATTCATAGGACTGAGAAGTGCACAATTAAGAACCTTGGTGTATTATAGGAGATGTCCTGATCTAGGAGCATGTGTGAAAGAGGCAATAGACTTAGAGGATAACAGAGGACAAGATCTATTAGCATTTGATCAACCAAGAACAAATGAAGATAAAATCCCACTAGCTGAAGAATTAGCACAAGCCATTGCTAAAGCCCTAGAAGTTAGCACCAAGAAAAATTTGATAAACACCAGGATAGCAACAAATAAGAAATGCTATAACAGTGGAGAAAATCATTTGGTTCAACAATGTCCTTATCAAAAACCACAACATTTGCAAGATAGAAAAACACCCAAATACTGTACATTAGAAAGAAAATGGGCAAACCATACTGGAGAAGAATGCTTCTACAATAAACAACCCATTAAAGAAAGAGAATATGTGAACCAACACAACTTACAAAGAGAATCTGGATTTGTTGAGCAACCAAGACCTGTACTTGTACAACAACCACCTTTACCAACAAATGTAGTACCAGTAAAATACACACCAATAGAAGAAGAAAGCCCAAGACTTAGATCATCTTACAGAGAGGAGTATCATTGGAATGAAGGATATCAGGAAGATTGGGAAGGATATGAACAGAGAGAACTAGAACTGCAAGCCCTGTACTTGGGAAACAGGAGAGATGAAATGGACATAGCCACATTCATGTACATAACTAATAATTACATGTCCAATCAGAAACCCCAATTCAAAGGGAGTCAAAAGATAACTTGTTATAGATGTGGGGGAGAACATTTCATTAGAGACTGCCCACAACCTCCTACACAAAGAATAGAAGGAGCCTATTGCAAGGATTGTGGCAGGGACACTTAATAAAGGATTGTCCAAGAAACCCTAAAAAACAACAGAACACATCTAGTAACATACCATTAAAAACAATTAACATAATGGAGCAAGAAGAATTGAGTGACCATGATCAAGTAACTGTAAATGCTATAACAAGAGCACTGTTGGAGCAGAACAATCAACAATTAGTGATTACATAAAATCCAGAAGTGGAAAAATGATTGGAAGATTGAAGATCAGTTTCAAGAAAGAGGAGATTCAGAAACAAAGTTCTTTTGTACATTACTCTTGTAAATATTTCAATGTATTTGGAAAATTGATGAGTAAGGCTCGTATATATATATATATAGATACATGTTCATAGTTGTAGAGAGAGATATAGAAGAGATAGAGAAGACAATAGAAGAAAAGAATAGAAGAATAGGAGAGTATGAGATGAACATTATGCATGTCATCCATCAGATATATGAAAAGTTATGAAAAGAAAAATCTTCAGAGAATTGCGCGTCGATCTTTTCTCTGATTCTCCTTCTGTGGTTAATCTTTTGAGAAATCCTTTTGAACATGTCTAAGTCTATAGTTAATCCATCTATGGTTACAATTTGAGAGTCCAATTGCGAACAGGCTGAGAGAATTTTGAATAGGAACATTCATATGTAGAAAGTTCTGAATGTCTTCTGAAACAGGCGCAGATTCGATGGTCAAAGAAATGGACAGTGCTCAGTGCATAGTGTAAAGTTTTACACAAATGAGGATTCAAAATTTAAGTTGAGAGGTAAGACATCTATGGCTAAAGCATTTGATTAAAGGGGCTATAGTTTGGGAGAACCATAGCTTAGAAGTTACAGGTGTCAAAGTCGTCATTATAGAGAGACAGTTTCAGACATAGGTACATTGTCTGAATCATTTCTCACAATCTACTCAAGCATTTGAGGATTTTTAACTTGGAGAAGATGCGCAACCTCTAGGCGACACATTCTACAAAGTTTTATAAAAACCTTTACACGAATGATCAATCAATGAATGAGTAATGTGTAGCAGACTTTTTCTGAGAAGTGATTATTCACAGTTGATCAATTTCTTGATAGTTTGGTGATTGTTCTTTAAAATTAAGTGGATTCTGAAGTTATTCTTGATATAGAGGTGGTCTAACATCAATGATAGCTTGTTCTTTTGGAGATTAACACTCTCCATCAGTGGTATTAGAGCAGTTTATATCAAAATTGAGGAAAGGAAGACTCCGACTGCTGCAGACATACAAACTTTACATCTCGAAGCATCAAAAGGATAAAGTGTGAAGAAAGATTGAAGGAAGACACATAAAGTTTGTCCAAAGGATTAGAAGGAGCAACATTCGAAGCTAAGGTACATTCATTCTTTATAAGGACTAAAGATTTGAGACTACAGGTGAAGCAAGGATGGGAGATAGTCTCCAAATTGAAAAGTTGGATAGAGAAAATTATCCAGCTTGGTCTATGAGAATGGAAGCTCATCTTATGAGCAAAGATCTGATGGGATATATCAGAGGAGAGGAAGAAAAGCCAGAGTTCAGAGATCCTAGTCAACTAGGGAGGAGCTAGCAGATGTAAAGATTTGGATGAAGAAGTATGCTCAAGCAAGGAGCATAATCTACATGGTAGTGAATGATTATTTGCTTCCTCATATTAGAGGACTTGAAAGTGCAAGTGACATTTGGAATGCTTTGGAAGAGCATTTTCAGAACACAACCAAATCAAGGAAAGCTTCATTATGGGCACAATTCACTACCTTCAAGAAGAAGGCTTCACAATCAATATCTGATTATGTGACAAAGATGAAGGACATTGCATATTCTTTAGGTGCAGTGGATGAAGATATTGAAGAAGAAAAATTGGTAAGACAAATTCTCACAGCGCTAAGAGGAGATGAGAAGTGGAAGCCTTTTATTTTGTCTACAGAACTTTCATTAGTTCATTTCACTCCTGATCTAAATCAATTGTTAGGACATATGCTAACTTCTGAGAATGATATCAAAGGAGATATTGATAAGAGTGCAGGACATGCAATGTATTCTAAAGATAAGAAGAAAGCTAGAAAAGGAAAGCAACAATCAGTTGAAGATGAAGGTACTCCAAGCCAAGCAAAATTCCTAAGAGGAAGAGGAAGTGGCAGAAATAGAGGAAGAGGCAGAAATAACAAAGATAATGTCAGAGCTTGTTGGATATGTGGTAAGACGAATCATCTATCTCATGATTGTTGGCACAATAATCAAAGCAATGGTAATTTTAATCAGAATTTTAATCAAAGAGGAAGAGGTGGCAGATATCAGAGAGAAAACTTCAGAGGTAGAGGTGGTAGGTATTCTTTTGGAAGAGGTGGAGGAAGAAACTTCCAAAATCAATCATATAACCTACTACAATTATGCATCAGATTAGAAAGAAGACTCGACTCTTATTATGAATGCAACATGTGAAGCTTCACATGAAGACATGAGAGTATTTTATATTGACTCAGGATGTAGCAATCATCTGAGTGGAAACATTGCCTTGATGACTGATCTAGATTATAATGCAATTAATCATACAGTCCAAACATGTGATAATACAAAGAACAAGGTAAAGTCAATTGGTTCAGTCAAAGCCAAAGATGGAAGCAGTCTCTTGAGTAAGGTTTTGTATGTTCCTACAATTCCTAAAAATCTGATAAGTGTAGGACAAATTGTGAAAAAAGGATATGAGGTAAGGTTCACTAATGATGGAGTTTATGTTGAAGACCCTAGTCAAGGGTATAAACAGATTGTTACAGGGAAGAAGGAAGGAAGGCTCTTCACATTAAAGGTACAAGGAAACATTGGACATGCTATGTTTGCATATGGAGAGCAAAAGGTGTTAGAATTGGATCTTTGGCACAAAAGACTTGGACATTTTAATGAGAGAGGTATCAAAGAAATGATAAACAATGGTTCAGTACTTGGTTTGCCTAACATTGCAGGTCAACACATGACATACAGATGTGAAGCATGTCAGTTAGGTAAGGCTCATAAGCAATCATACAATAAGCATGGTTTTATGTATTCAGAAAGACTTGAATTGGTACATACAGATGTGTGGGGTCCTTCAAAGGACTTTAGTATAAATGGTTCAAGATATTATGTTATATATGTTGATGATGCTACCAGGTGGATCACAATCTATGTGATTAAAGACAAATCAGAAGTGTTTAATACATTTAAACACTATCATGCATATGCAGAGAGAATTATAGGTAAAAAATTGAAGAGGTTAAGATCAGATGGAGGGGGAGAGTATTTCTCTAATGAGTTCAGTGATTACTTGTGGAATGCAGGTATAAAGAGGGAAATTACTTGCAGGTACTCTCCTCAACAAAATGGGGTAGCAGAAGGAAGAAATAGGACACTTGTTGAATTTGCAAGATCCATGTTGAAAGAGAAAAATTGTCCAAATTATTTATGGGCTGAGGCTGTAAACACAACCACATATTTGGTTAATAGATTGCCTTGTAAAGCTTTGCATGGTATGACACCATATGAAGCTTGGTGGGGTAAGAGACCTACCTTGGATCATTGTAAAATATTTGGATGCCTGGCATATGCATATGTGCCATCTCAATTGAGGCATAAGTTGGAGCCTAAAGTAGAGAAGTATGTATTCATTGGTTATGATGACAAGCAGATGGGTTATAGATTGTGGATTCCATCCACAAAACAATTCCTTGTGTCCAAGGATGTTACATTTGATGAACAAGGTACTTGGTATGCAGGTACATCTAATGTGTATGCAGAAGTTGAACAAATTATGAATCAGAAGAAAGGTAAAACAAAGGTTCAGATATTTGATGAAGAAGAGAAAAATGAAATACAAGTTGGAGGTGAAGAAGTGCCAAGGTTTGATCCAGAATGTGATGAACCAGAAACTTCAAAAAGTGGAGAACTCAGGAGGTCTACAAGGCACAAATGGCAACCTACAAGGTATAGCTATGATACTTCATTCTTGACTACTAAGGATTATGCTTACATGATAAAAGCAGATGAAGATCCATCTACATATGATGAAGCCAAAGGGAAGAAGAATTGGGAAGAAGCTATGCAAGAGGAGTATGATGCATTGATGGAAAATCAGACATGGGATCTGGTTCCTAAACCTAATAGTCAGAAAATCATTGGATGTAAGTGGGTTTACAAAACAAAAAGATTTGCAGATGGAAGTGCGTCTAGGTACAAAGCCAGACTTGTTGTGAAGGGATATGCACAGACATATGGAGTGGACTATGATGAGACTTATAGTCCTGTGGCAAAGATGACAACCATCAGAACACTCATAGCAATTGCTGCTTGCAAAGGTTGGAAATTATCTCAATTAGATGTAAAAAATGCTTTTTTTGAATGGTTACATTTCAGATGAAGTTTACATGGAGCAACTAGAAGGGTTCAGAGATCAAGTGTATCCAAATTATGTGTGTAAGCTCAAGAGAGCTTTGTATGGATTGAAGCAGACCCCAAGGGCATGGAATTATAGGCTTGTAAAGTTCTTGAAGGAACTTGGATTTCAAGCATCAAAGGCAGATAGTAGCTTGCTAGTCAAAGCAAGTGAAGATGGATTTATTTATGTTTGTATTTATGTTGATCAACATGAAGTATATGTAACTCAAGAAAGGTATCTGAGAAATTTGCTAACCAAATTTAAAATGGAAGATTGCAAGTTAGCACCAACTCCAATGGTAGTGAATCATAGATTGACTAAATATGGAGGAGAAGAATTCAAAGATATGAAGCTCTATCAGAGTTTGGTGGGTAGCTTAATTTATGCTACATTAACAAGGCCTGATTTGTCATATACAGTTGGAGTTCTATCTCAATTCATGCATTGTCCTAGAAAGGAACATTGGATTGCAGGACAAAGAGTACTTAGGTACATCAAGGGTACACTCAAAGAAGGGTTGTACTATGTGTTTACTTCAGATACAAGAGTCAAAATATACAGTGATGCAGATTGGCCAGGTAATTTGGATGATAGAAGATCAACACATGGATATTTGTGTTATGTGGGAGATAAGCTAATCTCATGGTGTTCTAAGAAGCAACATATAGTTGCTCTATCATCCACAGAAGCAGAATACAAAGGCATGGTGGAAGCTGCAAAGGAAGTAATATGGCTAAAGACACTTATGAAGAGTTTTGATGTTATTCAGAGTACTCCTATCATTTGTGGAGACAATATGAGTTCTTTATATTTGGCAACAAATCCTGTGTTTCATGCTAGAACTAAACATATTGAAATTCAGTATCATTTTTTGAGAGAGAAGGTTATTGATAAAGAAATTGAAATCATGCATACTCCTACAAAAGATCAACTTGCAGATATGATGACAAAAAGTTTGGATGGACCAAAGTTGCAGAGGTTTAAAGATATGGCAGGAATAAAGAAGATGCAGGTAATCACAATTGATGATTGAGGGGGAGCTGTTGGAGCAGAACAATCAACAATTAGTGATTACATAAAATCCAGAAGTGGAAAAATGATTGGAAGATTGAAGATCAGTTTCAAGAAAGAGGAGATTCAGAAACAAAGTTCTTTTGTACATTACTCTTGTAAATATTTCAATGTATTTGGAAAATTGACGAGTAAGGCTCGTATATATATATAGATACATGTTCATAGTCATAGAGAGAGATATAGAAGAGATAGAGAAGACAATAGAAGAAAAGAATAGAAGAATAGGAGAGTATGAGATGAACATTATGCATGTCATCCATCAGATATATGAAAAGTTATGAAAAGAAAAATCTTCAGAGAATTGCGCGTCGATCTTTTCTCTGATTCTCCTTCTGTGGTTAATCTTTTGAGAAATCCTTTTGAACATGTCTAATTCTATAGTTAATCCATCTATGGTTACAATTTGAGAGTCCAATTGCGAATAGGCTGAGAGAATTTTGAATAGGAACATTCATATGTAGAAAGTTCTGAATGTCTTCTGAAACAGGCGCAGATTCGATGGTCAAAGAAATGGACAGTGCTGAGTGCATAGTGTAAAGTTTTACACAAATGAGGATTCAAAATTTAAGTTGAGAGGTAAGCCATCTATGGCTAAAATCATTTGATTAAACGGGCTGTAGTTTGGGAGAACCATAGCTTAGAAGTTACAGGTGTCAAAGTCGTCATTACAGAGAGACAGTTTCAGACATAGGTATATTGTCTGAATCATTTCTCACAATCTACTCAAGCATTTGAGGATTTTTAACTTGGACAAGATGCGCAACCTCTAGGCGACACATTCTACAAAGTTTTATGAAAAACTTTACACGAATGATCAATCAATGAATGATTAATGTGCAACAACCTTTTTCTGAGGAGTGATTTTTCACAGTTGATCAATTTCTTGATAGTTTGGTGATTGTTCTTTAAAATTAAGTGGAGTCTGAAGTTATTCTTGATATAGAGGTGGTCTAACATCAAGGATAGCTTGTTCTTTTGAGACTATGGAACATTCAAACAATGGTCAACCACAAAAGACACAGACTCGGGAGAAGGAAAAAAATTCACAAAGTCTGGAGACTCTAATAAGATCATACAAAGGAAGAATTCAAGATGGACCAAATCCTACAAATCATGTGATGGCATATCCTATGCCAGATTTAGAGGATGAAAGAATGCAAAGATGTAAACAAATCATACAGGAAGTACAACTCAAAATGGGTGAACCAGACAATTATCAAACAAAAATTGAAGGGACAAAAGCAACAGAAACTAGAAAACATCTTGATCAGGAAGAAAATTCACAAATAACTTTCCAAATCAATATAGACAAACACTATACAATTTTATACCACACCACAATGGAGGAGATAGTAAAACAAAATCCTCGTTTACAACACAACATGAAAAAGTGGGAAACAAAGTCAAAGAACCTAGATCCACAGCAACAAGAATTGGAAGAGTTGTTGTACATACCTATTGATTAAATAGGAGGATATTGTGAAGGGGAAGAAGAAACTCAACTCTGAGAATACAATTTGGTGAGAATCATGCCAAGGCTATATTAGACAGTGGGTCAGGAGTGGCTATCATGACTAAACAAACTTGGGAGAAATGGGGCAAAAATGAGTTAATACCCACTAAAATGAGATTACAACTTGGAGATGGACATATAGAAAAACCCCTAGGAATATGGGAGAAAGTAATTGTAGAAATATCTAGAATAGAGATAGAGCAAACTTTTGCCATAGTTGAATTACCATAATCCACTTCATAGGAAATTATCCTAGGAAGACCATTTATGAGACAAATGCAAATTGTGCAAGATTGGGGTAATGATTGCTTATATCTTCAAAGCAAAGGAAGGATAACTAGGGTGAATTTAAGAAATGGTCAATATTGTGATATGTCCCCTCAAGAATCGTTCAAAGTACATCAAAATCAGGAATTAAGTGAAGAATCAGGGAGTGAAGATCAGAATGAGATAGAATCATCAATGTGGAAATGTAATGCGATAAGGAATCTCACAGATAAGAAAAGGATGTTAAAAAAAGGAGATTGTCTAGGAGAAAGGAAATCACAAGATGAAAGCTACATACCATAGAAATTTAAAGGTGAAGAATTTGAGCCTTATGATTGGAATCAGATTTTGACCACCATGGATCTAGCTAATGATGAGTATGTGGGAGTGAAATTCCAAAATGAAGAAGGATATGATATCTTCCACATAGGAATACAAATGATAAAGGTGTCAAAAACAGAGGAAGATCAAGAGGAAGGAATAATATTAAAAGTTGGGAAAACACAATATCTGGAAGAAGTGGAAGCTGTTGATGCTATAAAAGACAAAATCTCAGGAACATATAAAAATAATAAACACAAAAAGATAGAAAAAGATTTAGGAGAGGAAAGAAATAAAAACATAAAGACAGAAGATCAACAATTTGATGTACCTACAAACTTCAAGACCTATGAAGTAGAAGACATGTTACTTCTAAAAATAAAACCAAAAAGAGAAAAGAAAAAAAGAGAGGCATATGACAATGAGGAACAAACTAAGAAGGTGATGATCACTCAAGAAGAGGGGGAAGAGAGACATATTGTCATAGCTGATGACATGACAAATCAAGAGGAGGAAACATTGAGAAATCTGGCTAGAAGCTATAGGGATGTGTTTGCTTACAGTTACAAGGATTTGAAAGGAATTGACCCTAAAATCTGTGAGCATAAGATTCCTATTACTCCTGATGCAAAACCTAGCAAACAAAGACACTATACATTTAATGACAAATACTTTGCTAAAATAAAGGAAGAAATTGACAAGCTGCTGGCTGCCAATTTCATCTATGAGATTGAATATACAGAATGGATATCTCCTATAGTTGTGGTACCTAAAAAGAATGGGAAACTCAGGGTATGTATTAACTTGAAAAAAGTTGATGCTGCAACTATAAGGGATAGCTATCCATTACCCATAACAGACCATCTTTTGGAAAGAGTTGTAGGTAAAGAGGTCTATAGTTTTTTGGATGGTTTTCCAGGATACAATCAGGTACCCATAGCTTTGGAAGACCAACATAAAACTGATTTTTCCACAGAATGGCAAATCTATGCCTTTAGGGTTATGCCCTTTGATTTAATTAATGCCCGAGCAACTTTCCAAAGATTGATGTGTCACATATTCAAAGAATTCCTTAGAAATATAATGGAAATTTATGTGGATGATCTTTGCACTTTTTCATTAAAAAGACAAGATCATTTGAAAGATCTAGAAGATATATTAAAAAAATGTAGAACATACAGAGTATGTTTAAATCCAGAGAAATGTGTGTTCTTTGTGAGGCAAGGGAGAATGTTAGGTCACATAGTTTCCAGAAATGGAATTTCAACAGATGGAAGAAAAATTAAGGCCATAGTGGAACTTCCAAGACCAACAAATGTAAAAGAACTTCAAACTTTCACGGGACATTGTGGGTATTATAGAAAATTTGTACACAAGTTTGCAGACATTGTGAAATTCTAAGACTACAAGCAGAATTGAAAGAGGTCAAAGGATTGGAGAAGCAGGCCAGTGTACATGTTGCTAGCTCAATGAGAGGATACAATAAATTACATTTGGATATAGAAAAAGAAAGGAGTGAATGGCAATTGAGTATAGAAAGAGAAAGAAGTGAGTGGAGATAAGAAAGAGAGTTATGGACATCTCATAATCGAAGCTTAATGTTGATGGTGGAAGAGCTACAGAAAAAATTGGAAAATCCACAAAAACAGGTTGAAGAATAGGTAGTGACCACACAAGCAGAGGAGTATGAAGGAGTTGAAGATAATAGAATTCAAATTGTTGATGAAACAGAGGACAAAGTTTTGGAAGAATATTCAGATGAGTTTGTTCAAAAACTTCTAACTGACAGAGAATCGAGAATGGAATTTATCAGAAAAATGCATAATGAATATGAAGAACAGATTGTGAATTTTGCTCTCAACAAAGGAATAAATCCAGACCAACACCATTGGGCAGCAGATGGTCTAGGTATACCAATTTGTATGATAATGGAAAGTATTAAAAATTACCAGCTTGCAAGGGTAGGATTATCATCCACTAGATATTTGGAATATGAAGAGGATATCAATGTCACTAAGGAATTATTTGAAAAAGCTAATCCTAAATGGAGGAACAGGTGGTTAGATGCCAACATGGAGTGCAGGAAAATCTCGAAAGAGGCACCTATTCAGTTAAAGATTAATCCAGCCTATTGTCCAGTAGCAAGGAGAAGGGAATGGACAGTGATCTGGGAAAGAAGAAATGCAGGGCAGATTCCAACAAAATGGCTGAATTTTCCAAAGGTAGCAGGACCTAAAGTAGGAACATGGCCAACAAAGAAATATATGGTTGACACAGCAGAGTCTGTTATTTCTACATATAAAGATGTCAATGATCCAGCTTGCATTCTATTAATCAAAGTGATGCGACTCATAATGGCATGTATAGAAACATTTATATACAGATGTCAGAACTCTCAACTATATTGGATTTAATTCATCGACTGATGCCTTACTTTTTGATCTAAGTGAAACCCTAGAGAGAATTTGCTTAATGACATATTACAGTAGAACAATATTTTTGGGTAGCCATTATCTCCAGATTTTTGAGGATGCCTTTGATTATGGATTTTTTGAAAGAGAATCAGAAATCTTTGGGAATTTATTATTAGTCACAAAGTCTAGACTCACTGCATATGAAGTTGCATACACAGAATATCTGAAGAAAGATGTAATAGACAAACCAGAAGCAGCTATACAATGGAGAAAAGCTTTATTTGAGATGGTGAATAACTTGAACATTACAGAAAGAAAAAGTCATGATCTATTTTTCACGAGGAAGGAGATAAGGAAGAGAGCTCACACACACACACACTCACTCTCAAGGAGAAGCACACACACAGATTGAGGCAAGGAAGAATGATCTTCTTCTTCTTCTATTACATAAAAGGAATGTACAAGAATGACCTAAAAACAAGATACAACAAGTGCAATATATAAAGACCAATACACAAGGAAAAACCTAATGTCCGCGAATGAGTGAGCTGGCAAGAAACAAATGTGCCATCACTCTCGGTAGATAAATCTAATAAAGCTCAATGAAGTATCCCTGACATATACCGGCATGATCACTATACATGTTAGAGAAACGAAAAACTAGTACGTGTGATCCTGGATCATCACATGTTGAGCTTGATATCTCAAGACTCCCCCTCAAGCTCAACGCCATATCCTGTAATCCAAGCATTTTCCGAAAACAAGATCTATATCACCTGCTAATACCTTCTCTCTGATGAAGTGATAGTGTACCTCGATATGCTTTGTTCTAGCATGGAAAACAGGGTTCCGTGCTAACTGTATGCTGCTAAGATTATCACAATAGATAGTGATAGGCTTTTGCACTTCCACACCTAAATCTACAAGTAACATCTCCAGCCATGATGCCTCACATGCTGCCATTGCAGCACCTCTATACTCAGCCTCTCTACTCGACAAAGCAACAGTGGGTTGCTTCTTACTGCTCCATGTAATAGCTGCACCTCCAAGTGAGAAAAGAAACTACTAGTAGATCTTCTATCTGGAGTACTACCAACCCAATCTGCATCGGTGTATCCATGAACCTGAAAATCTACACCAGCTTCATAAAACAATGCATAATCCAAAGTAGCACTCACATAACGTAGAGTGCGCCTCAGAGCATCCAAATGTGGCTTCCTAGGAACCTGCATAAACTGACTTTCAAGTCCAACAGTATAACTTAGATCAGGCCTTGTAATTGTGAGATATATAAGACTTCCCACAATTTTCCTGTACATAGTAGCATTTTCCAATGCTTCACCTGATGTAGTATCCAATTTCAAATTCTGATCTAAAGGCATAGAAATTGGCTTACAATCAGCCATACCATACTTTTCCAGCATATTCAAGGCATATTGCCTTTGCGACATCCATATACCTGTTTCTGTATGTATAAACTCAATGCCCAAGAAATAGCGCAGCACACCAAGATCTTTCATGTCGAATTCCTGCATAAGAAGTTTCTTTACCTCTTTGATCCTTTCTTCATTATCACCACCTACAATCAGGTCATCAACATAAATAGCCACAATAGTGATGCCATCATCAACCTTCCTTGCATATAGTGAGTGATCTGCATCACACATAGAAAACCCAATGCTGGTTAAGTAATCAGCAATCCTTGCATGCCATGCACGCGGAGCCTGCTTCAGCCCATACAAAGCCTTTTGCAACCTACAAACATATTTTGGATGCTTGGAATCTTCATATCCTTGTGGTTGGTCCATATATACTTCTTCCTGTAACTCACCATGTAGGAAAGCATTCTTCACATCCATCTGATGCAGTCCATCCTTTTGCTGTAGCCAATGCAACAAGTGTCCTAACAGTAGACATTTTAGCCACAGGGCTGGATGTTTCCTCATAATCAATGCCATATGTTTGTGCATATCCTTTAGCTACCAATCGTGCTTTATACCTGCTTATGCTACCATCAGCATTATGCTTTACCTTGTAAACCCATTTACAGCCTATGGGTTTCTTTCCTTGCGGCAATGGAACCAGCTTCCATGTATCATTTCCATAAAGTGCAGCCATCTCCTCATCCATAGCTTTTTCCCAATCTGCATTACCAATTGCATCTTCAAAACAAGAAGGTTCAGCATCTTGTATTACCTTTGTCATGTAGGCACAATGGCGAGCCATGTAACTATCATATGTCAATCGTTGCACTGAATTACGCATCCTCCCAGATCTTCTTGGTCTTGGGTCACTTCTCCTTGTATCATCTGCATGTGCCCTTCTTATT
The DNA here is from genome assembly GCA_020310875.1 of Ceratopteris richardii. NCBI lineage: Eukaryota > Viridiplantae > Streptophyta > Polypodiopsida > Polypodiales > Pteridaceae > Ceratopteris > Ceratopteris richardii. Next base: position 107,801,558 of record CM035441.1, on the reverse strand, counting down.
CCTGGAGTCTTCACAGAGGGCAATCCAAGTTCCTCATCAAGACTCTTTTCTGAACCGCTTGAATCTCCATCAACGTCTTCAAAACCTGCACATGTTTTATGACCAGCAGAAAGCTTTTCTTTACCTTTCTTGGATGTATTTGATGAATTTGCTGGACTGAAATTCCCACGTAATCTTCCACTCCATGGATTTGAGTTGGAACTATTGCTTGGTGATGCATCTGCTCCACTCAAAACTTGAGATTCTGCACTTGATTTTTCAGCATTTTCTTTGTCATTTGGTTCAAGACTCAGTCCTTCTTTGGCATCTGCATAGAAGCTTGACATTTCATCAAATACCACATCTCTGCTCACCTTTACCTGTCGTGTGAGTGGGTTATAACATTTGTATCCCTTTTGCTCAAGGGAGTATCCAATGAAGACACACTTTTCTGCTTTTGGATCAAGCTTCGTCCTCAATTCATCTGGGACATGTACATATGCAATATAGCCAAAAACTTTCAGATGTGATAAGTTTGGCTTTTTACCTGTAAACTTCTCTTCAGGTGTAACTTGATGTACAGCAGCAGTCGAAGTTCTGTTCATGATGTATACAACAGTATGCACAACTTGTGCCCAATAACAATGAGGCATATTCTTCTCAGCCATTAAGGCTCTTGCTATTTCTGCAATATGTTTGTTTTTGCGTTCATCAATGCCATTCTGTTGTGGTGTGTACCTGCATGAAAACTGACGCCGAACTCCATGATTTTTTAGAAAATTGCTGAACTCATTTGACATGTATTCACCTCCTCCATCAGATCTTAATGTTTGAATGTACTTCCCTGTCTGCTTTTCCACCATAGCTTTAAAATTCTGGAAGTGAGTGAACACCTCGCTCTTCTCTTTCATGAAATATACCCATACTTTGCGTGTATGGTCATCAATGAAGGTAACATAAAACCTGCAACCGCCCATAGATGTGGTCTTTGCTGGACCCCAAACATCTGTATGTACTACTTCTAGTACATTCCCACTAACATGCTTGTAATGTGGAAATGATGCTCTTGACTGTTTACCAAATTGACATGCTGCACATACCTTTTGCATTTCTGCAACTTTGAAATTTGGTAGTCCATGGACAATCTCCTTTGACTGCATCAGTTTCAGCCTTTGCAAGTTTGCATGTCCAATCCGTTTGTGCCATATCTCTATATCTGCAATAACTCCTGCACCTTTTGCAAACATGGCTGCATTCATTTCAGGAATCTTCACATTTAAGGTGAACATCCTACCCACTTTGTTTCCTTTGGCAACCAATCGTCCATCCTACTTGTACGCTTCTACATATAATCCATCAGCATTGAACCTGACTTGTAATCCCTGGTCAACCATTTGTCCAACAGAAACCAGATTCTTTGTTATATTTGGAACATGCAACACATCAGCGAGATGTTTTACCTTTCCGTCCTCCATAGACAATGCTATGTTTCCTGTATGCTCAATAGGATGTGATGTATCATCACCTGTTTCAACATATCCAGGAACTGGCATTTTCTGCAAACTACTAAACCATTCTGCATGACTGGTCATGTGATTTGAAGCACCTGAATCAACATACCAGACATTATCATTCGATTTTGAAACACCAGCAGACATCGTATTCATCATGTGATGTTGAACCATAAACAACTTCTCAGAATCATCTGCACTTGTGCATGCATAGTTGTTTTGCTGCCTTTTGTTATTTTGATTCTTCAACCTGCAATCACGTTCAAAGTGTCCAGGTTTACCACAATTCCAACATCCTTTACTATCATTACCTGAATCATTTCTTTGGAAATTTCTGTGACCTCTTTGACTCCCCCTGCCTCGAAACTATCCTCTTCCTCCTGCATGATTCTGTTGTTGACTTTGGTCTTGGTTATTGTTTCCTCTTCCACTTCCAAAACCTCTACCTCTGCCTCTTCCTCTGCCAGTGTAGAATACCTGCTCAGAACTGGGCTTTCCTTGGGAGTTTGAATCCTCACCAAGATTCTTTTCTTCAATAATCAACATAGATACCAAATCAACAAAATTCGGAATATTTTCCCTGGTCTGTATAAAAGTTCTGAACTGCTTATATGCAGCTTCTAAACCACGAAGGCACACTTCCACCTTATCATCATCATCTACATTCACGCCAATAGATGCAAGTGACTCACATATGCTTTTGATTTTTAGAGTGTAGTCACTTACCGACATGCTCTTTTTCTCCAATGTATGCAGCTCGTTCTTGAGTTGCAATTTTCGTGCCTTTGTATTGGTCTCGTACAAAGTGACCAAACTGTTCCAAGCCTCTTTTGGAGTCTTGGCATCCTGTATGTGTCCAATCATGCTATCCTGTATGCTAATAGATAGCCAATACATTACCTTTCGTGCTCCTTGATTCCATTCCTCATATGCTCTTAACTGATCTGCAGTCCGATTCCTTTCTGGTAACTGTGGAGCATTTTCATTCTCTCCTTCGATGTACTTCGAGTAGCCTTTTCCCATCAGGAAATTCGTCATTCTGAATCTCCAAGCATGGAAGTTGTTCTTATCCAGCTTATCGCTCATAAGCTGACTCATTCCATTTGTGTTTGCCATTTCTGCAATAATTCACAACACCGCAACACACTACAAGTAGCACTTCTGCTTGAACACTATCACACTATGACGTGACAGTTCGATCTCAGAAAAACACAGTTTTCGTGTGTCAACAGTACACGAAATCGCTTGAAATTCTGGATCTAGAATATATGAGTGTCGCCGAACACAACACAAGTTACAGTTTCTAAAACTGACCTAGTTTTTCTGTGGGCCCCACCTTGCGGGCTCAAAACGGAGGTCGAGATGGCTCCGAAACTTCGATCTGACAAAAACGAGTGACCCTAAAGGGTCCCTAAAGGGATAACACTTGAAATATTTTGAGGTCTTCTACCTTCACGACGAGTTTCATAGCAAACGGAGGCCGTTTGTGAAATCGCATTTTCTCCATGCCTTGCCGCGTAGTCTTCACCGTCGGCTTCTCCACGAGCTCTCTCCAGCCACGCTGGCTCTGATACCATGTCACGAGGAAGGAGATAAGGAAGAGAGCTCACACACACACACTCTCACTCTCAAGGAGAAGCATACACACAGATTGAGGCAAGGAAGAATGATCTTCTTCTTCTTCTTCTATTACATAAAAGGAATGTACAAGAATGAACTAAAAACAAGAATACAAGAAGTGCAATATATAAAGACCAATACATAAGGAAAAACCTAATGTCCGCAAATGAGTGAGCTGGCAAGAAACAAATGTGCCATCACTCTCGGTAGATAAATCTAATAAAGCTCAATGAAGTATCCCTAACATATACCGGCATGACCACTATACATGTCAGAGAAACGAAAAATTGGTACGTGTCATCCTGGATCATCACATGTTGAGCTTGATATCTCAACACTATTGTCACAAGTTTATCTAAGAAAAAAGAAATGAAGGAAGCTATCACTACTTATCAGCAAGAATATTTTTTGTCAGGAGCCAAAAAGTCTAGGAGGGGAAGAATGTTAGAAGAAGCATTTTTTGAAGGTAAAATATTTGTAAAATGTGAAAAACTTGTAGAAATATTTATACAAATGATGTAAAAATGAGGAAGAGTCTTCCTCATGTAAATTAGAATCATATGTATTTTTTCTAGAATTTTTGGAAGCTCTTTGATAGCATATTTTTAGATTAAAAGGGAAAAGGACCACAATACAAGTGTGAAATGGGACACTTGAAAATGTATAAAAGATAATTTCCTCTATTTTGAGAGGGTTGGTTGTATTATTTTTGCTGTCCAAGTAATGTGAAGAGCTCTCCTGTAGAAAATTGTGTTTCTCCCTTTCATGTACTTTCTTTTGATTTGTTGAGTCTATTCTTTGTGTGATCCATGGAATTTGTAAGCTTCAGTTGTGTATTTCTGAGTAATGTGTATGAAGAGAGATGATTCTTAGTGTATTGAGTAAGAAAGTGCAGAAGAGCAAAGTTGGAAATGGAAATTCTGAGTTTTCACAGAATCACGATTGTCTCGTCTGTGTGATGCAGGTATTGTTTTTGAAATTTAACTTCATACATGTGATCGACTGTGGAAATGGCACACTTTAGGCACAAAGATCATTGAAAATGCTGTTGTAGAACTCAAGATAATCAAAACCCTAGATATTTCTCTCCTTCTTCATAAATTCTCAAAAAAACAGTCATTTAACTCATTCTTGGATTCCATTAACTAGAAGGGGCTGTGGTCTTTGCATACTTCCCGGATGGACAATTTAAAGATGTGTATTTGATCCTTTATGCTAAAATGATTGGAGAGGACAACTCCAAAGGGTAACAACAAACACCTATACTCAGCCTCACAACTGGAAGTGGCCATAGTTGGGTGCATCTTGGTCGACCAAGATATACATGAGCTACCAAGCATGAAGCAAAAACCACTAGTGGACACATGAGTCTCATAGCAACCAGCCTAGTCAGAGTGAGAAAAAGCATGCAAATTTGGTAGCAATGATCCCCCCTTGGGATAAACAACCCAAGTAGCCAGGTACCACTCAAGTAGTGAAAGATGCGCTTAATCCTCTGCCAATGCTTGACACGTGGGCAACACATAAACCTGCTCATCTGTGAGACAAAAAACTGAATATCTGGCCGAGTAATGCATAAGTAAATCAAGCATCCAATGGCCTGCTGATAGAGAACAACATCAAATGCATCTCGAGCATCCCTAAGACTCAATCATAAACCTGTCCCCATAGGAGTGGCAATAGGCTTACAGTCTTCAAGGCCGAAATGCTGCAATAATGTGTCAATATATTTCGTTTGACACAAAGCCATTCCACCATCAACTTGCATAACCTGAATGCCCAAATAGTGGTGCAAATGCCCCAAATCAGACATCTCAAATGAGGCATGTAAATCAGCCTTAAAATCAACAATATGCCTCTCATGAGGACCAGTGAGCAACATGTCATCAACATAAACCACAATGATCAGAAGTACATCATTAGCATGCTTAACATATAAGGTGCTTTCAGTTGGACTATTCTCAAAACCATGTGCAATCAGATAGGCATGTATTTTCTTATACCAAGCATGTGGTGCTTGCTTTAAACCATATAATGCCTTCTTTAACCTGCACTTGGTTTTCATGCCCTTTCTGCACAAAGCCACGGGGCTGAAAAACATACACTTCTTCATGCAAGTCACCATTTAGAAATGCTATTTTGATATCCAACTGATGTACATTCCAACTGCCTCAAGCCATCCTAATAGATGCGAGCACCTAATCGGTTGGCCCTGATATATTCCAATTGTGTCTTATAGGGACCTTCTGGTGTCTATAAATAGGTAGTGCCTAAACTACGTGTGGATCTTTCTATGTTGAAGGAAATTTCTGAAAACTTGTGTCCAAACTTAGCACGTAGGGATAACCACTAAGTTGTTGTGCCCACGACCTAGATGTATGGTTGACATTGGCCTCAGAAGATATAATGCTTTGTCTATCCTTATCTAGGTGTCTAACAAATCTCAGGTTCTTAAGCTTTGTCTTCTCATCTAAAAATTCCCCTTTGTATTGCTCCAAATCCTTTGGAGTTCCTTTGGTTTCCTAATGCCACCTGAGGGTCAACTTCAAAGTACTTGAAACAAGATTTCCAATGAGCTCAAAATCACTCCAAACGGAGTGTTGGAGACCTCTAAATCTCCAAAGGTTTGATCTATACTGATTTAAGATCACCTCTATATTAGTTATGGACCAAACTTTACACAAATGTTATCTTCATTTACCAAAACTTTCAACTTTCACTTCTCTGAGTGAAAATCTTCATTCTACGATAGTCTACTTCACTAATTGACTTCATTACCTACACATATCTTCAGATTTCTTCAAACCAATGATGCACATATCTCCACACTACCTTTGCGCAATCATATCAACCATTAGTCCTTCAGAAGAATCATTAAAACTTTAATTTGATCCTTAAGATCAAAAGTATGTCAGAAACTGTCTTCCTGAACAAGCGACTTTGACATAGATAACTTCTAAGGTTGATTTCTCGCAGCACAGATCCTGTTTTGCTAAATGCTTTTCGCCATAGCTTCCTTACCTTCTAACTTAAATTTTGAATGCTCACTCATCAAAAACTTTACACTGAGCACTGAGATCTAAACAAAACATTGACATGAAAAAATGCACGACTCTGAGAGGTCTACCTGCAGACTTTATATACACATGTTCCTATTGATCATACTCACAACATGAAAGGAATTACACCATGGAACTTTGAACATAGCTTTATTACTTCTAGATTAGATGTGTACAAAAGGATTTCTGATCCACGTGATCAGAGTGAGAGAAATCTACGAAATACTCGTTGCTATTTTCTGAAGATGACTCTCTTCACATCTATCTCTATGACACTTGTCTTCTAATGACTCTCACATGTATTTCTTTACATCATTGACTTATATACATATGATTCTAGACTTATCCCGCGTCTATTACATTACTCCTTATCATCCTAAGGATTACCCATATTCATAGTACAAGAATTTCCACCTATAATGTACATATGTATACAAGCTATCATTCTGAAATCTCTTCACTTCCTCAAATGACTTCTTGAACTTCAACATGATCATTGACTTGCTTCAAGCTCTTTGTAATCATCAATTTGTGATTGTTTTGTTCCAACACGTCCCCCTCAATCGCTAATTGTGATTATTCCATTCTTCTTTACTCCTTCCATCTCTTTAAATCTCTATAACTTAGGTCCATCCAAGCTTTTTGTTAACATATCTGCAAGAAATGATACTGAATCTCTATATGCTTAGTTCTGGCATGAAAAGCAGGGTTAGCTGCCAAATATAATGAACTCATATTGTCTCCAAAAATAATTGGAGTACTCTGATCAGTTCCAAAACTCTTCAACAAAGTCTTTAACCATATCACTTCTTTTGCAACCTCTACCATTCCTTTATACTCAGCTTTTGTAGATGAAAAAGCAACTGCATGTTGCTTCTTTGAGCACCAAGAAACTAATTTATCCCCAATATAACAGAGATACCCATGAGTAGAAATTCTATCATCTGAATCACCTGCCCAATCTGCATCACTAAATACTTTGATTCTTGTATCAGAAGTAAATCCATAATACAAAACTTCACTTAGGGTTCCTTTGATATATCTGAGTACCCTTTGAGCTGCAATCCAATGAGTCTTCTTTGGACAATGCATAAATTGTGATAACACACCTAGTGCATATGATAGATATGCCTTGTCAAGGTAGCATAGATTAGAATACCTACCAAACTCTTATATTTCTTCATATCATTGAATTCTTCACCTCCATATCTACTCAACTTATGATTTACCTCCAATGGTGTAGTTGAAGACTTGCAATCTTCCATGTTGAACTTGACCAGAAGATTCTTCAAGTATCTCTTTTGTGTAACATATACTCCATGTTGAGTATACACAATCTGCATTCCTAAGAAATAAGATAAGTTTCCCAAATCACTTATCTTAAACTCCTTCACTATTTTTTTCTTAAGCTCCTTGATTCCTTGAGCGTCTTTACCTATGACAATAATATCATCAACATAAATACACATGTATATGTGTCCATTTTCACTTGCCTTCACTAGCAAGCTACTATCTGCCTTTGATGCTTGAAATCCACATTCATTCAAGAACTTAACAAGCCTGTAATTCCATGCTCTTGGGGCTTGCTTCAAACCATACAAAGCTCTCTTGAGCTTACAGACATATTCTGATCCATTTGAATCCATGAAGCCTTCTGGTTGGTCCATGTACACTTCATCTGCAATGTATCCATTCAAGAATGCATTCTTCACATCTAATTGTGATAACTTCCATCCTTTACAAGCAGCAATAGCAATCAATGATATAATTGTAGACATCTTAGCAACAGGACTAAAGGTTTCATCATAATCTACCCCATAAGTTTGGGCATAACCTTTAACCACAAGTCTAGCCTTGTATCTAGACACTTTTCCATCTACAAACCTTTTTTTTTTATATACCCACTTACATCCAATGACCTTTTGATTCTTTGGTCTTGGCACCAACTCCCATGTTTCATTTTCAAGTAGAGCATCATACTCTTCTTGCATTTCCTTATCCCAATTCTGTTTACCTTTAGCTTCTTCATATGTGATTGGATCCTCTTCTGTCTTCACAATGTAAGCATAATCTTTTGTTGTTAGGAAAGATGTATCATAGCTATACCTGATAGGTTCTTTTCTTTCTCTCAAGGATCTTCTGACCTCTGCACTTCTTGAAGTCTCAGCTACATTTGATTCTGGATCAAATCTTGGCCCATCTTCAACATTGTCCTGCAATTTACTTTTATAATCAACATCATCAATATCTTCTTCATACACACTTACTTTTGTCTTCCCTTTCCTTTGTATTTCTTTAACATCTGCATAATCATTTGTTGACCCTGTATACCATGTACTTTGCTCATCAAATGTAACATCTTTGGTAACAAGAAGTTGCTTTGTGGATGGACTCCACAATCTGTAACCCATCTCTCTATCATCATACCCAATAAACACATACTTCTCTGCTTTGGGTTCTAGCTTATGTCTCAATTGTGAAGGAACATAAGCATATGCTAAACATCCAAATACCTTACAATGATCAAGAGTAGGTCTCTTACCCCACCATGCTTCATAAGGTGTTCGTCCATCCAAAGCTTTACAAGGTAATCTATTCACAAGGTATGTTGCAGTGTTGATAGCTTATGCCCATAAGTAATTTGGAAAATTCTTTTCTTTCATCATTGCTCTTGCAAACTCTACAAGAGTTCTATTTCTTCTTTCTGCAACTCCATTTTGTTGACGGGAGTACTTGCAAGTTACTTCTCTTTTTATACCTGCATTCCACAAATAATCATCAAAATCTTTAGAGAAATACTCTCCCCCTCCATCTGATCTCAACCTCTTGAGCTTTTGTCCTGTAATCCTTTCTGCATAAGCATGATAATGCTTGAATGTCTTGAACACTTCTGATTTGTACTTGATTACATATAAAGTAATCCATCTGGTTGCATCATCAACAAACAACACATAATATATGGATCCATTTATGCTATAGTCCCTTGCAGGACCCCACACATCTGTATGAACCAATTCAAGTATTTGAATACTTGTACCTTGATTTATTGTATGAACTTTTATGTGCTTTACCTAATTGACAAGATTCACACTTGTACACCATGTGTTGCCCTTCAACATTTGGCAAACCGAGCACCATATCATTCTTTGAAATTTCCTTTATGGCTCTCGCATTGAAATTACCTAGCCTTTTATGTCATAGGTCTAATTCAAACATCTTTTAACTTCCATAAGTAAATAAAGCATGTCCCACATTACCTTGGACTTTGAGAGTAAACAACCTTCCTTCCTTTTGACCTGCAATGATATTTCTATATCCCTGATTTGGATCTTGCACATAAACACCATCATTTGTGAATCTGACTTCATATCACTTCTCCACAATTTGCCCAACACTTATCAAGTTTTTAGGAATAGTAGGAACATAAAGTACCTTGCTCAAGAGTGTACTTCCACTCTTTCTCTTTACTGATCCAATGCTCTCCACTTTATGCTTGGTGTTGTCACTTATTTGAACTGTATGTTCATTCACTTTTACTTCCATATCAGTCATCAATGATATATTGCCACTCAGATGATTGCTACATCCTGAGTCAATATAGAACACCCTTTGATCTTCTCCTACTGTTTCATGAGTTGTATTCAAGATAAGAGTCATGTCATCCTTCTGATCTGATGCATAATTATAATAATTATTGTTGTAGGACTGAGGTTGAAAACTTCTTCCACCTCCTCTAGCATATGATGTCCTACCACCTCTTCCTCTGAAGTTGCCTCTTTGGTTTCTGCCTCCTCTACCTTTTTGATTGAAGCTTTGATTATTACTTCCACCAATTTGATTGTTATACCAACAATCATTTGCCAAATGATTGGTTCTGCCACAAATCCAACAAGCTTTAGTATTGTCTTTGTTCTTACCTCCTCTTCCTTTACCTCTGAAGTTCATCTTTCCTTTTGTAAAGTTAGCTTGACTTGAAGTTCCTTCATCATCAGTTGACTGCTTCCCTTTGCCATTCTTTTTCTTGTCCTTGGAGTACATAGCTTGACCTGCACTCCTATCATTGTCTCCCTTAATGTCCTGCTCAAAAGTTAGCATGTGTCCTATCAATTGATTAAGATCAGGAGTAAAGTGATCTAGTGACAATTCTATGGACAATATGAAAGGCTTTCACTTCTCATCTCCTCTCAGACCTGTAAGTATTTGCCTTACCAACTTATCCTCTTCAATGTCTTCATCTACTGCTCCCAAGCTATCTGCAATATCCTTCATCCTTGCCACATAATCAGAAATTGATTGTGAACTCTTCTTCTTGAAAGTTGTGAATTGTGTCCATAATGAGGACTTCCTTGACTTGGTTGTGTTTTGGAAATGCTCTTCCAAAGCATTCCGCACATCTGTTGCACTTTCTAATCCTCTAATGTGGGGTAGAAGATAATTATTTACAGCCATGTAAATGATGCTCCTAGCTTGAGCATCCTTTCTCATCCAATTCTTCAAACCTGCAAGTTCCTCCCTAGTTGGAACACTAGGATCTTCAAACTCAGGCTTTTCTTCTTCTGCTGTAATGAATGCCATCAAATCTTTGCTCATGAGGTGTGCCTCCATCCTCAGGGATCAAGCTGGATAGTTCTCCCTATCTAGCTTATCGATCTGCAAGCTTTCTCCCATCTTTGATCTTCTGTGTATGCAATTACTATGATTGATGATAATAGAGTGTACCTTTGATATGAAGGTTTAATCCTTCTTAATCGTTTGAGCTCATATTTTACACTTCTTCAAGTTGTTTGCAAGAATTTGACCTTGTCCACCTTCAATTAGAAGGAACTTCAATATCTGCAACAGTCGGGACTTCCAATGCCTTTACTTCACTTGTATTGCACCTTCAGCTCTGATACCACTATTGGAGACCTCTAAATCTCCAAAGGTTTGATCTGTACTGATTTAAGATCACCTCTATATCGGTTATGGACCAAACTTTACACAAATGTTATCTTCATTTACCAAAACTTTCAACTATCACTTCTCTTCATTCTTCGATAGTCTACTTCACGGATTCACTTCATTACCTGCACATATCTTCAGATTTCTTCAAATCAATGATGCACATATCCCCACACTACCTTTATGCAATCATATCAACCATTAGTCCTTCAGAAGAATCATTAAAACTTTAATTTGATCCTTAAGATCAAAAGTATGTCAGAAACTATCTTCCTAAACAAGCGACTTTGACATAGATAACTTCTAAGGTTGATTTCTCATAGCACAGATCCCGTTTTGCTAAATGCTTTTAGCCATAGCTTCCTTACCTTCTAACTTAAATTTTGAATGCTCACTTATCAAAAACTTTACCCTGAGCACTAAGATCTAAGCAAAACATTGACACAAAAAAATGCACGACTCTGAGAGGTCTACCTGCAGACTTTACATACACATGTTCCTATTGATCATACTCACACTATGAAAGGAATTAGACCATGAAACTTTGAACATAGCTTTATTAGTTTCTAGATTAGATGTGTACAAAGGGATTTCTGATCCACATGATCAGACTGAGAGAAATCTACGAAATACGTGTCGCTATTTTCTGAAGATGACTCTCTTTACATCTATCTCTATGACACGTCTTCTAATGACTCTCACATGTATTTCTTTATATCATTGACTTATATACATATGATTCTAAACTTATCCCGCATTTATTACATTACTCCTTATCATCCTAAGGATTACCTATATTCATAGTACAAGAATCTCCACGTGTAATGTACATATGTATACAAGCTATCATTCTGAAATCTCTTCACTTCCTCAAATGACTTCTTGAACTTCAACCTGATCATTGACTTGCTTGAAGCTCTTTGTAATCATCAATTTGTGATTGCTTTGTTCCAACATGGAATTTGTATGAGAAAGTTATTGTTGGAGTTAGACGTCTGCGGAAGCACGCGAACAACACAAGGAAGAAGAAGAAGCTTGGAGCACAACACACAAGACTGAATGTATTACTAGAGAATGTACAAAGATAAGTAGCCCATTAGGGCAATAGGCGTATATACAAGCCGGGGGAAAAAAACCTCCTAAAGAGGGAAAAAAGTGCCCCGGCGGTCCTGGAGTGTTCACACACATCACTACCTAAATATATCAACAAATCCCCCCTGGAAGTGATGCGGTGAACAAGGAGCTGGCACTCATGTATAAGGAAGTGCCGAGCTATGTGGAAATCACTCCACAAAAGGAAGTTAGCCCAAAGCTTTGTGGAAAGCTTCAAACTTCTCCCTAGGCAGAGCCTTCGTGAAAAGGTCTGCTATGTTCTCCTGCGTGGGCACATATGCCAAGCTGATCTCCCCAGCAGAGAACCTCTCCCTGACATAGTGATAATGCACCTCAATGTGCTTAGTGCGAGCATCGAACACAGGGTTCCTCGCAACTACCAATGCGCTCTGACTGTCAGTGAAGATGGTGGTGGCAGAAGACTGGCCAACACCCAAATCAGCCATAAGGCATCTGAGCCACACACACTCAACAGTCGCTGTGAAAGCTGCCCTATACTCAGCCTCACAACTGGAAGTGGCCACAGTAGGCTGCTTCTTGCTCAACCAAGATATACATGAGCTACCGAGCATGAAGCAAAAACCACTGGTGGACACACGAGAGTCATAGCAACCAGCCCAATCTGAGTCAGAAAAAGCATGCAAATCTGGCGGTAGTGATCCCCCCTTGGGATAAAACAACCCAAGTAGCCGAGTACCACTCAAGTAGCGAAAGATGCACTTAACCGCTTTCCAATGCGTGACTCCTGGGCAATGCATAAACCTGCTCATCTGTGAGACAACAAACTGAATATCTGGCCGAGTAATGCATAAGTAAATCAAGCATCCAACGGCCTGCTGATAGAGAACAACATCAAATGCATCTCCAGCATCATGAAGACTCAATCGTAAACCTGTCTCCATAGGAGTGGCAATAGGCTTACAGTCTTCAAGGCCAAAACGCTGCAATAATGTGTCAATATATTTCGTTTGACACAAAGCCATTCCACCATCAACTTGCATAAACTGAATGCCCAAATAGTGATGCAAATGCCCCAAATCAGACATCTCAAATGAGGCATGCAAATCAGCCTTGAAATCAGCAATATGCTTCTCAAGAGGACCAGTGAGCAGCATGTCGTCTACATAGACAACAATGATCAGAAGCACATCATTAGCACGCTTAACATATAAGGTGCTTTCAGTTGGACTGTTCTCAAAACCATGTGCAATCAGATAGGCATGTATTTTCTCATACCAAGCACGTGGTGCTTGCTTTAAACCATATAACGCCTTCTTTAACCTGCACACCTGGTTTTCATGCCCTTTCTGCACAAAGCCACGGGGCTGAAAAACATACACTTCTTCATGCAAGTCACCATTCAGAAATGCTGTTTTAATGTCCAACTGATGTACATTCCAACCATGATGGGCTGCAAGTGGACAAATGCTCCGAACAGTAGTCATACGGCATGTAGGTGCAAAGGTCTCATCAAAATCAATGCCTCTTTCCTGCGCATAACCCTTTGCAACAAGCCTAGCCTTATACCTGTCAACTGTACCATCAGGTTTACGCTTCAGCTTGTATACCCACTTAGTGCCAATTCTTGCCAGGAGGCAAGTCACATAAAGACCATGTACCATTCTTCATTATAGCATCATATTCAGATTGCATAGCAGCCATCCAATTTTCTGAATTTTGTGCTTCATCAAAAGAAACAGGCTCATTCTCATCACAGAGACTAGATGCAGCCATAGCATAGCAATCTGATGCAAAGGAGGTACTATGAGAGCCTGAACGAGTACGATATGACAAAGGTGCATCTAATTTGCTGTCACGCAAAGTCTGCACCAGCCATTTTGGCATAGTTTTTGCCTGTTCAATATCAGCTCTCTCATCAACAAGTGCATCATGTAAATCTGCATCAGAAATGGAATGATCTGCATCATCATATGAAACCTGCAAAGGCTGAGAAGTTGCCTCATTAGGACCAGTGCTAGCCTGTCCACCTGTAAAAAGAGGCATCAAAGTATCATACATGTCTTTGGAGCTAACAGATGTCTCCTTAGTACATGAAAGCAATGGCTGAATAGCATCTTCCACAAAGACAACATCACGGCTAACCAGAATGCGTTTAGTCTGTGGATGATACAGACGATAGCCTTTACTTTCAGAACTGTACCCAACAAAAATACATTTTACTGCCTTATCATCCAATTTTCTGCAATGTTGTTCAGGCACTAATGCATATGCCAAACAACCAAAAACACGCAGATGAGCAACAGATGGCTTGCGGTCATGCCAAGCCTCATATGGAGTGATGGACTGCAACGCTTTGGTGGGACACCTGTTCAGTACATATGCTGCACACATGACAGCCTCAAGCCAGAAACTATGTGGTAAAGCCTGACTTTTGACCATGCACCTCGCCATCTCCATGAGTGACCTGTTCTTTCGTTCAGCAACTCCATTCTGTTGAGGTGTATACGGCACTGTACACTGGTGTTTTATCCCACGTTCAACCAGAAATGCATTAAAATCTGAAGACATATATTCCCCCCCTCGATCAGAACGGAGGGTGCCCATTTTACATGCTGACAGATTTTCAGCCAAAACCAAAAACTGTTTGAAGCACATGAACACTTCGGACTTTGCTTTGAGTGGATATACCCATGCATGCCTGGAAAAATCATCAATGAAAGTCACGAAGTAAAGGTAATTTTCAAAAGAGGGTGTCTACATAGGACCACAGACATCACTATGTACAAGCTGCAATTTCTGCATAGCCCGAACTGAACCATCTTTTGGAAAGGAAGAACGCTGCATTTTGCCCAAAATACAGCCTTCACAAACATGTTTTCCAGGTGCCTCAAGTTTGGGCAAAGAGGACACCATTTTAGATTTCTGCAGGCGTAACAAACTAGCAAAATTCAGATGACCAAAGCGTGCATGCCAAAGCTTTGCATCTAACATAGCCTGAGAATCATGAACTGCACATGCCGAATCATTCACAGATCTTTCATAGTCTATGAGCTTATACAGCCCACGACATAAAATGCCAGAAGCAATAATCACATCGCCATTTGAGAGATCATGGACTGTACACCTGTCATCAACGAATTTCACAACAAAGCCAATCTTGGCTAATGCAGAAACTGATAACAGGTTCTTTTTGATCCCTGGCACAAATAAAGCATCTGACAAAGTGAAAGAACTACCATCAGCAGTAGTCAGAATGATCTTACCAACTCCCATAACAGGATAAGAGGAGTTATTGGCGCATGTGACAGTATTCCCTGTAGGGGTAGGCTCGAGTGAAGAGAAGAAACTGCGCTGCGAGGTAATATGTTTGGTCGCCCCACTATCAAAGTACCAAACATCTGAGTCTACTGCAGACATGCACTGATCATGAGAAGATGGGTCAAAACTGCAGACAGTAGTAAACGCCCATTCTTCTTCCTGCACAAGATTTGCAGACTCTGTTTTTGGTGTAGAGGCCTCTGCAACAACCATTCCAGCCTCTTTCTTCTTTGCCTCTTTAGCAGCCAGTTTTGGACAGTTCTTTATAATATGATCATTTCCTTTATAGTACTTGTAGAACAATTTCTGCTTTTCTGATTTCTTCTCATCTTTATCCTGGTTCTTCGATTGTGTAGCATTTGCAGATTTCTGCTTACTAGTAGAAGAGCTCCATTTTCCTTTGCCCTTCTGACTAGCCAAGAAAGCTTGATCTGCAACACGCATAATGGACCTGTTCTGCCTGGACTGATCTTCCTGCAACAGAACAGAGACTAATTCCTCAAATGACAAGGCATTCGGATTGCCTTTCATCATCAATCGAAGAGTAGAGGCAAAACTCTGATATGAATCAGGAAGGCCATTCAGAACGGTCTGCACGAGTGAGCTATCTGGTATAACCTCATCAGCAGAAATCAATTGTTCCTTCAGGTCTTTGATCTTTGTAAGAAAACTGTCCATCGAATCACCTTCATTCATGTGCTCACTCTCCAACTGTTTTCGGAGGTAAGCAACAGGAGCCTCATTCCTAGCCTGGTACAAAGTGGTAAGTGTATCCCAAGCATCCTTTGCTGTTCTGCAAGAGCGAATATGAGGAATAATGGCACGTTTGATAGACAAAGCTATCAATGCATGTGCCTGGGCATCTCTGCCATCCCAACGAATCTGCTCTGCAGTAGGTGCAACAGAAACAGCAGCACGAACAGGAATCTGCGGAATATCATCTTCGACACCATCTTCATCAGCTCCAACACCTGTATTTGCAGTACCTGTCGTTACAGGTGTAACAGGACGTCTTTCAACACCCTGCACAATGTTCCACAATCCTTTTGCAACCAGTACATGTCGCATCATATAAGCCCATAATGGGTAGTTGGTACCATCCAACTTATCCTCAACAGCCAACATACGAAATACATCACTGCTTCAGCCATGGCCGGTGACTAAAATACCTTGATGCAGAAAATTGACTGTATCTCAAAAAGTTGAATAGAACTGCCCAGACGAGTTCTGCTAGACCTGTAGCAGACTTCGAGACGCTTAAACTGGCGAACAGAAACTGGTATATACCTTTGGCACAAAAGGACGAAATAGCCTGCACAAGCACTGCGATAGTGCGTTCGGAGGCCGAAACGAGCTCAGATCGCGATTTAGGCACCACATAGCGAAGCTGTTTTGATCTGGGAAACACCCTGAGTATGCTCACCAAATTTTGTGCGAATATGAGACTGCAAACGGAGGAGTGTCGACGACACCCTAGA
This sequence comes from Ceratopteris richardii, assembly GCA_020310875.1. NCBI lineage: Eukaryota > Viridiplantae > Streptophyta > Polypodiopsida > Polypodiales > Pteridaceae > Ceratopteris > Ceratopteris richardii. The sequence goes on along the minus strand of CM035441.1, from coordinate 107,784,578 downwards.
AGAAGCAACGACCTGCTCTGATACCAATTGTTGGAGTTAGACGTCTGCGGAAGCACGCGAACAACACAAGGAAGAAGAAGAAGCTTGGAGCACAACACACAAGACTGAATGTATTACTAGAGAATGTACAAAGATAAGTAGCCCATTAGGGCAATAGGCGTATATACAAGCCGGGGGAAAAAAACCTCCTAAAGAGGGAAAAAAGTGCCCCGGCGGTCCTAGAGTGTTCACACACATCACTACCTAAATATATCAACAGTTATGTCTGATCAGGCTTCTAGGGGTCAAAATAGGCAAACAAGAGGTTATGAGAAAATGACGATCTTGAGTGAGAATCGTGATCCTGAGCAATCCCCAAAAAATGTGATCTTGATAGAGAATCGTAAAAAAGTGACCCTGACAGAGAATCGTGAAAAACACGATCCTGAAAGAGAATCGTGAAAAACGCGATCCTAATAGAGAATCGTGAAAAACTTGATTCTGATAGAGAATCGTGAAAAACACGATTCTGACAGAGAGTCGTGAAAAACACGATTCTGAGAGAGAATCGTGAAAAATGTGATTCTGATAGAGAATCGTGTTTTTGAGACACCTCCAAAATCGTGATTTTGAGAATGATCTCAAGATTGTGCTCTTCCTTAGAATCACGTTTTGTGAAAATCATGATTTTGAGAATGACTTGAAAATCATAATTTTGACTGAAAATCGGGTATTTTCAAAATTGTGCTTTTGACTTGAAACTCGTGATTTTGAATAAAAATCGTGTTTTCGTCAAAATCGTGTTTTTTACTTGAAAATTGCAATTTTGATTGAAAGTTGTGTTTTTATCAAAATCGTGTTTTTGACTTGAAAATCTTGATTTTGACTAAAAATCGTGTTTTTGGAAATTGCCTAAAAATCACGATTCTGAGAATGACTAGAGAATCATGTTTTTTGAAAAGCTTAGAGAATTGCGATTTTAAGCACAACTAGAGAATCGCGATTCTGAGAATGACCTCAAAATCGCTATTGAAGGCAGGGAAACCTAGAGAAATAAAATAAGAATAAAAAGAAAAAGACAACTATGCGGAGATTTATAAGGATGTGTCGCAAGAAAAGGGGAAGTTATAAGAAAGGAGTTAGCAACAACCGTAAGAAGAAGAGGGAGAAGGTAGACAAAGAATGAAGACGCAACAACCTTGAAAAAGAAGAAAGAGAAGGTAGACGAAGACGCGACAACAGGAAGAGGAGGAAAGGTACGAGACGTAAAGACACAATGATCAGAAGAGAGACGAGGGTGCAAGAAGTGTAGGTGCGTCAACTGTGAGACGAAGTCAAAGAAGAAGGAGTTCCTTTGTCAGGACCGAAAAAGACCAGGTTCTACAGTAAAAAAAACAGTATATAGATAACGATTGAATGAAGATCTTTGCGGCTTAATCAAATTCTCATACTGAAGTTCTAATCTTTATAAAACAACAATCTGTATTTTTGGTGTTGCGTTTACCAATGAATAATCAACCAAATGTCTACGCAGCACAGTTATAGTGCTGAAAGTCTTCTATTTACGGTTAAGTCTGTTTGAGTGACTCAGACTGTACTGTGTCAGAATGCAATTGACTTGAAATATATGTGAGTGCAAAAAAGGAAATTTGTAAATCTGTTGCAAGAATAAAGTGTAGCAAGACTATGTAAATTCTAAATTAGCAGAAAACTATCAGAATGAATGTTTTCGGTGATATTACGGTGATATTCCGGTGATGTTCCGGTGACATTTCGGTGGCTTTAAGAGACATTTCCGGTGGAATATCTGGGGAAGTAAAGATCAGTGCACAATGGGAAAGAATAGTAAAATCTGATTCTACTAGTTAGACGATGTTGTGTTGAACCGGAGAACCCTCAACACAATTGGCGATCCTACTGTACGGCTGAAGCCGCCTCAAGAAATGAATGAGGGGCAGGAAAAATCGCTTTAGTAAGGTATATTTTACGAGGGCACAGGCAAGAGCAGCGAACGTGGAGACATCCTTAGATTTTTACGAGTGGTACGAGGCCCAGGAGCAGGAAGCGTTGGGCACTGACGACGAACAGGGGGAAACAGGTGTAGTAGAGGCCAGGTTAGTGGGCGGCATACTTGGTGCATTATTCCTCACAGAAACAGCTATAGGGGTAAGAAGATGACTCCAATTTGACCCACTTGCAGGGGCGACCGGTCATAGAACTAGGCGCACACCTCAACCACAGCCAATGGCTCAACCACCTCCAAATTCCAAAGTCAAGGCCGCTCATTTCAGTGGAACCTCTAAGGAAGATGCTGATTGCCATGTAGCTCAATTCGAAATAAAATGGACAGCAAATGGATATCCAGCTCTCTATGGTAACTATATTAAATTTCAACAGTTTGCAGCCATGTTGGAAGGACGAGCTATGAGCTAGTTCAGTCAATATGGCATTACCCATTTTGCTACGTATGATGATTTAAAAATCGCATTCTTGCAACGGTTTAGAAAAGAAAAGACGCCTTCCGATGTATTAAGGAAGTTGAGGGCTATTAGACAAAAGACTATGCTAGTAGAAGACTATGCTAAGAAGTTTAGGACTTTCATGGACAGGCTGCAAGGTAATGAATGACCTACTGATGAGATGTTGGCAAGATTTTTTTTGAAAGGATTAAGGAGCACCATCAGACATGCGGTGGCCAGTGTGGACGTTGCGAATGGTTTTGATGTCTTAGTATTAGCAGCAGTGCGTGTTGAAAGAAGGTTTGGATGAGCAAAAAAGAAGCAGTCTGATTCTGGTTCAGAGGTTGGATCGGATTCAGAAATGGAGTCAGGTACGAGTTCCGATGATTCTGATACTGATGATTATGATGATGAAATAGTGAAGACAAAGCATCGTAAGCCTCAACCTAAACACCGTAAAGAGGAGGAATGGATTCGTAAGTTAAAGAAACATGGGTATTCTATATTGGCTCCAAAGGAAACATGATTTTGTGATATTTGTGACAAAGAGGGGCATACCACAACCTAGTGTTGGTATAACCCTAAGAATAGAGGGCAAAGTTCTCGGCAAGACAATAGAAATCTAAACGACGTGGCGGCCAATCAGGCTATTCCTATCCAAGGGCGAGGTAACTTCCAGAGACAGCAACAGGTAAGACCCCCATGGAGAGATCAAGGAAATCAGCAAGGAAATAATCAACAAGGAAATTACCAAGGTCGACCACCAAGGGTCATGCCTTGTGGGTATTGTTCAGCTCCTGATCATTGGATAGGGCCGAATTGCCCTTTGTGGGTAAAGCATCGTGAAGAAAGGGGTATACTTGTCATTCGGTATAACCAACATAATCAGCAAGGACAACATCAACAATAGGGGCAGCAGGCGGCTCAGGCAAATGCCATGCTGATTGAATGGCCAGAACAAGTCGATAGGACCCCTGATGCACCCAGTACATCTGATCGAATGCATGGTAACAACCAAGGGCAGTGTGATGGTACGCAATGTGGAAAAAATAAAGAGGTTGAAGTATTAGCGGTCACTAGATCAAAAAATAAAGGCCCTATTGATTGGCACGCACAAAGGCAAATTCGAGATAAGGTTTTGGAGCAGGTTCGAGACGAGCCTGCTAATCTGGTAAAGGGTGATGACCGGACCGAGAGACAAAAGGGTGTGAAGTTGGTACCGCCCATGATGGAGCAGGATCAGGCTCAGTGTCAACAAGACTTGGCAAATGACTGGTTTGCTGACATCATTAGTGCACCGTTACAGTTGTCTTTGGATCAGTTGTTATCTTTAGTACCGGTCTTTCGCAAAAAATTGTTGAGAAAGCTACTTGGATATCAGACCGAGCTGTGAAGAGATGGATAGGTATGTGCTTGAAGATGAAGAGGTGTTGCAAAATCCTTGATCTACACCAGCCAAATGAACTCCAGGAGTATATGGTGGGCCCTTTTAGCTTGCCAATGGATGTATTAGACACCCTATGTACCTTGGAAGATCACTCTCAAAAAGATAGATCAAAACAGATAAGTTAGAGTTAGCTCAGAGGTGAAAACTTGCTATTCTTGGTTCATACACTTGTCCAGTGTTTTACATAATTCTCTGAGCACAGCAGCAATTAGCTCAATTCCTCTTGGGGAAGTCTAGGCAACTTAAAGAGCTAACTTTCAAGAGTAATCGCATAAAAAATAATGAACCACACACTGAGAATGAGTTTTAACAAGTGATGACATCATCCCGATTTTTAGGGCTGCTACAGAAATAGACCAGTGAGCAGAAAAATCAACATAACTCAAAATGTGGAAATCCAATGATTATGAAAATTTGTATGGCTATACTAGACAGTAAGCTAATTCCAACAAGCTTTAAATCACTGAATTTGGATAAGTAACCACTGCGAAATGGCTCTGACAAGATGAGTGAAAAAGTCGGGTACCTGACAGAGAAGTGAAGATGAACAGACCCTGTTGACTTCAAATGAACATAACTGAAGATTGCAACATCCAAATGACATGAAAATTTGTGAGCATATAGTATGCTATAGAGCTAACTTTACCAAGTTAAATCACTGAAAATGATGCACCAAGCTCAGAGAAAACATCTCTGCAAGCTGACTGAGAAAACTGAGAGTAATGGCAGTGAGTAGTACACTTCACAAGAACATGGAAAGATGAACTCAAATAATCATGAAAATGAAAGTATATTGCTTGTAAAATACAATGACTTACTGATACATATGTGTGCCTTGTAATCACACCTTGATATGGCATAAAGCTCAGCTCTTGGAGGTCTTCACATAGGTCTCTCTAACCACAACTAAAAACGCCATCTATTTATAGTTGAGTTTGGGAGGCTAACTTCCCTCAATCACTCTCCGATCAATCAATGATTGATTTGATTCTCTACCTACCACAAATCACGAATTCGTGGCTCCTCTTTCCATTCTTGATCAAGTGGACTCAACCACTTAAGATTCTCTTAATTTTACATTAAGTAAACTCTCCAAAAAATTACAAGAGGTAGTTCACAAGTGAACTTTACATAGTCTTCATTTTAAGGCTTTTTTTATGACTTTGTGGGACTCAAGCCAATACTTAGGCTTGTCATAGACTTGCTCCAATAGCTCCCCCTCAAGCCAAGTATGCTTGAGGTCTTCAATCTTCCAAGATTACCTGCAAACCAATCATAGCCTTGAATTTGCAAAGCTTTGTACCATCCAAGGCTTTGGTTAGAATATCTGCACATTGTTGATGAGTGGACACATATGATATTTGAATCTCTTTTCTTAGAACCTTCTCTCGTACATAGTGATAATGAACTTCAATATGTTTAGTCCTTGCATGAAAAATAGGATTAGGAGCCAAATGAATAGAACTCATATTGTCACAAAAAATAGTTGGAGTTCCAAACTCCAATCCAAGATCTTTGAATAATGTCTTCATCCACATAGCTTCTTGTGTAGCTATGTCAAGACCTCTATATTCAGCTTCAGTAGAAGAGAGAGCAACTGTGGGTTGCTTCTTGGATGACCATGAAATAAGCTTTGAACCTGCAAAGGTAAGATAACCTGAAGTGCTCCTTCTATCTTCCTTGGAGCCAGCCCAATCTGCATCAGAAAATAGCTTCAAACCTAAATCAGATACATAAGGATAATAAAGTCCTTCATTTATGGTTCCTTTGAGATACTTGAGAATCCTTTTGGCAGCATCCATATGTGGTTTCCTTGGTGTGTGCATAAATTGGCTTAGCACACTCACACTGTAACATATATCTACTCTTGTCAATGTGGCATAGTTGAGACTACCCACTAGACTTTGATATGATGTGATGTCCTCTATGAGTTCACCTTCATGTGAGCTCAATTTGTGATTGACCTCCATTGGAGTACCTGCAATCTTACAATCTTGCATCTTGAATTTTTCCAACATGTCCTTAATGTACTTTCTTTGAGTGAGAAACAAACCATGATCTTTGTAGACAACTTCCAAACCTAGGAAGTAGGTAAGTGAACCCAAATCACTTATCTTGAACTCTTCTCTCATCTGATCTTTGATCTTCTTCATACCATCTGCATCATTTCCTGTCAATATAATATCATCTACATATACACATAGGTAGATGACCTCGGAATTACTCTTTTTAATAAAGAGTGAAGGATCTGCCTTGCTTGGTTGAAAGCCTTTGTCCTGCAAGAATGAAACAAGCCTGAAATTCCAAGCTCTTGGAGCTTGCTTGAGACCATACAATGCTTTGTTAAGTTTACACACATAATCAGGATAAACTTGATTGTCAAAACCAGGTGGTTGTGCCATATATACCTCTTCTGTTATCCAACCATTCAAAAATGCATTCTTTACATCTAGTTGAAGTATCTTCCAGTTCTTGGAAGAGGCAATACTAAGCAAAACCCTAATAGTAGGCATCTTTGCCACAGGAGAGAAGGTCTCCTCATAATCAATTCCCTGAGTTTGTGCAAAGCCTTTTGCTACAAGCCTTGCCTTATACCTGTTAATGGAACCATCAGAATTCTTCTTGAGTTTATAGACCCATCTTGAGCCTATTACCTTCATGGATGAAGTCTTGGGCACCAAATCCCAAGTGTTGTTTTCCTCAAGTGCTTCAATCTCTTCCTTCATTGCATGCTTCCATTCTGTTTTTGCTTTGGCCTCTTCAAATGATGATGGCTCCTCTTGGTTTATGTCCTGTGCTATGTAGATAGAATGTTTAGTTACTAATGAGGTGTCAAACCCATACCTTTCTGGTTTTTTCTTTTCCCTCATAGATCTTCTTAGGCCATGATGTGATGATTCTGCCTCATGTCCAAGTTCCTGCAATTTTGCTTTACCTTTAGACTTCCATGCTTTGATCTTTTCCATTTGAGATTCTTCATCATTCTCTGAGGTGTCTTGTTCTTCAATCTTTGGTTGTTCTCTACCAAGCTTTGGAAAATCTTCTTCAAGATTATATGGTAAATTGACCTTCCTGCATGAATCTTCATACCATGAATTGTTCTCATCAAAAACTACATCTCTGCTTACCAAGAATCCTTTGTTGGTAGGGTTGTATAACCTGTAGCCCTTTTGATTGTTGTCATATCCAATAAATACACACCTTTCTGCCTTTGGATCCATCTTGCCTCTAACCTGTGAAGGAACATGAGCAAAAGCAATACATCCAAAAATTTTACAATGATCTAAGCTTGGTCTTCTTCCATTCCAAGCCTCATATGGAGTCATCCCATCAAGGGATTTTGAAGGCAACCTGTTAATCAAGTAAGTGGCTGTAGATAGAGCCTCAGCCCATAAGTAATTAGGTAAATGCTTTTCATTTAACATAGACCTTGCAGCTTCAACAATTGTCCTATTCCTCCTTTCTGCCACTCCATTTTGCTCAGGAGTGTACCTTGTAGTTACCTCTCTTTTGATTCCTCTTTCTTGAAGAAAAGAATCAAAATCATGGGAGAAGTATTCTCCCCCTCCATCTGACCTTAGCCTTTTTAGTGATTTACCTGTTTGATTCTCCACAAGAGCCAAATATCTTTTGAAACATGAAAAAACTTCATCTTTGTGTTTCATAAAGAATAGGATAGTCCATCTGCTGCAATCATCAATAAAGGAAACATAATACCTTGATCCAGATATTGAAGCTTCCTTGCTAGGTCCCCATACATCTGTATGAACCAACTCCAAGAGATCTCCATGCATATAACCTTTCTTCATGAATGGTAACCTGTGAGACTTTCCAAATTGACATGCACTACACTTATAAATCATATGTTGTTTTGACAAATTAGGAAGTCCAAGTACACTTTGGTCCCTGCAGATTTGCTTTAATGACCTTTCACCAATATGTGCTAACCTTTTGTGCCATACTTCCAATTCTGTGAGTGTCTGACTACCATAATTAAAGAGAGCAATGTTTCTAGTGTCCTGTAATTCAAATGTGAACAATCTACCTGTCTTTTCACCTTTTGCAATTCTTCTGAATCCTTGACTTGGATCTTCAACAAATGCTCCTGCTTTTGTGAACCTGACTTGCAACCCTTTCTCTACTATCTGCCCAACACTTATCAAATTCTTTGTAATGGTAGGGACATAGAGTACCTTACTGAGTAGGTTGATGTTTCCATCAGGTGCTTTGACATTGCCTATTTTCTCCACAGGATGTTTTGTATCATCTCCTGTTTGTACCTCATGCTTATTCCTTGGATCTTCTAAATCTGATAGGAGTGCCACATTTCCTGCCACATGATTTGAACAACCTGAATCTATGTAGAAAATATGCTCATCAGATTTACCTTGTGGCATAGCCATGTTCATGATCAATAATGAATCCTCTTTGTTTGAGTCTTCTGTGTAGTTATTGTAGTCTCTCCTTCCTTTGTAGCCTCCTTGATAGTTTGAATGATTGTAGTTGTTGTAGTTGCCATGGTAGTTGTTGAACCTTCCTCTTGAGTAGCCATAACTTCCTCTATTGTATCCTCCGCCTCTTTGATTCCTGGTATTCCTAAAGCAATTTTCAGTTGTATGATTAGTTAATCCACAAATAGAACATGAGTTGGAGTCTTGGGATCTCCCCCTGCCTTGTCTACCTCCTCTTCCTCTACCTCTGCCATGTCTTCCTCTACCTGCATAGTTAGCTTGATATGTACCTGCTTCATCATCCAATTTCTTTGCCTTTCCTTCGTTATCTTTAGACTTGCTTTTATCCGTGTATAAAGCTGAAGATTGATTACCTTTAGAGCTTTCTCCATTTTTTATAAGCTTTGCCTCTTGAGTAAGTAGTTGTCCAATGAGTGTGTTGAAATCAGGTACATGCATGTCCATGTACAAATCCATAGCTGTGGTGAATGCTTCCCACTTATCATCTGCCTTCAAGCCATTGATGACCTGCCTTACAATTTGCTCTTCATCTATTACCTCTCCAATGCTTCCCAACTGATCCGCTATGTCCTTGAGCTTTGTGACAAAATCAATCACATTTTGTTTGGGAGGCTTCTTGAGAGTTGTGAACTCCAGCCATAGTTGATGCTTCCTAGCTTTAGTACTTGAAGAAAAGAAAGCTTCAAGTGCATCCCACACTTCCTGAGATGTCTTACAACTTCTAATGTGAGGCAACAAAAAATCTGAGATAGAGTTGAGGAGATAAGACCTTGCAAGTGCATCCTTGGAGCACCATGTGCTTAATCTTTCTTGCTCTTCTTGTGTTGGTTGACTTTTGTTCCTGAAACTTGGCATAACTTCATCTCCAGCCACATAACCATATAAAGTTCTACCTTGGAGATAGGCTTCCATTCTTAATGACCAAGCTAAGTAGTTACCTCTGTCTAATTTGTCAATTGATGAAGGAAATCCATCTGCCATGTTGTCCAACCTTGCTCTGATACCACTGTGAAGAGATGGATAGGTATGTGCTTGAAGATGAAGAGGTGTTGCAAAATCCTTGATCTACACCAGCCAAATGAACTCCAAGAGTATATGGTGGGCCCTTTTAGCTTGCCAATGGATGTATTAGACACCCTATGTACCTTGGAAGATCACTCTCAAAAAGATAGATCAAAACAGATAAGTTGGAGTTAGCTCAGAGGTGAAAACTTGCTATTCTTGGTTCATACACCTGTCCAGTGTTTTACATAATTCTCTGAGCACAGCAGCAATTAGATCAATTCCTCTTGGGGAATCTAGGCAATTTAAAGAGCTAACTTTCAAGAGTAATCTCATCAAAAATAATGAACCACACATTGAGAATGAGTTTTAACAAGTGATGACATCATCCCGATTTTCAGGGCTGCTACAAAAATAGACCAGTGAGCAGAAAAATCAACATAACTCAAAATGTAGAAATCCAATGATTATGAAAATTTGTATGGCTATACTAGACAGTAAGCTGAATCCGAAAAGCTTTAAATCACTGAATTTTGATAATTAACCACTGAGAAATGGCTCTGACAAGATGAGTGAAAAAGTCGGGTACCTGACAGAGAAGTGAAGATGAACAGACCCTGTTGACTTCAAATGAACATAACTGAAGATTGCAACATCCAAATGACATAAAAATTTGTGAGCATATAGTATACTTATAGAGCTAACGTTACCAAGTTAAATCACTAAAAATGATGCACCAAGCTCAGAGAAAACATCTCTACAAGCTGACTGAGAAAACTGAGAGTAATGGCAGTGAGTAGTACACTTCACAAGAACATGGAAAGATGAACTCAAATAATCATGAAAATGAAAGTATATTGCTTGTACAATACAATGACTTACTGATACATATGTGTGCCTTGTAATCACACCTTGATATGGCATAAAGCTCAGCTCTTGGAGGTCTTCACATAGGTCTCTCTAACCACGACTAAAAACGCCATCTATTTATAGTTGAGTTTGGGAGGCTAACTTCCCTCAATCACTCTCCGATCAATCAATGATTGATTTGATTCTCTACCTACCACAAATCACAAATTCGTGGCTCCTCTTTCCATTCTTGATCAAGTGGACTCAACCACTTAAGATTCTCTTAATTTTACATTAAGTAAACTCTCCAAAAAATTACAAGAGGTAGTTCACAAGTGAACTTTACATAGTCTTCATTTTAAGGCTTTTTTTATGACTTTGTGGGACTCAAGCCAATACTTAGGCTTGTCATAGACTTGCTCCAACACGAGCCCGGGAGTAGGACAATCCCTTCAATTTCGGCCAACAGTATTGATCCAGCAGATGTGGATTTTGTCGTACCAGTAATTCACGTGCAGTACAATAAGCGGAGTTTTGCCGAAGTATTGCTAGATGGAGGATCAGGGCTAAATATATTACCTGAACATATTTTTGTGGAAATGGGAAGAGGGGCATTGGCTCCAACCCCTTTTTAGGTCAAAATGGCGGATCAAACACGAGTCGAGCCTGTTGGCATTCTAAAGCAACAACAACCTTCATGGTCAATTTTGTAGTCATCCAAATGACGCAGTCAGCGTACCCGTATGAAATGTTGTTAGGAAGACCTTGGTTTCGGCTTGCTAAAATTAAGCAGGATTGGGGCTTGAATGTAGTAATGATTACCAAGGGTAAAAAGCAAGTGACAATTCCCATGCGTGGGCAGAAAAATATGTCGGTACAGGAAAAACCGTTGATGGCTCAGACTATTAATTTAGCAGATGAGATTGAAGATGACGAAGAGGAAACGTTTTTGCAAGCAAACCCAATGGTGGTGCCAGTATTAGAAGTTGATGTCGAAGGAGTATTTAGTAAGGATTATAGTGGTGGGCCAAACGAAGAAGAGTCACTTCCTGGTGAACAGGTGGCAGGTGCCCAGTTACAAAAAATATTTGATCAATGTATGAAGGTTCCGGTGTAGCAGCAGATGGAACAACAGGAGGAAGAGATAATTATGCGAACGGAAAGGATTTATGATCAGAAGTATGCAGGTTCTGTGTGCGTGAAGGAGGAAGAGCTTCAAGAGGTTAATTTAGGAACAGATTCTGAACCCAAGATGGTGCGGATTGGTAAAACATTGGAAGGAAAGTTTAAGGAGGCTCTTATTTGCTTGCTTAAAGAGTATGTGGATGTGTTTGCTTGGGACTATACTCAAGTAAAAGGTATAGATCCACAATTGCATCAACATAGGATTAATCTGAAGGCGGATGCAGTACCTGTGGCACAACAAAGATATAGAATGAATCCTAATTTTGCTAAACAAGTAAAGGAAGAGCTTGATAAGTTGTTGGCAGTCGGATTTATCAAACCGGTGAATCAGGTGACTTGGCTATCTCCTATTATAGTGGTCCCTAAAAAGAACGGGAAGCTCAAAATTTGTGTTGATTACAGAAAGCTAAATGCGGCAACGGTTACAGACCCGTTTCCTATGCCGTTTTGTGATGCAGTATTGGATGCAGTTGCCGGCCATGAAATGTATAGTTTCTTGGATGGATTTTCCGGTTATAATCAGATCAATGTGGCTGAGGAGGATCAGCATAAAACAGCATTTATTACCGAATTTGGCGCTTACGTATTTACCGTAATGAGTTTTGGTTTGAAGAATGGACCACCATCATTCAATTACGTGGCGCATAAAGTGTTTGAGCCTTATCTTCAGGACTTCATGCAGGTATTTGTCGATGACTTTTCAGTCTTCGGTGAAATGATTAAGCACTTACTACACCTGAAAGCATGTTTTGAAAGATGTCGGCAGCTTCGGATGGTATTGAATGCGTTTAAAAGTGTGATTGCGGTAAGAAGTGGGATTTTATTGGGCCATGTTATCTCCCAAGCAGGAATGGCGATTGATGTTAAGAAAATTGAAGCTATCCATATAGCTAAAGCACCGACCAACGTTAAAGAAGTAATGCGGTTTGTAGGCCAAATTAAGTGACATTCCCGATACTTAAGATATTTAGCAAACATTTCCTCACCACTGACGCATTTGACCAAGAAGGATGTTCCGTTTATATGGGCATAAGCTCAAGAGAAGGCATTTCAGTTATTAAAAAAGATGGTGTCGGTGGCACCTATTTTGCAACCACCTGATTGGTCAATGCCGTTTCACATATTCGTTGATGCATCAGATGTGGCCGTAGGTGCCGTTTTGATGCAACAGAAAGATAAAGGTTGGTATAGACCTGTTTATTATGCCAGCAGGGTATTGGCTGCAGCTGAAAGAAATTATCCGGTGACCGAAAGAGAAGCTTTGGCGATGGTGTATGCCCTTAACAAGTTTAGACATTATTTGTTGGGCAATAAAGTGATTTTTCATGTGGATCATCAGGCTCTGGTTGATTTAATCAAGAAGCCCTTATTAACAGGCTGATTAGCCTGATGGATGCTTTTGTTACAAGAATTCAATTTTGTAATTGTGCATACCCCAGGGAAAGAGCATGTGATGGCAGATTATTTTAGTCGATTGGAATCTAGAGAAACACCCACTAGTGTACTTGATGTATTTCCGGATGCTGAATTGTTTACGGCACAAGCGGTCGAGACAGATTCGTGGTATGATCAGTTACTAATGTTTCTCACAGAAGGGGTATTACCACAACATTTTTCACCTGATCAGAGAAGGAAGTTTGCTCTTAAAAGTAGGCCATATTTGGTGATAGCAGGGGCATTATACAAGAAGGGCGTGGATCAGGTTATCAGGAGATGCGTACCAGACTATGAACAATCAGCTGTGTTACATGAAGCACATTCCGGTTCAGCAGGAGGACATTTGTCAGGCGATATTACCGGAAAGAAAGTATTACAGGCAGGGTTATGGTGGCCGAAGGTGTTAAAAGATGCGCATGAGTATGCTAAAGGCTGTGTGATTTGCCAAAAGTTAGGCCAACCTAATAATTCTGATCGTATGATTGATCATCCGGTATTACCGCTGGATCCTTTTAAAAAATGGGGCATGGATTTTGTGGGACCTATTAAACCTACTACTTAGCGAGGTAATAGCTATATATTGGTGGCGACAGATTATTGTACGAAATGGGGTGGAAGCAGTAGCACTGAAGGATAATAAGGCAGCAAGTGTGGCCAAATTTCTTTATCGTAATATTATGACAAGATTTGGGTGTCCGATTGAGTTAGTGAGCGAGATACTCATTTCCTGAATGAGGTGATTTCAGAATTAACAGGGCTTCATCAAATAGTGCATAAAAAGACTACAACATATCATCCTCAAGCGAATGGGCAGGCTGAAAGCACGAATAAAATTTTAATGCGTATTCTTAAAAAGTTGGTACATGAAAATCAGAAAAAGTGGGATTTGTTTCTTGACTTAGCTTTGTGGTCATTCAGAACAGCATTTAAAGTGAGACAGGAATGACACCTTTTCGGTTGGTACATGGATTGGAGGCAGTAGTACCCATGGAGTTTGTAGTTCCAAGTTTGAGGGTTACGACAGAAAAGATGTCGCCTGAAGTCTCAGTTAAACACAGGAGTAAATACCTTTTACAGATGGAGGAGGATCGTTTGATAAGTGCATATATTACGGAAGTGATTCAAAGGTGGAGACAAGCCTGGGTAAATAAGAATGTGAAGTTTAAAATATTCAAAGAAGGCGATTGGGTGATGGTGTATAATTATAAGCTAGGACCCCATCCAGGAAAGCTCACATTGAGATACAGGGGCCCATATCAGATTGTCCAAGATTTGGGTCAAGGCACTTTTCGTGTGGCAGATGTGTTTGGCACATGGTTAAACAAGCCCATAAATGGATTTCGGTTGAAATTATTTCAAGGGAAGCCGCCACATTTGGACTGGTTATCTGCTAATGTGGTGCAAGTTGTATGTCGCTCAGAACAACAGGTCAGCAATGTTTGTGATCATCGCAGTAATAGAGTGTATTTTTCTACATTTTTATCGGTGGTACAGTGTTTTTTGACCTCGTGTTGGTCTAAAACTACATTGAGTAAATTTTTACGATTACAATGGACACATGGTTTACAGTTGCAGTTCAACAATGCGTTATCGGCTCAGGGTCAATGATGAATAATGAAGTATTGTTGAATGAGGGTCGAAAAGCTAAAGAATATGTTGGGTCTACCAATAATGATGTGTGCGAAAGGAGTATGCCTTGTATTCCGCGTCAGCAGATCCATAAGCGGCGGAGGCATCGAGGAGAATATGAAAACGAAGTTAGTAGTCGACCAATGCTTATCTTGCAAAGTACAATATGTCAGAACTGTATGGTTAAAAGTTTTTGCACTATACAATGCAGTATTGAGAAGATAAAATATCTATTTCATCTTCTTGAGGTACGAATGAGTGTTTTCTTTCATGATTCTTCTGGCATGTGTGGAAGTTTCATTCAGCGGGTTATTGATAAGTGGGGCAATCGATTGTGGAGGATTTTTATGATAACCCACACTACAATATTATTGAGTCGCATAAAGTTTTATGTGTGTCCGTACGTTTATTATTACAGAAAGTGGCAGTTCAAGCATTCGCACTTGTGGAACGAATATTTTTGGTTCTACATAAAGGCTTCCAGGATAATATTTTCTTCAACATTTTCTGTATTAGTGCTTGAATCAGGAATCATGAGAGGATGTATGAGAAAGAGAGAAGTGACAGTGAGAAGGGAGGAAACCACATCGGAGGAAAGCGATAGCTCATTACAAGGGGAAGATGAAGATGCAATTTCAACACCATATACAAAGACTACGGGTGTGCATACGTTTATGGGGTCATTCACGATTTTAAAGTAGAAGTTGACCTACAGTCTGATCTGTAGCAGAATTGGCTCAGAAGAATTGGATTATTACAGTTCACTATGTTGCCATGGGAATGTTGGAGAGGCAATTATGAGGTAAAGAGTCAGTTGGAGATTATGCGGAAAATGAAGGGTCAGCTCTCCTTTCAGGTAAAATTTTCACCAGAATTAGTTGCAGAAGTATTTCAATTACCTATATATGATGATGTTGTAGTTCCCAAATGTTCGGAGGAGGTTTTGAAGAATGACTTTGGACCCTGAGAAGGAAGACGGCAGTACTATATGATGAGGAATGTAAGCTATACTCGAAGGGAACAACTAAAATGGTATTTGGAAAGATTATGTTTTATCATTAAATATGATTCTATGTCTAGGGAGAATTTTGCACCTTTAGCCTATGCAGCGGCAGGAGAAAAGGTGAGTTGGGCTCATTGGATGTATGATCACTTACAAAGTGAGATTTTCGTTGGGGATAGGCGTAAGACGCAAACAAATAGTCGATTATCAGCATATTTAGCTGCTTTATTCGAATTTGTGCAGTTTGTTGAAGATCAAAAGATCATGTGGCCAAAGCAGATCAAATTTTGTGATCATCAAGCGATGAGTAAAGAGCAGGAACAGTTAGCAGTGAGACAGGTAAGGAATAGACCTTCACAGACTTCTGAAGATTTTCTTTGCACTGGTGATATGGCACAAGAAAGGAACCAGGTTAGTCAAATCATTGAATCTGATAAATATGAAGCAAAGATACAGGAAGATATTTTGCTGCCAGTGCCAGATAGTATTGAGGATCCGAAAGTATTCGGGACTGCTTTTAGGTTGTCTAGGAAAAGAAGAGTCGAAGAGCAATTACAGGTTGAAGCCGAAAAAATGTTGAAAGATGATAATATTTCAGATTATGATGTGTTAGGGATGAAGAAGAAGTTGCAGGAAGTGTCAGATTCTTTAGTTTATCAAGAGAAAAGATTGTTTCGGTATGAACAGACTCAAATATTTATTAATAAGACTGATTATCAGTCATTGCAGGAGAAGATTACAGAACTTCAGGATGCATTGGATAAGAAGGAATGTAGGTTGGAAGAGTTGCAGCATGATAAGAAGCAATCGGTGGTCGAATTGGCTAGTACAAAGAAGTCTATTCAGGAATTTGAAGAATGGAAGATGACTGTACAAATGCAGATTCAAAAAGAGATGATGAATTTTTTAGCGGTAAATGCTACATTGCAGGCGGAACAGGTAGTTCTTGAGTCGAGAATCAAAGTTTTGCAGGAATTACAAGAGCACATATTAAAAGAGGAAGGTGTGCAATTAGATGCTGTGTTAATGATGAAGATGGATATAGGAGAGGTGAAGCAACATCTACATAAATATGTTCAGGACATCTGGATTGTTTTTCAAAGTCGTTGGTTCGGTATGATTAAGATGCACCATGAACAGGTGCAGACAAGTTTTGTTTCCAAACATGAAAAAGATTTAGTACGTATAATTTCACAACAACAAAAGCAGATTGAAGAACAGACACAGATCATTGCAAAACTGCGGGAACATTTGTTGAAAGAGACACTCGAAGAAAAGGTGGAGATATTTGATGGAAATGTTCCAAAAAAGAAGGATGGTGCAGAAGAAGATATTAATACTGAAGAATTAGAAGTACAAGAAGAGCAGATTTCCACACAGTCACGAGAGATATATGATCAAGGGATTGTGAAATTCGAGTTTTATTTTTGACAAAATTACCCACTGGGCTGTGCCAGGTGTTGAAGGCAGGGAAACCTGGAGAAATAAAATAAGAATAAAAAGAAAAAGACGACTATGCGGAGATTTATAAGGATATGTCGCAAGAAAAGGGGAAGTTATAAGAAAGGAGTTAGCAACAACCGTAAGAAGAAGAGGGAGAAGGTGGACAAAGAACCAAGACGCAACAACCTTGAAAAAGAAGAAAGAGAAGGTAGACAAAGACGCGACAATAGGAAGAGGAGGAAAGGTACGAGATGTAAAGACGCAATGATCAGAAGAGAGACGAGGGTGCAAGAAGTGTAGGTGCGTCAACTGTGAGACGAAGTTAAAGAAGAAGGAGTTCCTTTGTGAGGATCGGAAAAGACCAGGTTCTACAGTAAAAAAAACAGTATATAGATAACGATTGAATGAAGATCTTTGCGGCTTAATCAAATTCTCATACTGAAGTCCTAATCTTTACAAAACAACAATCTGTATTTTTGGTGTTGCGTTTACCAATGAATAATCAACCAAATGTCTGTGTAGCACAATTATAGTGCTGAAAGTCTTCTATTTACGGTTAAGTCTGTTTGAGTGACTCAGACTGTACTGTGTCAGAATGCAATTGACTTGAAATATATGTGAGTGCAAAAAAGGAAATTTGTAAATCTGTTGCAAGAATAAAGTGTAGCAAGACTGTGTAAATTCTGAATTAGCAGAAAACTATCAGAATGAATGTTTCCGGTGATATTACGGTGATATTCTGGTGATGTTGCGGTGACATTTCGGTGGCTTTAAGAGACATTTCCGGTGGAATATCTGGGGAAGTAAAGATCAGTGCACAATGGGAAAGAATAGTAAAATCTGATTCTGCTAGTTAGACGATGTTGTGTTGAACCGGAGAACCCTCAACAATCGCCTTCTTCTTTAGAATGCTTTTCGGTGGGAATTTCCAGAGAATCGTGATTTTCAAAAAATTTGAACTTTTCACAGAATCGCGATTTTCTAAGATTTTTGGTGGGAACTTCGAATTTCAGCACTGAGGCCTACACATCGAGTTTAGGGTCATGGAAATCATAGAAACTTGCACACACAAGCACTTTGCCTCTGTGTGTGTGTGTGTTGCTCTCTCTCTCTCTCCCCTTCTTGCACACCCATGAATGATAAATGATGTGAAAACATGGAAAATCTAGTGAAAAGCAAAAAAAAAAAAATTGTGAAGATGAAGATGGAAGAAGATGGAGATGGTGATGATGATGAAGATGGAGAAGAAAAATAAAAAAAATAACAGAAAATGATTATTTTTTACCTTTCAATGTTGCAAATCTATGATCCTCATAATGCCCATCCTCAAAGGTCTCTCCCCCGCAACGGTACCAAAATTTGGTGTAGCTCAAGCGTAAGCACCACCTCCTTTATTTTTCAATCGGTGGAGACATGAGGACTGGTATGAAGACCGTGAGCATGTGAAGGCACAAATGTGTGGGTGAGAAGCACACTAGCACGCACACACATATACACACATGCACACAAGGCAAGGTCAAAGAGAGGAACAATGGAAAGCTTCGATTAAAAAAGAGTTCTCTTACAAAAGAAAAAATCTACAACAAGCTAACCTCAAAAATTCTCTAGCTCTTTTTATAGTTTTTTTACTAGTTTTGGCTCTATCCACACCTAGTGCTTGGCCTAGTTAAAAATTAGGTTCCAAGGCTTATTTTGTTGGAATTTGGGGCCCCAGGATCGTTCCAATACTAAAACCTTTTGAGCATACACAACTTAATTAATTAAGATGATAAGTGAGAGATAGAAAGAAAGATCTTGAGACAAGATTAGAGAATGTAAGCTGGATGCTTACTCACTAAAAAATAGATGTCCAAATTACAACATGGGAGTTCTACTCAACCATATAAAGTGGTGCACTCACTAATGGAAGAATATCCAAGAAGATGATGATACAAAATTTAGATTATGTTGAAATAATCTAAGTGTGTGAAGTGAATGAGCAACAAAGCTAACCTTATTCTCACAAAATAGTGTAACAAAATTGTAAATCAACCAACCCTAATTTTGAGATTAGGGTAGAGAAACCCTAAAAACAAAATATAAGGTTGACTCACAAAAGATAGTTACCACCACCTTGTAGAAGAGTTCTTGCTCCGAGAGAGTAGCCTCTCCTTGACCAAAACTTCACCTCCTCAAGAGTGTAAGACTCTTCCTCCTTGATCTCCTTGAGATTGCTTGACTGAGTGATAAACAATGAGCTTGGCTCCTTCTTATATAGGTTGTTGATATCTCCAAAAGCTCTTCAAAAAGCAACGATTCATAAAAAAGCTATCGCGAATCAATTTTGAAACTCCTATGCGTTCACATTTTATCCCGCTGTCCATGTGCTTTTTAATAAAGCAAAAACACCAAAAAACTTGAATTTTGCGATCTGCACTTATCGGGAATTGAACTTGCGTGGGCTGTGAGAGAGCGTTTTGTTTATCCAATGCGCCACTTGCTTTTGCTTGTAGAGCATACAGAATAAGTATATAATATGTGGATTTCGCCCATCGATTGTTTGGTAGTGCTTTTATGTAACCACACTATCAACCGCGTTTGGTTGTAGAGGGCTTTAAAAAATATATACTATAGTTACTCTACAACAGTTTTTGGACCATAGGACATTGACTTCCAACAATCCCTCCTTCAATGTCATATTGGTACAAGCTTCAGTAACCTGCAAATCTTCTCATGACTATCTTTAGTCAATGCTTTGGTAAAAATATCTACAACATTCTCACTAGAAGGAACATAAACCAGCTCAATGTGCTTCTTAGCTATCTGCTCTCGAATATAGTGGTAGTGTACCTCTATATGCTTTGTCTTTGCATGATGCACTGGATTCTTAGCTATAGCTATAGCATTTTGGTTATCTAAAAATATCTGAATGGGTTCATGTACTCTTACATTAAGATAACTGAAAATCTTCTGCAACCAAACTGACTCTAGAGTAGCTGTAAATGCTGCATGATATTCAGCTTCACACGATGAAGTGGCAATAGTGGTTTGTCTCTTCGAAAGCCATGAGATAAGAAAATCTCCAAGATAAAAACAATATTCACTAGTACTTCTTCTTGTGTCTCTATCACCTGCCCAATCAAAATCCAAAAATCTTTTTAGTAACAAATGTGTAGATTTCAAAAATACCATAGCATAATTTGAAGTTCCCTTCAAATATCGAAAGATATGCTTGACTACTTTCCAATGTAACACTGTCGGATTCTACATGAACCTTGATACTTGAGAAACTACAAACTATATATCAGGATGTGTATTACAAAGAGATATCAAGCAACCAACTGCTTAACTATATAGAGTAGCATCAAATGGCTCTGCACCTGCTACCATTTTTAAAGACATGTTCTGATTCATAGGTGTTTGCATAGGTTTAGAATCACTCATCTGAAACCTCTCCAAAAGTTTCTCAATGTACTTATGCTGTGTCATATAGATACACTTATCTTGAAACAGAAACTGAATCCTAAGATAATAATGCAAAATGCCTAAATCATTCACATCAAATGTTTTCTTTAATTTTTCTTTGAACATCTGCAAATCTTCATCTCAGGGACCTGTGACTATAATATCATCCACATAAATGATTGCTATAATCATCATACCTGTTTGAGCTTTAACATAAAGAGTTGGAGCTGCATCTGAGTTATGGAAATCAATGGACAAGAGATATGTATGTATCTTTTCATACCATGCTCTAGGTGCCTGTTTTAAACCATACAAAGCTTTTACAAGCTTACACACAAAGTGTTCTTTACCTATCTCTTCAAAACCTTCTGGCTGCTGAATATACACATCCTCATGTAAATCAACATTAAGAAAAGCAATCTTAATATCAAGTTGATATATATGCCAACCAAAATATGCTGCTAAAGCAAGTATTGACCTAATAACAGTCATTCTAGATGTAGGAGCGAATGTCTCATCATAATCAATACCTTTTTGTTGTGCATATCCTTTGACAACTAATTTGGCCTTATATCTATCAATAGTACCATCTGCTTTCCTTTTGATTTTGAAGATCCATTTTACACCTATAGCCTTCTTTCCCTCTGGTAATTCACATAGCTGCCAAGTTTGATTCTTATGAATAGAATCAATCTCTTCTTGCATAACTTTTCTCCAAATAGGAATGTTAAGTGCATCTTTAACACATGCAGGTTCATCTTCAACTATCGTAAGTGCCAAAACATCATGAATCTCAAAGTCTTCAGCAAAACTTACATGATCTTTTTGTTGTTGCTGTCTGGTTTGAATTCTTGTTCTTATATGATCTTGTTGTTGATGTCTAGTCTGACTCCTTGTTCTTCCAGTAAAAGTCTTTATACCACTATCTTTCCAAGTCTGATATAACCAAGTAGGTGTATCTTTAAATAGTGGTGAAACTCTTTCTAACCCTTCAGTTTCCATAGGTTCCGGAACTTGTCTTGCTGAGGTAGTAGGATTTTCTGAAACTCTAACTTCTTCCAATTATGGAACCAAAATCTCATGTGGAATTGTTCCTATATAAGGTTGTGAAATTCCTCTTTCTTCAACTTTTTCTTGAATCCTAGGAATTTTAACTCCCTCATGATATGGCTGAACATGTACATCTAGAATCTTTCTAAAAAATCCATAGTCATTTTCACTAATGAACTCTGGAATTTCTACTTCTTTATCATAAACCTTATTTTCAACAATATAATCATTACGTGAAAGAATAACTTCACCTCTATCACTTCTGAGAATCTGGATAGTTTCCTGACTTTCATTTTCAACCATAGCTACAAACTTCTTGAACATAGGAAAGACTTCTGGCTTCAACTTAAGACCATAGATCCATGAATATCTTGTAAAATCATCAACAAATAGAACAAAAAACCTAAAACCCTGAATAGTGTCTGCTCTCATAGGTCCATTCACATCTGAATGAATAATCTGCAATTTCCTGGTAGCTGTAATACAACCATGTTTCTTGAAATGCATCTTACCTTCAAGACATCCTTCACATATATCTAAATCATCTGGTAGCTTGAATGAGGGTAAACTCTCAACAATACCTCTGTCTTTGATCATTAGGGAAAAAAATGAACCCTGAATAGGCCTTTTAGATTAAGGAGTGATTAGTGATGGACCAATCAGAAGAGGGTGGTGGCCACAGTCTATGCCCTACAAAATACTAGGCTGAAGGGGGAAGAGGGGACATATTTCTCCCTTATTTAATGAGCTACCTCTAGAGAGAGAAGGAATCTCGTAACTCATTTGGGCCCAAAAATTCAAAATTTTGAAAAAGTTAAAAAACTCATCATAACACCTGAAAATGGACCCCCCATTACTTCTTAGGGTCAAAAGTACTCTTTTTGACCCCAAATTCAAAATCCGTGCATGTTTTGAGCTAAAAAAAATGGGTTTTTTCAAAAATACTCAAAAAAGAGTTATTTCCCTCCTAAACCTTACATTTTCATACCCAGGTCCCAAAAAGTCATCTTTTCCCACTACTTTCACTCTGTAGCACACCATTGAAGCTCCTGTTTATACACTCCAACCTACCTGCATCTCCTATCTTGAATTAATGTTGTAGCTTGAAGACCTTTAGCTTCAATGGCAATAGCTAAAGCTTCTAGGCGACCGAAAGATGAAATCCTCACATTAAGATGTCACAATATCAAAGCCACAAATGGAAAGTGGCTATCACATGAGTACTCCAAAGGTGCATGGGTGTACATGCAACCCTCTAGAGTTGGGCCTCATCGAGTTAGAGATCGTGGAAACTTAGATCTTCATTGGAAGGGAAACTTACTTGGCTTCAAGAAGCACAGAGACAATGGGATGGTTGCTACTGTACAACATGTTTTTACAATGGCAACTATGAAACTTGAAAACTCTAGTAGAATGAGATATCGTGTGAATTGTAAGTATACTCTACAATATTTTATGTTTTCTTGTGTCGGATATATTTTTGAACTATTTAGATATGTTTTTGTTTGTTTCAGATATATTTCCTTCTACTTTGGTGGAAGAGCAACCACTTCATAGTCTTATAGGTACTTTCCAGGCATTGCATGCAGATGTTGGTGCACTAGTCTTTCCAAAAATATCTCCTGCTCAACTTTACCATGATAGAGTTTTCTTTTACACACATAGATATATTGTACCCTCTACAATGAATGGTTTTGGAAGGTTAGAGAGAATTGAAGTACGTTCTCTTCTTAGCTTGGAGTGGCCAAACCTGATATATGGTCCGTATCATCTTTGAAGCAGAAGATGGCAATGGATATACATAACTCTTTGAAATTTGCAAAAGTTTCTAGGTCTGTAGGTTTGCACTCGACTTTTCCCATTCATTGTTTTGTATATTTATTCCAAGGATTCTCATTCCAAGAGACTTCCACCATGTTCATGTGTAAAGATATCACATATGAGCAAGTCGAAAGTCTTCTTGGTGACGATTGGGGTTTGATAGAATGAATTGCAAAAGGTGATAAATATCTTTGTAAAATAGGTGGAACAGGTATTGGATTTTGATACTTGAAACAACGTAGTTCATTATACATCAGATTCTACTATGATCGTTGAATGTGCAAACTTGGCAAATGGATACCATTTCAAAGTTCAGAGGGATCTTTACATTCATTTGAAATAAAGCTTAGATTGTCCAATAATGAAACAAAAACTATTTTAGTGAATAATCATTGGACCTTGGCTAATCTGAGAGAACACTTGATGATTATGGGGTTTTAAGGAATAACTCAATCCAAATTCAAAATTCAAGGACATAAGGTGAGAAATGTTTCGTGCTTTTGTTAAAGTAATCTTTTCATTATTGTTTATTTTACTTTAATGACTTCAATTTCTTGCAAATTGATTACAGGTGGG
Source organism: Ceratopteris richardii (assembly GCA_020310875.1). NCBI lineage: Eukaryota > Viridiplantae > Streptophyta > Polypodiopsida > Polypodiales > Pteridaceae > Ceratopteris > Ceratopteris richardii. The sequence goes on along the minus strand of CM035441.1, from coordinate 107,760,782 downwards.
CAGAAGAATGGAATACAAAAGTCTCTTTAGATTGGAGCAAAGATGGAATAGAACTCTCATTGTCATTTCTTTTGCAACCTGATAATGTCACTTCTTGGGCCCTAGCCATTGTATCTCATGGTTTTTGCACTTTCAAGAACCTTGTAAAAAGTAGGACAACCGATTCATGTTAGATATTGTATATACCTTCTTCTCTGATCCCTTCTCTCCTACTAAGATATCTAAAAATCCTATTGATCTAGAATTTTTCTAGAAATACTTTACATCATGGATGAGCATCACAAATTTTGTGATGCGTTCTTGCATTTGCAAGCACTTCAAGTTGTACAATCATTGATACCAATAATTTGTAAATTTTGTAAGATTTGATATTTGTAATGGAAACATGTCTACTCTCACATTTTTGTAGTCTATAACTGTGCATTTATAATTTCTCTTGGTGATTATTCAATTTTTGCTTTTATATAGAGTATGTTCAAGTTCACAATAATTGATATTTTATTGGTTAATTTTCTCAATAGATGATCATTTATGAAGTTTGAAAATTACAAAGGATATAACTAAAAAAGTCCATTCATGTTAGATATACTCAATACTTACTCCTCAAGTACCACAAATGATCCATGGTGCTCTAAGTTATAAGGCCCCATTATGAGGAGAAACCACTTTGAGAGTACAAACATCCATGGAACCTTAACTTCTAAGCTAGATGAGTTTTGTATGTGAAAATTTATGGTAATAAATGGTCTTTGTGATTGATGCCATGAGGTAAGTGGGGCATAAAAGTTTTGCCAATTTGAATGCCATTCAAGCTGAAAATAAAGGCCCTCTGGTGCCATGGAATTTCCCCATAAAACCATAATGGGAGGAGTTCAAAGGGGGATTTTTGCCTTATGCGGGGTATAGAGGCATAACAAGAATGCTAGACATGAGGATATTATCCTAAATTATATTTTGCAAACTATTTTATCTCATGTGACTATGTTTGTTTATACTGGCTCCCATTGTAGAAGTTGTATATGCATGGATCACTATAGAGTAAGTGACTTGTTAGAAATAAGTTCCACGGCTCTAAAAATCTAAATAATAAACTTTCATATCCACTAAAACTAACCTTGCATGGCCTCAAAAGAATAAAAAAAGAGGAGCCATAGAAACATGGGATATGTCTTCACAAAAGTTTTGTAGAGGCCTATTGTGTGTTTTTATGGATGAAATTTTTTTGTGCTTTTGAGGCCATGCAAGTTTAGAGGCCTATTGTGTGTTTCTATGGATGAACTTCTTTTGTGCTTTTGAGGCCATGCAAGTTTATTTCTAGTGGATATGAAACTTTATTATTACATTGAAGGTCCATGAAACTCATTATGTGCTCAACTCAATTTACCAATGGAAAAATGAGTTTATAACCATAAATGATTTGCTTTGCACATATAGCATGTTGACTTGAGTGCATATGATTGTGAACATATGATATAGATCAATGTGGAGTTGAGCATGTGTTAGAAAGGTTATGAAAAAGTATATTACCAATGAGATAATTTCACATTACAAAACATCTCTTCAAGAAGAATGATCACATAGTCATATATGCTCCTATCTAGTTCTTGGGTTGCATAATTTCCCTAAAATTTGCAAGAAGTAATACTTATTTCCACCATTTGATGACCTTGCATGACCTCAAAGCACCAAAAAGGGTTTATATCTCATGAATGGTTTAGATTTTGGAGAAATGGATGCTACCATCACGTCCGGAACACGCAAAAACCCTAAGATTGACTGTTTATTTGTCTAATTCTGACATCTAGAGCCTTGGTAACCTCAAAAAGCACCAGAAAAGGGGCAACCACAGAAACGCGGGATAGGCCTCTGCAAACCAGAAAAGGGGCAACCACAGAAACGCGGTGTCGGGAAGAAGGAGGTCGTGGTGGGAAGCCGGCGCCCGGGGTTGGATCCGGCCCTGCTCTAGTGTGCCGTTCCCGCTGTCCTACAAGCGGCGTCTGCGCGCTGGGCGCCTCGCCTGTGCTCTCTAGAGCGTGCGCGATCGTCGTACGCGTGGGACCCTTACCCCTCGGAAGTGTCGAGACGTGCGTGCGTACACGACCGTAGGCTTCGGGAAAGAGACAAATCAGATACAACACTGATTCTCGAAATCACTGGGTCCGTGTGTATACAAACTCGATGATACAATTAAATCTGAATGATACAGTGATGCCCGCTACAGTGCGGGTCCGCGATACAAAAATCCGCTACACCGCGGAACAGGTAAGTACAAATAAATGCCGCCGCTACAATGCGGATCAGCTGGATATGATGTAGGCCTCCCGCTACAGTGCAGGAAGTCACCCTCTATCTTTTTCTTCTGGTCTTTGCGATTTAATCTTTTCTTCACTTTTCTTCGATCCAAGCTTTTCTTCAAGTCCTCACTTTGTAGCTCTTTACTTCAAAATTCACAATAATCTCTGATCACGCAGTAACCTGTAGGAAAGTTCCACAAGAAAGACCACGGGGGGCTAATTATACATTAATATCATTTGAAAACCATATTAAAAATATCGCTTCGTGCATTTTAACTTCTCTAATAAAGTGGTACTTCAAGTTAACTATCAATTTCAACGCTTGAAAAAAAATCAACGTAATTCATTGATGTATCATTCTCTTCACGTAATGGACGTTTCGAATTTCCTTCTTTTCAAGTAAAGTTTTCGGTCTCAATAATTCAAATCTTTTATAATGTGTGTTTGTAATAATGAAATAGTAGAACGTTTCAATCTTTTTGGGTTTCATTATAATGAGGAATTGATTTGTAAGTGATGATAACCAGTCATTCATATTAATCACTGCTTTGTATTAATCACTGCTTTGTATTGATACTTGAATCTTTCATATTAGTGCATTCTCTCAATATTTCGTACCATAACATTGAACAACGTTGCTTATGGTTATCCCAATTTACTATGATTAACGCGGCCAGCACTTATGCCATTTATTAAACCTTTTACCGCAGCGTCAATTGATTATTTGTATATATCGATCAAGTCTCATCACTTGCGCATGGAAAGAACCCATATTTTGTTTCCTCTGAGTAACAGAAAGTAAAACCCAAAACAAATAAACTTTCTATCCGTCATCTACCGCCGCCAAATCCCTCCATATCTCTCTCTCTCTCACGATTTTCTCTGCATGAGCACAATCACTTCTCTCTCTGCCCCGACTTCTCTGTGTGTGATTTTCTCCCTCACCGCCACGATAGCAGCAACTCGTGAACAGTGACCGTTCTCTCTGGACACGTAGTCATCGTCTCTCTCTTTGAATTTTCTGCGCATACTCAGCCTCTCAACCATTCTCTCTCCTCCACGACATCAGCGCTGTGGCCGAACGCTATTACCTATCTCTTCACGTGATTTTAGTACTCTCTAGGTTCTCCTATGGTCATCCAGGCATGTGATGTGCCCTTGACCTGTAGCAGGGCAACCTCTACATCCATGCCCATTGCCGACTCTGACTTTGCGCAGCCATGAGCCATGACTCCCCCTGGATTTCAGCACGAGCTCTCTCTCTTTCTCTCTCTCTCTCTCTCTCTCTCTCTCTCTCTCTCTCTCTCTCTCATCAGCGCCTCATTCTGTCGTCAACATCTCCGAAATCTTCTGCGTAACGCCTATCTCTTCTGTCTCTCTTCTCTCTCATCTATGGATATTTCCCCCACACTGCGTCAAACTCTGGAGGCTCTCTCCTCGCAATTTACGTAGCGGCCAACAAGCCGAATCTCTCTATGTCTCTTGTCTTCCACGACTGTAGCTGCCTCTCTGTATGTTCAGCGATGCGGTGCCGTCAGAGCTCTCCACTATCTGCGTGTTAGCCAAGATTCTCTCTAATCTCTCTTCTATGTTTGGTGCCCAAGCGAACAGAAGTCATCTCTCTCCCCGGTATCTAGAGTGACAACCCACAGTGTGCAAGTGTCTCTCTAAGCGTCGATGGCACAAGAGTCTTGCAATTTCTCTCTGTGCACCACGAATATCTGCGCTGCGAATCAATCCTCTCTCTCTAATTTCACGCAACCGAATTCTCCTGCATCGACTCCCTGTCCTCCGTCTCTCTTCAGGTGCGCAGAGTCACAATCTCTCTCCTCTTGAATTCTTGCCTCCGCCGTCGACATCTCTATCGTACACACATGCCATGTCAACAGATCAGCGCCGCCTCCAAATGTCTCTACGACTCTCTCTCTCTTATGCATTGTGCGCCTACATAGTACAGCCGCATCTCTGCCAAGTCTTCTGTGAAACGGCTCTAGAGTCTGTAGCACAACAACCACAGACGGCTGGAGTCTCCACCGACAACACCATCTCTCCACAACATGAAAGAACTTCTAATGCATTGAAAAGTTTTACAACTAAGATCGAGCAACTAATAGAGGGGATGCATTCTCACAAAACTCATACACAACTATCCGAAAGACCACCTCCCTCTCGGGCATTATGGAAGTATGAAAAAGGAAGTAAAACATGAATGAAGAAGTAAGGTCAAGGAGCATACCTGTAGGAAAGTTCCACAAGAAAGACCACGGGGAGGAACAAATGAGTTTAGGCACCTATTTATAGGCCTCCCCACCCTTGGGCTTTCCTCTAGAAACTTCCAACCTCCTTAACCAACTTTCCAATTTCATATGACCGTGCATGTTCACTTACTATTCTTGGAAAATCCCATCTCTTGATTCTATTTTTGATTTTGTCCTTTTTATTTTTCCTAAATTAATGTTTTGGTTTCACACTATATACAGGGTTAATCAATCTAAGGGTTTGGGCGAGAATAAACACCGATTTCAAGGGTCTAAGCTACGGATTTTCGTCGGGGAAATTAGGGTTTTGATCACAATTATCTCAAACTCGCCAATTCATGGGTTTATTTACAAATTTGGCCTAAACTCCAAGGGTTTCCAAGGGTTCAAGTCCAGTTTTCATGGGGTAAACTCGTGTTTCCAGTCAGTTTCAAGGGTCAAACCTAAAGTTTTCATGGGTCTAACGTCAGTTATTTACACGCACGGTTCTAATGCACATCTCTCACATGGTTTCTTATCACACAGGCAATCAAATCAGTAAAATCATGCATGAAATGTACCCTCTTTAGATCAAAACATCACACAAAAACTCAAAAACAATGAACTTTTGAAAAAAACTCAGTGCACACTCCCTACGGGATTTCATCCCGACATTCGCCCCCGCTAAACCTGCACATCGTCCCGATGGGCCAACCTGTAAGATCCAACAGAAGAGTATCAAGGTTCTTTTAAAATCTCTTTACACTTTTTATCTTTTTCTTTTCAAAACTCAAATCATAATCTCATGTAGTCATGCAATTTTTATAAAGATTAGTATGAATTTTAGAAAATTAGGTAGATTCAAGATTCACAAACATCATACTATGTTTCTGCGTCTGCAATCTAACAAGTAATCACATGAATAAATCGTCGGCTTTCTAGATCTTTTGTTCGTTCAACTGGTTCAGATCCAACTGCTCATTCTAAGTACTAGCATATACATATGTTTCTACTAACTGAGTTTGTAGAATATACCTTGATTCCTACTATTTATGTCATACTTGATCGGCTCTCCATTAGATCTTTCTTTCTTTTTCTTTTTCTTTGTCATTTTTCTTTTTCTTTTTCTTTTCCTCTTCATCTCAGCTCAACATTTCTTTTTATCTTTTATTTTTCACAAATCGGCCTATGTCAAAATCGGGTGCGACTCATGGACTTGTCCACCCGGCCAAGTTTACCCCACCTGTCTGCCGACCCGACATAGCACACGACATACACAACATCAGCCCTGCATGAAATCGACGTCAGCTCATGGCTCTGACCACCCGGACAGAGTGACTCCACCCGCCTACCGACCCATACAGGCGCATGACAACAGATAGGTCAGGCCTACGATGAAACTAGCTACGGCTCGTGGCCTTGATCACCCGACCAAGGTGGTTCCACCCGCCTACTAGCCCATCGTAGCGCACCAACAACATACACGCACATATAAGCTGGCATGAGTATGAATGTTTCTTTATAAATCATGATCCATATGGAGGTAAGATCTCATAAGAAACAAATAGTAAGATCCAAAGTTTCCCACTCACTAAGTGTTCAAATCAATCAGTATATACATGCACTCGGTCTAAGCATGCCATCACATTCCCAAGCTTTCACTCCCAAAAGTCTCTAGTCCACTAACTGATCCTATTCATATAATTTCTAGCCGCTCATGCTTCATGCAAACCCATAATAGATCTTTGTTATCTTCATTCTACATGATTTTCATAAACTCATACATATCTTTATCACACACATCAATGCAATGCATATGCTCTATCAGAAAGAAAACACATCTCAAATCAGAAATGTTTCACCTGGTCATTTTTCTTCATTTTGATCCAGCTTTTCTTTATCTTCATGGTCTATCATTCTTTATCAGCATCAGCCTCAGTGTCATCAGTTCCCTCCAAAATTTCTTGCTCAATCTCATAATCCGCTTCATTTCTTTTCTTGAATAATTTTATCCTCTTTCCTGCAATCAAAGATCTCAAAGGAGTAGTGTCTAACTCACGAAGTGCATACGTACCATTTTCAAACACAGACGTAACCACATACGGCCCAAACCATCGTTTGGTCAATTTCTTCCTAGCATCGTATTGAGTATCGAATGTACTGTCGTACACCAACACCCAATCATCTACCTCAATCCTACGTGGTCTGAGTCGATGGGTTTTGCCAAAATAAATCTTGTTCTTTAGTCTTGACTCCTTTAACTTTTGGACTGCTTCTTTCAATTTCTCATTTCCTTGTTCTAACTGCTTTATTCTCAATGATAATAACTCTTCTCTCATCATACCATCATTCCATGGGAGCGTCAACCATGTCACTATCTGAGTCTGGATGGGGAAGACTGGCTTCTGACAATACATCAATTCAGCAGGCATGAATCCTGTGGACCGAGTGTAAGTCATCCTATCAGCCCATAGCGCGAATGGAAGAAACCTAGGCCACTGCTTGATGTCATCGCTGCAAGCCTTAGAGATCGCCTTCACGATGGAAGGGTGACCTCTCTCGATCTTTCCATTTGCCTCTAGGTTATAGGCAGTGGTGAGAGATAATCGAATTCCATGACGGTCAAAGAACTCTTTTGCCTCTCTCGCATCTAACTCTCCCCTGTCCGCAACCACTTTCTCAACGTATCCAAATCTCGAGATCACTTCTTCTAAAAGGAATTTGCATACATTATAAGTAGTCTTTGTACAAAGAACTCGACCTTCCACATGGTTGGTCAAGTCCTCTCTGGCAAGTACAATGTATCTCATTTTATCTATCCCTTTGGGCATGGTTACAAGGTCGACCACCCACTTGTAATGGATACAAGGAGGGTAAGTCGGATGTAACGGGTCTCTGTGCCTAACTGATGAATGCACTTGGCATGTAGCACGTGTCTACAAAACCTCTCACACTCACATAAATTCCTGGCCACCAGTAAGCTTCCCTAATCTTCTCATATGTAGCATAAAATCCTTTGTGACCTGCCCATAAGGTCTCATGCATCTCTCTCATAACTTTTCTCTGAAGACTCCTCGAATTTAGTACTCTCTGTGGACTCTTCACCTTGCCTTTAGCGTGTCGCCAAATAAGCCCGTCCTTCAAGAAAAAGTTGTAAGACTTTTTCCTGATGGATCTATACTTATTTGTGGACCAGCCTGGGGAAGGTTTCAGAGTACTCAGATATCTCCCTATATCTCTCCACTCACCATCATACTCATTCTCTCGGAACTGCTCATATGCATATACCAATGGATCGTATCTTATCATATGTATATCCTTTTCTACCTCATCATCATCATCAGACTCATCATCGAATTTTGCCCTTGAAAGCATATCAGCCACTGTATTCGACTTCCCAGCTATGTGTACAAATGCAAGATTTATAAACTTTATATAAGAGATCCATCTAAGCATAGCAATATCCGGAGATGAACAATTTGCAATCATGCCAATCAGTGGAAGACAATCGGTCTCAACTATCACATTTGCCCCGATAAAAAACTCTTTATCGCTCTTTAAAGCAGTCACTAATCCCCATAACTCTCTATCTGTGGATATTTTCTTTGGGTATCATGTAGGATCTTAGCACCAAAGCGCACTGCATATCTCTGCCCTTCATCATCATCTTGACCTATGACCCAGCCTATGCCAATAGGACTGGTATCAATGGTCAAAATGATAGGTCTCTGACCTGAATAGTCAACACGCTTCAGAATTGGAGCTTCAATTAGCAGCTGCTTCAGTTTACGCATAGCTCTCGACTGTTTCTCTGTCCATACAAACTTCTTTCTCTTTCTCTTTCTCAGGAGATCATATAAGGGGTTCGCAACGTGAGCAAAGTGAGGAATCCATATCACATACTCATCATGGTCATGTGAATTAATAGGTTTCTTTCTTATATTCTTTCTATTCCTGGAGTGATTTGGACACACAATCATCACTTGCAGAGAATGAAGGCCAGATCTAGAATGGATTCGTGCATAGGCAGATCCATCATCCATGGCCTTAGACTCCATTCTTACCTCAGCTATAAAGGGCTGCCCAAGGATAGCCTCATATGAACAATGGTCCTGGACGAAGAAGTGAAATTCCTCTTAAATCCCACCTATGGTCACAGGCACAAAGGCGCATGCCCCAAGCAGTGCTCCTGAACCATTATCCACTGTCCTCATCCTCCATCCATGATCTTTATCAATCGGCCACCTAAACTTATCATAGAGCTTTTTAGAAATCACATTTATCTCTAATCCTGAGTCAATCAAGGCCAGAGCAAAACATGACTCCTCATTGCTTCCTAGCTTCACCTTCATCTCAGGTGTTCCTCTCGCCCAAAAGGTCCTGCTAAACTCACTTTCTGTCTTCCTCATTTCATCATCAGGTATGATAGGACCTAGAGAATTTTTATGACACCTGGCAACCTCATCATCATCATCATCAGATGTATCACTCAATGTAACTGCTTCATTTGTCACTTGAATATCTTCAGGTGCTTCTTCCATCTCTACATCTTCAGGTAGTGGAAATCTCTTTCTCTTAACCAGCTTTATAAAACTGTCCTTGAACTCAGGCTTCGCTATGGAGAAGACCTGCTCCAAGGACATGGTCACTTGGCTCTTCAGTAAAATGTCATTTAATATCTCTCTTGCATCAATTTTCCTTTCCAACTCAGAAATTAATACGGCCTTTGGAGTTCTCTTCTTTTTCTTCTTCTTTTCTTTGTCAGCCCCTTGAATACTTTCTTGAATTTCATCTTTCTTTTCAACCGGTTCAGGTTCTTTCTCTTTCTCTTTAGTCAGTTCTTGAATCTTAGTTGGCCCAGCTGGCCTCTTTCCCTCTCTTATCTCTTTCTTCTTTGCCTCTTCCTTTGAAACAACAGGCTCTTTGAATTGTACTTTCCTTTCTGGCTCTTTAGCCTTTTCTTCGGCCTCTTGACTTTGCTTTCTAGTCACTCTTCTTTCAGGCTCAGTCTCTTCCTGGCTCTCATCCCTTTTCCTCTTTTCTTCTACATTGCTATGTGCGAATAGACCGAGGATTCATCAACAGGAGACTTCCAGGTAGTCTTCTGCATAATGGCATCCCTAGCCCTCACTAAAGCCTCAATGGAATAATTTCTTTGGGGTCGAGGTCTAGGCACTTTTTCATCTTCCTCCTCAATAGGTTCTAATCGTGCAACTGATGTACTTGCATTATTGCCAGATAAATCTTCATAAAACTTCTTCATTCCCCCCTTTCCCCAATTCACAGGTAGAGGAAGGCGGGTCCTGAAGTCACATAACTTCTTATCAATACCTATCACCAGTTGATGCTCTTTTGCTAGCTTAAGCTCTTCACAGGCATATGAAAAATGCTCTTGTGCATCACACCATATGCATCTCTTAGCCCCTCCAAACCCACCAATCGCTCGTCTCTCAAAAGGTCCAGTGTTTCTTTGAAATGTGGTTTGCACTGGTGGTGTAGGTATCTATTGGGCAACAGGCTGCACTAGAGGTGCAGGCTGTGGCATCACATAGCCGTGCATATTTGGAATGGGCATAGTGCCTCTCTGTAAAGTATCTGCATAACTCGTACTCGCCTGAGGAGGAGTGGGGTCCTGATATCCCATAGAATTAACTTTATTGTGAATACTCGCCATTTCTTTTGACATAGACGCTTGCATCGTAATAAGATTCTCTATCTGTCGACTCAGAATCTCAACCTGTAGCTCCATTGGCGATCGCAAAGTGGACGCAACATTAGCAAAAGCTGACGTTGCAGGCACATTCGGAATTGCCGGAAGTGGAGCTTCCCTAGGCGGTTGTGGTGTTACCACTGCAGGTCTATCGTATAACACCGCCAGGCGTTGCCTCATTTGGGCAACCGCTTCTACCTCTCTCCTCACTACACCCCAATCTTCAGTCAATCCAAATCTCTTCCCAGGCTCTTCAATCCTCCTTTCGACCTCAATCCTGTCTTCAAGACTTAAGATCCTAAGGAAAGATATAACAAGGTCAGGTTTCAAAGCATCTAAATTGGCCTGTGGAAGTTTTTCATATCTTCTCAAGAACTCATTCAAAAGTTGAGTGAGGGATGCAGTGGGCTTCGGAGAGCTTATCCACTGCAAGAACCCTTCTCTACTGTGTTGGGAAAAGTCTTCTAAATAAAACAGCTTATGCAATTCTTTTCTGAATTCGGCCCAAGGCTTTGCTATATGTGTAGTAATAGGGGCTAAAATGGATCCTGATACTACCCGTGTGAAGTAATGTGTAAACACATCCTCGGGTAGACCATAAATCCGTGCCTGTTCCTCAAAAACATCTAGGTGCTCGGTTACATTCAAGCCTGTAAACTTCCCTTTTTCTCTCAATACCGCTTGGACTACGAAGGCCCCTTGTTTCTCTATTACCATTTCCTTGAATATATCCTCCATCTCTCTTCTCTGCTCTGTCCTAGAATGTAGCACAAGGTCTAGCGTAAGTGGTTCAACTATCTCTCTAAGCTCAGAGTAGAGATCAGAGAAGAGGCTTGATGAGTCACGAGCCATGAGGTAAAGGTCAGTCTAAGCTCTCTGATTTGCCTAGGCCAAAGTCTAGTCGAACTGTCCTGTCTTCGATTCCCAAGATTTCAATGTATTTTCCCCCTTTTTGTGATAAGTTTTCTAATGTTTTGTCTAAGCTATGAAATCAGTAAATCCCTAGTCTTAGCAAGAAAAAAAACTGCTCACACGTATGGACTAAACTAATGCAAAGTGTGGATGCTCAAACGCAGACAACAAGACAGTCTTTCTGTTTAATGTGTGTGTGAAACAATGCAAAATTCAAATAACTTGAAGTGCTAGTACCTGGAGTCTCTATCTGATGCCGAGGTTCTTGTCTCTTTCCTCAAGGAGTAGGTGACGCGATGAGGATCACCGGGCAACCGCCTCGCTTCACGTCGGGTTCAGGTGTCGGGAAGAAGGAGGTCGTGGCGGGAAGCCGGCGCCCGGGGTTGGATCAGGCCCCGCTCTGGTGCGCCGTTCCCGCTATCCTGTGAGCGGCGTCTGCGCGCTGGGCGCCTCGCCTGTGCTCTCTGGAGCGTGCGTGATCCTTGTACGCGTGGGACCCTTACCCCTTGGAAGTGTCGAGACGTGCGTGCGTACACGACCGTAGGCTTCGGAAAAGAGACAAATCAGATACAGCACTGATTCTCGAAATCACTGGTTCGGTGTGTATACAAACTCAATGATACAATTAAATCTGAATGATACAGTGATGCCCGCTACAGTGCGGGTCCGCGATACAAAAATCCGCTACACCACGGAACAGGTAAGTACAAATAAATGCCGCCGCTACAGTGCGGATCAGCTGGATATGATGTAGGCCTCCCGCTACAGTGCAGGAAGTCACCCTCTATCTTTTTCTTCTGGTCTTTGCGATTTAATCTTTTCTTCACTTTTCTTCGATCCAAGCTTTTCTTCAAGTCCTCACTTTGTAGCTCTTTACTTCAAAATTCACAATAATCTCTGATCACGCAGTAACCTGTAGGAAAGTTCCACAAGAAAGACCACGGGAGGCTAGTTATACATTAATATCATTTGAAAACCATATTAAAAATATCGCTTCGTGCATTTTAACTTCTCTAATAAAGTGGTACTTCAAGTTAACTATCAATTTCAACGCTTGAAAAAAAATCAACGTAATTCATTGATGTATCATTCTCTTCACGTAATGGACGTTTCGAATTTCCTTCTTTTCAAGTAAAGTTTTCGGTCTCAAAAATTCAAATCTTTTATAATGTGTGTTTGTAATAATGAAATAGTAGAACGTTTCAATCTTTTTGGGTTTCATTATAATGAGGAATTGATTTGTAAGTGATGATAACCAGTCATTCATATTAATCAATGCTTTGTATTGATACTTGAATCTTTCATATTAGTGCATTCTCTCAATATTTCGTACCATAACATTGAACAGCGTTGCTTATCGTTATCCCAATTTACTATGATTAACGCGGCCAGCACTTATGCCATTTATTAAACCTTTTACCGCAGCGTCAATTGATTATTTGTATATATCGATCAAGTCTCATCACTTGCGCATGGGAAGAACCCATATTTTGTTTCCTCTGAGTAACAGAAAGTAAAACCCAAAACAAATAAACTTTCTATCCGTCATCTGCCGCCGCCAAATCCCTCCATATCTCTCTCTCTCTCACGATTTTCTCTGCATGAGCACAATCAGTTCTCTCTCTGCCCCGGCTTCTCTGTGTGTGATTTTCTCCCTCACCGCCACGATAGCAGCAACTCGTGAACAGCGACCGTTCTCTCTGGACACGTAGTCATCGTCTCTCTCTTTGAATTTTCTGCGCACACTCAGCCTCTCAACCATTCTCTCTCTCCTCCACGACATGAGCGCTGTGGCCAAACGCTATTACCTATCTCTTCACGTGATTTTAGTACTCTCTGGGTTCTCCTATGGTCATCCAGGCATGTGATGTGCCCTTGACCTATAGCAGGGCAACCTCTGCATCCATGCCCATTGCCGACTCTGACTTTGCGCAGCCGTGAGCCATGACTCCCCCTGCATTTCAGCACGAGCTCTCTCTCTCTCTCTCTCTCATCAGCGCCTCATTCTGTCGTCAACATCTCCGAAATCTTCTGCGTAACGCCTATCTCTTTCGTCTCTCTTCTCTCTCATCTATGGATATTTCCCCCACACTGCGTCAAACTCTGGAGGCTCTCTCCTCGCAATTTACGTAGCGGCCAACAAGTCGAATCTCTCTATGTCTCTTGTCTTCCACGACTGTAGCTGCCTCTTTGTATGTTCAGCGATGCGGTGCCGTCAGAGCTCTCCACTATCTGCGTGTTAGCCGAGATTCTCTCTAATCTCTCTTCTATGTTTGGTGCCCAAGCGAACAGAAGTCATCTCTCTCCCCGGTATCTAGAGTGACAACCCACAGCGTGCAAGTGTCTCTCTAAGCCTCGATGGCACAAGAGGCTTGCAATTTCTCGCTCTGCACCACGAATATCTGCGCTGCGAATCAATCCTCTCTCTCTAATTTCATGCAGCCGAATTCTCCTGCGTCGACTCCCTGTCCTCCGTCTCTCTTCAGATGCGCAGAGTCACAATCTCTCTCCTCTTGAATTCTTGCCTCCGCCGTCGACATCTCTATCGTACACACATGCCATGTCAACAGATCAGCGCCGCCTCCAAATGTCTCTACGACTCTCTCTCTCTTATGCACTGTGCGCCTACATAGTACAGCCGCATCTCTGCCAAGTCTTCTGTGAAACGGCTCTAGATTCTATAGCACAACAACCACCGACGGCTGGAGTCTCCACCGACAACACCATCTCTCCACAACATGAAAGAACTTCTAATGCATTGAAAAGTTTTACAACTAAGATCGAGCAACTAATAGAGGGGATGCATTCTCACAAAACTCATACACAACTATCCGAAAGACCACCTCCCTCTCGGGAATTATGGAAGTATGAAAAAGGAAGTAAAACATGAATGAAGAAGTAAGGTCAAGGAGCATACCTGTAGGAAAGTTCCACAAGAAAGACCACGGGGAGGAACAAATGAGTTTAGGCACCTATTTATAGGCCTCCCCACCCTTGGGCTTTCCTCTAGAAACTTCCAACTTCCTTAACCAACTTTCCAATTTCAGATGACCGTGCATGTTCACTTACTATTCTTGGAAAATCCCATCTCTTGATTCTATTTTTGATTTTGTCCTTTTTATTTTTCCTAAATTAATGTTTTGGTTTCACACTATATACAGGGTTAATCAATCTAAGGGTTTGGGCGAGAATAAACACCGATTTCAAGGGTCTAAGCTACGGATTTTCGTCGGGGAAATTAGGGTTTTGATCACAATTATCTCAAACTCGCCAATTCATGGGTTTATTTACAAATTTGGCCTAAACTCCAAGGGTTTCCAAGGGTTCAAGTCCAGTTTTCATGGGGTAAACTCGTGTTTCCAGTCAGTTTCAAGGGTCAAACCTAAAGTTTTCATGGGTCTAACGTCAGTTATTTACATGCACGGTTCTAATGCACATCTCTAACATGGTTTCTTATCACACAGGCAATCAAATCAGTAAAATCATGCATGAAATGTACCCTCTTTAGATCAAAACATCACACAAAAACTCAAAAACAATGAACTTTTGAAAAAAACTCAGTGCACACTCCCTGCGGGATTTCATCCCGACAGCGGGATAGGCCTCTGCAAGTTTGTAGAGACCTATCCCATGTTTCTGTGGCTACCCCTTTTCTGGTGCTTTTTGAGGTTACCAAGGCTCTAGATGTCAGAATTAGACAAATAAACAGTCAATCTTAGGGTTTTTGCGTGTTCCAAACGTGACGGTAGCATCCATTTCTCCAAAATCTAAACTATTCATGAGATATAAACATCTTCATAGAATTTATGGTTTTACAATGGTTTCCTTTGTGTTTATGACATCACCTCCCTGTCAAAGCGATAAGTTCCACAGGAAGTAGCTATGTAACTGTGAAATTTTTTGGAAATTGAATCTTCATAGTTATTGGTCTTTTTAGAGTTCTTTATATGTTGTACTGGGACACGATGATTATGGATATCCATGATGGTACTAGAAAGGGTTTGTAGTATATCTAGCTAAAGAATCAAGGGCATGATTCTCATGATGGATAGTACTCCTTTTCTGACTCAGATGATGATCTTTTGATGTGGAATGGTGATCGTAGAAGTCTTAAACCCAGCTTCTATCTTCTTCCTAGGACATTTGAATATGATGTTTTTAGTGACAATAGAACTCCTTTCTTTCAAATTTTAGGTTCATGGACCTTATTATATGCACAAACTAGTTGAACAATGCAGATACTAGTTTTGATTCTAAGGGATTTGTTTTGCACACATACCATCTTTACGCAAGTGGATACAATTATGAACATATGATATAGATCAATGTAGACTTGAGCATGTGTAAGAAAGATGATGAAAAGTAGATTATCATAATGGAAATGTGATTTTACAAAATGTATCTCTTCAACAAGAATGATTACATAATCATGTATGGTCCCATCTAGTTTCTTTGGTTGTATGGTCATCATCTTCACATGAGCTACACACAAGTCAATATCTTTCAAAATAGAAGTAAGGAATGCAATTATTACTTGACTATGCTTCCTAGTTGTAGAGGTTCCCATAAAGTGAAGCAAACTGAAAGAGATGATACAAAAAACCATATAAAAGGTCATCTTCTCATATTCAAATTAAGAAGACATGGCTGGTTTGCAAGACTTTAGAATCTGTACAATGCTAAGGATCTGGTGCTAAACCATCATCTGCATTTCTCATCATATTGTAAGTGAAGTTTAACAATTCTCTTTAATCATTTTTAGTTGTTTTTGTTTTATAAGATATCTATTTTCGTATTGCTGATATTTTTTCCTTCCAATGTTCAAGGGTGGCAACATATAGATTTTCAACTTAGAAAGTAATTGTCACTGCAAATTGGAAACTTAAAAATGTTAGAGAGCTTCTAGAGTACCTTGAGGAGGTTTCAACATAGTTCACCTTCTCAATTGATGGTGTAATGGAAAACATTAGATCAAAGAAAACACTATCTTGCATTACTTGCTTGCCATCCAAACTGATCAAGTTCCAAACTTTAAGAATGTAACCACTCTTGCCCCTTTTTTTCCACCAAAAATGATAATATTTTCTCTTGGTTGAAAACAAAGACATTGAGTACTAAATATGTTTGTCACTTTTTGTTTTATGTATGCACTGTTAATATTCATATTGGTTTTGATATGCTTTATATCCTTGATCTTGGAAAGTATCTATTGTTCAAAGACTTCCCCTTAGATAACTAGTAAAAACTAATGTATAAAGATGGATAAATGTAAAGATGTGGAAATTCTTCATTTCAATGATTAACAAGCTATACATAGAATTTAAGGGAAGGAATATTACAAAATGGAAAAAAATTGGAGGAGATACAAGACACTACCAATTGAAGCAATAAGGGCCATCGGAGGTTCTTGAATTGCCCTAATCGCTTGAATTGGTCGTGTCTTTTTTTTTAATCTTTATGCAACACATGGGAAAAGGTACAACTAAATCAAGCGAGTAGGGCCATCTAAAGACCTCCGATGGATCTTATCGCTTGAATTGGTTGTGTGGTTTTTCTTTACAAAACTATTAGTTATAGAGGATACTTATTGGAGACACCATAATAAATGGTAATGCATTACCAAACATGACTAATTCAAGCGATTAGGGCCATCCAAAGTTCCCCGATTGCTCTCTTTGCTTGAATTGGTCATGCCTTTTTTCTTTTCAGAATATTAGTTATACAAGCTAAGGACTACATTTCAGAGATAAGAAAATCAACATATAGCATTAATGGGAAAAAATAAATACTAAACAACTTATCATCTTAATTGATCTCATAAATGAAAGGCACACCAAAAATGTTTCCTCTTTTTGAGAAATAAATATCACCAACATTTAGAAGTTGAAATATTGAGCTCTATGTATAAACATGAATTACTAACATACTATCTTCCAGATAAAGATATGTTGACACTCAAGATCAAGCATGAGGTACAAGAACACATCAAAGAAGTGGACTTACAAGAAGGTGGAGCATATAGGGAGCTCCGAGAAGCACGTCAAATTTTTAGAAGAAATCCCTATGAGAATAGTGATTTTGATCACTTAAGCCATTGTAAATATCATTTCACCTTTTTGTAACTCCACTTTGTTCAAGCCAAGGAGTCCTCAAGCTTGAGGATTATTAGAAGTATCTACAAACCAATTTTCATAATTATTAGAGTCTGTTTGAGCCCTCAAATATGTTGGAAGTCAATGTCCTATGGTCCAAAAACTATTGTGAAGTAACTATAGTATATATTTTTTAAAGCCCTCTACAACCAAACGTGGGTGGCAGCGTGGCTACATAAAAGCAGTCAGAAACAATCGACGGGCGGAACACACATATTATGGACTTGTTCTATATATTCTAAAAGCAACAGCAAGTGGCGCGTTGTCGGGAAGTTGCGGACATAAGGCTGGTGGATCAGTCAGCCACTAAATCCCTCGGCACACGCAGGGTGTATGAGACAATCGTAGGTGTTTTAGGTATATTTTACTTTCGTCTAAGGTAACAGAAATTCTAAATTACTTAAATCTAGGAAATAGGGAGTAGATAATTGAAACACTTTAATTATTTAAGAACCGTAAGGCTGGGCTGCTCTATATAGCTCCATAGCTTCGATTTGATACGGTGAAACTAAGTTTTCCTTGGTAATTTGATTTTTAATTATCTCCTGTTCTTCAGTTGTATTTTGATCTATGCTTGGTTTCCGCACTAATGCTGGTGGGAATAAGTCGTCGTTAAATTCTGGTTCAGGCAAAACGATAGTAAATAATGGTAATAGGCGTGAAACAAGACGATCGTATTCGATCGGCCGTAACGACTCGTGAACTATTTTATCTTTGATTCTTTCAGGTTCGATATGTTCGTTGGTAGATGAAGTCTCAAGTGGAGATGGTAATAAGGTGCCTAAAATTAAATGTTCAAATTCATGCTTCCTAACAGATTCATTTTTAGCATTACTGGTAGTTCCTCTTTCTATCGACATACGAATGATCAATTCAGAATCTTTTCTGGGAATAATCAAGAGAAATTGAAATTAAAAATTGACAAGAATGTAAATACAAATTAGTATTCGAATTAACCCTAATGACAATACTGGATGAGTATAATGCTATAAAAATGTTATAATTGTTCGAAAAGATGGCTAACAATACGTGAATCCTATACAAAGCTTAATCAAGGATCATTTTGATGGATTTAAATCAGATTGTTAGATAATTGAATTGATGAAATCTTCACTTTTCTTCACTTTACTGCAATTTCTTTTTAATCTTCGATGTTTGTGAATCCTATACAAAGCTTAATCAAGGATCATTTTGATGGATTTAAATCAGATTGTCGGATAATTGAATTGATGAAATCTTCACTTTTCTTCACTTTACTGCAATTGCTTTTTAATCTTCGATGTTTCTGAAAAAAAACATTAGGTTGTCAGTAACATTACAAAAATAATTGAGAAACATAAAAGACATACTTCACATACATTAAAACATACCTATGCTCATGCATTAAAATAACACTATGTTTTCATGTTTAATAACTCATACCATGTATGCATACATTCTTACATAAAAGCAAACACTCATTCTCATGCTAATCCAATCACTTAGATGACTATGCATATAACTTGCTCACATGCATTTATAATTTCTTATTCATACATGTTCATCTTCCTGTATACATATGCATTTAAATTTATGCTAATGCACTTATCATGCACATTAAGCACTTATGTATTTTCATATATTAACACACATCCTAACTTACATTAATATACTTATACTTATACTCATGCACACTCTCATGCTCTTGACATATACATGCATCTATACACACATAAATGCTCTCATTCATATAAAACACACCAATTTTTAGTCCAACATGCATCTAAAGCTTAAAACCACTTGCTATTGATTATCGAATTAATATTCATGTTAATAATCATTTATACTCTCTCTTTCTCCCTATCTCTCTCTTTCTCTTCGATGAACCTCTCTGTGCGCAAACACTGCCATATTCATCAACCCTAATTCTATTTGGATTATAGGAGTAAATGGGGAGTATATAGCTAGTTTAATCTCACATGACAGACTGCATATATACTTCAGCTTCTGAATTCTAAATGGAACACCGCCAAATTGGTTTGTCTTCTGTTTAAGAGAGATGCCTAAATAATCTTCTGGGTGTGTATACATACATTCAATGATCTCGTAGAAGCATTCTCTCCTCTTCGGAAGCATGTACACCTTTGCGCCATGAAATAGGGACAAGTTTGTGTTCATATATGATGAGAGACAGAGCGTGAGAGATGTGGATCTACCCCTGCGGATTTCTGCTGTTCTAGCTGAATGGCTGTAAAACAATGGAAATAGATCTTTTCATTGGGCATGGCGGCTATCTACATGACTAACGTAATATACTTCATGACCTCGACCTTGAAAAGCAAGCTTTTCTGCGTCATGCGTTTCAATATCGCTGCATAGCGCAACTATTAGATCACGATGATGGCAACTACGGCCGGGCACCTTCATTGTGTTACGCATAGCTATGGTGATGACAGCTAGCGCTGTGGTTTGAAATCCATCGGTGGTCTTTAAATCAAGCAATTTGCGTCAATTCAGATGGCATCATGGAAGTAGACGAGTGTGCGAAACACGTTGTGGTCGCTACTGTTACCGTGGATGAGAATGATCTATTACATCCAATGAGAGTGATCGGTTATACTACCGCTGCGTCCTGAAAATCTATATCCAATCAAGCGAAAGATTAGCGCAGAATTGAAATAATCATGAAATATCTAATCCAGTTTCTGGTAGACGATTCCGCAAACATTGTATATCCGACAGTAGAAACTACATCTGATCAAGCCGAACGTATAGAGCAGAAGTGAAACGGTCGTTTGCGAACCGAATTACACACAGAAACGTAGTGATATTCTTCATACGCTTCTGTTGAATACAATAAACAATTTTGTATTCACAGGGTCTGTTTCCTGCTATGGCGTCCAAAAAGCAAGTCCAGGAAACAAAGTATTCAACGAAATCGTAGTCCATTTTCAGACACGGAACGTGGACTGCTGCCACACTTCAGCAAATCTTCATTGACAGAAGACAATAACTTCATGCGCACCTTGTACTTCTACTCTCTTTTCCTCCGGGCAGCCAACTCAAAGTCAGATTACTTGACGGGGTTAAAACCCTTAGACGGACATCGCAGATTGATAACCTCTCTCTCTCTCTCTCAAGATTCCTACGAACATATAAAAAGCGCTCTCTCTCTCTCTTACATGGATGCAATAGATGCTGCAGCCACCATCAAGATGAGAGAGGAAAAGAAAATAAAAATCTTACTCTAGATGATTTATGTCACTCTAGCACAATGGTGAGTACCAACGTGAGAAGATCCACCTCATAATTGTCAATCCGTAGAGACGTGAGGACTAGTATGAAGACTATGAGCAAGTGAAGGCACAAGTGTGTGAGTGAAAAGCACACAAGCATGCACACACATACACACACACGCGCACACAAGGCAAGAACAAGGAGAGGAACAATGGAGTTCTTTGCATTAGTCAAAAAGTCTCTTACATAAGCTCAATTCACAAACAATCTAACCCCAAAAATGAGCTCTCTAGCTCTTTTTATAGTTTTCTAACTAGCTTTGGTCTTGTCCAGACCTAGTGTCCGGCCTAGTTAAAAATTAGGTTCTAGAGCCTATTTGAGGGCTCAAACAGAGTCTAAAAATTATGAAAATTGATATGTAGCTAGTTCTAATACTCCTCAAGCTCAAGGACTCCTCGGCTTGCACAAAATGGAGTCTATTCTACCAAAAACGGAATTTACAATGTTTGTGTAGTGATTAAAATCACTTGAGTTATGAATGGTCCATGGGAAAAAATGATTGGGCCTTGTTGCCGTATTGTGCATGACTCCTCCATTGCGCTAGTATGCTCTTCATCTGACTTGTATGCCAACACTCCCCCCTTCCTAGCGTCTGTCGCCCCTGACAGACCTCTGTTCTATCGGGTGGTCGATATAGTATTGGATGACATTGGTGGCAAGTTCGTGCTCTCCTATCCTTAAGCCTCTTGCTAGATCAGCTTCCAATGCATCCCAATTTATTGCGCCAGGGGCCTCTGGTTGCGGGGTGGTGTAGTACTCAGAGTACATTGCTTGTTCACAAGCAAAGAGATGGAGCAGGTGTGTTGGCATCGGTGCAAAGATCTCCGAGTGATACTCCCAGAACCCTGATCTGAACATTTCTTCGAAGGTCTGTTTGTAACATGCAGAGAGATATTTGATGCGTGCATGCCAGGCGTAAGCCACACGAATACTGGGGGTGGTGCTCATGTCATACACCAAATCATAATTTCCATTGCTAAACCCCGGGAGGCATATCTGTGGTGCGGCTGCATTTCTAAAAGTTTTCAGGACGACCTGCATCATATCTAAAATTTTAAGTATCATTTGAGCTGCTACATCTGGTGGTCCCTGTGGTGGCGCAATGTATGGGTAGTTCAGCCATTCCTTGCATTGCGCGTTGTTCTGCACTTTGATATTGAATGCCTTCCAAGACCTGCGGCGTGGAACTGGACCGTAGCATGGATTATATAGGAGATGTAAAGGCGCATTGTTCCATGTGCGTAGCATTTCTGGATATGTCTCTAGAAGTTTCTGCCGCCAGGTGGGTTGACGAATTTTGCCTTTTTGCGCCTCTGGAGGAAGGTCTTCGGGTTGAAATTGGGTAGCAAAGGTAGGAATCTGACCCGTGACTCTCTGTATTTCTGCATTATAATCAGCCAAGATAATATAATAAGGCCTGTATTGGAGTTCGGATGAGAGGATAAGGCGTCTCGATGAGAGGTTTTTGAAATAAGTAGATTGTAGCACAGTTTCCTCTATGACCCTCATGGCCTGATTTTGCACTACTGTGCGCTCTTCGTGAGAACTCCCGATTTCCTCCACTTGACGTAGCCATGGAGGCCGTGGTGCCTCGAATGTGTCCTGAGCTTCTTCCGTTTGTTGGCCTCCTGGGAAGGGTTGTGGATCATAATCTTCTTCAAATGTCTGTTCCACTGGAATTTGTACTACTTCTTCGTCAGTGGGAGCCTCTGGAGGGGAAGGTGATCTCTCATATTGTAGTAGACGTGCTTGCAGTTCGGTGACCTGTTTCTGGAGATCTTTTAAGGCTTCTGAGTCTATGAGAAGTGAAGCCGCGGAGGGGGTGGTTGGAGAGGCTGCTGTTGTTTCTTTTTGGTGTTTCTGCTTCAGTTGTCCCAGTTCCTCTGATAGCTGGTCATGTGCTTCAAGCAGCATGGCATAGTCTTCCAATATGATCTTGATATTATCGGGGGTCACTGCTTGAAACTTTGATGGGCTGATGGGTGCCCCAGGTGTGCTTTCAATAGCTGCTTCTAGGTTCTCTTGATTTTGTACTTGCAGACGTCGATTCTCTTCCTGAGCGGCCGCAAGATGTCGCTTGAGTAGGGCCATATTTCGCTGAAGCTTTGAATTCCGTTCCAGCTGTGTCCGTAGGTGACCTTCTACTACCTGTATCGCTTCCTGATCTGTGTTCTATAACTGTACCTCCAATATGCCATGAGCCTCTTGGAGAGTTTGGAATTGTGTGTGGAGGCGAGCATTTTCCTCCTCTAGTGCAGCAAGGCGGTGCTGTAGTGTCTCTGAGTGCTTGTGCAGGCGTTCATTCTGTTGCTGGAGCTGATTGTAATATGTCCTTAAGTTTGATATACAAGCTAGCATGGTGTCCAATGCATTTCCTATAGATGAGTGGGTGGTGTTTACAGTGGAAGATGCATGGGAAGGGAATTGGGGAAGGGGAAGAGTGAATGATGTGTCTATTGAAGTCGTGTGTGTGGGTGAAATTGGTGGAGGGGGAATGGGAGGAGGTGGAATCGTGGGGGGAGGTGCCGTGGGTGGTGAAATGTCCCTGCTTTCAGGAGTGGGTGCGAGTGTGGGGTCTGCCATATACATTGGAATGGTAGGTGGTGTGTGCGTGAAAGTGGTGAATAGATGAGAAGTGGGGTGGGGAGCTGAAAAGAAAGGGAATGGTTGAGACCTGGGTTGAAAAGTTCTAGCAAGGAGGTTATGGAGGGATTGTAGAAATGGAGAGATGGAGGTCGGGGGTTGAGGTCGTAGATTTGAGGAGGGCATCACGGGTTGCGTGGTAGCAGGAAAACCCATGAATGTGGATCTAGGGTCAGGATGACCTATGGCTGAGGGCATGGGGGATGGTTGTCCTAGGGCAGGCTCTATGAGCGGTTCGGTGGATTGTGTAGTGATGGGGGTTGCTTCAAAGATTGGGTTATCGGAGGTAGAGAATAGGGTTGAAATAGAGATGGGAGTACGGAAGATGAAGGTTGGTTCGGTGGGTTGAGTGGTCGAGGTGACTTCCACTGTTTCTGCTCTAGGAGGCGATGGTGGGGGTGTGGGTGGTAGTGGCTCGGTGGATTCCTCATGGGTGACTGGGTGCTCTTGGCTAGCCGTTTCGGTTGCTTGGGCGGTTGTCCTGATGGGTTCAGATGTAATAGTTGGCTCTTCTGCAGTTGTAATGGGAATCTGGATATTCTTACCTGAGCGTGGTCGTGTCTGGAACCTTCGTGGATCATATTGAACTGGAGACCTCCTAATGGCAGTGCGCACTGCTTCCACTACCCCATATGTTTCTGCCATCAATAAGAGACCTTCCCTATATTCTGAGTCAACTCCTGCTTCTTCCAACAGCTGAGTCATGAGTACTCTACTGCTCTGTTCGGTGAGCAGTTGTTGCGATCGCACTCTTTCCATAATTTGATACAGCCTTCGGAGTTCTGCTGTATAGGCTGGGGCTTCAGTGGTCTCCTCTTCATAAGCTCCTTCTTCTTCTAGGTGTCCTTGTTGTTGACCTTGCTGAGCATCGCTCCAATGTACATGTCGGCCGTCTGTAGATTTTCTTCTTCTTCGTGAAGATGTGCCTTGTTCCTCTGTATCTGAATAAAACTCCACATCAGAGAATTGTGTACTTTGTAAGAATGCTTCGAAGTCCTGGGGGTCCATTCCTTCAGCATCTCCAGTTGCCGCAAATTCAAATTCAGGTGGAGCAGGAGGAGCTGAAGGGGTAGCTTGTGTCGTAGTTTCAGATCCCGACCTGGGTATCCTAATGGTAAAGGGAGGTACAGTGGTCTCCCTTCGTGGCGATGCTTCCGGAGTAGTCAGAACTTCCCTTGTCTGGACACAAGGGATCGCACCCCTCATGCGCTTGGATTGATGTGTGGACGTCTTGAGCTTCTTAAACATTTGTAATTGTGCCCAAGTTAAGGCACGTTCAATGGGAAAATCGTATGCTAGGCACCGGTAAATAATGCGTGTGATTGCACAGCAACCGTTCACCACTAATTTCCTAGAAGACCTTTTATTTGCTTCATACAATTGATCTATAATCCATACCGGTAGCTTACTTGGTAACGCACCTGCTTCCGCTAAGTAGAGAGCGAACCAGATTCTCTTGTGTGGTTGTGTGAAGCGGTCTTGGCCGGGGAAAGCAAAATGTTGCATGCACATACGGAGAGGGATGGACACGTTTGGTGTGAGTGCTGCCATGTCTTTAAGCTTCAATAGTTTCCTATCCTTCATGTTAGTAGGAACGAGGGCATCCTTTTCAGAGGGTACATGTGTGTCGTGCATATTCAAAGCGTCGCTCACCAACTCCACAGTAAGCTCAAACCTCTTCAACTCGTTGTTGCCCAGCAAGGAAGGAAGAACAAATGATCCGGGTTTGTCCTTTTCTTCATTTGCTTGTAATGTGGAGACCAAATAGTAGCATCGGAGGAGATCTGGTTTAGGTAGTGGTGCTTCAAAGTATTTTGCTAGCCCTGCACGTTGCCATATGGTCTGGAGATCCTCGGTGTTCTGTAGAGTCTCGAACTCCTTGGAGAAAAATTGAAATCGAACCCATGATCTGTCATACTCGCACTTAGATTCCCATATATACTTGGCCTCTCCTAATGGACCTGGCATGCCATTGAACCAATGAGAATTGGCATGGACTCTGTCTGTGATCCCTGTGGGTGGATCCAGTACCGGAATTTGCTGAAGGTGTTGTAGCTCCACAGGTCGTTCAGTTGGTGGCACATCCACAGGTAGACTATCCACATCGATTCCTGCAGTAAGTATTCCTACTTGTGAGCTCGGACCTGTCGCTTCTGCCATGTTACTTCTTGCCTTCTGATTCTGTGAGAATATAGAAACATGTGTTAATATTGTAAAGGACAAGTTAGAATCGTTTTTGTCCCCATTACAACATTATCATGAGGTTCGGGAGAGATTAGTAGGTTAATAAGTGCTCGGTGCTTGTGTGTGTAGTTAGGAATTGGTTGGACCTAAGAACTAAGTGGAATGATGTAGTGTGAGAGTGACGTAGTTAGTAGGTGGGCATGGATTTACAACTGGGGTCCAGGGGGTTTTTTACAAGTTTTAGGTTTCCAAATACAGTGGATGGCTTTGGGTCTTGGTTTTGTGGAGATTCGGGAGGGTTGCGTGAGTAATTCTGCTGGGAGTTGTTGTACCATTGGGACCCATTTACGAGTGAGTCTGTGCGTGCTTCTAGGTAGTAGTGTGTTCGAGTGTATCAGACAAGAGTGGGTGGCGGCTGCTTGAGCAAGTGAACCCTGTCGTGTATGATGTGAATTGTGTGGGGACAGTTGAGCCCGCAAGCAAGCCTTAGGCACCCAAATTTGTCTTGATTGTGGGTCAGCCTTCATCGACTTCTTGGGTACCCAAATGGATTTCACTTTCTCAACATAGGTTTTAGGAGTCCTCTTATTAGCATCAAGTCGTTGATTACTAATAGGAAGTTGAGACCGGTGTTGCAGCTTAGTTACGGCCGGCAACTCGTCTTTCCGCACCCACATTTGTTTCATCGGCTGAGTTGTTCTGCTTCGCGCGTTCTTTTGGTCTCTCGCCCGGATAGTCTTCAGTGATTGATCTGCCCTTAGTTGCTGCCTCCTTCTGGCCTTTGGAAAAAAAGGGAGTTCCCTTGTGGTTCTGACTCCTTTTTTGAGATCTTCATTCTTCTGCATCACATAGCCTTGGACAAGAACATCATGATCAACTTCATGTGCACCCCTGGAGGGACCAGGAGTCCGTGTTTTTTCTAGTTCCTTGAGTGCTCCATTATTTAACTCAATTGTAATTCTAGTTTGATTCACCCATACCTGAAGAAGTCCACTTCTTAGGTTTAAGTTGACTGCTTGGTCATAGATCCAGTCTTGACCTAGGACAAGAGGTTCAGTGAGATCCTCATCTTGACACACTAGTACTTTAACTGTCATTGCCTCATCATGAATATAGAGGGGAAGTTCCACCTCGCCTATGCAAAGGGTTTCCACGCCTCCCAATCCTATGAGATATGCTTCCATAGGATTGACAGTTAATTGCAACTCTTGACAGTAAGACAATTTAACAGCACTAGTGGCTGCACCTGAGTCAATCAAGGCTCTTACAGTCTTTGCACCCTTCCCTTGTCCTATATCTAAGGTCATGAAAGGACGTCGGTCAGTTATTCTATGTGAGCTAACACCTGAAACTTCACACATAGCCACGTCATATCCTTGATCTGCATATGTGTCTTGCCTGGGATGCTCTCTACCTTGTCTTCTTAATTTCATTCTTCGTATGCGCTCTAGGGCTTCTGCTTGAGCTTCTTCTCGAATTCGCTTTTCTTCCTCTTTGCGTTTCTTAGCAGTGTTGAGTCGACTTAGCATTTCCTCTGTAAGAGGTTCCTGATACAACTTAACTCTGCATCCGCTAATATAGTTTGGGAGAACATCGCCTTCTAAAGTGGCTAGTTGCACTGCCCCACTTGTTGAGATTCTGTTAATGATCATGGGTCCGTAGCCTCTCTTTTCTAGCTTCCTTGCATGTTGTTTCAATGTGTAAACTAAAACTAGGTCTCCTGCTTTCAAGCCCTTATCCTTCACATGGGCATCAAAGTATGCCTTCTGTCGTTTCTTTGCTGCATATATCCCTACAGCTGCTCTCAGTCTTGTTTCTCCTAATCGTTCAAGGTCAAAAAGTCTAGAGGAGAGTTCATGACCCGTCCATTCGTGCTCTTGTGCTACCTTCAATGTAGGTATCAAGAAGTCCAAGGGTAGTACCGCGTTTTGGCCAAATACCATCTGAAAGGGGGTGGCTTGGAGTACCGTTTTATAGGCGACTCGGTATGCCCAAACAGCATGGTGTAGCTGTTTGTCCCAATCAGAGCGTTTAGTGTTTACTAATTTTGTCAGTACATTGCATAGGATCTTGTTGGTGCTTTCGGCTTGTCCATTAGCTTGAGGGTGATAGGGGGCCGACTTCTTATGTATTACCAAGAATTCCTGGAGTAAATTTTCAATCACTTCGTTCAAGAAGTGAGTGCCTCTATCACTTACAAGCTCTATAGGTAGCCCATATCTTGTGAATACATTCTCAAACAAGAATTTAGCAGTTGTTTGAGCATCGTTCTTTGTTGTGGCTTTTACCTCCACCCACTTAGTTAGATAGTCTGTTGCAACAATGATATATTCTGCATGGGAACCCTTAGCTGGGGGATTAATAGGACCTACGAAGTCTATTCCCCACTTAGAGAATGCACGTCCACCCATCATAGGTTTCAGTGGCATCTCATCTTTGCGTATAGGATACTGAGTTCTCTGACAGACATCACATTGTTTCACATAGGTATGTGCATCCATGTAAAGGGTTGGCCACCAGAAGCCCGCAAATAGTATTGCCTTGATCACCCGATCTGGTCCAAAGTGTCCTCCTGCTACACCTTGGTGAGCAGTGTCCAAGATCTTGAGATACTCACTCTCATGGACACATAGTCTCAGGTAACCATCTTTACCACGCTTGTATAGATTATCACCAATGAGTGAGTAATCCTGGGCTTCTTGTTCTAAACTCCTTTTTCTAGCCAAGGTCATATCTGGAGGGAATGTTTTCGTCCTCAGGAAGGATACTAGCGGTTCACTCCAATCTGGCACTATGGACACTTGATAAAGAGTGGCGTGTTCCACAGGTGGTTTAGTGCAACAGATTGGGCATTCCTTGCACAACTTTTGGACATCCGCTTCCATAGTTGGCCAATGCACTCCGAGTCTCCTTAGGGTCTGTAAAGTTCGTTGTTTTGAATAGTGTTGCTCTAATGCACCTACGTGTGCTAATTGCAACCATTTAGCATACTCATCCTCTTCCACACAACAAGCCAAGATCCCTTGATCCGTGTGCTTGTACATGCTTCCTGCCATGATGTGGTACTTTTGGGCTTTCACAACCTCTCTATTCCGTGTGTTTACTACTGGATGGTTAGGCCCGTATGTCAATACTGGTACCAATGGCTTAGCCCACTGCGGTACTACTTCCAAGTTAAACAAGTAAGCATCAGGAAGGTCGTCTGATACTCCTTGTGGGGCTTCTCCAGATGTGAGCCTAGAAAGATGGTCAGCTCTCAAATGAGTCCTCCCTTTCCTTACCACAACCTCGAAATCATATTCCATTAGTAAGAGAAACCATCTTACTAATCTTCCTGTATTGCATGGCTTGTTCACGAGATATAGCAATGCTTGGTGATCAGTAAAAAAATTTAAACTTATTTGCAAGCAAATAGTGTCTAAATTTCTTGACTGCATATACCATGCCTAAGCCTTCTCTCTCTGTAGTGGTATAATTTCGTTCAGCTGCATTCAATTGTCTACTGGCATAGGCAATTGGAAGATCCATATTACCTTCACCAGTAGGTTGTGCGAGTACACACCCAATAGCATAATTGGATGCATCCACATGAACATGGAAAGGCTTATTCCAATCTGGAGTGGTCAAGATTGGTGCTGAACATAATCTTCGTTTAAGCTCCTGGAAGGAATTCTCACATTCATCCGTCCACTCAAAGTTAGTCAGAAGTCCGTACATGGGCTTTGCAATGACAGCATACATGTGAATGAACCGGCGGTAGTAACCACAATGCCCCATGAAAGCTTGTACTTCCTTGACATTCCTTGGCCTAGGTAGCTCCGCTATGGCTCTCACTTTCTCTTCGTCAGTAGATATGCCATTCTTTGACACTATATGCCCTAGGATCTTGCCTTGCCTGACCATAAAAACGCATTTTTCTGGGTTCAGGCAGACCTGATATTCTCTACATTTGTCAAAGATTTGTCTGAGTTCAGGAATATGGGTTTGTCTAATATTGGAATGAGCACAAAGATCATCAACATAGACTTCTAAATTCTTCCTCAGGAACTCTTTAAATACATGGCACATTAATCTCTGGAAGGTAGCTGGTGCATTGGTAAGCCCAAATGGCATTACACGAAAGGCAAATATACCCCACTCTGTGGCAAAAGCTGTTTTATGTTCATCTTCTGGAGCTATGGCTACTTGATTGTAGCCCGAAAATCCATCAAGGAAGCTGTACACTTCCTTGCTTGCCACTCTTTCTAAGAGATGTTCTGTGATGGGAAGCGGATAGTTATCTCGAATTGTGGCTGCATTGACCTTTTTCAAGTTAATGCATACGCGCAGCTTTCCATTTTTCTTGGGCACCACTACAATGGGGGATACCCACTCGGTGTGCTCAATTTCATAGATAAATCCAGCTTCGACCAGTCTGTCTATCTCCTCTTTGATCTTGGCAGCGTAATTATCATTATATGTGTAGGGCTTTTGCTTAGAGGGTTTAGCATCTGAGGTCATGGGGATAGTGTGTGAGCATATGTCAGGGTCAACACCTTTCAAATCCTTGTAACTCCAAGCAAATACATCCCTGTATTCTCTTAGCAAGGCAATTAACACATGCTCTTCTTCCTCTGTTAGGTCATGGCCTATGTACGTGCATCTCTCCTCTCCTTCTTCTAGAGCCACTACTATTTTCTTGGTGGTTTCTTTGTTATCATAGGCCTCTCCGGGTTGTGCCTCTCGTTTAGGCATCCTTATCATGACTCTCCTATCATCTATCTCATACTTCTTAAAATTTTCTGGGACCTCAAACAAAGATTCTTCCTCTTCTGGTGCGACTTCTCTCTTCTTTCGTTTCTTTCCTTCTTCCTTCGGGGTCACATGTGTTGCTAATCTTACATCATTTGTAAGATCTCCATGCTTCTGGGGTTGAAATTCTACTTCATGGAAGTATTCTTCATCTGATGCAAATGGTGGGTCCATAATGATTGACTCTAAATCGGAGTCACTTGCATCCTCAAATGCATCAGGGCTAGGTTCGCATTCTTCTAGAACCGCCTCTCCCATGATTGGATCTATGGAGAAGACTGAAATGTCATAGCCATCCTCATCACAGTGAGGTGTCCATTGTTCCTCGTTGATGGCTACATCCATGGTGGCTAAATTTCTGCCCAGCCGTGAGGTTCAAATTCTTCGTCTGGAAAAACTACAGGTGCATAGGTTGGGTCTTGAATAGATCTATGGTTTTTTTTTGCACCTACCTCTCTGGCTTTCTCTCTCTTCTCTTCGTCTACTGCTACTTTGCACATCCATAAGTGGGTGTCTTCATGCATCCAAGAGGATCCTGATCCTATGGAATGCACAGATTCCGTATCCTCTTTGGCTCTATGGATGGGATTCCATTGAATAGGGGGAACATCTCTATGAGAGTAATCCTTGAGATTTACTTTGGTTGTAACACCTAAGTGCTATAAGTACAAAGAATTGGTCCCCCAATCCTGTACCACTTGCAACTGTCGCATAAAAGGTCGTCCCAAGATCATCTCATAGGCGTGATTTTTGCTGAAGTCACATATGGCAAATGTGTGCTCGAACTCAACACCACAGGTGGTGAGAGTTATTCCTTCTAGCAATCCTAAGGGTCTCTCAATATGACCATCGGCCATCTGTAATTTCATTCTCGTCGGTCTGAGTGCTGGCTTGCCCCAACGCTTCCATAGGGAAGTGGTCGCAATTGCAACTCTTGCACCTGAATCCAAAATTGCCTTGGTCGTGTACTCCTGGTAGGTAATGGGAAGATAGGTGTTCCCTTCTTCACCTTCACACATATCTCCTATCTTATCCAAGGGTATTTCTGGCACTGTCCTATGTGATCCTACCTGGGAACGAGGTTTTGCTATCTCTGGTACTTGTTTGGCTACATGTTTCCATAATTCAGGTCTAACCTTGAGTAGCTCTTCTAACTTGAGATTGCACTGCACTTTAGTATTTTTCACTACCTCTGTGTTCCTAGGTATGACTGAATCTTCGTTTCTTACCATGACTGTGGGGGTTCTCATACAAGTAGACTTGGCTTCCCATGGGCCCGTGAAGTAGGGTAATTCCTGTAAAGAATTAGACTCGAAGTCTAGTCGTTCCTGAGAGTAGGTGCTCTCCTGCTCCTCGTAAATGGATGGGATGTCTTGTGGGAATTGGTCATGTGCATCATCCACAAGTTCAATGGGAGGAGGCACTTCACTTTCTTTAGCCCATTTGTCTTCTTGAATCTCTCGTAGGAATTCTGGTGTGAATCGATTCATAGAAGATGATGTGTCTGGCTCCGTAGAGTTAGGCACATAAGCTTCAGGCACATAGGCTTTCTGGGTAGGAAGACCTGCTCTTACACTGACCTTGTCATGGTGTTGAGGGGCGAGTTCCTCTTGTGAATGTGCCATTAGATTCTCCATTCTTTCCAGTGAAGGGGGGTTGTCTGGTTCAGTGGAATTGGGCACATAAACTTCCGCTGGGGGATGGGTCATGTTTTTGCTTGCTTTATCTCTTTCTTGATTTTTTTCTTCCTTGGCAGATCTTGCAATTATGCCCTCTAACTTCTCTAGAAGTCCATCCAAGTGTAATTGTGTCTTGGCTGAGCCCGAGTAATTGAAAAGGCGACTGGCTTCAAACATAGTCTGAGCCAATGCGACCATTTTCGCGCAAAGCTTGGTTCTTTCTATCTCTAGGTCAGCTCTAGGGTAGCACTTGTCATGATCCGTTACATTTGGCCCTTCTTGGATTCTGGCCTGATATGCTTTAAGCATCATGTCTATGTCTTCAGGAGTGGGATCAGCTAATACTGATCCTGCTCGGGGTGGTGGGTGGGTTACGTGGGGTATATTAGAGGGTGGAGGGATGGAGGATGATGGGGATGGTAGCGGTGGGAATGTGTGAGAGTGCGGTTGAGATGTGATCTCTATGATTTTGGCCTTGGTTTCTCGTAGACTTTCCTCTAGTTCACTCATCTTCTTTGCCCATTGCCTTTTCATTCTTTCACGACTATCTCTCCAAGCTCTAGTTCTCTTCTTGGTTATGCTCTCCGTTTCACTGAGTTCTGGGCTCTTTCCCTGATCTTGATCTACAGCTTGGTTTTGCTGCAATGCTTGAGCTCTTGTGACCACTTGCACTGGTGCAGTGGAAGTCACACTCCCTGTGGAGTCTACAACTAACCCAATAACGTTTATAGGAGTGATTTTTGGCATATTGTTGGGATTCTTAGGACAGTCTCGTACGAGATGCTCCTTTCCACACTCTTGGCAATAGCCTTGGATCGTTACTGATTGGGGTTGTGTAGGTGGAGGCAAGGGACAATCACGAATAAGATGATCTCCCTGACATCGGTAGCATGGTCCTCTAGGGAATGGGGGTCTTACTTGCCTAGGTTGGGGTCTGGGGTTGGGGTTTGCATACATGACATTTGTGTAATCTGATTCCCAACTAGGTTCATTTGGCTCTTCGCTATAGTAAGACTCACCATGTTCAGGAGACTGCATGTAGTATGCCTGGGGACTATCAACATGTGTAGAATCGAAGCTATGGTCACTGGGATCACTTTCTGAAAGCAATGGTGTTACGGGGACTATAGCTCTATTCAGGTTTTCTTCTGCAGCTGTATACTTTACAGGGATCACGTTGGGTGGAGCTGGAGGTTGTTGGGCTAACACAGGCTGAGGCCTTTGCTGGGCTTGGTATTGTGGTTGGTAGGTTTGCTGAGGCCTCACATACTGTTGTGGTGGGTATTGGTTCTGGTATCTGCCTGGTTGAGGGTATGGCTGAGGGTAGGTTTGCGTAACAGCTTGCTTATTGTATGGGCAGTCTTGTGCTGTGTGATTTGTGTATCTTCGTTCTATGGTGCAGTACTGGCTACTAGGATTTACTTGGGGTTGAGCCATAATGGGACATACATTCGCCATGTGGTCGCCACCACAAGTGTAGCATCTCTTCACAGGGGCAAACCTTGGGATCTGTTTACCAGTGACACCTAATTTCTGGGCTACTTTCTCTGCAAGTTCCTCAATTGATGTGGATTGCGTGGAAGAGAGGCTAGAGGCACTATCTGACTCTTTGTATATCTTGGAAAGCTCTAACTCCTCCCCTAGGTTATCCTCGATGTCAATGCACATGCGTACACACTCTTCTATGGTCCTAGGGTCCTTCAAGTACACATAGGATCTTAACTTTGTACTCAGCAATCCATCCAAGAATAAAGCCACTTGCTTAGCTGGTGTGGGGAGCTCCGTAATAGGGCATCTTTCAAGATATTGCCTAAATCTTCGTCTTGCAAGTCTCACGGTCTCTTGAGGGGTTTGCTTGAAGCTGTGAATCAATGAGGAGATATTATGTCTTATGCCACTCTTAGAGAATTCAATAACGAAAGCCTCCAGGAGTTGGTCTATGCTCCGAAATTGTCTCTCATTCAATGGTTGGAACCACGTAAGGGCTGTGTTCCTAAGGGTTAGACCAAAGGCATTATATTGTGTGAATAGGTCCTCCACTTGTTCTGCTCTCAATACTTGCCTAAACTCTGCCACATGATCGTATGGGTCTCCTGTGCCATCAAAGTAATTTTTCATGGACTTAACTAGCTGAGTTGGTCTCAAAGTCCTTGTGTGCTCTCTAGGTCGGGGTAGAGGAAACTCATCCGCATTTCTTTGATTCCTGTGGGCTCTAAGTATCTCAGGTTCTACTCTATTTGTTTCCGTCCTCGTTCTTTCTCTGCCCACTGGGTTAGCAAAGCTTACTTCTGGCCTATCTCTACTTCTGTCTCTTTGAGTTCCATGAGCTTGGGATGTTCCCGCTCCAGGGTGACCGTAGGACACGTGTGACCTTGGTTGGGGGAAAATGATTTCACCTTTCCAAGTGTAAGCATGCCTATCATTTTCTATCACCACGAAGATCCTCTCTGAGGCGTGATCTAAGTAGGTCACTCTGCCTGGGCTATCAGGATCCTTAAGTGTTGGAACATCAAGCTTACACTATGCTTGAGGTGGATTTGATCTACATCAAAGGCTATCGCGTCGAAAGAATATCCGTTGGAGAGTTCTTTTTCATATGCTCATTTATTGTATTTTTTGAGAATATTTTGATGGCTCATTTACCGTTGTAAAAGCCTTGAGTTGTACACATGTAAAGGTACAAATATAGGGCCAAAATCCCACGAAATTTTGGTGGTTGAAGTTGCATTCAATCAAGCAAATCAAGTCACCTAAAAGTAGATCAATCAAGATCTTCACTTTTCCTAGATTGTAGGGAAGTGAATTGATTCCCTCCAACAACCATTCCCACCTTCATTTGAATTCAAATTCAAGTTGTAAAAGTCGTGGAACACTCCTAGAGGCTATATAAGGAGTTGAAATCACTTGTAAAATACATGGAAGCAATATACATACACTTGTGACCATCATTGTCTTGCTCCTTCAATTTTCTGCATCATCTTCTTCGCCAACAGTAATCTTGCAGAGGCTGGTGCTCTCTCCTCAGAGCTCCAAATTGAGTGCAAGAGGACTCATTGGAAAGGTACATAGTGTGTTTCTTTGCACTTATAGCATGCCTATAAGGTCTATTTGAGTCTCCAAAAGCTCAAGGGCTGGTCTTGTGCCGGTTGGCTTGACCAAACTTCATCGCTTCGAAACGCACTTTTCTACCTTCGACAAGCTTCTCCAAGTTTTTTCAGTGGTATCAGAGCTAGTTCAAGATGGGTGACGGCTTTCCCTCAATGATCGAGAAGCTTGATCGACACAACTACGCGGCTTGGCAAATCAGAATGGAAGCCTACTTGCAAGGTAGAAATCTTTATGGAATTGTAGCAGGTGATGAAGCTATGCCTATTCCAAGATCCAAAGGAGGACCTACACAGGAGGAGAGAGATAAGCTCACACTTTGGTGCGCAAGGGATGCTCAAGCAAGGTCGTACATACTAAACTCTATTTCTGACTTTCTATTACCACATATTAGAGGATGCAAGACATCTCAAGAGACTTGGGATGCCCTGGAGACGTTCTTTTCTGCTAGTACCAAAGCAAGAAAGAATAATCTTTGGAACGAGTTCAACCAAATGAAGAAGACACCTAAACAAACCATCACAGAGTTTGTTACCAAGGTCAAAGAGGTTGCGGATCAGTTAGCATCCATTGGAGAGCTGATTGAAGAAGAGGTCATCATGAGGCAAATTCTCAACGGCATTCGAAGTGATAAGCAATGGCAATCCTTCACGACGGCCTATGATCTCATCATGGATGTGCAGACTCCAGACTTCAACATCTTTCTTGGACAACTCTTCAATCAAGAAGCCAACAATAGCATAAAGGAAGGTAACTCTTATGATGGTAATTCAACTAGTGCTCTATATGCAGATAAGAAGGATAAGAAGCAGAAAGGCAAGAAGAAGGAAGAAGACGAAGAAGAGACTTCCCAAGCCAACTTCGCAAGCAAGAGCAAGTGGAAAGGGAAGAAGAAAGGACCAAAGCAAGACAAAGCCAAAGGTCAGAATGTTCAACCTTGTGCCATATGCGATAAGACCAACCACACCACTCAGAATTGCTGGTTCAATGGGAAGACCCAGAAAGGAAGTGGAAGAGGTGGATATGGCGGCAATAGAGGCAGAGGTGGACACAACTTCAACAACAACAATAGAAGCTATAATAGAAGGGACTACAACAATTATTCAGAAGATCAACCACATGAAGACTCATTACTTCTTATGAACCTAAGCCACAAAGAAGGTAAAGAAGATGATCATTTGTTCTACATAGATTCAGGATGCTCGAATCATGTTGCAGGCAACATTGCTCTTCTATCTGACTTGGAAAGTCCAAAGCATAGACATGAAGTGCAAACAGGGGATGACACGAAGCACAATGTGGAGAAGATTGGTAATGTCAAAGCTTCCAATGGCAGAACAAACATTCTGAGTAAGGTTCTCTATGTACCCACTATCACTAAAAACCTAATAAGTGTAGGCCAAATAGTTGAAAAATGCTTGCAAGTTAGGTTCACCCAACATGGAGCTTTTGTGGAAGATCCATGTCAAGGCTTCAAGAAGATAGCCCGAGGTGAGAAGCATGGTAGGCTCTTTACTTTTGAAGTAGGAGATACCAGGAACATAGCTCTATTCAACTTTGGGTCTCAAACCCTAAGTGAGCTTGAAGTGTGGCATAAGAGACTTGCTCATGTGAATGAAAGAACCTTGAAGGATATATGCAGGGATCAAAGTGTTCTAGGACTGCCGAACATATCAAAGCAACACATGATCAACAGGTGTGATGCATGTCAGATTGGGAAGGCACAAAGACAACCATTCAACCACAAAGGCTACATCCACAACAACTTATTGGACTTAGTACACACAGATGTATGGGGACCAAGTCAAGAACCTTCATTGGCAGGATCAAGGTATTATGTCTCATTTATTGACGACCATAGTAGATGGACTGTTCTATACTTTATCAAGAGTAAGAATGAAGTATTTGATTGCTTCAAGAAGTATCTTGCACATGTGGAGAATCATACAGGTAGATCACTAAAGAAGCTCAGATCTGATGGAGGGGGAGAATACTTCTCCAAAGATTTTGATGAGTTCTTGCAGGATAAAGGTATCAAAAGGGAAGTGACTACCAGGTACTCTCCTCAACTAAATGGAATTGCAGAGAGGAGAAACAAGACATTGGTTGGATCAGCCCGAACAATGCTTGAAGAGAAGAAGTTGCCACATTATCTATGGGCAGAAGCTATTTCAACTGCAGTGTACCTTGTCAATCGACTACCATCCAAATCACTTCAAGGTATGACTCCTTATGAAGCATGGCATGGAAGAAAACCTAGTCTTGGACATTGCAAGGTTTTTGGTTGTTTAGCTTATGTTCATGTACCATCACAAATAAGAGGTAAGCTAGATGAAAGGGCAACAAAGGCAGTGTTTATTGGATATGATTCAACTCAGATGGGTTACAGGTTCTTCAATCCTTCAACCAAGCAATTCACTACAAGTAGAGATGTTGTGTTTGAAGAACACAGGTCTTGGTATGATGAAGACAAACAAAAGGTAACACTACCATATGATCTTGATTATGACTCTCATCAATTAGGAAGCAAGCATGATACACAGGTCCAGGATCCAAGAAGTGATACAGACGACGACCAAGATGAAAGAGAAAGGGATTACAAGCTATGGAAGTCAAGAGGCAAAGCAAAGATGCAAGAGGTTGGAGAATGCTCCAAACAAGCACCTAGAAGATCAGCAAGAGAGAAGAAACAACCAGAAAGGTATGGATATGATTCCACATTTGTTACAAAGCATTCAATCTACTTGGCAAAAGACTCTATTTCAGAGGAACCCTCAACCTATGAAGAGGCAAAGGGAAACCCTAATTGGGAAAAGGCCATGAACGAAGAGATAGATGCATTGAAGGAAATGGACACTTGGGATTTGGTTCCGATGTCACCGAATCAAAAGGTAATTGGTTGCAGATGGGTATATAAAGTTAAAAGAAATTCAGATGGATCAGTTTGCAGGTACAAGGCAAGATTAGTTGCCAAAGGATGCTCACAAACTCATGGTATAGACTATGAGGAAACATTCTCACCAATTGCAAAGATGACTACAATCAGGACATTGATAAGTGTAGCTGCTGCAAGGAATTGGAGACTCCTCCAACTTGATGTGAAAAATGCATTCTTAAATGGTTGGATAAGTGAAGAGGTATACATGTCACAACCACCAGGTTTTGAAAACCCTAATCATCCATCTTATGTTTGCAGACTTAAGAAAGCATTGTATGGATTGAAACAAGCTCCAAGAGCTTGGAATTACAGGTTGGTTACATATCTTCAAGACCAAGGGTTCAAAGCTAGCAACTCCGATCCTTCTCTATTCATCAAAAGGGATCACAATGAGGTTATCTATCTATGTGTATATGTAGATGATATTATTGTGACAGGTGATGATCTAAATGGCATTCAAAGGATCAAGAGACACATGCAAGAGGAGTTCAAAATCAGTGACCTAGGTGAGCTCACATATTTCCTAGGTATGCAGGTGATATACACAGATGAAGGAATGTATTTGACTCAAAGAAGATACATTCAGGATCTTCTTCTCAAGTTCAAAATGGAGAACACTAAACCTGCGGGTACACCTTTGGAGATGAATCATAAACTTAGTGTTTATGAAGGTGAGAAAATTGAAGACATTAAAGAGTATCAAAGTTTGGTAGGTAGCTTGATATATGCTACTCATACAAGGGCAGACATCTCATATAGTGTGGGAGTGCTTAGTCAGTTCATGCACTCACCAAGAAGACCACACATGGATGCGGCTAAGAGAGTACTTAAGTATCTCAAAGGTACAATCAACGAAGGTATATTCTATCCTTACTCTTCCGATTTGGATATCAAAATCTACTCAGATGCAGATTGGGCAGGAGCTAAGGATGATAGAAAAAGTACATCTGGTTACTTAGCATTTGCAGGTTCGAAGCTAGTGTCATGGAGTTCCAAGAAGCAACCAACAGTTGCTTTATCTTCAACTGAAGCAGAGTACAGAGGCTTGACCATAGCAACTCAAGAGGCAATATGGTTAAAAGCATTGTATACAGATTTGGGACTTGTGAGTTCCAAACCTCACATATTTGGAGATAATGTAAGTTCCATGCATCTAGCGGCAAATCCTATTTTTCATGCGAGAACCAAGCACATAGAAGTCCATTACCACTTCATCAGGGAGAAGCTCATGGCAAAGGAGATCGACATTTCTTTTGTTCCGACTAAAAAGCAAGTAGCAGATATGATGACGAAGGCACTTGATGGAATAAAGCTTTGTAGATTCAAAGCTATGGCAGGTATTCAACCTATCAGAGAATGAAGACTCAAGCATACTTTAGCTTGAGGGGGAGCTGTTGGAACATCAAGCTTACACTATGCTTGAGGTGGATTTGATCTACATCAAAGGCTATCGCGTCGAAAGAATATCCGTTGGAGAGTTCTTTTTCATATGCTCATTTATTGTATTTTTTGAGAATATTTTGATGGCTCATTTACCGTTGTAAAAGCCTTGAGTTGTACACATGTAAAGGTACAAATATAGGGCCAAAATCCCACGAAATTTTGGTGGTTGAAGTTGCATTCAATCAAGCAAATCAAGTCACCTAAAAGTAGATCAATCAAGATCTTCACTTTTCCTAGATTGTAGGGAAGTGAATTGATTCCCTCCAACAACCATTCCCACCTTCATTTGAATTCAAATTCAAGTTGTAAAAGTCGTGGAACACTCCTAGAGGCTATATAAGGAGTTGAAATCACTTGTAAAATACATGGAAGCAATATACATACACTTGTGACCATCATTGTCTTGCTCCTTCAATTTTCTGCATCATCTTCTTCGCCAACAGTAATCTTGCAGAGGCTGGTGCTCTCTCCTCAGAGCTCCAAATTGAGTGCAAGAGGACTCATTGGAAAGGTACATAGTGTGTTTCTTTGCACTTATAGCATGCCTATAAGGTCTATTTGAGTCTCCAAAAGCTCAAGGGCTGGTCTTGTGCCGGTTGGCTTGACCAAACTTCATCGCTTCGAAACGCACTTTTCTACCTTCGACAAGCTTCTCCAAGTTTTTTCATTAAGCTCATAGATCATGATTGTTCCTATATCAAATGGCCGATCAGATTTATATCTCCAAAAGGCTTCTTCAGTTTCTCGGTTCAGAAGAAGATCTATGCTCTTATTATCTTGGGGAATCCACACTGGTGTGATAATCCTCGTAAGAACAGATTTCCCTCGAGGGGTCCTCGGTTCTACTCCCATGTTCTCTTGCTCTAGGTCATCTAAGTCCGATTATGGGACTACATTCCCAAATTCATCAGTCCTATCGGGATGACTGGTGACCACATATATTGTCCCTTCCTTGTCTACGTACGCTCCGTTTTCGAACTTGACAGCTGGGTGCTCTAGTCCAATGGATTGATCAGGATTCTTAATCTGTACCACAGATCTTCCTAGGCCGTCCTCATAGATGCTGGCACCTAATCGGTTGGTCCTAAGGTATTCCAACTGCGTTTTGTAAGGGCCTTCCACCCTATGTAAATATGGCACCCCAGAACTTCCTGTAGGTCTCTCCATACCGTGGGACGTCTCAGACTCGCTAGTCTCAGAACTAGGGTAATACGAATGATGGCTCAACTGCTGGGCCAAGACCTCGCAGTATGATTGACACTAGCCTCCGAAGATCTAAGACTTTGTCTGTCTCTCCCTAGGTGTCTACCTGACCTAAGGTTCATATGCCCTTTGTACGTTGCTGATTCTTTGGTACCAGTCACTTGTTTCTTTTAAGTTCCTCTGGATGTGTTTTCTTGTTTTTAATTAAGCGTCATCAGGAGCACTTTCGTGGGTCGTACTTGATGTTCTGCGTCCACTTAGTTTAAGTTCTTTTCCTTTAAGTTATCCCTTGACTACAGTTTAGCCTACCCTTGCACTTGAGAAATTAAGGGCTCTTCAAACTTGAGTATTCCTATCGTACTCCTAGTCAATCAAAACATCTACTCGCACTTAGCCTATGCTAAGAATAGACTGAAGGGGTTAAGTGATGTTCCAACCTTAAGTTGCTCCTCCTGGCAATGCTGGTCTACCCAGGAAGCACGTTCCCAAGCTTGTTCGCCTTGGCACTTACTTTGCTTTCTTCAAGAGCTCTCGATGATCCTGTAAGAATCCCACGTTTAGCTTCAATTTGATCCTTCAGTTGACAGACAATTTATTTCAGACACTTTTTTAATGACCCTTGTTCCCCCTGTTGTATTGCTAAAAATTTCCTCTTGAGCTCCCTTGGTGTTCCTACCCCTCAATGTGCCAACTTCTAGATATCCTATCTCAAAAGCCACGAGCTTTCCGACAAGCCCTAGAGCTCAAGAAATGGATTTCGTATGAAAAAGTTATGGCCGTTCAGGGTTTAGGGGGTTAAACAGACAAACAGAACCTTTCAGGAGTCTTAATGCATTTTTCTAAGGCCTTTGCGAGTGTGTGAGTATTTGAGAGTGCAAATAAGCCCATCCTTAGCCTAAATTTCCAAAAAATTTACCCCTAAATTTTTGCCGAAAATATCTGTCTATCGCGATAGAGGGTGTCTGTCGCGATAGACGGTGTCTGTCGCAATAGACGGTGTCTGTCGCGATAGACGCTGTCTGTCATCTGTCGTGGTTTGGTCTGTCGCGATAGATGGTGTCTGTCGCGATAGACGATGTCTGTCGTCTGTCGTGGTTTGGTCTGTCGCGATAGACGGTGTCTGTCGCGATAGACGCTGTCTGTCGTCTGTCGTGGTTTGGTCTGTCGCGATAGACGGTGTCTGTCGCGATAGACGCTGTCTGTCGTCTGTCGTGGTTTGGTCTGTCGCGATAGACGGTGTCTGTCGCGATAGACGGTGTCTGTCGCGATAGACGCTGTCTGTCGTCTGTCGTGGTTTGGTCTGTCGCGATAGACGGTGTCTGTCGCGATAGACGGGGTCTGTCGTGGTTTGGTCTATCGCGATAGACGGTGTCTGTCGCGATAGACGGTGTCTGTCGCGATAGACGGTGTCTGTCGCGATAGACGGTGTCTGTCGCGATAGACGGTGTCTGTCGCGATAGACTGAAAAAACGCAAATTTTTGAGAAACTTCTAGTGATTTAGAGTGCCCTAATGGTGTAGGTTACCATGCCAAACACACATTCACAAAATATTAAGTTTTTCTGTCTGTCGCGACAGACAGAGGTCGTCGTCTCGGGACCTGTGCAGAGTCTGTCGTACCTGCGCACGCTGCTGGAGAAGGTGGTACAGCTAATTCCTGCAACAAAAGCTCAAAAACACGCCAAAAATAGATAGCATGCAAGCTCTCTCTCGCTCTCTCTCACAATGAAATGAGGGAAATGAGGTGGGGAGTGTAATATGACCAAAAAACTGAAATTTTTGTGGAGATGGAGATGGAGGTGGGAGATGGTGGGGATGATGATGATGATGATGGTGATGCGAAAGTAAGGAAAAAATGAAGAAAAATAAAGAGAAGGAAGGATATTACCTATAACTCCAATGTCTCAACTCGACGTCTTACCATCACACGCTCGTCCTCGAAGCTCTCTCCCCGGCAACGGCGCCAAATTTGGTGTCACTCTAGCACAATGGTGAGTACCAAAGTGAGAAGATCCACCTCATAATTGTCAATCCGTAGAGACATGAGGACTAGTATGAAGACTATGAGCAAGTGAAGGCACAAGTGTGTGAGTGAAAAGCACACAAGCATGCACACACATACACACACACGCGCACACAAGGCAAGAACAAGGAGAGGAACAATGGAGTTCTTTGCATTAGTCAAAAAGTCTCTTACATAAGCTCAATTCACAAACAATCTAACCCCAAAAATGAGCTCTCTAGCTCTTTTTATAGTTTTCTAACTAGCTTTGGTCTTGTCCAGACCTAGTGTCCGGCCTAGTTAAAAATTAGGTTCTAGAGCCTATTTGAGGGCTCAAATAGAGTCTAAAAATTATGAAAATTGATATGTAGCTAGTTCTAATACTCCTCAAGCTCGAGGACTCCTCGGCTTGCACAAAATGGAGTCTATTCTACCAAAAACGGAATTTACAATATTTGTGTACTGATTAAAATCACTTGAGTTGTGAATGGTCCATGGGAAAAAATGATTGGGCCTTGTTGCCGTATTGTGCATGACTCCTCCGTTGCGCTAGTATGCTCTTCATCTGACTTGTATGCCAACAATTTAATGCAGAGAAAAACAAACCAAATTCTCTCCTACACATACACGGCAAGGTGAGAA
Organism: Ceratopteris richardii; assembly: GCA_020310875.1. Taxonomy (NCBI): domain Eukaryota; kingdom Viridiplantae; phylum Streptophyta; class Polypodiopsida; order Polypodiales; family Pteridaceae; genus Ceratopteris; species Ceratopteris richardii. The sequence goes on along the minus strand of CM035441.1, from coordinate 107,717,572 downwards.
GAAGAAAGAGGAAGTACCTGAAAAAAAACATTAGGAGAAACTTGAGCTCAACACACATTTAAATACATACACAAGTCCTTCCTAATCCACTCTTTTGGTTTGAACTTTTAATCTACAACCTCACTTTTGCCTCCTCATCTCAACCACACTTTAAGTTAGCTTTATTTACACAACTCACTTACTCCATTCTTTTAACCACTTTCATCTTTACCATTCATTTAAAGTTTCACTTTAACCTCCTTTAATTGCATCTTTTATTCAAACCACTCCTTAAATCCCTTTAGTTACACATCTTCTATAAACCATTCTTTTTCCTAGTACTCATACACACCACTAGATATTTATCCATTTCATTTATCATTTATAATTTAATTAGCCTATATTTCTTATTTTAAATAAATCATTTAATTCAATCTTAGTTTAAGGGTTTAATTAATTAAAACCTTAGTATTTAAAAGTATACACACTATTAAATTAACTAATTAAATCATAATTTAGTTTTATAAGTTAACCAATGCTTAATTATAGATTAATTTCATTAAATAGTAGTTATTTTAACCCTTGAAACATACTAAAACCCTAGAAAACCTACTTAAAAGCCTTCTGAAACCCATTGAAACCCTTTAAAATCTTTTCTGAACCCTATCATTAGCCATTAACATTTAAGTAAACCCTAGCATTAACCTATTAGAATCATTTAAGATCCTTTGGATTAACCCTACTGACGTTAACTTATATAAACTTATAAAATCCTAGGGTTATATACCCATGTTTCTTGCATGTATGAATAAAACAACTCATTCAATGAGTATTTAGGGTAAACCCTAACATAAACATGGAATCTTCCTCATCATTTGTACCTGTAAACACTTTCAAAGTAGTCAATTTCAATCCAGAACAACTAATCAACAGTGATATAAAAGGTTAGAATTCACCAATTAAGTTGTTTTCATTTTCTCTAGTCGTCAACTGGAAAGTTGAAAACTTTCCGACATTCGCCCCGGCCAAACCTGCACATCGTCCTCGATGGGCCAACCTGCAGATCATAGAAAGCAATATCAAATTCTTTTGAAACTTATTCATGACTCAAATTCAAATTGTCTGTATATAAAAATGCTTCTATCATTAGTACATCTTCAAATAGCAAAGAAAACTTATAAAATTATGTAAACTTGAATTTGAACCTTTTCGTTCAATGCATGAATTGGAAACAGGTTTCAGAAAGAAACTATAGAAGTCATTCAAATAGTGTTCGTACTAACTCTTCTATTAACTCTGTTCATAAGTAAAGCATATGTTATATAGGCCTTCTACCCTCATCTCCTAACCATTTGCCATTAAGATACAAAAAACTAACTCCCCTCTAGCATACATCCGCCTTATATAGCCCGTTTTTCAAATCAGAAGTGATTTCGAGACCACAACTGATTTAATTGATTTTTCTTTTATCTCATTTTTTTTTATCATAATTTTTCCTTTTTGTCATTTTTCCTCTTTTCATATGCAGCAACCATTAATGTACTGCTTTCAATTTTTCTTCGCAACTTTTTTGATGAAGGGGAAAGGCTTAACCCCTAATCAGAGCAAAGGATCTAGAGGTAAGCTAAAGCAGGAATTAGGATCTCTTTAGCTAAATGGGTCAGATTTAAGGAAGCTTACCTATATAAAACAAGTCTACTTCTACTAGGAGTTGCAAGTTAAGGGTTCCTTCAACTATCCATATGACACCCATAGGTCTTCTAATCCCTATCTTCTCTTCAAGCACATCCCTACTTCAGTATAAATTCTACTTTTCATAATTTTAAGAGGTTTCTTAACCTATCTGAAGAATGTACATTTCTAATTATGATAATGCAGGAAAAAAAACAAAACTTAAAACATTAATCAGGGTTAGAACTGTTTCACCTGATCTATATCGATTTCATCTTTAGCATCACCTTTCATCCAAATATCGCTTTGATTGCTGGAATTTGTAAACTGCATGTACTTTCTTCAATCTCCTGCGCTTCATCTTTATCATAAATCAGGCTTTAATTAATTGGTTTTTAAAAAATAAACATTTTCAACTCTTGCTATCAAGTAACAATGTAAAGACTTTCAAGACAAATTACATTTTATAAATAATTTTGTATTTTCATACATGTAAAAGAAATAAATAATAAAAAACATATTTAAAAGAAAATTTAAACATTGTTTTTATTAAAAAACAATCATTCTTCATTTCCTTCATCATATATTAAATCATAAAATTCTTCATTTCTTTGTTTAAATATTTTAATTCTCTTACCTGCAATTAAATTTTTAAGCGGAGTTCCATCTAACTCTCTTAAAGCATACGTTCCATTTTCATAGCTTTTGACCACCACATAAGGTCCAAACCAACGCTTTTTTAATTTTCTATGGGCATCATACTGTATATCAAATGTGCTATCATATATCAATACCCAATCATCAATTTTTATTGGCTTTGGCCTTAACCTATGTGATTTATCAAAATACTTTTTATTTTTAAGTCGAGAAGTTTTTAATTTTTCTACAGCGTCTTCCAATCTCTCATTCCCTTGCTCTAGTTGCTGAATCCTTAGAGCTAACAAGTCTGCAGTAGATAAATTATCTTTCCAAGGAAGCATAGTCCAAGTAAGAATTTGGGTATTTACTGGAAAAATTGGTTTTTGGCAGTACATAAGCTCTGCCGGCATAAACCCTATCGTTCTCGTACAGGTCATTCTATCAGCCCACAAAGCGAATGGCAAAAATTTTGGCCAATTCTTCAATTCTCCTTTGCAAGCTTTAGAAATTGCTTTTATGATAGGGGAATGCCCTCTTTCTATTTTTCCATTAGCCTCAGGGTTATATGCAGTCGTAAGAGCTAAACGAATTCCATGCCTAGCAAAGAATTCCCTAGCCTCTTGCGCATCTAATTCGCCCCTATCGGCGACTATTTTTTCAATATACCCAAATCTCGAAATCACATCTTCTAAAAGAAATTTGCATACATTGAAAGTAGTTTTTGATCTAAGAGCTCGGCCTTCCACATGATTAGTAAGATCTTCACGAGCAAGAACTATGTATCTCATTCTATTGATACCTTTGGGCATAGTGACTAAGTCTACTACCCACTTATAGTGTATGCATGGTGGATATGTAGGATGTAGTGGATCCCTATGTTTAACCGATGAATAAACTTGACATACATCGCAAGAATCCACATAATTTTTTACATTAACATAAATACCTGGCCACCAGTAACACTCTCTAATTTTTTCATAAGTGGCAACAAAACCTTTATGCCCGGCCCATAAAGTATCATGCATGCTCTTCATGACTTGCATCTGAAGATTCTTAGTACCTAGTACTCTTTGTGGCATTTTGATCTTCCCCCTTGCATGTCTCCAAAGCAATCCATTTTTTAAGAAAAAGTTAAATGCCCTTTTTCTAATATTTCTAAATCTGTTTGAAGACCATGAAGGTGATCTAACTAAAGTACTAAGATACTTTCCAATCTCTAGCCACTCTCCTTCATATTCATTTGAATTAAATTTTTCATATACATAAACTTGGGAATCATATTTTATCATATTAGTATCTACTTTGGCTTCATCATTCTCATCATACCTAGCTCTTGAGAGCATATCAGCAATAGAGTTAGATTTTCCTGAAATATGAATTAAAATTGGATTGATAAATTTAATATAAGAAATCCAACGAAGCATTGCAATATCTGGTGAAGAACAGTTTGTGATCATTCCAATTAGCGGTAAACAATCTGTCTCCACAATCACATTTGCTCCTATGAAATATTCTTTATCGGACTTTAGAGCTGTGACTAAACCCCAAAGTTCTCTTTTAATTTGAGGATAATTTCTTTGAGTAGTATGTAAAATCTTAGCACCAAATCTAATAGCATATCTTCTACCCTCTTCATCATCTTGACTTATGACCCAGCCAATTCCAATAGGACTAGTATCAACAGTCAAAATAATGGGCTTATTATTCGTATAATCTACTCGTTTAAGGATTGGAGCTTCTTGAAGCAACTTTTTTAATCTACGCATTGCTTGAGTATGTTTTTCAGTCCATAAAAATTTTCTTTTCTTCCTTAATAAATCATAAAGACAGTCAGCTATATGTGCAAAATGTGGTATCCATATAACATAGAAGATACAAGCTCCTAAGAATCGTCGAACTTCACTCACATTTTGACATATCTCCGAAATCTTACTAATGGCATCAATTTTCTGAGGGTATGGCTTCCGTCCATAATGGCCACAAAGATGACCTACAATGAGGACCTCATTAACACCAAAAGTAGATTTTTCTATAGATAATGTTAAGCCAACTTGAATAAATCGCTCAAAGATTTTTTTGCAATCAAGGATATGAGCCTTAACAAATCTTCGACAACCATCTTCATCCAGAGTGCTATCTTTCTCTTCTTCCAAGCAACCCTTAATGGGAATGTCATCGATAAAGGGCATAGTAATGTGAGGAATAAAATCGTGCAAAACCAAATTCATTGCACTCATCATGTGTGCCACTGAATTGGTCGCACCTTGAGGTAATGTACACATCCTGACTAATCCAAAAGGTGTTTTCATGGTAGTAATGTCTCTACTCTCTAATGCTAATTGAAATTGATCATACCCAGAGTAGAGATCACCCATTGAATATATAGAATTGCCTGAAAATGCTTCCGCAAATTCATCCACAATTGGACCTGTACCCACATTTCTAATGGTCACTTTATTAACTGGTTGAAGATCTTGGATAAACCGAAGCTTTCCACTCTTCTTGGGCACAGTAAACCAACGGTTTGAATAGGGAGCTGAAGAGGATTCTAAAATATGCATATGAATTTTTTCTTTAAGTAATCTAATCAGCTCTGGAAGATGAGCTTTAGGTACAGGAATAGGGCGCAAATTCCAAGGAATATGGGGAATAGTGAAAATAATCATTGGTGAAACTATCTTAGGATCTGCACATCCTATCTCTGAAGGCTCAAGAGAAAATGCTCTTCCATGTTGCTCAATAATCTTTAGAAAATACTCTTTTTCTGCTGGAAGAAGGAAACCACTAGCATCTAATTTAATTTGATTTAAGGATTCTTTAGTAAATACATGGCCAATATTTGTTGGATTTCTGAGGATTGGCTCATGACTTACATTCTTTATAATATCATTACTGAATTTTGGTAGTGGTTAAGCTACGGGTTTAACCTTCTTACTAACAGTTTTGTATTTGGTCTCCACTAAAGCATCATACTCATGGTCAATACTAGAGGCATATTCCTGAATTAATGCATACATATCAAGTGAAGAGATAAGAATATGGGAATTAGACTTATTTTGATAACAAAGTTCCAATTCTTCTAATGTTGAAAAGCAATGTGTAGTTTCAATAATATGTTCAATACTTTCATCCATTAATAGATCTCCTTTAATTTTCAAATGTTTTTCGTATTTTTTTCTAAGTTTTCTAGGAATTTATTTAAAATGAAAAATATTTAAAGTAGCAGACGGAAAATAAACAGTCATTTTATCTAAATTTTGTACAAGATTTTGCGAGATTTCGAACCAAAGTCCACTGTCATCTCGCTCAACAGTGGCATTTATTCGAAATCCTGATCTAAGTGTCTTAAAGGAGTTTTTCTTAAAGACCTACGATTACGAGGATGATTTATACAAAGCGTCATAAATTGAACAGATTTAAGGCCATCACAAGAACGAATTCTTGCAAAAGCACTTCCATCATCCAATACTTTTGTCTCCATTCTTTGTTCACAAATGAATGGCTGCCCCAAAATAATTGGGTACGAGCAGTCATCATGAACAAAGAAATTATGTTCCTCTTTAACATCTCCAATAGTAATAGGAACATTTGCACAAGCTCCTAGTAGATAGCCAGAAGCATTGTTGGCTGCCTTCATTTTCCATCCATGGTCCCTATCTATGGGCCATTTTCCCTCATTATAAATCTCCCGTGAGACTACATTGATTTCTGATCCTGAATCGATTAATGCTACTTGTGGTTTATTATTATTACCTATCTTAACTATAGTTTCAGTAGTACCCCTAGCCCAATGTTTCTGCGTGTAATGGCTATTTGGGTCTTCATTTCCTTTTTCCAAATGTCCAATAACAGGTCCTAAATAATTTCTACGATCAGACAATTCTCTATACTCAGATTCATTTATTTGTACAACACTCACGTTCGGTTCATCCTGATCTTTTCTTTCTTCCATTTCAATATCTTCCGTTCTATACTCTATAGGTTCTCTTCGTCTTTTAATGATACTCATGAAATCTTCCTTCACATCTATTCTTGAAAATGCTAACCATTCCTCTAATGTCATGGTAACCTCTGCCTTCATGATTTTCTCATCCATAACTTTCCGAATATCTATAACGGAAAGTCGGAGGTTTCTTTTTCGGTTTTTCTTCCTTACTTCCTTCTTCTCGTATGGGTTGTATTTCATTTGGTTTATCTTGACTTCTATCTTCACTTGTAGTTTTCTTTTCTAAATTTTCTCCTACTTTCCTTCCTTTACCCTTATTTTGAGACTTATTTTCTTGTTCTTGTTGTTTTGGTTCTTGACTAGGCTCTATCATGGGCGGTTCTTTAATTGTATCAGTCGCTTCACCCTCTTTTCTAGCCCTAGTTGTTCGTTTAGACTGTCCCTCTTCATCCCGTTTTCTTTTCTCGTCTACATTAATTTCGTGGGCATAAACTGAGAACATGTCTACTGGCTCATTCCAACATGTTTTTGATCTAATATCCGAGCTCGTAGCACATAAGTTCTCAACAGATAACTTGCCTCTACTAGCAGTATCATAAACCTGCTCCCAGAAATCACAATTAGAGTCTTCACTATCCAGCCTACAAGCATATGTATTTTGGCTTGTGGAAGCTTCAAAGAAGGTTTTCATTCCCCCTTTGCCATAGTTTGATGCCAAGGGCCTTTTTGTTACATAGTCACAGATCTTTCGATCTACTTCTGTGACCCAATTCTTATCCTTGGCCTCTTTAAATAAGTTGCATGTCCAGTGTGGATGCTCCAAATCATCACATCAGAGACATCGACGTGCTTGGTTAAATGGTCTTCTAGCTGGCATCTGATTCCTAGGATTTTGTTCTAATTCTTTTGGTTTCTCCTGATCTCTCAATTTAAGCTCTTGCATACTTTTTATACTAGCTATTTCAGTCGCCAAAGTCTCCACATGTTTGACAAGTGATTCTACTGATGTTTTTAACATTGTAATTTCAGAGTCATCCTTTCTAGAGTTATGAGAAGTGGGGTCATTCTCTATCTTTCCTGGCACATCTCTTTCATATATTCTTGGAGTTTGTATCTGATTTCGCTCCTGTCTTTGGGCTAACCTATGGACAGCTGCTCTTACATTATCCCAATTTCCAGTAAGCCCGCTTGCAGTCGCTCCATCCTCAAGCATTGGTTCTAGCTCTCGTCTAAGAGAGGGATCTAGCATGTTTAGAAAATTTCTTAATTTATCTGGTTCAAGAGCTGTTCTGTCTGCTTGAGGCATTTGGTTAAATTTGATATCAAATTCAGCTAGTCCCTGAGTTATGTGTTGGTCTAACTTTGTTGTTCCTACCCATCGCATGAATGTGGCTCGATTATTCTTACTGTAATCTTCATGCGAAAATTCAGTAAGAAGCCGAGTCTTGAAATCCACCCAAGTCATGTTTGGTTGGACTACTCGCAATTGGATTCTCTCTCTAGTGAACCCATGAGCAATTCGTATAAAGGTATCTTTTTTATTGTCTTCAGGTAACCCGTATTGTTCTGTCAATTGTTCATAATATTTAAGATAAGCTGTTACATTTATTCCTGTAAATTCCCCCCTATCTGTTTTAATTGCATCTATGATCTTCCAAATTCGCTGCTCTTCAAAGTGATCTGCCATAGTGGATAAGTCTAACTTTATAGATAAATATGAAATATACGTATATAATTCCCGTAATAATCCGTCTATATCTTGATCCTGATACGATTCCATGGTGAAAGAAACAGAAATACAGAAAATATTCCTACTTCTTTACCAACAAAACGAAAGAAAAATTTCCTACTGCTTTGGAAAAAGAAAATTTTCCTAGTATGTTATAACCAAAAAGAAAACTTTCCTATGATTTTGCAATAAAGAAACTTTCCCTACTATGTAATGAAGAAAATTTTCCTACTGCTTTGAAAAATAAAGAAAACTTTCCTACTATTGTGCAATAAAGCAAATTTTCTTACTTCTTTGCAACTAGAAAGCAAACTTTCCCTACTATTATGCAACAGAATAAGAAAAAAATATACCTGATCAGCCAATTTGATGAAGAGGTTCGTTGTGAATGTGCTCAGTGCAAAATCTTTTCATGCATGTGCAATCGTCACTTTTATGAAAGTTGATGGATAAAGGTGACGTGACGAGGATCAATCAGCTGCAGCTACAACGGATGTCGATACTCCTTCTTCAATCGTCAACTTATCTATATATGCATATGCAAATCAAAATGAAAATATATCTTTATACTTACAATGTCATGCCGAACCTTCACGTCAGGTTCACCAAGATGTTGGGAAGTTGCGGACATAAGGCTGGTGGATCAGTCAGCCACTAAATCTCTCGGCACATGCAGGGTGCTTGGAGCAAGCTCAGGTAGTTATCATATAGCTTCAAGACAATGGATCAGATAAATATGCACAAAAATTCCATTTAGGGAAACCCATTCATCATGCTTGGCCAAATGTTTTTCTTAATCTTAGAACTCAAGAGAATAGTATGTTAGGCTCGAAATCTTCAATTAAAGTCATATGCATAAATAGTTCATATTTCAACCGTCATAAGATTTCAAACAATATCAACTTGATGCAATTCGTTATAGCATGAACTCATGTATTAAATGCCTGAATTCAAAGTTGAGAAATTCCTATGAGTCATGTTTAAACAAATAACAAATATATTTCTACTTGCGACAGGAAGAATTGTGTACTAATTTATCTATGCAGTGCACAAAGTTGAGCTCCCAACCTTTAGATTACTTTCTCTAAAAACAGGGTTATATGATCCGAAAAGCACTATGCCTTGACTTTCTCTCAGAGCGTAGATATAAATTTTACTTCTCAAGCTTAAGATCATAAATTGCATGAATTGAAAACCAGACAGTGACAGTGGTATGCACGTATCAACGTAGAGGTTTTAAGACTCAAAATCACATGAGTTCTATTGAATTTTTTTTTTCATATGAACACATTCTTGACTCCTTGAAATCTGAGGCATACAATGCAAGCGGAACAATGTAAGAGCTATTTGCTTTACATATGTGAGAGTAAGGTGTGCTGCTAAAATCGCAAAGGCCTTGGTTGTTTATAATCTTCTTGTGCATACTCAAATCAATCTGTGCCATGAATAATTTATATCCATTTCTCCTGTGTGCAACAAATATTAATCCACAACAAAAGAAGACATAACTAAGCCACCGTCACATCAAAATCTTATAATTGTATACATATCTTCGCTTTTGTAGGGAAATATTTACTTAATATTGATTAACACCTTTCATAGCAATAATAGTTTCATAGCAATAATAGTGTTGCCTTTCATCAATGATCATACCATAAACCAATTATGCCCAGCGAATCTGAGAACGTCTGTAGTCCATAGCTGGTGTGGAAATTCTGTAACTACGCGCATTGAACATCAAAGATGGGGCCAAACATGCTTTGATTGGAGTGGGTGTATTCAGTCAAGCTACTTGAGAACTGCTGATCTCCTGCTACAGCCTTATGCAGATGCGCAAAATCATAATCTCATTGGTAACACACATAGTGCTTTCTGGGATTGAATACCAGGTGGGGTTTTAGCAGAAGACTTCCCAGCATCCATGATTCGAGGCCATCTCGGCGATTCCGCTCAAAGTCGATCCATTGTTCTACAACAATTGTATGGAGGCCTTCACAAATATGTCGTTGCTCATATCAAAGTCACAGAGATTGAATTGCCATACACAGTATGTGCCCTCAATCATGGGAAGTCTCCCCCACTTATCAATGAGGGTAAATCCCAACTTGGGTGAGCTTTATCATATTCACGTTCGCCTTCATTAGAGTCGTGCTCTGAGCATAAAAAATCAAGCCTTAAGCTTCCAGGGAACTCTGTATTAATGACGATCGTCGAGAATTCCTACTCCAGGTCACCAACAAGCTTGAACTCTGCGGCCGCGTTATAACACCACACTTCGTGGATGCGAACAGAAGTGTCATGCGGGATTGCCATTGGCATCTTCTCTGTGTCTGTGTCTTGCCTCTTCAGCCATCAGAGCCTATCGCTGTCGGCTGTATTTAAAATAGCCCATCAGAACGTCGAGCTGCGCCCGAAGTGATCACAACAATTGGTGATATATGCCAGAATTGAATGCATGATGGCCTCCTCCTTCCACATTCACCCACAGAACTTGCAGCGCCAAACCATCGGTTGTTTGAAGCTTCTCCCGTCTGTGAATTGCCTTTCTTGCTGCAGCCTGCAGATCGTGAGGATCTCCGCCCCTTCACACACACGCGCTCTGTCAGAATTGCGCTCCTATTAGACTACCCATATCGGAACCTTGGCCTTTGCTGCCCTCGAAAAACGAGAGAGAGCTTCCTCTGTCTTCAGCTGCCCCTCCCGCCTTCTGTATCTCCTCCTTGCTAATAATATTGATCAGGCCCCCCCTATGATCAACGTGGGTCCTCCTCAGAGATTGATGATCTCATGCGCCTTTTGCATGCATCCTTATCACCACCCTCGTTTGCATGTCCTTTTTCCCTCAATATGAAGCGCTTTCTCTCCCCTCTTTTTTTCGACGGCAATTATCTCCTCCGAAGCTGTACTTTCCATGCAAATCTGCCAGAAAACTTGTCCGTCTTCTCACTGTTATTTTTACTTCTCCATGATTTCGATTTTTAATTACATTCACGTGTGAATTCCCTTTATCATTGTTAGCAAGCTTTAGCACTAAATGGTTTCTTAGGTTCATATGGTATGAAGTTCGAAACATATGATTATACATAGGTGTGTATACACACATGAACATGAGGTTTTCATCATATTTAGAGTAGTCCTCGTTTAGCTGTGTGCATCCACTTTTTATGATAATCAGGTTATTGACCAATACAAATGCATCATCTAGTCACCCATATTCGAGACATCGGGTAATTAATCTGCAATCAATGACATCTAAGAACCTTGATTTGATCCATTGGCATTCCATAAAGAGCATATTATTTTGGCCATTCATATGCCAAAAGAAAGGATTGGGATATCTAGTTAGGGAGAGAGGATCTCTCCGACAGCGTTATGCTCCACTTCAGGCATTTGCCCAGACCACATTCCGATGTCAACTACCTTTTGTTTCACGTATACCCTTTTCATTAGTCAAAAACAGTATAACGATTATGCTACAACCTTTCGATGTGCGTGTGTCCTTTCAGAATTACATATTACATTTCGACGGCTCACACTTTGTTCCAACAACTCCCCCTCAATCAGTAATTGTGATTAATCCATTCTTCTTTATTCCTGCCATCTCTTTTAACTTTTGTATCTTAGGCCCATCTAAGCTTTTTGTTGACATATCTGCAACTTGCTCTTTTGTTGAAGTATACAATACTTCAATCTCTTTATCAAGTACCTTTTCTCTCAAGAAATGATACTGAATCTCTATGTGTTTAGTCCGGGAATGAAAAACCGGATTAGCTACCAAATATAATGAGCTCATGTTGTCTCCAAAAATAATTGGAGTACTTTGATCAGTTCCAAAACTTTTCAATAAGATCTCCAACCATATCACTTCTTTTGCAGCCTCTACCATTCCTTTATACTCAGCTTTTGTGGATGATAAAGCAACTGTGTGTTGCTTCTTTGAGCACCAAGAAACTAACTTATCTCCAATATAATAGAGATAACCATGAGTAGACCTTCTATCATCTGAATTACCTACCCAATCTGCATCACTAAATACTTTGATTCTTGTGTTAGAAGTAAAACCATAATACAAACCTTCACTTCAGAGTTCCCTTGATATATCTGAGTTCTCTTTGAGCTGCCATCCAATGCATTTTCTTTGGACAATGCATAAATTGTGACAAAACACCAACTGCATATGATAGGTATGGTCTTCTCAAGGTAGCATAGATCAAACTACCTATCAAACTCTGATATTTCTTCATGTCATTAAATTCTTCACCTCCATATCTACTCAATTTATGATTTACCTCCAATGGTGTGGTTGAAGGCTTGCAATCTTCCATATTGAACTTGACTAGAAGATTCTTCAAGTATCTTTCTTGTATAACATATACTCCATGTTAAGTATACACAATCTACATTCCTGAGAAATAAAACAAGTTTCCAAAATCACTTATCTTAAACTCCTTCTCTATTTGTTTCTTAAGCTCCTTGATTCCTTGAGCATCTGTACCTGTGACAATAATATCATCAACATAAATACACATGTATATATACCCATCTTCACTTGCCTTCACGGGCAAGCTACTATCTACCTTTGAAGCTTGATATCCACATTCATTCAAGAACTTAACAAGCCTGTAATTCCATGCCCTTGGGGCCTGCTTTAAACCATACAAAGCTCTCTAGAGCTTACATACATAATCTGATCCAATTAAATCCATGAAACCCTCTAGTTGCTCCATGTACACTTCATCTGCAATATATCCATTCAGAAATGCATTCTTCACATCTAATTGTGACAACTTCCATCCTTTACAAGTAGCAATAGCAATTAGAGTTCTAATTGTGGACATCTTAGCAACCGGACTAAAGGTTTCATCATAATCTACCCCATAATTTTGGGCATAACCTTTAACCACAAGTCTAGCTTTGTATCTAGAAACCTCACCATTTGCAAACCTCTTTGTCTTATACACCGACTTACATCCAATTACCTTTTGGTTCTTTGGTCTTGGCACCAATTCCCATGTCTCATTCTCAAGTAGAGCATCATACTCTTCTTGCATTGCCTTCTCCCAATTCTGTTTACCAGCTTCTTCATATGTGGTTCGATCTTCCTCTGTCTTCATAATATAAGAATAATCTTTTGTTGTTAAGAAAGATGTATCATAGCTATACCTGATAGGTTCTTTTCTTTCTGCCAAAGATCTTTTGACCTCTGCCCTTCTTGAAGTCTCAGCCACATTTGATTCTGGATCAAATCTTGGCCTATCTTCATCATTGCCCTGCAACTTACTTTTACAATCAACATCATCAATATCTTCTTCATACACCTTTACTTTGGTCTTCCCTTTCCTTTGAATTTCTTCAATGCCTGCATCATCATTTGTTGACCCTGTATACCATGTGCTTTGCTCATCAACATGTAACATCTTTTGTAACAAGAAATTGCTTTGTAGATGGAATCCACAATTTGTAACCCATCTGTCTATCATCATACCCAATAAACACATACTTCTCTGCTTTGGGTTATAGCTTATGTCTTAATTGTGAAGGAACATAAGCATATGCCAAATATCCAAATACCTTACAATGATCAAGAGTAGGTTTCTTACCCCACCATGCTTCATAAGGTGTTCTACCATCCAAAGCTTTACAGGGTAACCTATTCACAAGGTATGTTGCAGTGTTGATAGCTTCTGCCCATAAGTAATTTGGACAATTCTTCTTTTCATCATTGGTCTTGCAAACTCTATTAGAGTCCTATTTCTTCTTTCTACAACTCCATTTTGTTCTTTCTGGTTTTCCAATTGATTCTCTCTTCTTTCGATTTCTTGAATCTGAAAGTTTACTGTTCTTTCATATGATGTTTTTTCGTGTCTGAGATCTGCAATTAGTTTCTGTGTCTTCGCTTCCTTGGTTAAGTAATGTTTGAGCATGTTGTTAACATCTGCTAGATTTTCTTTTGTCCGTTGCAGTTCTTCTTCTGTTAACTTAGCTTGTGTCTGCTGTTCTTGACTCTGCTGCACTAATTCTTATAGATGAATTCTGGTTTCTTCGAGCAAGTTTCCTAAGGCGATCCTTGCATCTTCCTTGTCCTGTATATCTTGCTTCATTTTGCTGATTTCTGCGTTTGCAATCTGTAATAACTCTTCTTTCTTTGCGAGTTCCGCCACGGCTGCATCTCTCTGATTGGCAATCGTCTATTGTTTGGCAATTTGAGCTTTGAGCTGGGCAATCTGTGAGTTGAGCTGATGGTTTTCGGCTTTAACTGCATATATCTCTTCTTACAGTGGCGTGATGTCTGCTTTTAGAATGTCCACTTTGTGTTGTAGCTCATTCCGAACGTTGTCTGTGGCTTCTTTCATTTGGATTGGCAGTTGTTGTGATAGGTTAATGAGTAATTGACCCATGTTGGCCAATTCAAAAATTATGGGAATCGAGGGAAATGGCAGCTGAGGTCGTGGTTGGGATGAGGAGGCGGTGAGCAGTTGTTGAGAGTTCGGTGGAGAGTAGTTGAGGGATGAGGACGAGGAGGCAACGGGTTCGGCAGGGTGAATGGGTTGGATGGGGATAATGGGGTCGATTGGTGGTTCCGATGGGGGAGTGGGAAGGACAGTCTGAGATGTTACCTGATCTACATTTTGTTGTGCAGTGTCGGCTGCTGTGGATTCAACTGCCTTAAGCAGTCTTTCGAACGCTTCTTTCGCAAGTTGTTCTTCATCTGCTTATTGTTCCTTTTCAGACTGTTGCTGTGATGCTTCTTCGGTAGATGTGGTGTCAGCTTCAGTACGATTTCCCTGTTGTTGCTCCTGGGAAGATTGTGCGGAGGATTCATTCTGCATTGATGTTGTGGTGTCGTGGAATGTTTCTTCGTCCTGTTTGTCTTCTTCTTTGTTGTCATCTTTGTTTTCTTCGGCAGATCCTTGTGCTTCACTTTCAGAAGAACTGATTCAGATCCTTTTTCTGCGGAATAGTTGGTTTAGCTCCTCTTCATCTTCTTCTTCATCGTCCCATAGTTGTACAGATTCTTCATGTCGCAGAACAGGTCCTCTGGGTGGTGGTTGTGCTGCAAGAATTGCTGGAAAAAGGAATGAAAGGATGTGCGGCAATCTGGATCTTGGCATGCCTCCCTTGTTTACCTGTTTAATAATGGACACGCACTCTCGGTGAATGCGGTGGAAGAAGAAGGATGCGAAGTTGACTGGTTCTTGCGCAGCTAATTCTATGGCGGAGTAGAAGGGGCGAGATATTCCATAGGTGCGTTTCTGTAGGTTGAGAAACGCTACTAAGAACTGGAGAGCTGATCGTTCTGGTTCCGGTCGGTAGAGAATCGCAAACTCGTTGGATGAATGCCTAGGAAATAACTCTACCATTCTAGCGACTGTTAGACTTGGGCCATTTTCCCGGCCTTGCGAAGGGAGTCTAAAGGCTTCTGCAAAAGCTTGGAATGTGATGAGTGTACGGGAGGGGAGGGAGGTGATCGGACAACTCTGCTCGGTGGCAGGTGTGTTGGCGATGGCGGAGATGATTTGGGCGAAGAATGGGTGGGACTCCACTGAATACCAAGGCAGTTCAGCGAAGTTGTTAAGCCCACGAATACGCAGGAACTCTCCTACGTCTGCAGGGAGTCCATCACGGAAGGCGGCATAGTTAGCCAAAGCTTCCATGGCGCACACAACGATAGTAAACACAAGCACGCAGAGCACAGGGTAAGCACACAGAGCACAAATCACACAAACACAATACCGTTTTTTGGCAAAACAGAAAAGGTTAAGTAGATGCGTCGCAGTGGAGAGCAATGAAGGATGATTAATCATCGCGCGGTATTGAAATGATAATTCTTAACTTTGGTGTGCATGCATGGGTAGCTAGCAAGGGCAGGGCGGCTGTGGACATAATTAGTTAACAAAACGCGGATATCTACAGACTTATTTCATTAAGCACGCAAAATAAGAGAAAAGAAAAGAAAAGAAAAGTGAAGGGAACGCCAAAAGACGCGGCCAACCGCAAAACGTTTCAGTGTGGGTTAGACGTGTGTTGATACGGCCGCAGCTTCGAGCCGTTGATGACTTTCGGAAGAGGGATTCCGATCAACGTAGTCAACCAAAAAGTTGTTGGGCCCACTTGCTCAGAAATTCAGTAGGGACCAAACCAACACAACTTGAATTTACCGGCAGAGCGATTCGACTTTGCATTGTACAAGAGTACAAGTTGTCCCACGAAAAATTGGGGTCTTTAGATATCGATCATGTGTTCGAGCTTATCTTAGTTGTACTTCCTGCATAGTCAAAAAACTGTGCCATCGTTGCTCGTCTAATTCTCTGAGTGTATCCAACCGAAAGGACAGTGATTCTTCCGGTAGTAGTTTCTGATTGATGGCTACTCGTAAACTTGGTATAACTATCTCCATCGGTGCTATTGCTTCTAATCCATAAGCTAGTTTGAAAGGGGTTAATCCTATTGTTACCTTGTATGTAGTCCGATATGCCCATAATACTGCAGGTAGCAGTTGATCCCATCTTTCCAGTGCTTCTAAAATGAGTTTCCAAAGCATATTCAACAAAGTTTTGTTTGTACTTTCAGCCAAACCATTAGCACGAGGATAATAAGGAGAACTAAACTTATGCGTGACCTTGAACGAATGTGTGAGTACTTTCATTAAATTGTTGACAAAATGAGTGCCTTGATCTGTAACAAGTTCCAGTGGTTAACCAAAATGTGGAAAGATATCGGTTAGCAGACACTTTGCTACCGCAAGAGTTGTAGCAGACTGTAAAGCCCAGGCTTCTACCCATCTGGTAGCATAATCAGTACATGTCTAAATATAACGATTGTTACTGAGGATTGGTGGTGGTGTAATAGGTCCAATGAAATCTAGACCCCACTTCTGAAAAGGTTCTAATGGCAGGACAGGTTGTAGCGGAAAATAATGACGTGGTAACGGATGTCCAGACCTCTGACAATTATCACAGTTTTTGACAAACTGCAAGACATCCCTGTACATAGTAGGCCACTAGAGACCACTTTGCAAAATTTTCCGGTGTGTTAAGTCTGCAGCAAAATGGCCACCGGAAGGAATTGAGTGAGCCAAAGTAATAACTAAGTGAACTTCATGTGGTGGAATACATCGAAGTAAAATTCCAGTATGATCCACATAGTATAATTCCGCAGCAATCAACCAAAATCGGCGGCTAAAAACTGCAATTTTCCTGCGTATTGCCGTAGAAGTCTGAGATGGAAGGCATCCATCAGTGAGGAAGGTAAATATTTGATCATAGTATGTAGATGGCATAGGCGGGTTTGTAATTTCATCATTAGTTGGTTCAGAGACATAAATTGCTGGTGTTGTGTCATCTACACCGACCAGAGCTTCATCGGAATCTAAGCGAGACAAAAAATCTGTTAAGGCATATGAACTACCTTGCCAATGAATGACTTCGTAGTCAAATTCTTGTAAAAGTAGAACCCATCGTGCTAATCAACCACCTAGATGTTGTTGCCGAACTAAATAGACAAGTGCAGCATGATCTACATGAAAAGTAAATCTACGGCTTAGCAAATAATGTCTGAATTTTTTGATAGAATATACTAGACCTAGACATTCTCTCTCTATTATAGAGTAATTATTTTCAGCAGGGGCTAATCTTCGACTTGCATAGTACACCGGTCTGAACCACTTATTGGTTTGTTGCATTAGAACGCTGCCAATTGCTATATCTGAAGCATCAACAAATACATGAAAGGGGTGATCCCAGTCGGGAGGCTGTAAGATGGGAACTTGTGTTAATAAACACTTTAAACGATCAAATGCTATCTGACATTCCTGAGTCCACGCAAACTGTCGAGGAGTCTTGGTGATTAATCTGTTCAGTGGTATTGCCAAGTGAGCAAGCCACCGTAAGTGTCGTCCATGCCATCTTACTTGGCCCATGAAGCGCATTACTTCCTTCGGTGTAGTGGGCACAGGAGCTTCTAACACAGCTGAAATTTTATCTGGATCTACCTGTATACCCTGTGCATATACAATGTGGCCAAGTAGCTTTCCACATGAAACCGCAAACACAGATTTGTTTGGGTTCAAACAGAGTCTGTATTCTCTGCACTTTTCAAACCAGCACCGTAAATGGAACAGGTGTGCTATCACCTTACCCAAAATTGAAAAATCATCAAGATATACTTGCATAAAAGAGGTAAGGTAAGGAGAAAATATTTCCTTCATACACCTTTGGAATGTACTTGGGGCATTTCTTAATCCAAACCACATAACAGTACATGCGAAAACACCCTAGTTGGTAATGAAGGCGGTCTTCGGTATATCTTGTTCAGCCATTCTAACTTGATTATACCCACTGTACCCATCTAAGAATGAATACATTTCATGTCCTACTACTCTATCAAGCATTGTGTCAAGAAAAGGGAGCGGAAATGGATCAGGCACTGTAGTTGCGCTCAGTTTCCGGTAATCTACACATATTCGTAATTGCTTATTCTTTTTAGGGACAATAACAATTGGAGAGATCCATTCAGCATGCTCTATTGGTACAATAAATCCGACTTTGAGTAGCCTATCAAGTTCTGCCTTTACCTGTGATGCATAGTTTGGATTCATCCGGTAGCTGGGTTGCTTAAGTGGTTTTGCTTCCGGCTTCAACGTGACCCTGTGTTGATAGATGCGCGGGTCCAAACCCTTCATATCATTGTAATCCCATGCAAATACATCAAAAAATTCGCGAAGTAGTTGGATTAGATCTGCTTGAAATAATTCCGGTAAGTTCTGCTTTATCCTAACAGGTCGTGGATTTTCTTCATCACCTAAATTGTAAGTGGTCAGTTGATCTTCTGGAACATAGAATTGTCGAGGCTTCTCTGTATTCTCAGCTGGGTTAAAGAGTTGTTGTAGATCAGCATCATCTATGGTAGCCTTATCTTCTTCCATATCTTTTTTTGTTACAGTCATCACCGTACACACTGTAGGATTCCAGTTATCTACAACAGATTGTAGATCAACAGTTCCTAGGGAGATCAAGTCAATGTTATTTTTCACAAACTCTTCTTCTTCATCATCTGACAACCCATCTAGCATATGAACTGGTTCTGCAAAATACGGTCTAGCATGCAACTCGCAAGGTTGTATAGAGTCTAATTTTACAATGTATTTACGATTATTATCCTTGAAAGTGAGTTCCTGTGCAGACCAATCCTGTATCACCTTAACGTGCTTCAGCCAAGGTCGGCCGAAAAGGAGGTTGTAATCAAGAGTGGATTCCGGTAAATCTAGTATGACAAAGGTCATTTTAAATGTTGTACCTTGTAAAGTGATTGGTACATTTCGTACAAGTCCTATGGGATGGACTCTTGATTGGTCGACCATTCTGACAAAAAACTGAACTGGTTCGATTTCGGTCCACCCTAACTTTTTACACAGTGCAGTAGTAGCAATGTTGACACCAGATCCTCCATCAATTAGTACCTATGTGATTTTATGATTTTTATACCATACCGTAATCAGAGGAACTGAATGATCGACCGTAGTATCAGGTTCCGGTTGCACTGTTGCTGTTGCTGGAATGCAAGAAGGCACAGGACTGAACTGTTGTTGGAATTGCTGTCGAACTCCCGGTACTAGTGCAAGTAATTGGCCCAGAGGAAGAGTGATGGATGCTTTAGATAAAATTTCCCAGGCCTTTTGTGATTGGATTGTTTCCACAGATTCTAAAGATGATGCGCCTGCTAAAGATGATGTGCCTACTGCTGAATTGGAATCCTGTTGTTGTGTTCCTTCTTCGGTTAACGGAGTCTGGGTTACCGGAATAGGATCTGGGAAGACTGGAGGTTCTGCGGTGGTCCATTGACTAGCCTTATCGTACATCCTTTGTTGTTCATGTATGCCTGGTTCAAATATTTCTGCTGCTGGTTGCAGTTGTTTACCGGAGCGGGTTTGAATTACTGCAGCGTGCGTTTCTACTGGTGTGATTTGTACCATATTAGCCATTGGATTTTGACGTTCTTTCTTCCTCTGATCATACTCAGCTGCATCCTTACAAAATCTTCTAATGTGACCAAATTCACCACAGAAATGGCAACGTGGTGGTGGCAAATTGGGATTTTCTGGTGGCGGTCCGGTCTGCCCATGGTTTGCATTATAGTTATTATTTCTCTGTCCTCTGAAATTTCGATATCCTTGTTGCTGGTTGTTTCTCATTTGCGGAGGAACATAGTGATTGGCTGGCTGCCCTGATTCCTGTATAATTGCATTGACAGTCGCTGTTCCCTGCACTTTGGCGTTATATGCACAATTTTCGGTGGTGTGTCTGGTAGTGTTGCAGATAGCACAAAACAACTGATTAAGTGCACAAGTGGCACTAGTATGGCCTGAATTCTTGCATGTAGTGCAGTACATCTGTCTGGTCGGGTCTTCGACTACATTTTTATTTGCTTTTAACCACTCCAGATCTTCTGTAAATCCTCCAATCTTGTTTTCAAGCTGCAGAGCCATGGCAATCACTGCATCGAGCGTCATAGCTCCTACACAACGTATGATCATAATTTGTTTAAGTTGCGGGGTCAATCCATTGATAAACCATTGAGTAATAACGTCGTCCGGTAGGTTGGCATGTGCTGGTGGTAACTGTCTCAAGTGAGTCCTGAATAGAGTGGCGTACTCCTATACAATTTGATTTATCTTCTGTCTATTGTTTTGCAGGTAGTCAAAAATTTCGGCTGGATTCTTCTTTAGCCTGAATCTCTGCAAAAAGGCATCCCTTACTGCTTCATAGGTGCCGAAATGGTTAATATCATATTCTGTAAGCCATCTAGCTGCTTCGTTGACCAATGTCGATTGGAAAACAATAGCCTTATATGCCGGATCAGGTGGGTGGTTGAGTACTGCGTAGCTGATCTCAAATGTGCGTACATGAGCATCTGGGTCATCTCCTGGGAATCCACCAAATTTGGTGTACGTTACTCCTATTGGAGTCGGCCTGGGTAGACATAGTTGTTGTTGTTGTTCGTTCATCATGCTGATGGTTGTATGGTGACTATCTCCTGTATTCCTAGGCTGAATATCTGAACCGTCGGAGTCTGTATCAGTCGGTGCACTTTCCAGTTTGATAATCTTGTTCAATATATTTCGAATCTCAGTTTCGAACAAGTTTCCTTCCTTCTTGATGTCCAATGTAGGAAGCCTTACTCCCAATAGCGGTGACTGGGCTGAAGATTCACCAAGAAATGGTAAACCGTCGCCGGAAAACTGTGATCTTTCAGTAACTGTTACCGAAATATCACCGGAAGGTGTCGAATTCTCGCCAAAACAAGGTGCTTTTTCGCCTTCGCTAATTTCCTTGGCTAAAGTGTTTCTAGTCGTAAACAAATTTGAATCTTTACCCAATGTTGTTAAACTAACTTCAGGCTGCGTCTTGGTAGATTCTGGAGTTACTATATCTTCGACAGACTATGCCAAAATAGTACCGGAATTTACCAGAGGTGTAACACGTTCCACCGGAATATGACTGGAATCACTACTAACGTTCTTTACTTTCTTGACAACTGGGTTAGACCTAGTTGTACTTCTACCTACCGGAGTCGTTTTTAGTAAATTAAGTACCCCAGCTGGCAGTTCTTTGGATACGTTTCACCGGATCGAGTAACCGGCATGTATCATCTTTTATACTAATCGTGTACTGTTACTATTGATTAAAAATTTACAGTCACGTTTCCATAACAGGTTTGCAACAATCTGATCTGTTGCCACCTTCCGACAGATAAATGGCAATCTTGATAACACTTTCGATAGATAAACGGCAACCTTGATGCCACCTTTCCACAGACGGTGCCAGTGTTAAACGCTGTTGCTTCCTTCTAACTATCAGAAGTGCGTTTAAGTGATTCTTGGGTTCTTGCGAGTGGAAGGGGTCTGTTAGACAGAGGCCCTGTACTTAGTTCCCAAACTCATTGCTCAGCAATATACTACTGCTGAGAGTTCTAACAAAAATCTGCTGTACTTAGGCATTACCGTTCACAGTCTTAGCTCAACCATGTGTACCGAATACACTAAAATGCTATGTTGCATCTACACAATACTTACTGGGAATGCCGGAAACAAGAGTAATCGTTAACCTTCACCAAATGGATATAAACAATCAGACAATACCGTAGACACAGAGAACTCGATAGTTCAAACACACAGTATTGAAGATTCAGTGTGTAACTTAGAAGACCCTTACTGTACTTAACTTTACCGTATGAAGACAGATTCCAACACTGCAGACAACACCGTACAGTTCTGAATACCAGAACGCATCCACAGTTGCATCAGACTTCACCAACCACTGGCAGAACATTCCCCGAAGGGGTAACACACAATGCGCGGACTAACATCATAACCCAATAGAGATTCACAAACAACTTACTCAGACCACAGTTCACGATCTCAGTTATACAATCTTCCGATCCGGCGACCGCTAACAATATCTTGTGACTAAGAAACATGTGTATTTATACATGAATTTGGATTTGAAATTGGTGATTCATCCACCTAAAAGGTGATCTAAACTTTAGGGATGATTTGATCTTGCTTCCAACTAACAAATTTCTTGGAGTTAGCTTCCTATCACCACGAGATTCCTTGCCACTTGTAGCTATTACAAATGACCAAAGTAAATATACAATATTTTACTCTTGGGAGTTTTACAAGTGTGTGTTCTCATGATCATCTTTATATGAGATACATTATGAGAGTATTCCATAATCCAAATGTCAAGCTTTTATGCTTGCTATTTTCCCAAAAAATAACTTGATCTATAACAAATCTTCATTCAAGCATGGTGCAAGCTTGATTGTTCTAACAACTCCTGCTCGAGTCTTCAATTCTTGATGATTTGAATCCTTGTAAATGATTTCAACCTGCAAAGATTAGGTCCATCTAGAGCTTTGGTCATCATATCTACCACTTTCATATTTTTTGGAACAAATGATATATGAAACTTCTTTGACATAAGATTTTCTCTATAAAAATGATAATGAACCTCTATATGTTTGGTTCTTGCATGATAAATAGGTTTTTGTACTAAATGCATTGAGTTTATGTTGTCTCCAAATATGTGAAGTTCGGAAATCACAATTCCTAAGTCTACATATAACTTTTTTAATCAGATAGCTTCTTGAGTTGCTATGGTCAAACCTCTCTACTCAGCTTCTATTGAAGATAGTGTAATAGTAGGTTGCTTTTCTGAGCTCCAAGGCACATGCTTAGATGCTACAAATTCTAAAAACCCTGATGTACTTCTCCTATCATCATTGGATCCTACCCAGTCTACATCTTTGAGTACTTGAGTACTCTCTTAGCAACATCCATATGTGGCTTTCTTTGATAGTGCAGGAATTGACTTAGCACTCCTATACTATAAGAAATGTTTACCCTTGTATGTATAGCATAGATTAGGATACCTAAAAGACTTTGATACTCTTTCATATCTTTGAATTTTTCACCTTCATAAACACTAATTTTATGATTCATCTCCATAGGTGTTCATGTAGGCTTTGCATTATCCATCTTGAATCTTAGAAGTAGATCTTGAATATACCTTCTTTGAGTCAAGTACATCCCTTGATATGTATTGATGACCTACATACCTAAGAACTATGTGAGTTCTCGAAGATCACTGATCTTGAACTCCTCCTGCATATCCCTTTTGATCCTTTCTATTCCATTCACATCATCACCTATCATAATTATATCATCTACATAAAAACATAAATAGATAACTTCATCATGAACATTCTTGATGAATAATAAAGGATCCTCATTACTTGATCTTGTAAATAAGTCACCAATCTATAATTCCAAGCTCTAGGGGCTTGTTTTAGAACATATAGAGCTTTCTTGAGTTTACATTCATGATTAGGACATTTAGGTTTTTCAAATCCTAGGGGTTGTGACATATATACCTCTCCACTGATCCACCCATTTAGGAAAGCATTCTTCACATCAAGTTCAAGTAGCTTCCAGTTCCTTGCAGTTGCAACACTTAACAAGGCCCTAATGGTAGTCATTTTGGCAACTAGTGAGAAGGATTCTTCATAATCTATGCCATAAGTTTGAGAACATCCTTTAGCAACCAATCCAGTTTTATACCTTCAAATGGATCCTTCTAAATTCCTTTTCAATTTATACACCCACCTGCATCCTATTGCCTTTTGTTTGATTTCCACTAGAACTAAATCCCATGTGTCTGTTTCCTTTAGAGCTTCTATTTCTTCCTTCATGGCTTTCTCCCAATTAGGGTTTCCTTTGATTTCTTCATAATTTGAGGGTTCCTCTGAAACATAGTCTTTGGCCAAATATATGGTATGTTTGTTTAGGAAAGTAAAGTCATAACCATACCTTTCATGTTGCTTTCTTTCCCTTGTTGATATTCTAGGAGTGTGTTTGGAGCATTCTCCACATTCTTGCATCTTGGCCTTCCATCTTCATTTACAAATCTTGTAGTCTCT
The DNA here is from genome assembly GCA_020310875.1 of Ceratopteris richardii. NCBI lineage: Eukaryota > Viridiplantae > Streptophyta > Polypodiopsida > Polypodiales > Pteridaceae > Ceratopteris > Ceratopteris richardii. The sequence continues at coordinate 107,693,129 of CM035441.1, read as the reverse complement.
TTCCTTCTCATCTTGTTCATCTTTTGATTCACTTCTAGAGTCCTACACGTGTGCATCATGATTTCTATCTAATGAATGAATATATGAATCAAGATCATAAGGTAATTTTACCTTTTGTTTATCTTCTTTATACCATGACCTATGTTCTTTAAATACAACATTCATGCCTATTGTGAAATGCTTTGTGGTTGTATTGTAGAATCTATAGCCCATTTGTGTTGAGTCGTAGCCAACTAGCACATCCTTGGTTTCCCTTTCATCCAATTTCCCTCTTATTTTTGAAGCAACATATACATATGCTAAACAACAATAGATAAAAAGGAGAACCAGAGGCTCTAACAATAGAATACAAAGAATCTAGAGGTAGCCATTGAAAACATGCCCGATACCCCCATTAGCCCCTCCAAGTTCCATGCAATTCCTCTTGAGAGCAACAAAATTATTTTAAAAGAGTCACTCAACTATAAAGGCAACAACCCACAAGATTTCCAGCACCACCAACAATAGTCCCTGAACCTATAATTTCTACATGAGCATCATCTAACCTTATCAAATGAGGCCCCCAAAACAAAAGAGTCAATTGAAATCTTGATCGACCAAACATTTGAAGAAGAATATGAGCCTCAACTGACACTAGGAGGAAGGTTCGCTGAGGGAGGATAAGATACCTTTGAGCTGCCTAGGCTAGCATGGATGAAGCAAGTGGAAGAGATGAGCATGAATCAAGGGAAACATGTGGAGTTGCACGTTCTAGCAATGGCATCTATCCAAGAAGCCATATTGAAGTCATAGTACTTTTAGAACCTAGCCTATTGCAGGCTCATAGCAACTTCAGAACAGTAGTAATGGGCATACTTTGTCATTCTCACTCATTATAAAATGAAAGTAAAAAGAATTATAGACAAAGCACCAACATTTTCCATGCATTTTGAACTAGAGGACCTCCCAAATGCAGAGCAAAAAGGAACTATTTTTCAGCCTAATTGGAAGGCAAAGTTATTACAAGAGTACCCAGAGATGCTGCACACATGGTCAAATTCTCCATTACACATTTCATATAACCCATTCTATGGACTAGTCTCAAGGAATCATTCATGGAAGGCATTCACTATCAAGGTAAAAAATAATGCACGTTGCATAGATTGGGTTAACTACCCATATCTTGCACCTCCCTTGGCAGCCCCAATAGTAGCATACATGATTAAGACAATACATCATTAGATGCCATGCTTGAAATCCATGTCTCACATCCTTGCACAAATGCAAATCAAGAAATTTGACCTCATGCTTGTATTGTTCAAAACCTTTCAGAATGTCTTCTCGCCACCATGTGTCCACGCCTAGCTTTGAAAAGGAAAATTTAGATCTGGTTTATGACATGAGCACCACACATTCCCTCAAGATAGCTTGCACATGGCACTGCATGGTGAAGTACCTCCCTATCTATTACTAGGAAACATTCGAATATATGTTCACAATAGGTTTCTAGGAGTACCACTCTGAGGTATTTATTTCAAAACCCAATCATCTTCTACAACTCTTTACATGTGAACAAGAAGTATACTCCACACATTATAGAATGCCACATCCAAAAGTCCTAGATGTAGTTGATTGGAAATGACTTGAAATAGATCTCACAAAGGGAATCCATTTCAAAGAGAAAGAACTAGCCAAATATATCATCCGGTACTACATTGATCACCTCATACCACAAGAGTGTATCAAGGATGATAGAATCGAGGAGGGGAGGAGTCTTAGTGGTAGAGGAGGCCAATGCGGCTTGAGAAGACAAAGAAGCTTGAGGGAAGAATGCCTTGAAACCCCTCAAGATTGAGATGACCACATGTTGTGAAAATAGGGAGTTAGATTTTCCCCAACCTCCCATTTTTGCATTGTGTGGTCATGATGGCCATGAGGGCTTAACAAGGGTTGATAAAAAATTTATCAAGCTTGTATGTGCTCAAATCAACCTTGCATATGCTATTTTTTACAAAAATCCTCCTTGAACACCCTCAAATCCAAATCAACCAACGATGTGAAAATGGGGGGTTAGATTTTCTCTGATCCCCCATTTTTTCATCGTGTGGTTTTTTGGGCATGAGAGTAGTTCAACAACTAGGAGTGTGAAATAAAGCATGGAAGGGAGTTTTTGGAGTTTGAGGTCTATGAAAGCACTCAAACAACACAAGGAAGAAGAAGAAGTTGGAAGCACAACACACACTATTGAATGTATTACCAAGAGAATGTACAAAGATAAGCGACCCATTAGGGTTACATGCATATATAAAAGCCAAAGGAAAAAAACATCCTAAAGAGGGAAAAACATCCCCAATGGTCCTAATGTGTTCACACACATCACTATCGAAATATATCAACAAATTCCCCCCAGGAGTGATGCGGTGAACAAGGAGTTGGCACTCATGTACAAAGAAATGCCAAGCTATGTGGAATCAATCCACAAAAGGAAGCAAGATGAAACCTTTGCGAAGAGCTTCAAACTTCTCCCTAGGTAGGCGTTTGTGAAAAGGTCTGCAACATTCTCGTGTGTGTGCATATATGCCAAACTGATCTCTCTAGCAGAGAATCTCTCCCTGACATAATGATAGTGCACCTCAATGTGCTTAGTGCGAGCATGGAACATAGGGTTCCTCGCAAGTGCCAGTGCGCTTTGACTATCAGTGAAGATGGAGTTTGTAGAAGAGTGACCAACACCCAAATCATCCATAAGGCATCTGAGCCACACACACTCAATAGTGAATTTGAAAGCTACCCTATACTTAGCCCTCACAATTAGAAGTGGCCATAGTAGGTTGCTTCTTGCTCAACCAAGATATGCATGAGCTACCAAGCATGAAGCAAAAACCACTGGTGGACACACAAATGTCATAGCAACCAACCCATTCAATGTCAGAAAAAGCATGTAAATCTCGTAGTAGTGACCCCCCCTTGGGATAAAACAATCCAAGTAGCCAGGTACCACTCAAGTAGCTGGGTAAATCTAGCATCCAATAGCCTATTCATAGAGAACAACACCAAATGCATCTCCAACATCATGAAGACTCAATTGTAAACCTGTCTCCATAGGAGTGGCAATAGGATTGCAATCTTCAAGGCCAAGATGCTACAATAATGTGTAAAAATACTTTTTTTGACACAAAGCTATTTTGCCATCAACTTGCATAAATTGAATGCCCAAATAGTGATGCAAATGCCCCAAATCTAACATGTCAAATGAGGCATGAAAATCATCCTTAAAATGAACGATGTTCTTCTCATTAGGATGAGTGAGAAGCATGTCATCAACATAGACAACAATGATCAGAAAAACATCATTTGCATGCTTAACATATAAGGTGCTCTCAATTGGACTGTTCTCAAAACCATGTACAATCAAGTAGACATGTATCTTTTCATACCAAGCACATGATTCTTTCTTCAAACCATGGAATGCCTTTTTCAACGTGCACAATTTGTTTTCGTGCCCTTTCTACACAAAATCATGGGGTTGAAAAACATATATTTCTTCATGCAATTCACCATTTAGGAATGCACTTTTAATGTCTAGTTGATGTATGTTCCAAATGCTACGAACAGTAGTCATTCGGCATGTAGGAGCAAAGGTCTCATCAAAATCAATGCCTCTTTCTTGAGCATAACAACAAGCCTAGCCTTATACTTGTCAATTGTTCCATTAGGCTTACACTTCAACTTGTATACCCACTTAATGCCAATGGCCTTCTTGCCAGGAGGCAAGTCACATAAAGACCAGGTACCATTTTTCATAATAACATCATATTTTGATTGCATAGTAGCCATCCAATTTTCTATTTTTTTTGCTTCATCAAACGAAATAGGCTCATTGTCATCACAAAGACTAGAGGCAGACATGGCATAGCAATGTGATGCAAAATAATCACTATGAGAGCTTAAACAAGTACGATGTGATAGAGGTGCATCCAATTTGCTATCTCACAAAGTATACACTAATCATTCAGGCATAGTTTTTGCTTCTCTATATTAGACCTCTCATCGACAAGTGCATCATGTAAACATGCATCAGAAATGGAATGATTTACATCATCATGTGGAACCTACAAAGAGTAAGATATCTACCTATAAAAAGACGCAGCAAAGTGCCATACACATCCTTAGAGCTAACTCATGTCTCCTTAGTACATGAAAGTAATGGCTGAATTACATCTTCCACAAAAACAACATCACGGCTAACCAAAGTGTGTTTAGTATATGGATGATAGCTTCGCTTTCAGAACTATACCCAAACGAAAATATATTTCACTGCTTTATCATCCAATTTCCTATGTTGTTGTTCAAGCACTAATGCATATGCCAGACAACCAAAGACACATAGGTGAGCAACAAATGGCTTGTGACCATGCCAAGCCTCATATGGAGTGATACACTGCAATGCTTTAATGGGACACATGTTAAGTACATATGTTGCACATATTACAACCTCAAGCCAGAAACTATGTGGTAAAGCCTGACTCTTGACCATACACCTCACCATCTCCATGAGTGACATGTTCTTCCTTTCTCCAGATCCATTTTATTGAGGTGTATATAGCACTATACATTGATTTTTTATCCCACATTCAGCTAGAAATGCATTAAAAGTACAAGACATATGTTCCCCCCCTTGATGAGAATGGAGGCTGCCCATTTTACATGCTGATAGATTTTCATCCAAAACCAGAAACTATTTGAAGGACATAAAAACTTTCGACTTTGCTTTCAATGGAATTACCCATGCATGCCTAGAAAAAATCATCAATGAAAGTCTTGAAGTAACGAGAGTTCCCAAAAGAAGGTGTTTTCATAGGACTACAAACATCATTGTGAACAAGCTGCAATTTCTCCATAGCTCATACTAAACCATTTTTTGGGAAGGAGGAATGCTGCATTTGCCCAAAATACAGCCTTCATATACATGCCTGAACTTTGGGAAGAAAATCTGAAATGGTGTAGCAAACTAGCAAAATTTAGATGATCAAAACGTGCATGTCAAAGCTTTGCATTTGGCGTAGCCTGAGAATCTTGAATTGCACATGCTAAATCATTCATAGATTTTGCATAATCTATGAGATTGTGCATCCCACAATACAAAATTCTAGAAGCAATAATGACATCGCCATTCGACAGATCATGAACTCCATCTCTCATCAACAAATTTCACAACAAAGCCAATCTTTGCTAGTGCTGAAATTGATACCAAATTGTTCTTGATCCCTAGCACAAACAAAGCATTCGACAATGTAAAAGAACTACCATCAACATTATTCACAATGATCTTACCAACTCTCATGACACAATAAGAGGAGTTGTTGGCACATGTGATAGTATTCCCTATAGGGGCAAGCTCAAGTGAAGTGAAGAAACTTGGCTACGAGGTAATATGTTTGGTTGCCCCACTATCAAAGTACCAAACATCTGAGTCTGCAGAAGACATACACTGCTCATGAGAAGATGGGTCATAATTGCAAACAATAGTAAATGCTCATTCTTCATTCTACACAAGATCTGTAGAATTTGATTTGAGTGTAGAGGCCTCTGCAACAACCATTCCTACCTCTTTTGTAGTCAGTTTTGGACAACTCGTTATGACATGATCATTTCCTTTATAGTATTCGCAAAACAATTTTTTCTTTTTTTTTTCCTCTTCTCATCTTTGTCATCCTCCTTTGATTGTGCAAAATTAGTAGATCTCTATAGATGAGCTCCATTTACCTTTCCCCTTCTGACTAGCAAGGAAAGCTTGATCTGCAACATGCATAATGGACTTGTTCTACCTAGACTGATCTTCTTGCAACAGAACATAGACTAACTCCTCAAATGTTAAGGCATTTGGATTGCCTTTCATCATCAATCGAAGAAAAGAAGCAAAACCCTGAATTTGGAAGACCATTTATAAGAGTCTACAAAAGTGAGCTGTCTTGCAAGAACTCATCATCAAAAATCAACTGCTCCTTTGAATCTGTGATCTTTGTCAAAAGACTATCTGTGGAACCTCTTTCATTCATGTGCTCACTCTCCAATTGTTTTTGGAGGTAAGCAACATGAGCCTCATTCCTTGCTTGGTATAAATTGGTAAGTGTATCACAAGCATCCTTTCCTATTTTGTAGGAGTGAATGTGAGGAATGATGGCATGTTTGATAGACAAGGCTATCAAAGCATGTGCCTAAGCATCTCTACCATCCCAAAAAAGTTGTACTACAGTAGGTACAACAGGAATCACAACCCAAATAGGAACTTGAAGAACATCATCTTCAACACCATTTGCATCACTTTCAGTAATTGTATTTGCAATTGTAGTAGGATGTTTCTCAACACCATGCATAATATTCTAGAGTCCTTTTGCAAGCAATACATGATGCATCTACCCATAGTGGCTAATTGGTACCATCCAACTTATCCTCAATGGCCAACATACAGAATACATCACTACTTTCAGCAATGGCCATTGACTAAAATACCCTGATGCAAATAAATGATTGTATCTCAAAAAGTTGAACAAAACTATCATGTCCAATTCTGCTAAACATGTAGGTGCTTATACTGGCAAACCGAAACATGTATATATGTTTGGCGCAAAAAGATGAGATTGCCTACATAGGCACTGTGATAGTGTGTTCGGAGGCTAAAGGAGCTCAAATTGCAATTTTGACATCATAGAGTGAAGCCATTTTGAACTCCTAATCACCATGAGTATCTCACCAGTTTTTGTACGATTCTGAGACTGTGATCGGAAGGGTGTTGATAATGCTCTAGATGAAGCGTGGACATGCTTTGATGCCAATTGTTGGATTTTGATGTCTGTACAAGCACACGAACAAGACAAGGAAGAAGAAGAAGCTTGGAGTACAACACATACTACTGAATGTATTACCAAGAGAATGTACAAAGATAAGTGACCCATTAGGGTTGTAGGCATATATACAAGCCACGAAAAAGACCTCCAAAAGAGGGAAAAAAGTGATGCAACAGTCCTAGTTTGTTCACACACATCACTACCAAATTATATCAACAATAGTAACATGTGTGTGGTGAGGTACAAATAGGAGGAAAATGGTTGCGAGGAGCAAAACTAAGAAAATGGTTGCGAGGAGAAAAAACTACATGAGGAAGCGAAGAGAGAAAAATAACTAAATTGAACTAACCCAACTTTAGACCTACCTGGGAAATGTGACCATTTTTCCATGTGTCACCATTTCATTACTTTTCTAATTTGAAAATTAAGAGTTCCAATGGTCGCATGCCACGTTTCATTTCCTCATTGGTTTTGATTTTGACTATTGGGAATTGGAAAAGTCAATTTTTGTCCTATTTAAGTCTTTGGTCCTCATTTTTACATTTTTCTTCTTTCACACATTATTCACCCTTGAGAAACTAATTTTTCCTACTTTCCCTTTTTTCTTTGTTTTTCTCTTGATCGCAACCACACAGCACAAAAAAGCTAGTTCCAAAAATTTTTGAGAGTCATTTTTCATGCCATATGGTCACCTCATAACTAGTCCATTTTCATCAACGCATACCTTCTAGCTGTGAATTAGTCAAAATACTCATTGTGCATAAACTTTTAGGATAAAAAATTACACACAAGTACAACCAAGTACTCCAAGTACTTATGTAGTCAGCCTCTGTATGCCTTCTTCAACCTAGCCTAATGGCTTGCTCCTATGCATCCTTGCACTCAAACCTCCAATAAGATTTAAGTCTTTTTTGCTTCTACTATCGACTTGCAACACCTCCTTGATGGTACCGTGGTCACACCTTGGATGCTTTCTACCTCAAAAAACCTTTGTTCGCACACAAGAAATCATACTAGAATACCCTCTTCACAATCATTGGCTCTTTACTTCTTTGCAATGGCTATGTGTCTAGATCACTCCTTTTTGGTTAGTGTATGATCTTCATATAACCCTTCTTATCGACACCTTCACATATGCCAATTTACTTGACTTGGTTTGCATTCACATGGGTATCCAAGATCTTGCCACTTTCCGACTCCCTAATGCACACACTTACCAAATCCTTGTATTCCTCATAATGCATGAGTTATCTACTTCCAACCAGGCCAGAATAACCTCTTCCTCATGGATATTTGATTCCAGGCTTTCCATCATGTCTTGTTCCATAAAAATGCCAATTGGTTGTCTTGTCCTTCTTCTAGATGGATTTGTTTGGGCTATTTTCCTTCATGTTTTACCCACATAGTATCCTTGGCTCAGTCATGCAAATCACTGGGATGCTACAATGAGGGCATCCCACTCAACAAGGAAAAGCCTACATCCACCTGTGGCGATCTTAACACAATGAAATCCAAAGTAAAGAAGTTACCTTTTACCTCCATTGGAACTTGGGGAACCACTCCGAATGGCCTTATCCCACTCTGGTCAGCCAATGTTAGTGTGAATTTTATCAATCTTGATAGTTGAAACCCAAGCTTCTCCATAGAAGTTGTGGTCTCTGATATTCAATAATATGGAATTCCCCTACCACCCTTTCTTCACACAGAGTATTAGTCTTCGCAAGTAAAGTGGATGTGGACACTTCATCTATGGTCTGCAAAGCCTTCTACTTGAATCATGCATCCATTTTCAATAGATCAAATATACTAACCTCTTTCTTTATATATGTCAATAGTATCAAAGTCTCTAACTCCATATGGACCCATGCAATGTGCAAGTCTTCAAGCTCTTTTCACGCCTTTCTGTAACCTTGTCTTATTGGTTCGCTTATGTTTGTAAGATGTTTTTCTTTATTGGACACTTTATTGGGACTAGGCCTTGATCTCACTATCTCTTTGTCCTTGGTCCCTCCCTACCTAATGAACTATAAGTTCTTCCTAAGAGAACTTCCCATTGGACCTTGTCTACATAGCCATAGATTCAATTTCTTCTAAATGTACTACCCCTAGCACATGGCCATGTGTAGCTCAGTGATGAGTAGCACCTCCTTTAATGTCAATCCGGGAAGACATGAGGATGGTATGAAGACCTCGAGCAAGTGAAGGCACAAATGTGTGAGTGAGAAGCACACTAACATGCACACACATACACACACACGCGCACACACGGCAAGAACAAAGAGAGTAAGACAATGGAATCACTTCTATTGCAACAAAGTTCTCATACAAGCTCAAAACTACAAGAAGCTAGCCCCAAAAATGAGCTCTCTAGCTCTATTTATAGTTTTTGACTAGCTTTGACCCTGTCCAGACCTAGTGTCCGGCCTAGTTAAAAATTAGGTTCCAGGGCTTATTTGAGGGCTCAAACGAGGTCTAAAAAATACAAAAATTGGTAGGCAACTACTTCTAAGGCTCCTCAAGCTCGAGGACTCCTCGGCTTGTACAAAATGGAGCTACAAAAAGGTGAAAATGGTATTTACAGGGGTTTTCAGTGATGAGAATCACTTTAAAATGATGTAAGGGTTTTGGAAAAAATGAAGGGTTGCCTTAGTGCTAGATCTGCATGTGTGTCCATACTTGCTTCTTCTCGTATACTGTCAACACTCTCCCCCCCCTAGTGTCTGTCGCCTCTGACAGACCTCTACTCCACTGTTTGATCGATGTACTTTTGCAGGAGGTCGGTTGCCAATTCTTGTTCTTTTATAAGTAGTCCCCGGACCAAATCGCTCTGGAGGGCATCCCAATTCACGGCTCCAGGCATGTTAGGCTGTGGCATAGTGTAGAGCTCTGAATGCATTGCTTGCTCGCACGCAAATAGTTGCAGCAAGTGGGTTGGTCGTGGTGCAAATACCTTAGAATGTGCTTCCCAAAATCCCGTGGTGAACATGTCGTCGAAAGTTTGCTTATAGCAGGCAGGGAGATATCTGATGCGTGTTGGAAGTGAGGTAGGCCCTTAGGCTCATGTCACAGGTCCATGGTTCCAGTCATGTACAACATTAATTCCAGCAATCTTCCATATTGACAAAACATGACCATACCACAACTTAATCATACAAATGATGAGATGAAGATAGAGAAAGAATAGACGACATGTGTAAGGTGTTACGTAAGCCATCGCTTACTCATAGTATCATATATACCAATGTTCAATGTACAATGTGGGAGCAAAATTCTCAACCATTCTATGTGATGAGAAATAGATGAATGAGTGATTGTACAATGTAACAAACATATTCAGATGTGTGGGCAGTAATCTGAATATACATGAGATGTGTGACCTTATAGGTTATAGAAGAGTGAATATGAGTGACTGAAAGAGGAAGGATCAGTGTGAACAGAAATCCTCAAACTCATGTGAACACACCTTCTTAAACACCTCATCAAATATGCATAAAGCATATAAGTACTGATTCTCTTGTACCTATGCCGAATATGACTCCTTCTGATATGAACGCCACAGCCTCCATAAACTTCAAGTAGTACCTCTGTGCATAAAGAGAATATGTACCTGAATACTTAACATAAGATGTGAATCTTATGTTAAACTCCATCTAATGTCTTTGAAGTAGCCAGATATCTTTTTGTAGAAGACAATCTTCAACCTAACATCTTCTTGTAGAAGATGATCTTCAAAATCATGTAGATGGTCCCATCCAATGTCTTTGAAGTAGCCAGACATCTTCTTGTAGAAGATAATCTTCAACCTAATATCTTCCTGTAGAAGACAATCTTCAAATACATCATGTAGATGGGCGATCCTCACCATCAAGCTGCTAATAATCAAGTCTTCTTTCCATGAACAAGAGATGACCTCCTCTCCATGAGCTAGTGTGTGAGCACACCCTTCATCTTCTCCAAGAAGAATCACCAAGAAGAACTCCATAGCTACTCCTCAACATGCTTCAAGTTAGCACCATGGCTGCCCCATGTGCTAGAAGAAACACCACCTCTACTGAGGTCCAAGCTCCAAGCTTGTGTTGATCCTAGGTGAAGGATAATTCAAGTGATCCCAAATAGTCTCTTATATAGCTTTGTGTATCCTCCAAAAGCTTCTAAATAATAAAGCAATCGCTTCCATAAAACTCTACGATCGCAAAAAATCATATGATCGCTTGATCGTTTTTTCATATTCGAAAAATACATGCGCTCGCTGTTTTGAGTTCGCTATTTGAAAAGCATGGTAATAAAAGGATTGTATATCTCCGTGTTGCCGTCGCGGGATTTGAACCCAGGCGGGTGGGATAAGAGGACGATGCCTTATCCACTGCGCCCATCGTCCTTTGTTACATGAGGAACAAACAGGACATCTACAGATGCTGTAACGCGCTGCGGACGGGCTCCTTTGGGGTGGATCCTTTGGGAGGTCGATGATGTATCCACGAGCGCTAGGCGCTTTCCTTGAAGAAGGACTAATAGTGAAAGTTACAGTTTTTGTAAAGACTGAGGCCTTTTGGACTAATTGGACAACCTGGACTGAATCTGCAAACTTCATAAGCTGCAAACTATTATAAGCTTCAAGCTTGTACTCCCGCACTGACCTTCAAACCTGAATTTGACTTTCCTTCAAAAAACCTGAACTTGCTGAATATGAACCATAATACTTGAGAAAATATGCAAACTAGATATCCAATAGTGTACACATCAAGCAATCACTGCTTGACAACAAATATAGCATGAACTGTCTCCTGAACCTGCTATCTCTTGTCTTCAAAAACCTAAAAACATACACTAGGATCCATATATTTGCATTTACCTTCCAAAAAGGTTTCTCAACGTACTTCTTGTTGCGTCATGTAAATACACTAAACAAAATCAGGAACTGAATCCTGGAACCTGTGACTATCAACTCACAACTTAGTGTATTATGAACACTGCTGGTTCATCTCTGACTGTACTCAAGTCAAATCAACTCAATTCAATTGCAATCAACTGAAATATGAGTCAAAAATCTATGATGTCATTGTGTCTTCATCCTTTAAATCCTTCATACCTCTTTCCTTCAGAACTTGGTATAAACATATATGTGCGCACGTCTGAAATATACCTTTCTGAAATATCAAGCTTCTCTTCAATAGAAATCTGGAACCTTCTCCTGAATAGGAACTTTCTCCAAACATTCTCCTTCTTCCTTCTTCTTTCAAAGCTGGAACATAAAGAGAACCTGACAAAGGAAATATAGGAATACCTGTAGGTATGACTCTGCATTCTTTTACATATGGTTGAAAATAAGTCTTTATGTTTAATCACCCCCCTGGATGACTTAACACTAGTATCCAGTATTCTTCAAATATATCAGACTTTATGAAATGTGGAACGTCTTCCTTCTTTCAATAAATCTGATCTTTAGTGATCAATACTTGTATCTGAAACAAAAGTTTAGGATCCATAATCTTCTGTAACATAACAAGTATCTTCTTCCTCTCTGCAACACAAATCTGATAGAATCTGAATCTTTGACTTACTTCTTCCAATGCTAAGAACCTTACCACACAAAGGATAGACAACTGACTCATAAATGTTCAAGATCATACAAGATCATACAAGATCAATGATCTCTCCTGTGTAGAATCTGCTCTCATCAATCCTTCATGAATGAATGTTTGATTTGTTACCTGAATGTCTCCAAGTGTCCATGCTTCTTCCAAAGTTGTAAAACTTTTCTTCAAACAAATCCTTCAAGGAATCTGCATTTCCTACTTGAAACATAAGTGGACAAACTTCTCACCTTGAGAACTCCAAAAGCTGCAAGTTGATACTTCATAACTTTCATATTTTACCCGGGTGAAATGTGACAGTACCTGCTTGACTTTCTTTTGGTTAACTCCACTTTTCAATCAAGTGATAGGATCTGATGGAACACATTTTTGAATACAAAGCATGTATCCAAAAATCTAGACAATCATAGAAAGTAGATTCTTCAAATGACCGGTACATCAACAAGATTCTGAATTTTCTAAAGTTTTCTGAAAATATTGAATATGAGGTAACCTTTTCCAAACATAAAACCTCAACCCAAGTCTTCAACATCTGCTACAAAAAGCTCTTTTACCTTAAGAGTTAGATTAAGAAGAAATATACTTCTCTGCAACTTGTCATATATCAAGTAGCTCTGTATTGACATACCAAGAATTCTTTGAGGGAACATATAAGCTGCCTACTTAAAAGCTTCATAACTCATATACATATGAGTCAAAAGTTACATCTGCTGCTTTTTCTTTCTCTCAATGCAATTCTTTGTCAAATCTACTAAATCATGACCAAGTGTAATGCAAAACAAGAAACTGCTTCTTCTTTAAACAAGATGTTCTCGTAGACTTGTCTTTGGGTGTAGAGGATAAAATAGGAAAAGTATATGGAAAATATATGAGAAAAGGAAGTCTTACTTTTCTTTTGGAAATGATGGACTTTCTTCTTCTGCATCTTTCTTCCACCTGATGATGTCAACATCTTCAAACTTCTCTTCCATACCTTTTGTTCTCTTCATCTTGAAGTAGCAAACACTCTTGACTTCTTCGAATGAACTTTTCTCTTCCTCTAGTGCTAAGAGTAAGAGATAAAACAACTATGGTATACAAATGGAAGTGAATATAGAAACATGTTTTATCATATCCTCATATCTCTGAATCAAAATTCTGCTTCAAATGTCTGAAACGACTAAATTCACCAATCGTTGTCTGAATGATGAATTGCCCTTCTAGAGTTACCTTCTCTAGATACATTTGTACCTTGATATCCAACCAACTTACAACAGAAAATTGGCTGAAAAAACTCATCTCATCTCTGCACTTGTCTTCTTAGATGAACTTTCTTGCCATGAAAGAGATCTTCTCAAAACTCTCTAGAAAAACCTCTAGATACCTGTTTTGATGTAGCTTTTAACTTTCAAATGATGAAAGTGTGTAAAAGTATTCCTTGAATCTCTTCAAATCTCTTCAAATCTCTTCATAACTGCTCTTCTAAGATATGACCTGCAAATGATAATCTGATAGTAGAAAGTGATACCTGTGATTTGATGTTGATCTGATTCCTTCATCTTCTCTAAACCATTGTTCTTCCTTGAATTTGAAGTAGTCTTCTCTTCATCAAGTCTGGGTCTTCAAACAATACTTTTGTAAAGTATTTGCATACTCTTCAAAAATATTCGGCTGCTAAGAGATCATCAATTTCATACTCCACAATGATGAATGTAACTGAAGTGTCTAATTCTCAAATCTCTACTCATCTAGATTAAGTGTGTATGTCGAATGTCGAATGTTAGAAGATGCTTTCAAATCATATGTTGTAAATCTGGAAGACTAGGAACCTGGGATTATGAATGAGCCTTAATGCATTGATGCCAAAGATCTAAAATTCTGTAACCAAAACCTTAGTGCTCTGATACCAAATGTTGGAAGTGAGGTAGGCCCTTAGGCTCATGTCACAGGTCCATGGTTCCAGTCATGTACAACATTAATTCCAGCAATCTTCCATATTGACAAAACATGACCATACCACAACTTAATCATACAAATGATGAGATGAAGATAGAGAAAGAATAGACGACATGTGTAAGGTGTTACGTAAGCCATCGCTTACTCATAGTATCATATATACCAATGTTCAATGTACAATGTGGGAGCAAAACTCTCAACCATTCTATGTGATGAGAAATAGATGAATGAGTGATTGTACAATGTAACAAACATATTCAGATGTGTGGGCAGTAATCTGAATATACATGAGATGTGTGACCTTATAGGTTATAGAAGAGTGAATATGAGTGACTGAAAGAGGAAGGATCAGTGTGAACAGAAATCCTCAAACTCATGTGAACACACCTTCTTAAACACCTCATCAAATATGCATAAAGCATATAAGTACTGATTCTCTTGTACCTATGCCGAATATGACTCCTTCTGATATGAACGCCACAGCCTCCATAAACTTCAAGTAGTACCTGTGTGCATAAAGAGAATATGTACCTGAATACTTAACATAAGATGTGAATCGTATGTTAAACTCCATCTAATGTCTTTGAAGTAGCCAGATATCTTTTTGTAGAAGACAATCTTCAACCTAACATCTTCTTGTAGAAGATGATCTTCAAAATCATGTAGATGGTCCCATCCAATGTCTTTGAAGTAGCCAGACATCTTCTTGTAGAAGATAATCTTCAACCTAATATCTTCCTGTAGAAGACAATCTTCAAATACATCATGTAGATGGGCGATCCTCACCATCAAGCTGCTAATAATCAAGTCTTCTTGCCATGAACAAGAGATGACCTCCTCTCCATGAGCTAGTGTGTGAGCACACCCTTCATCTTCTCCAAGAAGAATCACCAAGAAGAACTCCATAGCTGCTCCTCAACATGCTTCAAGTTAGCACCATGGCTGCCCCATGTGCTAGAAGAAACACCACCTCTACTGAGGTCCAAGCTCCAAGCTTGTGTTGATCCTAGGTGAAGGATAATTCAAGTGATCCCAAATAGTCTCTTATATAGCTTTGTGTATCCTCCAAAAGCTTCTAAATAATAAAGCAATCGCTTCCATAAAACTCTACGATCGCAAAAAATCATATGATCGCTTGATTGTTTTTTCATATTCGAAAAATACATGCGCTCGCTGTTTTGAGTTTGCTATTTGAAAAGCATGGTAATAAAAGGATTGTATATCTCCATGTTGCCGTCGCGGGATTTGAACCCAGGCGGGTGGGATAAGAGGACGATGCCTTATCCACTGCGCCCATCGTCCTTTGTTACATGAGGAACAAACAGGACATCTACAGATGCTGTAACGCGCTGCGGACGGGCTCCTTTGGGGTGGATCCTTTGGGAGGTCGATGATGTATCCACGAGCGCTAGGCGCTTTCCTTGAAGAAGGACTAATAGTGAAAGTTACAGTTTTTGTAAAGACTGAGGCCTTTTGGACTAATTGGACATTGTTTCCAACAATGCGTGCGTGCCATGCATAAGCAACTCGTATGCTTGGGGTTGTGCTCATATCATACAGGAGGTCATAATTACCATTGATGAAGCCGGGAATCGGAGGCTGAATGTTACATACGTTGCGGAAGGTTTTGAGCACAACCTGCATCATATCAAATATCTTGAGTAGCATCTGTGCAGCTACATCTAGGATGGAGTGGAGGCGTGGAAGCCAATATCGGATGGTAGCCATCATGTACGCTGTTGTAGGTGGGCCTGTCGGTGGTGCGATTTTGGGGTAGTTCAGCCACTGTTTGCAATTCACATTGTTCTGAACCTTGATGGCGAATGCTTTCCAGGAGCGTCTTCTTTGTACCGGTCCAAAGCATGGGTTATATTTTAGATGCATGGGAGCATGATCCCATGTTCGTAACATTTCTGGATAGGTCTCCAATAACTTTTGTCTCCATATGGGCTGGAATATGGCCCCTTTTTTGGCGGCTTCTGGGATGTCCTCGGGTTCGAACTGTGTTGCGAAAGAGGGATACTTGTTGGTTATGCGTTTGATCTCAGCATTGTAGTCCGCCAATAATACAAAATAAGGTTTATATTGTAACTCTGAGCTAGTTATCAACCGCCTAGGAGCCAAGTGCGAGAAATATTCAGACTTGAGTATAGACTCCTCAATGGTTTTCATGGCCAGCATCTGAGTTGCTACGCGCTCTTCGTGAGTGTGGCCCATCTCCTCTACCTGCTTCATCCATGCCGATGGGGGCTCCTCATATGTGTCTTGGCCTTCCTCCGTAATTCTGCCTCCTGGAAGGGGTTGGGGCTCATAATTGTCTTCAAATGTCTCCTCCACTAGAATGACTACTGTTTCTTCTTCTATGGTTTGACCAGGTGGAGAGGGAGGTCGTTCATACTGTAACAACTTGATTTTTAGTTCTGCAACCTGTTGTCGTAGCTCAAGTACCTCACTGTTGGTTGAAGGTTCAGGTTCTGGCGAAGTAGCGGCCTCGACCGTCTCTTTAGGTGTGGGTGGGCGTGTTGTCGGTACTTTGGATCCTCGTAGTTCCTTTATTTGGTCTGCCAACTGATCATGGGCCTCCAGGAGGGTCGCATAACCTTCTAAAACCTGTTGAATATGCTCTGAGCGGACAGCCTGGAATTTTGCAGGGTCTATAGGTGCTCCCGGGGTGTTTTCCATGGCCGCTTCTAGGTTCTCCTGGTTTTGTTGTTGTAGCCTTCTGTTCTCTTCTTGAGCCGCTGCTAGATGGCGACGTAGTAGAGCCATGTTGCGTTGAAGTCTCGCATTGCGGCCCATTTGTTCTCTGAGTTGTTCCTCCATAGCTTTGCCTGTCTCTACATACTTAGCTTCGAGTTCTGTCTTCGATTGTTGGAGGTCAGTCACCTGGTGTTGTAGTGCTGTATTACCTAGTTCCAAGGCATCGACTCGTGCCTGGAGTTGAGCCGAGAGATTGCACAGCTCTGTGTTATTTTCTTCTAATAGCTTATACTCTTGCTTAAGCTGAGTGGCCGCTTCAACCATGGTGTCTAGTGCACTACTAAATGATGTGGATGCATGGGTAGAGGTGGAACATGCAAAGGGTCGGGAAATGGGGAAGGGAAAAGTGGATGATGTGCCTATGAGTGAAGTGAGATGTGATGATGGTGGAACAGACGTGGCGGTGGGTGCTCCTGTGGATGGTGAAATATCCATGGGATCGGATGTGATAGTGTGTGAAGAGTGAATTGTGAATACGGGAACGGTAGGTGGTGTGTTAGTGGTGGCAGTGAATGTGGGGGAGTGGGGTTGGGGAAGGGACTTTTTATTATAATTCTCCACCTGTTGGAGTATATTTACAAGGTTTGTCCAGAATGACGGTTGTGTGAGCCAGTGGGTAGGGGTTGGGAGGAAGGAACTGTGTGGGTGAATGGAAAAGGTTGGGATAAGGTTTGGCTAGTGGCAAGTGGTTGTCCCAGGGCGGGGAGATAAGAGGGGTGACCAATTATGGTTTGATCGGTGGCAGGATGACCTGTGTGGGGTTCAAAAATTTGGGCAGAAGTGATGGCTGTGGGTAAAGGGAAGGCTGTAGAAAAGGAGGTGTGTACATTGGTTTCACCATGGGTGGATATCGGTTGTTCAGAAAGACTCGTGGAAAAGGGTTCTGAAGGCTGGCTGGGAGGTGATGGCGGAGGTGGTGAATGTGTATTTACATCTGGTTCGTCACTGGGACTAGGGCTAACCATCTAAACATCTTCTGTCATTGAAGTAGGCAATACGGTAGATACCTCCATTTGAATCATCTTTCCCCGCCGTGGCCTTGTATCTATCCTTCTTTGATCATAAGTAGGGTTCGCCTGATAGACCAATGTTCTCATGGCTTCCCTAATGCCACAGGTGTCCGCCAAAAGGTTCAACGATTCTACAAAATGTGGGTGGATGTTCTCCGATTGCAACATGTGGTTTACTAGGGCTCGATTCGCTTCTTCTGACATCTTGTGTCTCCTCTGCACCTGCTTGATTGTCCGGTATAGTCTTTTGAGTTGTGTGGTATAGGCAGGGGCTTCCTCTTCACTGTCTTCTGGTTCATTTCTTGTGCACCTTCCTGAACTTGTGTGTTTGGGTCATGAGGATGTTGTGCCACCTCTTCCCCATGTACTCTGCTTGTTTCGCCCTGTGGCAGTTCTCTTTGGAATGCTACTCCTGGATCGTCATTGTTAGGGAAACCTTCACTGTCCGACAAGTGGGCCGTCTGCAGGAATCTTTCAAAATCAAAGTTTGGATCTTCTGTGAAGTTGGCCATAGATGCAAACTCTACATCGGTAGGTAGTGGAGGGGCGGATGGAGTGGGTTGTACCACATCCCCTGCTTGAACTCCTTGAAGATGGATCGTGACCGGTGCGACCTGGGCTTCTTCTCTGGGGGAAGCTTCGGTCGTGGCCTCGTGAGGGATCATTACCTGGGAGAGGGATCCACGCATCCGTTTCGCAGGTTGGCTCCCTGACTTCCACCCTTTGAAAAACTCCAGCTGTGAATATTTTAGGGCTCTGGCAACCGGCACATCATATGCAAGACATCGATAGATAATCCTTGTAAGTGCACAGCAGCCGTGTAAAGTAGGCTTCCTCACACCCCGCTTGCCTGCTTCATACACTTGGTCCAAGATCCATACATGCATCTTAATGGGCAAGCTTCCAGTCTCTGCTAGATATAGCCCATACCATATTTTCTTGTGAGGTTGGGTGAAACGGTCCTGAGCTGGGAATGCGAAGTGTTGGAGGCACATCCGCAATGGTATGGCGATGTTGGGGGTGAGGGCGCACATTTATTTTAGCTTCTTAATTCTGTTGCTTTTCATCGACTCAGGTATCAAGGGGTCGCGGTCAGAAGGTACATGCGTGCCATACATCTGAAGTGCTTCCTTGATTAAAGTAACAATCAATTCGAACTTCCTCATTTCCTCCAGATTTGACAAGGAGGGCACCCAGAATGTGCCTGAATGATCTTTATCACCTGTCGGCTTCAGTGTGGCAATTAGGTAGTAGCACCTGAGAAAATCGGGTTTAGGCAGAGCTGCACTAAAATAAGTTTGTAATCTTGCTTTTTTCTAGATATCTTGAAGTGGAGCTGCATTCTGTAAGGTTTCGAATTCTCTTGAAAAGAACTGGAAGGTCCACCATACTCCTCCACACTCCATCTTGGACTCCCATATATGATCTTCGTCTCCCAAGTCTCCTGGCATTTCATTGAACCAATGAGAGTGCCCTTTTACTCTTTCGGTTAGGCCATTTGGTGGATCTGGAATAGGAATTCTCCGCACATTCACGAACTCTTCACGCCGAGCTATTGGTGGGGCCTCCACCGGCATGGCATCCCAATTGATTTGAGCACCAGAGCCTGCCTGAGAGCTTGTGCCTGCTACTGCTGCCATGGGAATCGGGTGCTTATCTGCTAGAAGAAGAAAGGCACATTAGTGTTGCATAGGAAACAGGATGTAATGGTGTTCCCTTCACAATACTAACATGACAATCCCGAAGGTTAGTGGTCAGAGATGAAGTGCTTGTGATAGGTGTGAGTGGTGATTAGAGGTCAGTATCATCCTAGATGCCTACTTTGGTTATGCAGTGGACTCGGAATGCACCTATGTCAGAGTGGATGGATTTACAAAAATTGGGTCAGGGGGTTTGATACATGGTTTAGGTCTCCAAACTTTGATAGGGGATTCGTAGCTCTTAGAGCTAAAGACAG
The DNA here is from genome assembly GCA_020310875.1 of Ceratopteris richardii. Taxonomy (NCBI): domain Eukaryota; kingdom Viridiplantae; phylum Streptophyta; class Polypodiopsida; order Polypodiales; family Pteridaceae; genus Ceratopteris; species Ceratopteris richardii. The sequence goes on along the minus strand of CM035441.1, from coordinate 107,673,046 downwards.
GCAACGGTTTATGAACTAGGTTGTGATGGATTTGGGACCTTTTGGGTACCCATTTCCAGGCATTCCTCGATGTGACTGAGTGTGGGTCAGAGTGGTTTTTAGGTAGAGTTCCTGCGTTGTTAGTCGAGTGGACTTGAGAGTGTTGAATTATGCCAGTAACTAGAGTTGGAGCTATTTGGGCTCGTAAACAGGCCTTGGGCACCCATATGTTTCTAGCATTGGGGCTAGCCTTCCTTGACCGCTTAGGGACCCAAATAGATGTGGTGTGCCTAGGAGGTTTCCTAGGGTACTCCTTCACTTGTGTCCGTGATGGTGTGGCTTGTTTGTTGTCTCCTCGGGAGTCTGCTATTAGAGTGGTGGGTTTTCCATCCTTGCGTATCCAGATCTGCTTCGCGCCACGAGGTGCTCCGTGTTGCACGGGTTGGCGCTCCTGCCTCTTGATCAGCGGCCTCCTTCGTGTCGAGTGATGTTCGGTCTGCCCGTTTAGAATCTTCTTTGGATCAGTTAGGAATTCCTTATTGGCTCCTGTACCTTCAGTAAGATTGACAATCCTCTGCACCATAGAAGTTTGGACAAGAACAACATTGTTATCTTCATGTGGATTCCTGGAGGGACCAGGAGTTGGTGCCTGTTCTATTGGTTTGAGTGCTTGATTTTCTAATTCAATCGTGAGACGGCTTTGGCCTACCCAAGCCTGAAGAAGTCCACTTCTTAGGTTGAGGTTGACTGCGTGATCATAGATCCAGTCTTGGCCTAAGACAAGAGGTTCGGTCAGATCCTCGTCTTCACACACTAGCACTTTTGCTGGCATGAGGACCTCTTGTATGTAGAGGGGAAGATCCACCTCTCCCATGCAAGGGGTTTCAACACCTCCTAATCCTATCAGATATGCTTCTAGGGGTTTTACCTCCAATTGCAGCTGCTGGCAATAAGAAAGCCGAACAGCACTTGTGGCTGCTCCTGAATCAATTAAAGCTCTCACGCTTGTTGTGCTGTCTCTTTGTCCTATTTCTAGAGTCACAAAAGGTCGTCGATCCATTATCTTATGGGTACGTTCACCTGAAGCCTCACACATGGCCATGTGATAGCCTGGAGACTCTTGAGTGTCAATCATAGGCTGATCCCTCCCTTGTCTCCTCAACTTCATTCGTCTGATGCGCTCTAAGGCCTCTGCCTGTGCTTCTTCTCGAATTCGTTTTTCCTCCTCTTTACGTTGCTTAGCAGTATTGAGTCGACTTAGCATTTCCTCCGTGAGGGGTTCCTGATACAGGTTGACTCTGCATCCGCTAATATAGTTTGGGAGAACATCACCCTCTAAAGTGGCTAGTTGTACTGCTCCACTCGTGGAGATCCTATTGATGATCATAGGTCCGTAGCCTCTCTTTTCTAGCTTCCTTGCGTGTTGTTTCAATGTGTAGACTAAAACTAGATCTCCTGCTTTCAAGCCCTTATCCTTCACATGGGCATCAAAGTATCCCTTCTGTCTCTTCTTAGCTGCATATATCCCTGCAGCTGCTCTCAGTCTTGTTTCTCCTAATCGTTCAAGGTCAAAAAGTCTAGAGGAGAGTTCATGACCCGTCCATTCGTGCTCTTGTGCTACTTTCAATGTAGGTATTAAGAAGTCCAACGGTAGCACTGCGTTTTGGCCAAATACCAGCTGAAAGGGGGTGGCTTGGAGTACCGTTTTGTAGGCGACTCGGTATGCCCAAACAGCATGGTGTAGTTGTTTGTCCCAATCAGAGCGTTTATTGTTCACTAATTTTGTCAATACATTGCATAGGATCTTATTGGTGCTTTCGGCTTGCCCATTGGCTTGAGGGTGATAGGGGGCAGACTTCTTATGCACTACCAAGATTTCTTGGAGCAGATTTTCAATAACTTCATTCAAGAAGTGAGTGCCTCTATCACTAACTAGCTCTATGGGTAGCCCGTATCTTGTGAATACATTCTCAAACAAGAATTTAGCAGTTGTCTGAGCGTCGTTCTTTGTCGTAGCTTTTACCTCTACCCACTTTGTGAGATAATCCGTGGCCACGATGATATACTCAGCATGTGAACCCTTAGCTGGGGGATTGATAGGACCTACAAAGTCTATTCCCCACTTAGAGAATGCACGTCCGCCCATCATGGGCTTCAGTGGCATCTCATCTTTGCGTATAGGATACTGGGTTCGCTGACAAATCTCACACCTCTTCACATAGGTATGTGCGTCCATGTGAAGGGTGGGCCACCAAAATCCTGCAAATAGGATTGCTTTGATCACCCTATCTGGACTAAAGTGTCCTCCTGCTACACCCTGGTGAGCAGTTTCCAAGATCTTTAGATATTCATTCTCATGAACACATAGTCTCAAGTAACCATCTTTTCCGCGCTTGTATAGATTATCACCAATGAGTGAGTAATCTAGGGCCTCTTGTTCTAGACTTCTTTGTCTCGTCAGGGTCATATCTTGAGGGAATGTTTTCGTCCTCAGAAACGCCACTAGTGGCTCGCTCCAATCTGGCACTAGAGACACGCAATAAAGGGTGGCATGTTCCACTGGTGGCTTAGTGCGACAAATTGGGAATTCCTTGCACATTCTATGGACTTCCGCTTCCATTGTTGGCCAGTACACTCCAAATCTCCTCAATGTTTGCAGGGTTCGTTGTTTTGAGTAGTGTTGCTCTAATGCACCTACATGTGCTAATTGCAACCACTTCACGTGCTCGTCCTCTTCCACACAACAAGCCAAGATCCCTTGATCCGTGTGCTTGTACATACTTCCTGCCATGATGTGATACTTTTGGGCTTTTACTACCTCTCTATCCTGTGTGGCCATTACTGAGTGGTTAGGCCCGTAGGTTAACACTGGCACTAATGGCTTAGCCCACTGCGGTACCACTTCCATGTTAAACAAGTAAGCATCAGGTAAGTCATCTGACACTCCTTGTGGGGCTTCTCCTGATGTGAGCCTTGAGAGATGATCTGCTCTTAGGTGAGTTCTGCCCTTTCTCACTACTACCTCAAAGTCATACTCCATTAGTAAGAGAAACCATCTTACTAATCTGCCTGTATTACATGGCTTGTTTACTAGGTACAGTAGAGCTTCGTGATCAGTAAAAAATTTGAACTTATTTGCAAGCAAATAATGTCTAAATTTCTTAACTGCATATACCATGCCTAAGCCTTCTCTCTCAGTAGTGGTGTAATTTCGTTCAGCTGCATTCAATTGTCTACTGGCATAGGCAATTGGGAGATCCATATTACCTTCACCAGTAGGTTGTGCGAGTACACATCCAATAGCGTAAGTGGATGCATCCACATGAACATGGAATGGCCTGTTCCAATCTGGTGTGGTCAAGATTGGTGCTGAACATAATCTTCGTTTAAGCTCCTGGAAGGAATTCTCACATTCATCAGTCCACTCAAAGTTAGTCAGAAGTCCGTACATGGGCTTTGCAATGACAACATACATGTGAATGAACCGGCGGTAGTAACCACAATGCCCCATGAAAGCTTGTACTTCCTTGACATTCCTTGGCCTAGGTAGCTCTACTATGGCTCTCACTTTCTCTTCATCAGTGGATATGCCATTCTTTGACACTATGTGTCCTAGAATCTTGCCTTGCCTGACCATAAAGACGCACTTTTCTGGGTTCACGCAGACTTGATATTCTCTACATTTGTCAAAGATTTGTCTGAGTTCGGGAATATGGGTTTGCCTTATGTTGGAATGAGCACAAAGATCATCAACATAGACTTCTAAGTTCTTCCTCAGGAACTCCTTAAATACATGACACATCAGCCTTTGGAAGGTGCGGGAGCATTGGTCAGCCCGAATGGCATTACCCTAAAAGCGAATATACCCCACTCTGTGGCAAAAGCTGTTTTATGTTGATCTTCTGGTGCAATGGCTACTTGATTGTAGCCCAAAAACCCATCTAGGAAGTTGTACACTTCCTTGCCTGCTACCCTTTCTAATAGATGCTCAGTGATAGGAAGCGGATAGCTATCTCTAATAGTGGCTGCATTAACCTTCTTCAAGTTAATGCATACTCGTAATTTGCCGTTCTTCTTGGGCACCACTACAATGGGGGATACCCATTCAGTGTGCTCAATTTCATAGATAAATCCGGCTTCTACCAAGCGGTCTATCTCTTCTTTGATCCTAGCAGCATAGTTATCATTATATGTGTATGGCTTTTGCTTAGAGGGTTTAGCATCTGAGGTCATGGGAATTGTGTGTGAGAATATGTCTGGGTCAACACCCTTCAAATCCTTGTAGCTCCAAGCGAATACATCTTTGTATTCTCTTAGCAAGGCTATCAACTCGTGCTCTTCGTCTTCCGTCAGGTCATGTCCTATGTAAGTACATCTCTCCTCTCCCTCTTCTAGGGCTACCACTATTTTTTTGGTGGTTTCTTTGTTATCATAGACCGCTCCTGATTGTGCCTCCCGTTTAGGCATTCTTATCATGACCCTCCTATCGTCTATCTCATATTTTTTAAAGTTTTCAGGGACCTCAAACAAGGATTCTTCTGCCTCCAGAGTGACTTCCTTCTTCTTTCTTTTCTTTCCTCCGCTTTTAGAAGCTACTTGTGTGGCTAACCTCACCTCATTTGTAAGCTCTCCGTGCCTCTGGGGTTGAAATTCTACATCATAGAAGTATTCTTCATCTGATGCAAAAGGTGGGTCCATGATGATTGACTCTAGATCGGAGTCACTCGCATCCTCAAATGCATCAAGGATAGGTTCGCATTCTTCTAAAACTGCATCTCCCATGATTGGCTCTATTGAAAAGACTGAAATGTCATAGCCATCCTCATCACAATGAGGTGTCCAATGCTCTTCATTGATGGCTACATCCATTGTTGCTAGGATTTCTGCCCAGCCATGGGGTTCAAATTCCTCATCAGGAAAGACTACAGGTGCATAGGCTGGGTCTTGAATTGATCTATGGTTTTCTTTTGCACCTACCTCTCTGGCTTTCTCTCTCTTCTCTTCTTCTACTGCTACCTTACACATCCATAAATGGGTGTCTTCATGCATCCATGAGGATCCGGATTCTATGGAATGCACAGACTCAGTCTCATCTTTGGCTCTATGGATGGGATTCCATTGAATAGGCGGTACGTCTCTATGAGAGTAATCCTTAAGATTGACTTTGGTTGTAACACCTAGATGTTGCAAATACAAGGAATTGGTTCCCCAATCCTGGACTACTTGCAATTGCCGCATAAATGGCCTTCCCAAAATCATCTCGTAGGCTTGGTTTTTGCTGAAGTCACATATAGCAAATGTATGCTCAAACTCGACACCACAGGTGGTGAGAGTTATTCCTTCTAGCAATCCTAAGGGTCTCTCAATATGACCATCGGCCATCTACAATTTCAACTGAGTCCAAAATTGCCTTGGTGGTGTGCTCCTGGTAGGTAATGGGAAGATAGGTATTCCCTTCTTCACCTTCACACATATCTCCTATCTTATCCAAGGGTATCTCTGGCACCGTCCTATGTGATCCTACCTGGGAATGAGGTTTCACTATCGCTGGTACTTGTTTGGCGACATGTTCCCATAATTCAGGTCTAACCTTGAGTAGCTCTTCTAACTTGAGATTGCACTGCACTTTAGTGTTTTTCACTACCTCTGTGTTCCTAGGTAAGACTGAGTCCTCATTTCGTACCATGACCGTGGGTGCTCTCATACAAGTAGACTTAGCCTCCCATGGGCCTGTGAAGTGGGGTAATTCTTGTAGAGAGTTAGACTCAAAGTCTAGTCTTTCCTGAGAGTGGGTGCTCTCCTGCTCCTCATAAATGGATGGGATGTCTTGTGGGAATTGGTCGCGTGCATCATCCACAAGTTCAATAGGAGGAGGGACTTCACTCTCTTTAGCCCATTTGTCTTCTTGAATCTCGCGTAGGAATTCTGGTGTGAACCGATTCATAGAAGATGATGTGTCTCGCTCCGTAGAGTTAGGCACATAGGCTTCAGGCACATAGGCTTCCTGAGCAGGAATGCTTACTCTTTCACTTGCCTTGTCCTTGTGTTGAGAGGCGGGTTCCTTTTCTGATTGTGCAATCAGCTTCTCTATTCTTTCTAACAATCCATCAAAGTGCAATTGTGTCTTTGCTGAACTAGAGATGTTAAATAGGCGACTGGCTTCAAACATGGTCTGAGCCAATTCCACCATCTTAGCACAAATTTTGGTTCGTTCTAGCTCTAGTTCTGCTCTAGGGTAACACTTTTCATGATCAGTTACGTTTGGCCCTTCTTGGATTCTAGCCTGATATGCTCTAAGCATCATGTTTAGGTCCTCCGGAGTGGGATCGGCTAGGACGGATCCTACTCTGGGTGGTGGGTGGGTTAAGGGTGGTGTATTGAAAGGTTGGGGAATGGAAGAAGGTGGATTGGCGGGTAAAGGGAGAGGTGGTGGAGGGTTGGTGTGAAAGTGGTTTTGAGATGCGAGTTCACTTATCTTTGCTTTGGTTTCTCTCAAGCTTTCTTCAAGTTCGCTCATCTTTTTTGCCCATTGCCTTTTCATTCTTCCACGACTATCCTTCTAGGCTCTAGTCCTCTTTTTGGTTATACTCTCTGTTTCACTCACCTCGGGGCTCTTTTCCTGACCAACACCTTGGTTTTGTTGTAGTGCTTGGGCTCTTGTGATTACTTGCACAGGTGCAGTGGAAGTCACACTCCCTGTGGAGTCTACAACTAACCCAACAACATTGATAGGAGTGATTTTAGGCATGTTATTAGGGTTCTTTGGGCAATCTCGTAGGAGATGCTCTTTTTCGCAGTCTTGACATAAACCCTGAATTGTTACTGGTTGAGGTTGTGTAGGGGCAGGCAGTGGACAGTCACGTATAAGGTGATCTCCCTGACATCTGAAGCATGGTCCTCTAGGAAATGGGGGTCGTACATGCCTAGGTTGAGGTCTAGAGTTGGGGTTTGTGTACATGACATTGGCATACTCAGGCTCCCCACTATTTTCACTTGGGTCCTCATAATAGTATGACTGGTTATGCTCGGGTGACTGCATGTAGTAAGCCTGTGGGCTATCAATATGTGTGGAGTCAAAACTATGGTCACTTGGATCACTGTCTGATAGCAATGGGGTGACTGGGACTATGGCTCTGTTCGGATTTTCTTCAGCAGATGCATATTTCACTGGGATCACATTGGTTGGAGCAGGGGGTTGCTGCACTAGGACTGGTTGAGGTCTCTGCTGCCCTTGATAAGGTGGCTGATAAGTTTGTTGTGGTCTGTTGTATTGTTGTGGTGGGTACTGATTCTGGTATCTACCCTGTTGTGGATATGGGTGAGGGTAATTTTGCCTAACAGTTTGTTTGTTATATGGGCAGTCTTGTGTAGTGTGGTTGGTGTACCTGCGCTCTATGGTGCAGTACTGGCTACTAGGATTCGCCTGGGGTTGGGCCATAATGGGACATACATTTGCCATATGGTCACCGCCACAAGTGTAACACCGCTTAACTGGGGCAAATCTCGGAATTTGTTTGCTAGAGACACCTAGTTTTTGAGCTACCTTCTCTGCAAGTTCCTCAATGGATGTGGATTGACCAGATGTGAGGCTACTAGAGCTATCAGAATCCTTATAGATTTTTGATAGTTCTAATTCCTCACCTAGATTGTCCTCAATGTCTATGCACATGCGCACGCACTCTTCTATCGTTCTGGGGTCCTTCAGATACACATATGACCTGAGCTTGCTGCTCAACAATCCATCTAAGAACAAGGCCACTTGTTTGGCTGGTGTCGGTAACTCCGGCATCGAGCATCTCTCCAGGTACTGCCTAAATCTTCTTCCAGCTAGTCTGACCGTCTCTTGAGGTGTTTGTTTGAAGCTATGAATTAGTGAGGAAGTGTTGTGCCTGATTCCACTCTTAGAAAACTCAATGATAAATGCCTCTAAGAGCTGGTCTATGTTTCTGAAATGCCTCTCGTTTAGTGGTTGAAACCACGTAAGGGCAGTGTTCCTAAGGGTTAGACCAAAAGCATTATATTGTGTGAATAGGTCCTCTACTTGTTCAGCTTTCAATACTTGCCGAAATTCTGCCACATGGTCATAAGGGTCTCCCGTGCCATCGAAATAATTCTTCATGGACTTCACCAGTTGAGTTGGTCGCAGGGTCCTAGTGTGTTCTCTCGGCCTTGGCAAAGGAAAATCGTCAGCATTCCTTTGATTCCATGGGGTTCTATGTCTCTCAGGTTCCACTCTATTCCTTTCCGTTCCCGTTCTTTCTCTTCCCAAGGAGTTGGCCAAACTTACCTCAGGTTTGTCTCTACTTCTATCTCTTTGAGCTCCATGAGCTTGGGAGGTCCCAGCTCCTTGGTGACCAAAGGACACATTAGACCTTGGTTGGGGAAAAACAAATTCACCCTTCCATGTGTAGGCATGTCTGCCATGCTCAGTGACCATGAAGATTCTCTCTGATGCATTGTCTAGGTAGGTTACTTGGCCTGGGCTATCAGGGTCTTTAAACTCATAGATTGTGAGGGCACTCACTTCCTGAGGTTGAGCAGATTTATATCTCCAAAAAGCCTCATCGGTTTCTCGGTTTAAAAGCAGATCTATGCTTTTATTATCCTGTGGAATCCACTCTGGAGTCATGATTCTGGTCAAGAAAGATTTACCACGGGGGGTTCTTGGCTCTTTCTCTAAGTTCCCTTGCTCTATATCACCCATGTCGGTCTCAGCAATCACATTTCCAAACTCATCAGTTCTATCAGGAAGAGTGGTGACTACATATATAGTCCCCTCTTTATCTAGGTATGCTCCATTCTCAAACTTGACTACTGGGTGGTCTAATCCATGGGGTTGATCGGGGTTCTTAATCTGGACCACCGATCTTCTCAGGCCATCTTCATAGATGCGAGCACCTAGACGATTAGTCCTGATGTATTCTAGTTGAGTCTTGTATGGTTCTTCTGGCTTTTCTAGATAAGCCAACCCTGAACTACCTACTGGTCTCTCCATGTGATAGGACATCTCAGAATCACTTGTTTTTTATCTGGGAGTGTATGGGTAATCACTCAACTGTTGGGCCCAAGACCTGGCAGTGTGATTGACACTAGCTTCAGAAGATCTGAGGCTTTGTCTGTCTCGGCCTAAGTGTCTGCCTGATCTAAGGTTCATATGCCTGATTTATCTACCCCCTTGGACCTAAGCACACTCTCGTTGCAGGTTAATTTGCACCAATCACTTTGTTCTTTTGAGTTGAATATTATGTTTATGGTCTTGTCTGAAATCACATCGTCAGGAGTACTTAAGTGAATTTCCGCACTTGATAAGTGATCGACTCCAGTTTACCTTTTGTCCCTTAGAGTTTTCGCACTTAAGACCTACTTAATTCTTGCACTTGGTTGATTAATACTCTTGGACTTGATTCGTGCCTAACGTTGCCCTAATTAATTACCACACCTAAGTCGTACTTAGCCTAGGCTAGGAATTGACAAAGGAGGGTTGAGAGATCTTCCAACCTCAATTAGCTGGTTGACCAAACTGCTACACAAGCCCAGGAAGCCTTCTCCCAAGCTTGGTACTCACCCTTGCTAGCTTGCTTTGGATTGCCTTGAGTGCACACAATGTTCCTGCAAAAGCTCACCAGTCAGTATAGCTCTATTACCACAAGTATTTGAAAGACACACATCAATATTTTCAGTCCCCCCTGGAGTAACTCACTGTACCCCCTCAATCTTAGGACCACCTAGTCTCACCTAAAGGCCAACTTGAAAATACATGTTCTAAAACTCCACGTATGATTCTACAAAAAAACAGTCAAGGTCCACGTAGGATTTTCAACAAGCTTTCCAACGAGACCAAAATCTCATCAATCGGAGTTCGTATGGTGAAGCTATGACCCTTCAGGCACTTAGGGGTCCAAACAGGCTCTCAGGGTTCAGGAAATTCCTCCCTGGTTTCTAGGTCTTTTGCCCACTCCTAAGGCTCTCATATCCTCCCAATGTGTCCAAGATTAAGCCCAAAGATACCTCAATTCAGTCAATTAATTTACTCTAAATTTTCATGCGTTAAGCCCATGTATCGCGATAGGTCGGGTCGAGGTGTCGCGATAGCTCGTGAGGTGTCGCGATAGGTCGTGAAGTGTCGCGATACTCCCAAGTGTCGCGATAGCTCGTGAGGTGTCGCGATAGGTCGTGAAGTGTCACGATACTCCCAAGTGTCGCGATAGCTCGTGAGGTGTCGCGATAGGTCGTGAAGTGTCGCGATACTCCCAAGTGTCGCGATAGCTCGTGAGGTGTCGTGATAGGTCGTGAAGTGTCGCGATACTCCCAAGTGTCGCGATAGCTCGTGAGGTGTCGCGATAGGTCGTGAAGTGTCGCGATACTCCCAAGTGTTGCGATAGCTCGTGAAGTGTCGCGATAGCTCGTGAGATGTCGTGATAGGTCGTGAAGTGTCCCGATACTCCCAAGTGTCGCGATAGCTCGTGAGGTGTCGCGATAGGTCGTGCAGTGTCGCGATAGCTCGTGAGTGTCGTGATACCTCGAGGTGTCACGATAGCTTGGGATATGGTGAATTTTTTAGTTCTGTCTAATGATCCTAGGAGCTCTTAGCCTGCGTAGTGTCGTTGTGCACTCAGAAACGCGATTAGTCAAAGTTTTTGGAGTGTCGCGATAGCTCGAGCTCGATGCCTCGGGGACTGTGCAGACAGATTCCGTACCTGCTGAGCTTGCTGGAGATGATGATGGAGCTGCAACCTGCAAGAAACATGCAAAAACACACAAAACAAGAACACACACGTGTTGGTGCAGACCAATCACCAATTGAAGATTTGAAGGACAAAGGATGGAGATGAGATCAAGTTTTGAAGCAAAGAAGGTGGACACATTCACAGGATGAATGATTTGTACACATATGTACATTAGTGAAGACATAGATCACTTAGAGTTTTGAATAGTCATAAACTTGTATATATTTGCCTATAAATACTTTTGAAAATGTCGGGGCAAAGAGAGAAGACAAGGAGAGACAATAGGAGATCATGATATTAGTGTATTGAGAAGTAGAAAATGTCATTAGACATGTGTGAAGTGAGTTGAACTCTCCATCCTCACTCAGTTGTAAATTTCTGAGAAATAGAAGGAAAAATTGTGCCCGATGTTTCTGTGTTTTCTCCCTGTGTGATAGATCTTTTGTGAATTCCTTTTGGAGATATCTAAGTCCATAGTTAATCAATCTAGGGCTAGATTTTGAGAGTCCAATTTTGATCAGGCTAAGAGAATTGTGTGTAGGAACATTTACATGTGAGAAAGTACTCACTGGTTCTTGAAACAGGCGCAAATTTCGATCTTAATGGTTTGATCATTTCTCACTCCACAGTTTAAATTTTTGTGCAAGTAATCACTTAATATTTAAGTTGGAAGGTAAGCTACTCGTGGCTAGAAGCATGTGCTTAAACGGGTTCTATACTGTGAGAATTAAAGTTAAGAAGTTAGCGGTGTCCAAATCGAGTTCTCAGAAGTGCAGATTTAGACATAGCTGACTTGGTAAGTATATTTCTCAAGATCTACCGAACCTTTTGAAGTAATTCTACTTGGAGAAGGTGCGCAATCCTTAGGCGACACGTTGTGCAAAGTTTTATCAAAAAAATTACACATTTACTCAGTTAATGAGCAAGATCTATGCAACAGACTTTCTGAGGAAATTCCTTCTTCACAGTTTAGTCAAGAAATTGTTATTTGGTCATTCATAACTTAAATTGGTGAAGTTTTTGACTTACTCTTGATATAGAGGTGTTCTAAATTCAAGAGTAGGTTGTTCTTTTGGAGATTAACACTCTCCATCAGTGGTATTAGAGCAGGTGACATCAAAATCAAGGAAAGGAGGATCCCGACTGCTGCAGATTCAAGAAATTCAACAACTAAAGAACTAAAAGGTGAAAGCTTGAAGGCAAAGCTTGAGGAGGAGACCATACGACATCAAGAAAGACAAAAGGACTCTAATTTGAAGTAAAGGTACATATATTATTCATAAAGCTTGAAGATTTCAATACACAGGTGGACACAAGATGGGAGATTCTTTATAGATAGAGAAATTGGATAGGGAAAACTATCTTGCATGGTCAATGAGGATGGAAGCTCATCTTATGAGCAAAGATTTAATAGATTACATCACAGGAGAAGAAGAGAAGCCACAGTTCAGAGATCCTAGTGTTCCAACTAGGGAAGAGTTAGCAGATTCGAAAAATTGGATGAAGAAAGATGCTCAAGCTAGGAGCATTATATATATGGCAGTCAATGATTACTTGTTACCCCATATTTGAGGTCTTGAAAGTGCAACTGATATTTGGAATGCTTTGGAGGAGCATTTCCAGAATACTACTAAGTCAAGGAAGGCATCCTTATGGGCAGAGTTTACCACTTTTAAGAAGAAGGGTTCTCAATCCATTTCAGACTATGTGACAAGAATGAAAGATATTGCAGATGCTTTAGGAGCTGTTGATGAAGACATTGAGGAGGATAAATTGGTAAGGCAAATCCTTACAGGTTTAAGAGGTGATGACAAATGGAAGCCATTCATTTTGTCTACAGAATTATCACTTGATCATTTCACTCCTGATTTAAATCAGTTACTAGGTCATATGCTAACATTTGAGCAGGATGTTAAAGGAGATGGTGACAAAAGTACAGGTCATGCAATGTACTCAAAGGACAAGAAGAAAGCTAACAAAGGAAAGCAACAAGCAGGTGAAGATGAAGGTACAACTAGTCAAGCCAACTTCCTAAGAGGTAGAGGAGGTGGCAAAGGTAGAGGAAGAGGCAGAAACAACAAAGATGGAGGCAAAGCTTGTTGGATTTGTGGTAAGACAAATCATTTAGCTAATGATTGTTGGCATAATAATCAGAGCAATGGTGGATATAGTCAGAACTATAATACAAGAGGAAGAGGTGGCAGAAATCAAAGAGGTAATTTCAGAGGCAGAGGTAGTAGGGGTTACTTTGGAAGAAATGCAGGTAGAGGTTTCCAAAGTCAACAATATAACAACACCTACTATAATTATGCTTCAGATCAAAAGGAAGATTCAACATTGATAATGAATGCAACTTGTCAAAGGCAGAATGAAGATCAAAGAGTCTTTTACATTGATTCAGGGTGTAGCAATCACCTGAGTGGTAATGTAGCCTTGATGACTGATTTGGAGAATAAGGTATCTAATCATGTTGTTCAAACAGGTGACAACACAAAGCACAATGTGAAGTCAATTGGATCATTGAAGGCCAAGGATGGTAGTACCTTATTGAGTAAGGTCTTGTATGTTCCTACAACTCCTAAGAATTTGATAAGTGTAGGACAAATTGTGGAAAAAGGTTATGAAGTAAGGTTCACTAATGAAGGAGTGTTTGTGGAAGACCCTAGCAATGGGTATAAACAAATTGTTTCAGGGAAGAAAGAAGGAAGATTGTTCACATTGAAGATTCAAGGTAATATTGGTCATGCCATGTTCACATATGGAGGACATAAGATCTCTGAGTTAGATCTTTGGCACAAGAGGCTTGGACATTTCAATGAAAGAGGTATTAAAGACATGATTAACAATGGTTCAGTGCTTGGTTTGCCTAATGTTGCAGGTCAACATATGACACACAGATGTGAGGCATGTCAATTAGGTAAGGCTCATAAGCAATCCTATTCTAAGCATGGGTTTATGTATTCAGAGAAACTTGAATTGGTACACACAGATGTGTGGGGACCATCAAAGGATTTCAGTATAAATGGGTCAAGATATTATGTGATTTATGTTGATGATGCTACTAGATGGATCACTATTTATGTGATCAAAGATAAGTCAGAAGTGTTTAATACATTTAAACACTATCATGCATATGCAGAAAGAATTATAGGACATAAGTTGAAAAGACTAAGGTCAGATGGAGGGGGAGAGTATTTCTCTAATGAATTCAGTAATTACTTGTGGGATGCAGGTATAAAAAGGGAAGTTACTTGCAGGTACTCTCCTCAACAAAATGGTGTAGCAGAAAGGAGAAATAGAACTCTTGTTGAGTTTGCAAGGTCTATGATGAAGGAGAAAAATTGCCCTAATTATTTGTGGGCTGAGGCTGTAAATACAGCTACTTATTTGGTCAATAGGTTACCATGTAAAGCTTTGCAGGGAATGACACCTTATGAGGCTTGGTGGGGTAAGAGACCTACACTAGACCATTGCAAAGTATTTGGATGTTTGGCCTATGCATATGTGCCATCACAATTAAGGCACAAATTGGAACCTAAAGCTGAAAAATATGTGTTTATTGGTTATGATGATAAGCACATGGGATGCAGGTTGTGGAATCCATCCACAAAACATTTTCTTGTATCAAAAGATGTTACATTTGATGAGCAAGGTACTTGGTATGCAGGTGCTATCAATATTAATACAGATGATGAAGAGGTTGTAAGCCAAAGGAAAGGTAAGTCAAAGGTTCAAATAATTGATGAAGACGAGAATAATGAAGTGCATGTTGAAGTGGAAGAAACACCTAGGTTTGATCCTGAATATGAAGAACCAGAAACCTCAAGAAGTGGAGAACTTAGGAGGTCTACAAGGAACAAATGGCAACCTACAAGGTATAGCTATGATACTTCATTTCTGGCTACCAAAGATTATGCTTACATGATTAAAACAGATGAAGACCCTTCTACATATGAAGAGGCAAAAGGTAAAGAAAATTGGGAGAAAGCTATGCAGGAAGAATATGATGCATTATTGGAGAATCAAACATGGGATTTGGTTCCAAAACCAAATAGCCAGAAGATCATTGGATGTAAGTGGGTTTATAAGACAAAAAGATTTGCAGATGGAAGTGTGTCTAGGTACAAAGCTAGACTTGTTGTCAAAGGGTTTGCTCAGACATATGGTGTTGACTATGATGAGACTTATAGTCCTGTGGCAAAGATGACAACCATCAGGACACTTATAGCAATTGCTGCATGTAAAGGTTGGAAATTGTGTCAATTAGATGTGAAAAATGCTTTTTTGAATGGTTATATTTCAGATGATGTATTCATGGAGCAACCTCAAGGGTTCAGAGATAAAAGGTATCCAGATCATGTGTGCAAGCTCAAGAGAGCTTTGTATGGCTTGAAGCAAGCCCCAAGGGCATGGAATTATAGACTTGTAAAGTTCTTGAAAGAACTTGGATTTCAGGTGTCTAAAGTAGATAGTAGCTTGCTTGTCAAAGCAAGTGATGATGGGTTTATTTACATGTGCATATATGTTGATGATATAATCCTTACAGGTACAGATGAGGAAGGAATACAAAGACTAAAGAAGCAAATGGAAAAGGAGTTCAAAATAAGTGACTTGGGAGACTTGTCATACTTCTTGGGCATGGAGATTACATATACTCAACATGGAGTATTTGTGACCCAAGAAAGGTATTTGAAGAACTTGTTAATCAAGTTTAAAATGGATGATTGCAGGGTAGCACCTACACCAATGGAGGTGAATCACAAATTGAGTAAATTTGGAGGTGAAGAATTCAAGGACATGAGACAATATCAAAGTTTGGTTGGTAGTCTTATCTATGCTACTTTAACTAGACCTGATTTATCATATGCAGTAGGGGTTTTGTCTCAATTCATGCATTGTCCTAGGAAAGAGCATTGGATTGCCGGTCAAAGAGTGTTGAGGTACATTAAGGGTACACTCAAAGAAGGTTTGTATTATGGGTTCACATCAGATACGAACATCAAGATCTATAGTGATGCAGATTGGGCAGGTAATCCAGATGATAGAAGATCAACTTATGGATACATGTGTTATGTGGGAGATAAGTTAATCTCCTGGTGCTCAAAGAAGCAACATACAGTTTCTTTGTCATCTACAGAAGCAGAGTACAAAGGCATGGTTGAAGCTGCAAAAGAAGTGATATGGCTTAAGACTCTAATGAAGAGTTTTGACACTATACAGAACATACCTATCATTTATGGTGATAACATGAGTTCATTATATCTAGTTGCTAATCCTGTTTTTCATGCCAGGACTAAACACATTGAGATACAGTATCACTTTCTAAGAGAGAAGGTGATGGATAAGGAGATTGAAGTCATACATACTTCAACAAAAGATCAGATAGCTGATATACTTACAAAGAGTTTGGATGGACCAAAGCTACAGAAGTTTAAAGACATGGCAGGTATAAAGAAGGTAAGAGAAACCTCAATTGATGATTGAGGGGGAGCTGTTGGTGCAGACCAATCACCAATTGAAGATTTGAAGGACAAAGGATGGAGATGAGATCAATTTTTGAAGCAAAGAAGGTGGACACATTCACAGGATGAATGATTTGTACACATATGTACATTAGTGAAGACATAGATCACTTAGAGTTTTGAATAGTCATAAACTTGTATATATTTGCCTATAAATACTTTTGAAAATGTCGGGGCAAAGAGAGAAGACAAGGAGAGACAATAGGAGATCATGAGATTAGTGTATTGAGAAGTAGAAAATGTCATTATACATGTGTGAAGTGAGTTGAACTCTCCATCCTCACTCAGTTGTAAATTTCTGAGAAATAGAAGGAAAAATTGCGCCCGATGTTTCTGTGTTTTCTCCCTGTGTGATAGATCTTTTGTGAATTCCTTTTGGAGATATCTAAGTCCATAGTTAATCAATCTATGGCTAGAGTTTGAGAGTCTAATTGTGATCAGGCTAAGAGAATTGTGTGTAGGAACATTTACATGTGAGAAAGTACTCACTGGTTCCTGAAACAAGCGCAAATTTTGATCTTAATGATTTGATCATTTCTCACTCCACGATTTAAAGTTTTGTGCAAGTAAGCACTTAATCTTTAAGTTGGAAGGTAAGCTACTCGTGGCTAGAAGCATTTGCTTAAACGGGTTCTATACTGTGAGAATTAAAGTTAAGAAGTTAGGGGTGTCCAAATCGACTTCTCAGAAGTGCAGATTTAGACATAGCTGACTTGGTAAGTAGATTTCTCAAGATCTACTGAACCTTTTGAAGTAATTCGACTTGGAGAAGGTGCGCAATCCTTAGGCGACACCTTGTGCAAAGTTTCATAAAAAACTTTACACATTTACTCAGTCAATGAGCAAGATCTATGCAGCAGACTTTCTGAGGAAATTCCTTCTTCATAGTTTAGTCAAGAAATTGTTATTTGGTCATTAATAACTTAAATTGGTGAAGGTTTTGACTTACTCTTGATATAGAGGTGTTCTAAATTCAAGAGTAGGTTGTTCTTTTGGAGATTAACACTCTCCATCAACACGCTCGCTCTCTCTCAAACTCGCACACAACAAATGAGGGGAATGACAAGGAAAAGGGAATATGTAGTGAAGAAGGAGGTGGAGGTGGAGATGGAGAAGGAGGTGAAGAGGGAGATGGAGATGGAGAAAAATCAGAAATTTACCGACTACTTACCATTCCAACGCGTCCTCTCTATGTCTTACCATCACACGCTCGTCCTCAAAGCTCGAATCCCCGGCAACGGCGCCAAAATTTGGTGTAGCTCAATGATGAGTAGCACCTCCTTTAATGTCAATCCGGGAAGACATGAGGATGGTATGAAGACCTCGAGCAAGTGAAGGCACAAATGTGTGAGTGAGAAGCACACTAACATGCACACACATACACACACACGCGCACACACGGCAAGAACAAAGAGAGTAAGACAATGGAATCACTTCTATTGCAACAAAGTTCTCATACAAGCTCAAAACTACAAGAAGCTAGCTCCAAAAATGAGCTCTCTAGCTCTATTTATAGTTTTTTACTAGCTTTGACCCTGTCCAGACCTAGTGTCCGGCCTAGTTAAAAATTAGGTTCCAGGGCTTATTTGAGGGCTCAAACGAGGTCTAAAAAATATGAAAATTGGTAGGCAACTACTTCTAAGGATCCTCAAGCTCGAGGACTCCTCGGCTTGTACAAAATGGAGCTACAAAAAGGTGAAAATGGTATTTACAGGGGTTTTCAGTGATGAGAATCACTTTAAAATGATGTAAGGGTTTTGGAAAAAATGAAGGGTTGCCTTAGTGCTAGATCTGCATGTGTGTCCGTACTTGCTTCTTCCCGTATACTGTCAACACCATGGCATATTGGTTTCATTGTCAACTTCGTCCTTTTCCAAAAGATCATCTACATATGGGGTCTTGATGTGGATGATTTATTCTTTGGACAGCAAATGCTGTAGTGATCTCTAGATTTTGGATAATTTTTGCACGGAGGAGAGTCATTTGGCAGAGGACAATTGTTTTGGTTATGTCCACACTCTCCACACCTAAAGCAAATGATTGGCCTTCTAGGCCCATTTCTAAAGTTTCCCTGAGGAAGAGGAATTGACTAATCCATTTATCGACTAGACCTTCGAATGTTGTTTTACATAAGGCTAAAAACCTCCTGACATGATCATAAGGATCCTCCTGTGCTTATCCTCTAAAGGAGGGGAATTTTATGTTTAATTGTGAAATTAATATTTATAAGTCTACTTGGGCTACCATGTTCCCTACTAGCCATGTAGATGAAGGGGGACTAGTGAACCTATTATTAACTTTCCTTCTTGTGTTTTTGAAAGAGATTCCTAAATTTTGTGTCGAGGTTGCAATCATGAGCTACACATCCTCTTTCATGGGCTTAGGATGAATTCCATGGATAAAGAAAAGTTACTTCTTCAATATTGTAGTGTCGACACCTTCGGAACTTCTTCTTCACTTGAGAATTGTGATTCCCCTATGCTCAAGCCACCTCCTCCCATCGAGCATGCCAAATTTTATTTGGGAATTCTTTAGCTGAAAGGGGTTTGAGTGTTTATAGGAGAAGAGTAGATAGGAAGGGGAAAGACATGTTGCACTGAAAGTATCTGTACTTTGATTAAAGTAAAAGATTACAATATCTTTTGTTTGCAAGAATAAGATGAAATACTCATTGTGTGTAACCTTTTAGGATAAAAAAGTAAAATCAAGTACTTCAAGTACTTGTGGAGTCATTCTCTACATCACTTCTTCACCTTAGCCCAATGGCTTGCTCCTATGCACCCTTGTACTCAAGCCTTCAATAAGTTTGAAGTCCTAGTAACTTCCACTATCCACCTACAACACGTCCTTGATGGTACTATGGTCACACCTTGGTTGCTTTCTGCCTCGAATAACCTCTTTCTGCACACACAAGAGAGCATAGAATACTTTCTTCACAATCCTTGGCTCTATAGATGTCAATACTCTCTGCACACTTTGTGTATCTTCACACCTTGCACTCTCTACACACTTTGTCTCTCTACACACCTTGCACTCTCTACGCACTCTGTCTAAGTGTGTGTATCACTATGTGTCTAGATCACTTCCTTTTCTTAGTTTATGATTTTCATATACTCCTTTTTCTTGTTGACTCCTTTTCATATGCCACTTTACTTGAATTGGCTTGCATTCACATGTGTATCCAAGATCTTGGTCTTGGATGTGCACCCCAAATCCCCACTCTGTAGTGCACACACTTCCCAACTGCTTGTATTCCTCATGATGCTTTTCCTTTTTGTATCCAAGAACCTTCTGTCACTCTAGCACACTGGCAAGTACCAATGTGAGGAGATTCACCTCATGAATGTCAATCCGTGGAGATGTGAGGACTGGTATGAAGACCGTGAGCAAGTGATGGCACAAGTGTGTGAGTGAAAGCACACAAGCATGCACACACATACACACACAAGCATGCACACAAGGTAAGAGCAAAGAGTGGAAAAATGGAAGGACTTCCAATACAAAAGAACTCTCTTACAAAGCTCAAATCTACAACAAGCTAACCCCAAAAATGAGCTCTCTAGCCCTTTTTACAATTTTCTGAGTGGTTTTGGCCCTGTTCAGACCTACTGTTCGACCTATTTAAAAAATAGGTTCCAGGGCTTATTTGGGGGCTCAAACGAAGTCTAAAAATTATGAAAATTGGAAGATGATAGTTCTAATACTCCTCAAGCTCGAGGACTCCTCAGCTTGAACAAAATGGAGTTGCAAAAATGAAAAATGGTATTTACAATGGTATTTAGTGATAAAAATCACTATTTTATAGGGATTTCTTCTAAAAATTTGACATGTGCTCCTAGGAGCTCCCTATTTGCTCCTTCTTGTGTGTCCACTTCCTTGATGTGCTTCCATGCTTTGTCCTTGACCTTGAGCTTCAATACTCCCCCCCTCTTGAGTCTGTCGTCCGTGACAGACCCTTGTTCTAGTGGTTGTTCCATGTAGTATGTTGAGAGGTAGTGTCCTTCATGTGTCAACAGGAGCGGTCCATCTTCGCAATGTATCTTGGTCTAGTTCTTTAGTTTTCCACTGCTAGCCTATGCAAGAGTTGGTCCCCTTGTAGGTACTTCTTCCTTGGACTTGAGCTGGATGGAGTATTTTTGTACTTTCAAAGATTTTTAGTTGCTCAAAAGAGGTTGTCAATATTGATCTTGAGCAGTTGTTGATGTTGAAGTGCTTCATAGGTACTTATGTTGTACTTTTGATGTCCTTTGGAGCTTTGAACATGAGTTTCATAGTAGAATGCCCAATACTTTTGACCCATAATGAATGATGGGTAAGTGCATTAGTGCATGGGTTGAAAAAAAGATGTGCCTTTTGCACGGCCTTGTAATGTGGCCCTATGTATGCGTACTTGGGGAATGCATTGGAAGAAGTATGGTGTCACATAACCCTAGTAGGAGATGGTTGAACCATGCCTTAAGAGAGAGGATTAGGAAGTAATCCTCAACAATGCCTTTTGGGGCCAGTGGTTAGCCCATTGCACTCCTAACCAAGAGGTCATGAGTTCGATTCCCAACATTGGTATCAAAGCCTAGTTGAGAAATTGGGTGAGATGGAGGTTCACGCCTCATTTGTCGACACTTGGAAAAAGCGCTTATTCATGGTGAGTGTGAAACTGGCCTTAGATGAAGGTGCATGGGCATTTGGGCACCCACAGAGGGTGGGATAGGTCCAAATTTGGTCCATGTGTTGGAGTTGAGGTTGGTGGAAGCGCTCATGCATGGAAAGTGGGTCTAAGAGATCAGAAGGGTCCACAAGTGAGCATTGAGGGCAATGATTAGTCTAAGGGGAAAGGAATGTCACATAATCCTAGTAGGAGATGGTTGAACCATGCCTTAAGAGAGAGGATTAGGAAGTAATCCTCAACCATGGCTTTTTGGGGCAAGTGGTTAGACCATCGCACTCCTAACCTGGAGGTCGTGAGTTCGATATTCTCCAAAGAAGTAAAGATTTACTTATCTTCACAAGAGTCTCACAGTATGATTAGGAGACTATGGGGTATTATTAGGAATACCCAAAGAGTGACTAGTTTCACTCACGCACATCACTTGACCAAATAGTGAAGCCTTTTTGCTACACTATTAAGGAAACCAATTAGATGGGATCACACAGATGGTTTTCATGGGACAGCATCGATGGGTGCTTACGTGATTCGAGTGATGGTTAGGAAGGCTAGAGGTATGGCAGTAGCTCTATGACTTAGAGCATAGATCCCTTAGTTAGAAATACTTGGGGTACCCAATACATATATGTATATCAGGATCTATAGACAGGTACCTGGGCTTAGTCTTGGTACCTAGGAACAAGTTAGTTTAAAACAGAAAGGGATATCCATTGTTACATATTGACTAGAACCAAAGTAACTACTTCGAGGACATGGGACTCATTTGAGTCCACCGACATGATTTGAGGATATGGGATTCATTAGAATCCACTTATATATTCCATTGCATATCTACAGAATATATATTTGTTTTAGTGTAGGTATGACACCGTGAATTGGAAGAAGGTTCCACTCGTATGGACGATGGAAACGACTTCCCTTTGAGCACTCTTCTTCTATGGCCAGGCAGAAAAGGACTCAT
The DNA here is from genome assembly GCA_020310875.1 of Ceratopteris richardii. Lineage (NCBI taxonomy): Eukaryota > Viridiplantae > Streptophyta > Polypodiopsida > Polypodiales > Pteridaceae > Ceratopteris > Ceratopteris richardii. Next base: position 107,651,194 of record CM035441.1, on the reverse strand, counting down.
CATTCATGGCTTCATGTCTCACTAGATCAGAGGAGAGCTCTTAGTAGACATCTCCTTAGGATTGGGATTTATCCTTCATAGTTATGGAAGATTTATTCTTCCAGTAGAGAATGTGTTAGGTGATTTTATCACCACTAATACCGCATACTCATTTTTTGTGGTTTTCACAAAGGATAATTCCATTATTTTTATGGCATCGTATAGATCCATGCATAGAGGATGGTTGGCAAAGATAGCTTTTTAGTATGGATACACATGTGTTTATGGTATCATGTCATATCGTTGCTGACCATTTTAGTAGAGGGCTTTGACGCTTATTAGGAATTTATTTTCTCCACTCTTCATTACATACACCATTAGTTACAAAAAATTTATTCAATGAGGGATTATGCATTAGTTATGGAAGAGAGGACTAAATAAATCCATTACTATCTCTCTTAAGGAAAGGAGAAAGTGGGAATCAACTCAGAGATCGATGAGAGATCTCACTTTAGCTCAGAGGTCTCACTTTAGCTCCTATTCTTTGAGAGAAAAAAGGAAACAAAAACATGATTTCTTCATATGAGAAGAATAGAGCATATTTTCCTTTAGACAGAAGAGGTGTTTAGAAAAACATCTCTTAGTTTATATTTCAAAAGGAATTCATTTATTCTACTTTTGAGTATAATTTTCCTTCACATAGGAGTCCCTTCTCCACTATTTTGGAAGGAAAAATATGGAGAACGTATGCGCATGTTCTCAATTATGGATGAGTAGAGCAATTGAATTCAAAAGAATCTTTTTTCAAAGGGAAAGGGAAAGTGGAATACATTCCATTACCATGGTTTTTTTTTGTTTGAAAGGATTACAGAGAGAGAGACATGGAGAGAGTTTCACTTTCTCATTTTGGTTGTCTAGATAGAAGTGGCACTATTCTATAAAAGACAAGATGAAGATCAGGTAATCATACTAGTTAGATCGAGTTCCACATAGAGACGCTAGAAGAAGTAGTTTGTTTATTTAAAGTGATGGTCCTTGACTAGATGAGATAATCTAGTTATTGACATTAGTGAGACTGGAAGTAGAGTTATTACTCCTCTCTTTAGCATTTCTAGGAGATAGGGATGTATCTAACCTATTGAGGTACCAGACTCTTAGTTGGTGTTACATCATGAGCATGATGTGTAAACATCAGTTAGGAGGATGGCTACTTATGGATTATCTGAATCTTAAAAGGAATGCTTTTTGCATCATATGGCAAAGTACGGGAAGAGAATATTTTAGAGTTTGCACTAGTGCCAATAGATGCTCTTCCAATAGAACTTAGTCCAATGCTAAACAATGACAAACCACAGACTTCTTGATTGGTGATATATAGAGATTGCATTTTACTAAAAGAAATTCTTATATATAAGCTAGATGATCGATTTGCATAGTTCACAAGGTAGTTTAGAATAAACTATTACTTGTGATTACACTCAAGGTTAGCAAAACTTAGAGTGGTATGAGGGCAATCTATCATTTACTCGTAGATGGGTTTATTATGGGACTTTGTTCTATATTTCAGAGGATTCTATGGTTTATTATCTCCATTATCATATGGTCAAGCCTATAAGCTTGACACATTGCACTTGTTTTTCATATTATTACTCCATAGAGGATACATCATATGGACTTAGGTCATTTTGGTGATGCTATATGTTATGGGAGTGATAGTTTGAAATTTGAGTCTACATGGGAGATAGTAGGCACCACTCAGATGGTTCCCACCCTTTAGATGATCTCATATGAGACTTCTTAAGGGAAAGGATATGGGGAAACAACACACAGAGATGACCATGTACATAGAGTGCGAAACAACACACAGAGATGACCATGTACATAGAGTACATGGCGTTCAGGGGAGTCGAGCACTTTTATCTACCATTATGGATGGACATTTCATTTACATTTTCGAGGACAAAAATGTTTTCAAGGGGAAGGAAATGTCATACCACTTTAAAGTCATAAAAAGGACTTTTCCACATGGCATCATAAGGGATGCACGTATATATTTTTTGGTAGATAGAGAGAGTCATGTGTGACTCTTGAGAGAGTAGAAATATACGCTCGACGTGGCTGGGAGGAAAGAACGGACACACGATCTTTGTGTGTGCATGGGTGTCGGTCGTTCGCAAGTAGCTATGGCAAAAGTTGAAGCACAATTTTAACATATGGTGCAAGAAATGGGTTCTTGAGCTAAGTGCTCAAGGGTATGCTGATGAAGAGGTTTCCTAATCTATCATGGTTGTGGTGTTGTCGAAGTAGGCGATTCTTACCATGGTGAAAGGTCCATCAATCTTCACTCTTCGTGTTGTGTGCCCATCGTGATGATTGACCAATGGCTTGTCTTTCTTGTTGATGGATGTCCATGTTGATGGTTCACCTCAGAGATTCTTCAAGCACACAATCCTGTCTGATCTCTTTTTTAGCATCAATAAAAATATTCTACATTTAGCAAGTGTGTCTCATGTGTCGGGGATTCTCAATTGTGTCTATGCATGGCCATGTAATGTGGCCCTATACTGATGCATACTTTGGAAACGCATGACTTGAATGGTGCAAAAGACAAGGTTATTCCAAAGGCACATGGTTGTTGCACGTCAAGGCTTATTGGTTTCTCCCGATGTCAATGCAGCTATTGTTGGAGGTATCCATTGGGTCTTGAAATGATGTGATCAGTCGTTGGTTAAATGACAACTGGCTATTCCTCCCTTTAGGGATCCATTTGAAAATAGTGTTGGGCTGTGTAGAGATCAACTTGGGCTTCAAATCTTTGGATGTTTACTTGAATTTTTTATCCCTTGTGGTTGGCTCCTTTGGTTTGGGGGGGTGCTACTGATGGTTTTGGCTTCCAAACCCATATCCTTGTTGCATGTCTTCTTTCTATTTGCTGGAGAGTTGAGTTTATCTTCTTGCGGTCTTTGTGCTCGGTTCTTACCCCTTTCTCTCCTTGGCTTCTTTTTCGAGACCTTTTGCATGGGGGAGAGCATGGGCCTTTGTGCATGTAAGAGTGCTTTGGGAACCCACATGTGTAATCCCCCTTGTTCAGCTACAGCTAATTTGTTTGATACCCAAATTTGTCGAAGACCTTTGGGTTGAGCTAGTCCTAGTTGCTTGGTTCTTGTCGTCCCATGGTTGGATTGCCTAGGTGGGAATTGTGTTTGAAAGACTTGTGGTTGCTCTCCTTTTTGCACCTAGATCTGCTTCATGCCCAAATGACCTGTCAATTGCGATCGACATGTCGATCCCGATTGACAGAATCCATGACCGATTGACTAGGACCAAGAGAGCCTTCGCATGCCACATGTCAATCACGACCGACCCATGAATCGTGATTGACCCATCAATCGTGATCGACAGCTCCAACGGACATGTCCATCGTGATCAACTCAGTCAATGATTCTTTGACCACGACTGATGGAAATTTTGGGCCATGTGTCAATCGCGATTGAACCATCAATCGCGGTCGACAGCCCCAACGGACCTATCAATTGCAACCGACCAGTCGATCGTGACTGACACATCAATCGCAATCGATAGCCACGACGAACCTATCAATCATGATTGACCAGTCGATCACGACTGACACATCAATCGCGATTGACAGGCAAATGCGGCATTTTTTAGGGCAAAAGAAATTTAATTTATTTTTGGGCCAAAAAATTGCAAAAGTGAGGGTCATTGCATGATTGGCCATAACTTCTTCATACGAACTCCGCTTGCTACAATTTTGGTCCCGTTGGAAAGCTTGTTGAGAAACCTACGTGGACATCCACTGGATTTTGTAACAATAATACGTGGGGTTCTAGTATAGGTGTCTTTAAGTTGACCATTAGTTGGTACTAAGGAGTGAGAATACTATTTAGGGAAAAAAGGAAAGCAAAGGGTCTGTAGTTCTCAATGAATGTTGAAGATTGTTTTTGTTTGTCAATCCATTGTGGGCAAGTCCATTTCTAACTGGTAAAATTTGCAGGTTTAGGTGCACAAGCAAGGAATTCAAGGAACCTTAGCAAGGTGATCACAGAGCTTGGGCGAGCGTGTCCTGGGATCAACTAGCACTCAAAAGGCAAAGAACTTGAGTTTGGAAATTCTCTTAACTCCCTTAGTCAATTCCTAGCTTAGGCTAAGAATGCATAGTATTGGAAGTAAGTTAGGGCGATGATAGGCACGAGACAAGTTGAAGACTATATAAGTGATCAAGTTCAAGTCAAGAGATAACCTATGCATGTGACGATAACCTTAAAGGAAAGAACTAATTTTATTGCGATCAACTCCAAGTGTGAAAATTCATTCAAGTATTTCTGACGACGCAAAATCACACAAGACCATAAACACGATAACAAAATAAAAAGAATTTAGTGGTTGATAAGAAAGAATCAGCAACGAGGTTGTACTTTGGGTAAAAATTGGGATTGTTCATTCAGGCATATGAACCTTAGATCAGGATGACACCTAGGGAGAGATAGGCAAAGTCTTAGGTCTTCAGAGGTGAGTGTCACTCACACTACTAGATCTTGGGCCCAGCAGTTGAGTGCTCACCCACAATACCCTAGCTCTAAAACTAGTCTCACGGAATGGAGAGACCCATAGGAAGTTCAGGTATGGCCTACTTACAAAAGGTCGAAGGTCCTTACAAGACGCAATTGGAATACCTTAGGACCAACCGATTAGGTGCTTGCATCTACGAGAACGGCCTAAGAAGATCCGTGGTCCATATCAAAAACCCAGATCAACCCATTGGACTAGAACATCCAGCAGTCAAGTTCAAAAATGGTGCATACCTGGACAAAGAAGGAACCATGTATGTAGTCACCAATCACCCAGATAGGACAGACAAATTTGGAAATGTGATTCCAGAAACGGACATAGATGACATAGAGCAAGAGAACATACAAAGAGAGCCTAGAACCCCTCGAGGTAAATCAATCCTGATGAGAATCATCAATCCCAAGTGGGTTCCCTAGGACAATAAGAGCATAGACCTACTCTTAAACCGAGAGACTGACGAATCTTTTTGAAGGTATAAGCCTGATCAGTCAAATGAGGTACGAACGCTCACGATCTATGAGTTTAAAGACCCTGATAGTCCAGGCAAAGTGACCTACTTAGACAATACTACAAAGAGGATCTTTGTGGTCACAGAGCATGGAAGGCATGCCTACACTTGGAAGGGAGAGTTTGTTTTTCCCCATCCAAGATCTAATGTCTCCTATAGTCACCAAGGAGCTCGGACATCCCAAGCTCATGGAGCTCATAGGGACAGAAGTAGAGATCAGCTAGAAGTAAGTTTTGCGAACCCATTGGGAAGAGAAAGAACGAGAATGGAGACAGATAGAGTGGAAACTGAGAGACCTAGAGACCCAAGGAACCAAAGAAATGCTGATGATTTCCCTTTGTCAAGACCTAGAGAACACACTCGGACCTTGAGGCCAACCCAGCTAGTTAAGTCCATGAAGAATTGCTTCGATGGCACTGGAGACCCATACGATCATGTGGCCAAATTTAGGCAAGTCTTGAGAGCTGAACAAGTTGAGGACCTATTCACGCAATACAATGTTTTTGGTCTAACCCTTAGGAACATAGCCCATACATGGTTCCAACCACTAAATGAGAGGCAGTTTAGGAACATAGACCAACTTCTAAAGGCTTTCATTATCGAATTTTCTAAGAGTGGTATACGGCATAATACTTCCTCACTTCATAGCTTCAAGCAGACACCTCAAGAGATAGTTGGACTTGCAGGAAGATAGGCAATACCTAGAGAGATGTCCTATTCTTGAGTTACCCACTCTAGCCAAACAGGTGGCTTTATTCTTAGATGGTTTGTTGAGTACCAAGTTGAGATCATATGTGTACCTGAAGGACCCCAGAACCATAGAAGAGTGTTTATGCATGTGCATAGACATTGAGGATAACCTAGGGGGGGAATTAGAGCTCTCAAAAACCTACAGAGATTCAGATAGCTCTACTAGCCTCAACTCAAATCCATCCACATCCATTGAGGAACTTGCGGAGAAAGTAGCTCAAAAGTTAGGAGTCTCAAGCAAACAAATACCAAGGTTTGCCCTAGTGAAAAGATGCTATACGTATGGAGGTGACCATATGGTGAATGTATGTCCCATTATGGATCAACCCCAAGTGAACCCTAGCAGCCAATATTGCACCATAGAGAGAAGATACACTAACCACACTGCACAAGATTGTCCCTACAACAAACAAACAGTTAGGAAAACTTATCCACAGCCATACCCTCAACAAGGAAGATACCAGAACCAGTACCCATCACAGCAGTATGCTAGGCCTCAACAACTCGACCAACCACAATATCAGGCCCAACAAAGACCTCAATCAGTTCTGGCATAGCTTCTTCTCAAGTTTTGGTTTTTCACGTCGCGGCGTGCCCGCACTTTAATAGTGCAAATCGACTTCAGATCATAGAACTGTGAATTTTAGCAGCCAAGAAACATTTCCACCAAGTGTGTTGGAGTTTTACCCCCATTTCAAAGCCATTCGTGCAGTCAGAATTGCCATCAGAGTGACGGTTTGTGAGCTGAAATTTCAGCACTTATTTCAGCTTTCGTTGAAGTGAAGTTTTTTTCACATTCTTGTTCCTTAGTGAAATGGCAGGCAACAATGACTTGTTTGGCATGCTTCAAGCTTAAGATAAGCTTGATGGGATCGACTATCCAATGTGGTCTTACATGATAAAGCATGCTCTTGTTGTAAAACAACTTTGGAACATAGTGGCAGATGTAGATTGAAGATCGGCTGGTGCTTCTACTTCACAGTCTACTGTCACAGATGGAGCTTCTTCTTCGAGTAGAGTGGTTTCTCCTTCTCCACCTACACAGGAGCAACTTAGATGGGATGGAAAAGATGCTCAAGCTTGTGCTTTGATTGCGCTTTCTGTGAAGCGTCATATAGTTCCACACATTCGGTCATGTTCTACATCACAATAGACATGGGACACTCTTGCTTCTTTGTATGCCGTGCGTAATGAAGCATGTGTTGCATACTTGAGGAAGCAACTTGAGGATGTATGTATGGCTGAAAATGAGTCGGTGGATATGTATGTGACACGCATCAAGGATTTGAAAGAGCAATTGGCAAACATAGATGAGATCATTCCGGATGCATCACTCATTTCTACATTGTTGAAAGGATTACCCGAATCATTTCAAAGCTTTGCTACTACACTCCGTTTGGTTGCAAAAGGAAATCCTAATATGTATGCATTTGATGAGGTTGTGTCTCTTCTTTTGCAAGCAATCTAGAGTGAATAGGAGTGGTTTGATTGAGGGAACGCAAGCACTTGATATCTCACAAAAGGGGAAAAGCAAGTATGGTTCAGCTTTGGGTACATCAAAACCAAAGCCTCAAGCTTCCTCTTCCACTCATTCCTCTAATGATAGTGATTTGCAAAAGAAGAAGAGATGCAAATATTGCCAGAAGGCTGGTCATACTATTGACGAGTGTAGAAAGCTTGCTAAATGCAATGAAAAGAAGAAGGAATCCGGCATGTCTATTGCTGAAAATTTAGCAAATGTAAAGAATGATGAAGCTAACATGGCTCAAGATTTTTGGGCATGTGTTGTTACATGTCATTATGATGCTTCTTTGCACTCTAAATGTATGGTTGTGAGTGAAGCTGATTCGGATTGGTTCTTTGATAGTGGTGCTTCAAAGCACATAACATCATGCAAAATATTTTTTGCCTCTTTGAAATATGCACCCAAAGGAGGACGTGTGGTTTGCGCAAACAATGCCTCTTATCATATCATTGGAGTAGGAGAAATTGAGCTTATGGCTACAAATGGAGGTGTGATTCTCTTGAAAAATGCATTGTATGTGCCCGGTATAAAGAAGAACTTATTTTCAGTTCCATTGATTGCCAAAGTTGGACTTTATGTACACTTTGTTGATGATAAGTGTATGGTTCATGATTTCAGCAATGGTGATGTTATCATGATGTTTGATACATTATGTAATGGTTTGTATCACATGGATACATACAAGAGGGCTGCCTTGAATGCCTTGGTTGCCCATACTTCTTACATGGCTGAAATGGAGCTTTGGCATGCTCGTTTTGGTCACTTGAACTTCAATAGTTTGCTTTACTTGCAAAAGAAGGACATGGTTATTGGTTTGCCTACACGATTCGATTGAAAAGCATGCATGTGAAGTTTGCATTCTTGGAAAAATGCATCGTGCTTCTTTTCCAAAAGATAGTCATACACACACTATAAGAAAATTGCAGCTTGTTCATTTTGATGTATGTGGTCCCGTCAAGACTCCATGTTTTGGGAAGCATGTATATTTTTTTACCTTCATTGATGATGCTACTCGCCATACATGAGTGTATCCTATGAAAGCAAAGAATGAGGTATTTTCTTGCTTCAAAGCACTTTTAGCTATGGCTGAAAATTTTTCTTCACAAAAGCTTTTGACTCTACGCACGGATCGTGGTGGTGACTTTTTTGTTGCTTTTGCATTAGGAGAAACTTTAGGTTGTGCTACATATGATCTATGATGTGGTTGGTAGTTCTTATTCATTTTACATCTATGCCTTGATTGAAATTGTGACACAATTTATGGCATATGTTTCTTTTCTCATATGTGGGTAGTGTTCTTTGACCTTATAGTAGTGACTTTATAGCCTCTACTTGATATGATGTTCGAATATGCATATGTTTCCTGATGATTCCTTGAAGCTCTCCTTTTTGCATGACTTGGAATGGTTACTTCATGCATGTTTCATTAGCCATGTTCCATTTGGAGGTAGATTGAGTTCAAATGGTTCATCACCAATGATTAGTGGATCTATTATTCCCCTTTGTGCATGTCCTTAGAATCTTTTTATGAATGATCACATCTGTGGCAGTTGATCCATCATGCTCACAAGAATGATTCTATGGATGAGGGTATGAACTATTTTGATATTCTTAATCGACTTCACTCTATCATATTGAGCCACAAAAACTTGTTAGTATAAAATAATCAATGATGCCTCTTATGTAACTTGAGTTCCAAGTTGAACGCTAAGACACTTTTTGTGCATGACATTGATCATGATGCAAAGGACTTGCTGATAACCTCCAATTTTCACTTGCAATGTTGTGTTGTAATTTCATGAAAACATTTCTAATAGCCAAACTCTTGCAAAAGTTGTTTGAAGAAAAGCAAGTGAGTATTATTCCAACTAGTCAACATGCATAGAACCACTAATATGACATGTACTTTTTAAGAAATTACTATTAGATCTATAGTGGGACTTTTCCATCACTATTGTACTAGAATCTTGACTGATAAAATTCGATACATCAAAATTCTCCATATGACAATACAACATGTAATATTTCAATGAATAAAATGAGCACAATTTAAAGAAACAAACAACATCTGAATGTAGAATGTACCTTACCTTTCACTATTCCAATTCATTGATGATTAGTATCTTTAATATGAATTTGAGCCTATCACCACAACATGTAGAAAAAAGATAAACATATATAAAATCAAATTCAAAAGGGATATGAAAAGAAAATTAGTAGAGGTAGATTTTATTCTAGAAGAAGAACATTGATTTTTGAAGCCTCTATAGATTAAAAACTTATTTATTTATTGTTTTGTACAAACAAAAGCATATGTGTATAAGTTCTTCATAAACTAAGGATATGATTTCTTCATTGACTCCTTAGTCATGGTTGCATGCTAAACATACCTAGGCATATTTTCTTTTATGTGTAAGTACTATGTGGAAATATCAATCATGTCCACTTTATAATTCATGTTCCTAATGAATAATTTCTATAATCATGGAGAAATGCTTCCACACAAATTTTCCTATCCATACTGTGTAATATTGTTGTCATTCTTTTGAAAAGAAGGAGAAGTAAGAGAAAGTATTAACAATTTAAAGTGCTTCTTTGGTGTTGAGGAAGCACTTATTTCTTAGATGAATTACCTATGTAAAGGAAATATTGGTTTAATTCTTTTGCAAATATGAGAATCAAGAAAAATATATACCTCATAAAAAAAATATGGTGTCTGTGTCCTCCCACTCCACATGAAAGAGCTTCCAATGATGGTATTGTGTGCTTTTCCTCCTGAAAAATAGTAGATGAATACTAGAAAGTAAAATGAATAGTACATCTTTGATCACAAAGAAAGAATGAACCACCTACTTGGACATGAATATTGTCATCTCATAGGAGAAAAATTTCTTTGTGAGTGATTTTATTATTGTTACATCTTCTCCTTGGAGGAAATTGTTCGAGTACCCCATGGCTGCTAGAATTCAAGAGGTAAGAGAGAGAAAGATAGAAGAGAATCAAAATAACATGTATAATGGAATAAGAAGTATCTGTACATAGAGAAAATTACTTTTTTGATATGTGTATGGGTCAGGGTGAGGTTTTCCATTCTATGTGAGTGAAAATGATAAAAATTTGAAAAACTCATTTTTTGAAGTAGGGAAAGTTACGAGTTTGATGATGTGGCACTTTACTTTTGGAGCAGTTTGAAAAAAGAACTATTTTGAGTGATTTTATTAAAAAGTCCATAAAAAAAAGTAACTTCTGACATGTATATTAAGAAATGGGCCCTTTTTAGTAAGCAATAACTAACTGTGTGACTTTTCAAAAAAAAAGACATTTTTTATTCACAAAGATGGACGGATTTGATGATGTGTAAAGTGGAATCTCTCTCTTTTTCTTTTACAAAAGAGAGAGATGACCCTACTTGGGCCTAAAAAAAAGCCTAGTCTTGCCTACTAAAAAGTGCTCTATTAAATGCACTTTGTTCCCTCAAGCAAGAACAAGATTAGGCTTAATCCCTTAAAATTAGGAATCCTTACAAGGCCCATGGAGGGTTCATTTTTTCCCCTAATGTACTCTTGAGAGCTCCAAAACTAATATGTCCAAATCTTTCATGCCATAACTTCATATCTTCCATAGGTGAAGAAGATTTGACTGCATATGCCTGACTGATTTTTGACAAAACAAAGATCCCTCCTCTATGCTCACCTTGTAAAATACACTTGTCATCTTTGTGTGATAAGATCTTACAAAGATCTCTCTCAAATACAACTTTAAAACCATCACATAAAAATGAAGATATAGATAGCATATTCTTCTTCATTTCAGGTACATAAAGAACATCTGAAATCTAAAAATTACCACCTTCTCTTGACTTTAGGGTTACTATACCTATTCCCACAACATTGAAATCATTGCCATCTGCAATAGTAACTCTTCTACCTGAAGAATAGGAAAGAGAAGAAAACATATCTCTGCAACCTGTCATATGCTTTGTAGCACCTGAGTCAAATATCCAAGGACTTGGTGAAGCTGCCTGATCAAAAGATACTTCCTCAATAGTGATACATGCATAAGAATCACCTTGAGATTTCCCTTTTTTATCATCTTCTACAACATTACCTCATGCCTTTTTCTTTTCTGCTACAATCCTTTTATAACATGCTGACTTAAAATGTCCAGGTTTCTTGCAGTAAAAACATATTACTTCCTTCTTCTTAGAAGACTTCTCTTTAGATGTAGTAGAAACAGAATCTGAAGTAGAAGGTGAGAGGGACCTACTTTCCTTCTTCGATTGTTTTTCCTTCTTCTCCTTCTTCTTCTTTTTCCCCTTTAGTGAAGATGAAAGTGCTTCTTCATTCTCTTCCATACCCTTCAATTGATCTTCATCTTGAAGTAACAAGAACTCTAACTCTTCAAATGTAGCCTCTCTATCTCTTGTGGTAAGGGCGAGAGTAGTTATGAAAGACCGATACGAGATAGGAAGTGAATTAATCAGCGTATTTACCATTCCTTCATCAGATATCTCAACTCCTATATTTAGAAGTTGATCTCTCAAGTCAACAGGTCTCGTAATGTGGGTTTGAATTGACTCACTAGTCTTCATCCTTGTATTTTCTAGTTGTCTCCTCAAGTGAGCTTTCCTAACAGGATTTCTACGCTGGAAAAGATTCTCAAGCTTCAACCAAGCTTGTCTAGAACTTCTACAAGATCTGATTTGTGGTAGAATATGCTTTTTAACACTCATTGATATGAATGAGAGTGCTAAAGCATCTCTAGCATCCCACCTTGCCTGATCTTCAGTAGGAGGAACTATAGGTAAAGACCTACCTGTGACTCTGGATGTCGAAGTAGTTACCTCTTCTTCAGTTGGTTTTGTAATAGTAACTCCAATACCTCTTGAAGCTGTTGTGGCTCCTTCTTTGCCTTCTCGTCTGGGTCTTGTTAAGGATCCATTGACGATACTCCATAAATCCTTTGTCCCTGAAATATTCATCATCATGAAACTTCACATGGGATAATTAGAAGATCCATTCACCTTGTCTTCAATCTCAATTCTAATCTCACTCATCTTAACTAAGTGTGTATGTCAATTATGCTCTGATACGAAGTGTTGGAATTTGGGGCCCCATGATCGTTCCAATACTAAATCCTTTTGAGCATACACAACTTAATTTATTAAGATGATAAGTGAGAGATAGAAAGAAAGATCTTGAGACAAGATTAGAGAATGTAAGCTGGATGCTTACTCACTAAAAAATAGATGTCTAAATTACAACATGGGACTACTACTCAACCATATAAAGTGGTGCACTCACTAATGGAAGAATATCCAAGAAGATGATGATACAAAATTTAGATTATGTTGAAATAATCTAAGTTTGAAGTGAATGAGCAACAAAGCTAACCTTACTCTCACAAAATAGTGTAACAAAATTCTAAATCAACCAACTGTAATTTTGAGATTAGGTTACAAAAACCCTAAAAATAAAATATAAGGTTAACTCACAAAAGATAGTTACCACCACCTTGTAGAAGACTTCTTGCTACAAGAGAGTAGCCTCTCCTTGACCAAAACTTGTACCTCCTTGATCTCCTTGAGATTGTTTGAGTGAGTGATAAACAATGAGCTTGGCTCCTTCTTATATAGGTTGTTGATATCTCCAAAAGATCTTCAAAAAGAAAAGACTCATAAAAAAACCTATCGCGAATCAATTTTGAAACTCCTATGCATTTGCGTTTTATCCCCTTGTCCGTGTGCTTTTTAATAAAGCAAAAACACCAAAAAACCTGAATTTAGCGGTCTGCACCTATCTGGAACCGAACTCGTGTGGGCTGGGAGAAAGTGTTTTGTTCTATCCAACGGTGCCGGAAAGTTTTCAACTTTCCAGTTGACGACTAGAGAAAATGAAAACAACTTAATTGGTGAATTCTAACCTTTTATATCACTGTTGATTAGTTGTTCTGGATTGAAATCGACTACTTTGAAAGTGTTTACAGGTACAAATGATGAGGAAGATTCCATGTTTATGTTAGGGTTTACCCTAAATACTCATTGAATGAGTTGTTTTATTCATACATGCAGGAAACATGGGTATATAACCCTAGGATTTTATAAGTTTATATAAGTTTACGTCAGTAGGGTTAATCCAAAGGATCTTAAATGATTCTAATAGGTTAATGCTAGGGTTTACTTAAATGTTAATGGCTAATGATAGGGTTCAGAAAAGATTTTAAAGGGTTTCAATGGATTTCAGAAGGGTTTTAAGTAGGTTTTCTAGGGTTTTAGTATGTTTCAAGGGTTAGAATAACTACTATTTAATGAAATTAATCTATAATTAAGCATTGGTTAACTTATAAAACTAAATTATGATTTAATTAGTTAATTTATTAGTGTGTATACTTTTAAATACTAAGGTTTTAATTAATTAAACCCTTAAACTAAGATTGAATTAAATGATTTATTTAAAATAAGAAATATAGGCTAATTAAATTATAAATGATAAATGAAATGGATAAATATCTAGTGGTGTGTATGAGTACTAGGAAAAAGAATGGTTTATAGAAGATGTGTAACTAAAGGGATTTAAGGAGTGGTTTGAATAAAAGATGCAATTAAAGGAGGTTAAAGTGAAACTTTAAATGAATGGTAAAGATGAAAGTGGTTAAAAGAATGGAGTAAGTGAGTTGTGTAAATAAAGCTAACTTAAAGTGTGGTTGAGATGAGGAGGCAAAAGTGAGGTTGTAGATTAAAAGTTCAAACCAAAAGAGTGGATTAGGAAGGACTTGTGTATGTATTTAAATGTGTGTTGAGCTCAAGTTTCTCCTAATGTTTTTTTTCAGGTACTTCCTCTTTCTTCTTCTCACCTTGCCGTGTATGTGTAGGAGAGAATTTGGTTTGTTTTTCTCTGCATTAAATCATCTAGAGTAAGATTGTTATTTTCTTTTCCTCTCTCATCTTGATGGTGGCTGCAGCATCTATTGCATCCATGTAAGAGAGAGAGAGAGCGCTTTTTATATGTTCGTAGGAACCTTGAGAGAGAGAGAGAGGTTATCAATCTGCGATGTCCGTCTGAGGGTTTTAACCCCGTCAAGTAATCTGACTTTGAGTTGGCTGCCCGGAGGAAAAGAGAGTAGAAGTACAAGGTGCGCATGAAGTTATTGTCTTCTGTCAATGAAGATTTGCTGAAGTGTGGCAGCAGTCCACGTTCCGTGTCTGAAAATGGACTACGATTTCGTTGAATACTTTGTTTCCTGGACTTGCTTTTTAGACGCCATAGCAGGAAACAGACCCTGTGAATACAAAATTGTTTATTGTATTCAACAGAAGCGTATGAAGAATATCACTACGTTTCTGTGTGTAATTCGGTTCGCAAACGACCGTTTCACTTCTGCTCTATACGTTCGGCTTGATCAGATGTAGTTTCTACTGTCAGATATACAATGTTTGCGGAATCGTCTACCAGAAACTGGATTAGATATTTCATGATTATTTCAATTCTGCGCTAATCTTTCACTTGATTGGATATAGATTTTCAGGACGCAGCGGTAGTATAACTGATCACTCTCATTGGATGTAATAGATCATTCTCATCCACGGTAACAGTAGCGACCACAACGTGTTTCGCACACTCGTCTACTTCCATGATGCCATCTGAATTGATGCAAATTGCTTGATTTAAAGACCACCGATGGATTTCAAACCACAGCGCTAGCTGTCATCACCATAGCTATGCGTAACACAATGAAGGTGCCCGGCCGTAGTTGCCATCATCGTGATCTAATAGTTGCGCACAAAGGTGTACATGCTTCGAAAGAGGAGAGAATGCTTCTACGAGATCATTGAATGTATGTATACACACCCAGAAGATTATTTAGGCATCTCTCTTAAACAGAAGACAAACCAATTTGGCAGTGTTCCATTTAGAATTCAGAAGCTGAAGTATATATGCAGTCTGTCATGTGAGATTAAACTAGCTATATACTCCCCATTTACTCCTATAATCCAAATAGAATTAGGGTTGATGAATATGGCAGTGTTTGCACACAGAGAGGTTCATCGAAGAGAAAGAGAGAGATAGGGAGAAAGAGAGAGTATAAATGATTATTAACATGAATATTAATTCGATAATCAATAGCAAGTGGTTTTAAGCTTTAGATGCATGTTGGACTAAAAATTGGTGTGTTTTATATGAATGAGAGCATTTATGTGTGTATAGATGCATGTATATGTCAAGAGCATGAGAGTGTGCATGAGCATAAGTATAAGTATATTAATGTAAGTTAGGATGTGTGTTAATATATGAAAATACATAAGTGCTTAATGTGCATGATAAGTGCATTAGCATAAATTTAAATGCATATGTATGCAGGAAGATGAACATGTATGAATAAGAAATTATAAATGCATGTGAGCAAGTTATATGCATAGTCATCTAAGTGATTGGATTAGCATGAGAATGAGTGTTTGCTTTTATGTAAGAATGTATGCATACATGGTATGAGTTATTAAACATGAAAACATAGTGTTATTTTAATGCATGAGCATAGGTATGTTTTAATGTATGTGAAGTATGTCTTTTATGTTTCTCAATTATTTTTGTAATGTTACTGACAACCTAATGTTTTTTTTCAGAAACATCGAAGATTAAAAAGCAATTGCAGTAAAGTGAAGAAAAGTGAAGATTTCATCAATTCAATTATCCGACAATCTGATTTAAATCCATCAAAATGATCCTTGATTAAGCTTTGTATAGGATTCACAAACATCGAAGATTAAAAAGCAATTGCAGTAAAGTGAAGAAAAGTGAAGATTTCATCAATTCAATTATCCGACAATCTGATTTAAATCCATCAAAATGATCCTTGATTAAGCTTTGTATAGGATTCACGTATTGTTAGCCATCTTTTCGAACAATTATAACATTTTTATAGCATTATACTCATCCAGTATTGTCATTAGGGTTAATTCGAATACTAATTTGTATTTACATTCTTGTCAATTTTTAATTTCAATTTCTCTTGATTATTCCCAGAAAAGATTCTGAATTGATCATTCGTATGTCGATAGAAAGAGGAACTACCAGTAATGCTAAAAATGAATCTGTTAGGAAGCATGAATTTGAACATTTAATTTTAGGCACCTTATTACCATCTCCACTTGAGACTTCATCTACCAACGAACATATCAAACCTGAAAGAATCAAAGATAAAATAGTTCACGAGTCGTTACGGCCGATCGAATACGATCGTCTTGTTTCGCGCCTATTACCATTATTTACTATCGTTTTGCCTGAACCAGAATTTAACGACGACTTATTCCCACCAGCATTAGTGCGGAAACCAAGCATAGATCAAAATACAACTGAAGAACAGGAGATAATTAAAAATCAAATTACCAAGGAAAACTTAGTTTCACCGTATCAAATCGAAGCTATGGAGCTATATAGAGCAGCCCAGCCTTACGGTTCTTAAAAAATTAAAGTGTTTCAATTATCTACTCCCTATTTCCTAGATTTAAGTAATTTAGAATTTCTGTTACCTTAGACGAAAGTAAAATATACCTAAAACACCTACGATTGTCTCATACACCCTGCGTGTGCCGAGGGATTTAGTGGCTGACTGATCCACCAGCCTTATGTCCGCAACTTCCCGACATCTTGGTGAACCTAACGTGAAACAAACGGCCTTGCAGCTCAGGTACATGGTTCTAGACTATTTTCTCAAATTAATGCCAAGTAATGTATGTGTGATGTATGTATAACCTCACAGCTTGGTTTTCGTTTATTTGGTGCTTCTTTAATATTCAAGCTTGAGTTATGGGTAAACAAAAGCAACGTACAAACATGAAAAATATACATCAATGTAAAGAATCTTTTGAAATTAATTTACAAGAGCATAATTCAACGAGTATTGTTATTGATGAAGCATATGTGAACGCATTGATAGATCAACATTTGAGAAAATGGGAAGATAAATTCATAGAAAGGGAAAAAAAGGCCAATGAAACTCTACAAAAGAAATTTAGAGTGATTTTGACTCTAAATGATTCGATCAATGCTATGGTAGAGAGTCTACCAGTATTATCAAATAGTCTTAGAATTTGGAAAGAGGAAATGAATGCTGAGATTCAAGAAATGAACCAGAAATATGAAATATTATCTAAACAAATGCAAGGATTGAAACTTAATCAAGAACATGAAGTAAGAGTCCATAATTTGTCTACATATATGCCTGATCAAACACCTTCATGTGATCTTAGGAAACCTATTCCTAGGATAATACTAAAAAAATCAAATAAGATGCGAAAACGCATTATTCGATGTTTTTGGTGTGACCAAATCGGTCATACCTATGATAATTGTATTGCCTTTGAACATGCATGCAAACATCAAATAGTTTGTCAACTTGGGAAGAAAATATGTGATGTCCATACTCATGCCCCTTTACACTTAAACTTAGGTCGAGGGGGAATGAAAAAACTTTTTGAACAAACAAAATCAAAACCAAGAAAACTAAGAATGACACAAACATATCAATGGCGACCAAAGAAACATACAGATGATAAAATTGGTAATCAAGAAATTAAGAAATCAATGAATAATCAAGAGAAAATAGTTGATGAATCAAAATTTTGGGAAACCCAAAAACTTGAGCAACATGAATATAAAAACATAGATACGAATGAGCAAAAAGATGAGCAAGTAATATTAATGACGAAGAAAGATGATAACTATTATATCACATGTGATCTAGATCTTTTAGAGAATGATACATTATTTGATCAAGATAAAGTGAATAAATGGAAAAGTAAATTGGGGTACGAGATTAAGAATCAAGAAACTAGTCAGAGTAAACCTAAAGAACTTGATAACGAGAAGAGTATAAACAAAGAACAAAAGAAGATGATTGATGAAATTATTAAACAAATTGAACAAAATATGCAAAGGTCACCAATACCTTATAAATCAGGGAGTTTTGTAAGTGTTCTCCCTAAAAATTAAAAACACACATGAACGGGAGTTGTATCTCTCCCTCATCAAAAGATACGAGCCGAGGAGTTGTATCTCTCCCTCATCAAAAGATACAAGCATGGGAGTTATAACCTACTTCCTTATCAAAAAAGTATTTATATGGATTTGTTTTACTTTCTTTTAAGAGGAAAATTGTGAATTTCACTAATGATCTAAATATGCCTTTTCTAATCAAGGTTTTGAGTGATTTATTGCAGATCAAGCAAAGAAAGGACGAATTGATGGAAGTTCCAAAATATGACTTAATATTACTTCGGTTCTTTATAGATGGATTATCTAAAAGTTTTGAATTGATATATTTTGGTTTAAATATGCTAATACTTATGTTTTTTTCACGAGTTTGTTTTTCAAGATATTTTTTCAGGTTCAAGATGAAGAATGGGAGTTTGTTGACAACAAAGATTATCTTCACAAGTAGAATAGGAAAAACCTTTTACTTCCAGTTTTGCACCATTTTATTTAAGCGTGCATTTCAAGTATGCATTAAATTATGTATGAACACATATTGAGTTTTGCCCTTAGGTGCACGTTCATTTGCACCATTATCAAATTGTAACAATGCATTATGAAATCTGTGAAAAAGTTCTAAGTATAGGAGATAGAAAACCTCTTCATCAAAAGCTCTTACCTCATATGCACCATAATTTTGAAAATGCACATAAAGTATGCATGTATTAGGGTCACACTACATGACCATGCATCTCGGCACGATCTGATCTATACCCATGCACATACGAGTGACTGTAAGGATGAATGTATAATCACATTGCTATGTATGAGAGCGAGTGCACCAACCTCGTCTTCAGAAGCTATTTTTCTTATTGATTGCACCATTAATTTTATACATGCATTTTCAAAGTGTGCATATACATAGGGCTAATTACGCAGCCATGCATAAGGCACTTTGATTTTAAAACCCATGCACATATTATGCTATGAAATTGACTTTTATCATGAAGCAGAAAACAGGTTTATCCTCAGGTTATTTGGCGCATCCGAAGGATGCACAGGTTTGGTGGGGGTGGATGTCGGAGAGATCCTCTCTCCCTAACTAGATATCCCAATCCTTTCTTTTGGCATATGAATGGCCGAAATAATATGCTCTTTATGGAATGCCAATGGATCAAATCAAGGTTCTTAGATGTCATTGATTGCAGATTAATTACCCGATGTCTCGAATATGGGTGACTAGATGATGCATTTGTATTGGTCAATAACCTGATTATCATAAAAAGTGGATGCACACAGCTAAACGAGGACTACTCTAAATATGATGAAAACCTCATGTTCATGTGTGTATACACACCTATGTATAATCATATGTTTTGAACTTCATACCATATGAACCTAAGAAACCATTTAGTGCTAAAGCTTGCTAACAATGATAAAGGGAATTCACACGTGAATGTAATTAAAAATCGAAATCATGGAGAAGTAAAAATAACAGTGAGAAGACGGACAAGTTTTCTGGCAGATTTGCATGGAAAGTATAGCTTCGGAGGAGATAACTGCCGTCGAAAAAAAGAGGGGAGAGAAAGCGCTTCATATTGAGGGAAAAAGGACATGCAAACGAGGGTGGTGATAAGGATGCATGCAAAAGGCGCATGAGATCATCAATCTCTGAGGAGGACCCACGTTGATCATAGGGGGGGCCTGATCAATATTATTAGCAAGGAGGAGATACAGAAGGCGGGAGGGGCGGCTGAAGACAGAGGAAGCTCTCTCTCGTTTTTCGAGGGCAGCAAAGGCCAAGGTTCCGATATGGGTAGTCTAATAGGAGTGCAATTCTGACAGAGCGCGTGTGTGTGAAGGGGCGGAGATCCTCACGATCTGCAGGCTGCAGCAAGAAAGGCAATTCACAGACGGGAGAAGCTTCAAACAACCGATGGTTTGGCGCTGCAAGTTCTGTGGGTGAATGTGGAAGGAGGAGGCCATCATGCATTCAATTCTGGCATATATCACCAATTGTTGTGATCACTTCGGGCGCAGCTTGACGTTCTGATGGGCTGTTTTAAATACAGCCGACAGCGATAGGCTCTGATGGCTGAAGAGGCAAGACACAGACACAGAGAAGATGCCAATGGCAATCCCGCATGACACTTCTGTTCGCATCCACGAAGTGTGGTGTTATAACGCGGCCGCAGAGTTCAAGCTTGTTGGTGACCTGGAGTAGGAATTCTCGACGATCGTCATTAATACAGAGTTCCCTGGAAGCTTAAGGCTTGATTTTTTATGCTCAGAGCACGACTCTAATGAAGGCGAACGTGAATATGATAAAGCTCACCCAAGTTGGGATTTACCCTCATTGATAAGTGGGGGCGACTTCCCATGATTGAGGGCACATACTGTGTATGGCAATTCAATCTCTGTGACTTTGATATGAGCAACGACATATTTGTGAAGGCCTCCATACAGTTGTTGTAGAACAGTGGATCGACTTTGAGCGAAATCGGCGAGATGGCCTCGAATCATGGATGTTGGGAAGTCTTCTGCTAAAACTCCACCTGGTATTCAATCCCAGAAAGCACTATGTGTGTTACCAATGAGATTATGATTTTGCGCATCTGCATAAGGCTGTAGCAGGAGATCAGCAGTTGTCAAGTAGCTTGACTGAATACACCCACTCCAATCAAACATGTTTGGCCCCATCTTCGATGTTCAATGCGCGTAGTTACAGAATTTCCACACCAGCTATGGACTACAGACGTTCTCAGATTCGCTGGGCATAATTGGTTTATGGTATGATCATTGATGAAAGGCAACACTATTATTGCTATGAAAGGTGTTAATCAATATTAAGTAAATATTTCCCTACAAAAGCGAAGATATGTATACAATTATAAGATTTTGATGTGACGGTGGCTTAGTTATGTCTTCTTTTGTTGTGGATTAATATTTGTTGCACACAGGAGAAATGGATATAAATTATTCATGGCACAGATTGATTTGAGTATGCACAAGAAGATTATAAACAACCAAGGCCTTTGCGATTTTAGCAGCACACCTTACTCTCACATATGTAAAGCAAATAGCTCTTACATTGTTCCGCTTGCATTGTATGCCTCAGATTTCAAGGAGTCAAGAATGTGTTCATATGAAAAAAAAAATTCAATAGAACTCATGTGATTTTGAGTCTTAAAACCTCTACGTTGATACGTGCATACCACTGTCACTGTCTGGTTTTCAATTCATGCAATTTATGATCTTAAGCTTGAGAAGTAAAATTTATATCTACGCTCTAAGAGAAAGTCAAGGCATAGTGCTTTTCGGATCATATAACCCTATTTTTAGAGAAAGTAATCTAAAGGTTGGGAGCTCAACTTTGTGCACTGCATAGATAAATTAGTACACAATTCTTCCTGTCGCAAGTAGAAATATATTTGTTATTTGTTTAAACATGACTCATAGGAATTTCTCAACTTTGAATTCAGGCATTTAATACATGAGTTCATGCTATAACGAATTGCATCAAGTTGATATTGTTTGAAATCTTATGACGGTTGAAATATGAACTATTTATGCATATGACTTTAATTGAAGATTTCGAGCCTAACATACTATTCTCTTGAGTTCTAAGATTAAGAAAAACATTTGGCCAAGCATGATGAATGGGTTTCCCTAAATGGAATTTTTTTGCATATTTATCTGATCCATTGTCTTGAAGCTATATGATAACTACCTGAGCTTGCTCCAAGCACCCTGCGTGTGCCGAGAGATTTAGTGGCTGACTGATCCACCAGCCTTATGTCCGCAACTTCCCGACAGCGCAATGTTCTAATTACTCTGAGTATTGACCTCTTTTTGTTAATTAAGTTCAGCACTGTATTAAGTTTGATGAGGTATTAAGTTAAGTGATATTTCAGTGACGTGACGAAGTGCGTATTTATGTGTCTAGTGGTGAAGAACATTGGAATGCAGAGTTAACTGTCTCGTGTTGAAGTATGTTATAATGCGTAACCAGATAGCAGTTGGGGGATCGCATTAGGAAATCTTCTGGAGAATACACGTATCGATCTTGCTCTGGTGGAGCAGAAAGGACAAGAAATGGCAGACCTTGCTATGCAGGTCACTACAGAATTAAAGAAGGTGTCCGAAGAACTCTTCCAGAAGAGTCGTGCTTTGGAAGAAGAGATTGGATTGAATATCAAATTAAAGAAGGAGATGGAAGCCATTAAAAAGGAGCGTGAAGATTTCTACAAAACAATGCAATTTCAATCTCAAGAACTCGAGCGCAGAGAGAAGTAGCTCGGAGTTCAAGCTAACAGGTTGTCCAGGATTGATGCAAAGATCGTCGAAATAAAGTTGCACCGAGATGCTGCTTTAGCAAATGATTTTTCTTTACAAGAAGCTTTTTTGCAGACTCAGGCTGAGTCCCTCATTAGTCAGGTCATAGCTGCCAATTCCGTCCGAACTGATGCCCATCTTGTAGAGCCTCAAATTTTGAAGGATACATTAGATTCTTTGAAGCAAAAGATCGCCCGAACATTTAAGTTAGCGCGCTCCATGTATGTACAGGGTATCATTGATGAATCCTGAGCTTTGTAATTACCTTTTGGGTTCAATTCCACCGTGCATGCCAGTGTGAGCCGCCGGAATGTAATATGTAATTATGAAAGGATGCACGCACACCAAAAGGTTGTAGCATACTTGTTGTACCATTTTTAACTAATGAAAAGGGTGTAAATGAAACAGAAGTTAGTGGAATGCCGGACTGTGGTCTAGGCGAATGCCTGAAGTGGAGTGTAGCACAATGTTCTGATTACTCTGAGTATTGAACTCTTTCTGTTAATTAAGATCAGCACTGTATTAAGTTTGATGAGGTATTAAGTTAAGTGATATTTTGGTGATGCGACGAAGTGTGTATTTATGTGTCTGGTGGTGAAGAACATTGGAATGCACAGTTAATTGTCTCGTGTTGAAGTATGTTATAACACGTAACCAGATAGCAGTTGAAAGATAATCTAATTCAGTGTGTTAAGTTTGTGAAGTAGTATATACCTGAATCTGTAGAATTGGGACAATACAAACAGGGCCTTTGTTTTACAGACCCCTAACCATCCCAAGAACCCAGAAACGATAATAGATTAAACAATAAGTTTAACATTTAACAAAAGCAATCCCAAATTGATGATTAGGAAGAACTTGAAGCAAGTCAAGAATCCGAATGAAGCCAAAGAAGTCATTGAAGATAATGAAGTGATCTCAGAATTGTAGCTTGTATACATATTTGCATTACATATGAAAATTCTTGTACTATGAGTTTAGATGATCATTAGAATGATAAGGAATAATTTAATAGAAGTAGGATGAGTCTGGAATCATATGTATATAAGTCAAAGATGTAAAGAAATAAATGATAGAGTCATTAGAAGCCAAGTGTCCATGAGATAGATGTGTAGAGAGTTATATTCAGGAATTAGCGTCGAGTCTTTCTCTGATTTCTCTCAGCCTGATCAAGTGGATTTGGAAACCTATTGTAAATATCTAATCTAGAAGCTAGTCAAGTTATATTCAAAGTTTCATGGTCTAATTCTTTTCACGCTATGTGAATGATCAATAGGAACATGTATATGTAAAGTCTGCAGGTAGAACTCTCAAAGTCGCACACTTTTTTGTGTGAATGTTTTGCTTGGATCTTAGTGCACAGTGTAAATTTTTTGATGAGTGAGCATTCAAAATCTAAGTTAGAAGGTAAGGAAGCTATGGCTAAAAGCATTTAGTAAAACGGGACTTGCGCTGTGAGAAATCAACCTTAGAAGCTGACTATGTCAAAGTCGCTTGTTCAGGAAGACAGTTTCTGACATACCTTTGATCTTAAAGATCAAATTAAAGTTCTAATGATTTTTTTGAAGGCCTAATGGTTGATAGGATTGAATAAAGGTAGAATGGAGATAGGTGCATCATTAGATTGAAGAAATTTGAAGATATGTGCAGGTAATGAAGTTAAATCTTGAAGCAGACTTCTTGAAGAAGAAAAGTTTTCACTCAGAGAAGTGATAGTGAGTGACTTGATAAATTAAGGTAACATTTGTGTAAAGTTTGGTCTATAAATGATATAGAGGTGTTCTTAAATTAGTATAGATCAAGCCTTTGAAGATTTAGAGATCTCCAACAGTAAGTGGCTTTTGAAATACTCAGAAACGTAGGTGGTTGAAGGCACAAGGACCTCACCGATGACTAAACATGGAGGTGAATACGAAATTTGGTGGAATGAGGTGTGGTTTCATATCTGCTATTGACCAAACTACTCGAGGTATAAAAAACTTTCGAGGTGCCTAAGTTGCAAACATACAAACTAGAAGGATGAGGGGCTACAGATGAATCAGTTGGGGAATTACAAAGAAGACCCTCGGATTCAGTTTTGATGTTGGGCCTTTTTTATTCCATTTGGATAGAGCAACTAGCAAAAAAGCATACCGTGTTAAGAAGGCAGTTTGGTGCAACAAGCGAGATGGAGTTTTCACACAAAGTAACGATAGAGGAGGAAGGAATCTCATTGGTACCTACAGATGACAAGTGGAAGCTGTGGTAGGTTCCACTCAATATGATAGCCCCTATACAGCGAATCAGTGGAATGCAATTGAACAAATTTAGTGGAAGAATTGATGACGATCTAGATGTACATGTGAGGCTTTTTGATATGTAATATGACTTATTGGAAGGGAATCTAGATTAACAAGGTAATGTCAAGTCTTTCATGCCACTTTGGAAGGAGATATTGTGCATTGGCTAACGAATTTTGACACCAATCAGCTACATATGATGCTTTAAAAAATGCGTTCTTAAGGCAGTTCCAAAAAGTAGAGAAAACTGGTCAGTTATTCATAACTTTATAGTATATGGTACCATAGCCCAACCAAATGGTGGCAAAATACACATCACTATTTCGAAGAACTCTTGCTTTATTATTAAAGTAAAAAATCTGTTTATTTGCATTAGATGGAACTAGATCATTAGGCAAGATTATTGATGCAATGGAGCAATTGGAACACAATCTCAAAGCTTCAAAGCCAGCTTGGCAGCACTCTTTTTGTAAATGTGGTATATCCAAATTCTTTGGCTATAACTGATCCTTATAGCCAAAATGTTTTGTACTAAATGCAGGAATCCAGGGCATGTAGCATCAAGCTCTGCATTAAACCAAATGTACTATGCAATATGCAATATGATGAATGATAATACATATCGATGTAGATATAATAGTAGGAATTAGATAGTACCAACTAATCCTATGCAGCTAGAACCTAGATCCTATAGGTAATGGTACTCTAACCCCATTGTACATAATGTATAGATATATGATTCCCATAATTCAAAAGTTCCACCAAAATTGATTTTTTCAGGCAATCAAGGGAAAAATAGGCCAAACTATTCAGGATATGTTCAAGGTCATCAAACCTTTAATCATTACCACAGAGAAGAGGCATAATGTCCCAAGGAAGGGAAAGGTCCTCAGTATCATTTTGTCTTGAATTTGGTCATATTCGTGCAGTTTGTCCTCATGCCCAAGATTATGATTGAGGGAAGCAAGACTTAAAGCACCAACAACTAATATTGTAACTCTTACTTTTGAAGAACCAACAGCTATGGTGATCATTCAATCAGGAAAAGTTTCAAAGGACAATGATTCTATGGTTATCCCCGAAGTGAGTACACATCATAGATTATATAATCAAGCTACACAATGGGATAAGGAAGCATCAGTGGCATTGTATGATTTGAGATCAATTTGGCATGTGCAAAATTCACTAAATAAGCATGATATAGTTGGGAATACATCTATGGACTTGCAATTCAGTCTAGATAGCCCTCCAAAAAGAGTTCTTAATGAGTCATATTGGAACCGTGTGGAAGCAAGTAATAGTGGTATAGGCCCCTGATAGACATTTTTAAAGTCTACAATCCCGCTACAACTGGGGGATTTATTGAATCTAGTCCCTACTTTTTGGGATACATGAATTAAAATGGTGTAGAAATTTGACTCTATAGAACAGGTATTCGAAAAGCCCAAGTAATATGGTGGAAACCAGACAAGATGAATTAGTGGATCATGTAGTCCCACTTATTTTGGTGTGGTTTAAAAACACTAAGATTTCTATGGTCCTGATTGATGATGGATCTGGTGTTAATATTGTGACTATGCCTATTTGTTGAAAACTTGGTTGGACTGAAATAGAGCCTTTCCCATTCTATATCCATATGGCAGATCGATGAAGAGTTTAGCCCATTGGTAAAGATATAACAATCAAAATTTAGAATATCCATTTGAAAATGACTTTTGTGGTAATAAAATTAATTGGAAAAAGTAATGATTATAACCTCTTGTTGGGATGCCCCGGCTTAAAATAGCTAAAGTTCAATAGGATTGGGGATCTCAAGCAATCACTTTTCAAAGAGGACACAAAGAATATTCCATTCCCTTGGAGGATAGGCAACAATATTCAAAGGTGCTAATACTATCTATTGCAAAACCACCACACATGATCGTTGGGTTGGAAGATGATGAAGAACTGAAATTTCTCGAAGCCAATTGTGATTTATGGTTGGTGGGGTTAATTGATATTCTAGAGCCACTCGCCAAATTTGAATAAGATCTGGTAGTGGTGACTATGTAACTAGAGGAGATGGCCCTTCCCACAGAAAGAGACATAGCATGGTTGGCAAAAGATGATGTTCTCACTCAAACTAATGTACATATATAGGAAGATCAAGTGGAACAAGTAAACTTGGGAACCGAATGTTCATCATAGATGGTAACAATTGGTGTTGATTTAATAGGTACATTTCAAAAAGCCTTACTTCGACTTTTATCTGAGTTGAAGGATGTGTTTGCCTAGAATTACTCACATATGAAGGGGCTAGATCCTAGATTCTATCAACATAAGATTGTACTTAAACGTGATGCTTCCTTGATCATTCAACAACATTATGGAATGAACCCTAATTTTGAAAAATAGGTGAAGGAAAAACTGGATAGATTGTTGAAGGTCAGATTCATCATTCCTATGAATATTTGGAATCAGTATTTGCCGTTGTAATTGTCCCTAAGAAGAACAAGCAATTGAAAATTTGTGTGGCCTATAGGAAGCTAAATGTTGCTACAGTTCCAGACCCCTTTCTACTACCATTTTTAGATACCACGTTGGATGAAGTTGATGGTATGGAAATGTACTCCTTTCTTGATGGATTCAATGGTGATAATTGGGTTAGAATGATGGAATGTAATATTCCCAAAACAAAATTCCTTACAAATTGGGGTGTTTTCTCTTGTACTGTAATGTGGTTTGGCTTACTACATGCCCCAAGTACTTTCTAGTGTTGTATGCAATGTATTTTTGCACCTTTTTTGACAAGTTTATGCACATAATTTTGCATGATTTTTTATTTTTCAAACATCAAATAGATCTTTTAGAGCAGCTCTGACTCTGTTTTATGAAGTTTTGAGAAGTTCATTTAAGTTTAAATCTAGCTAAATCAGTCTTCGGTGTCAAATGTAGTAAGCTGTTAGGTCATGTCATATCTCGTACAAGGATTGCGATCGATCCAGACAAGGTTAAAGTGGTTCTACAAGTACTAGTGCCACATACTCCTAAAGAGGCACTTTTCTTTCTAGGATAGATTTGATGGCATGAGTGCCACTTACATTACTTGGCTCATATTGCGTTTAATGGCCTTGCCCATGTAAAACCTATAGAATTTAAATGGACCCTAGAGTGTGATATGGCTTTATGTTAGCAGCAGACAAGGGAGTCAACGACGATCTGGCAAGTAGGCCAATAATTTTCTTCATGAAGAAGCAAGTACGAGCATTCACGCAGATCTAGCACTAAGGCAACCTTTAATTTTTCAACACCCTTACACCAATTAAAAGTGATTCTCATCACTAACAACCCCTGTAAATACCATTTCATATTTTTGTAGCTCCATTTTGTGCAAGCCGAGGAGTCCTTGAGCTTGAGGAGCCTTAGAAGTAGTTGCTTACCAATTTTCGTATTTTTTAGATCTCGTTTGAGCCCTCAAATAAGCCCTGGAACCTAATTTTTAACTAGGCCGGACACTAGGTCCGAACAGGGCCAAAGCTAGTCAAAAACTATAAAAGGAGCTAGAGAGCTCATTTTTGGGGGTAGATTGTAATTGAAACGAACTTGTAAGAGCTTTTTGAAAGTAATCTAAGAACTCCATTGCTTCTCACTCTTTGTCTTGCCGTGTGTGCGCGTGTGTGTGTATGTGTGTGCATGTTTGTGTGCTTCTCACTCACGCACTTGTGCCTCCACTTGCTCGAGGTCTTCATACCATCCTCACGTCTTCCCGGATTGACATTAAAGGAGGTGCTACTCATCACTGAGCTACACCAAATTTTGGCGCCGTTGCCGGGGATCGAGCTTTGAGGACGAGCGTGTGATGGTAAGACGTAGAGTTGACGCGTTGGAGTTGTAGGTATTTGCTTCACTTTCATCTATTTTCTTGTTTTGTCTTCACCATCTTCATCACCATCATCATCATCACCATCTCCCACCTCCATCTCCATCATCGCGAAAATTTCTGTTTTTTGATCATATCACCATCTCCACCTCATTTCCTTCATTCTACTTGTGAGAGAGAGCGAGAGAGCGATATTGCTTGCACTGTTTTTTGCATGTTTATTGTGTTTCTTGCAGGTATCATCATCATCATCCCCTCCAGCACGCTGCGCAGGTACGAAACTCGTCGAATCTGTCTCACGGTCGCCAGCCTCTGTCGATCGCGATCGACAGAAAATTCGATCATTTGGTAAAACAAAGTGCACCACTAGCACAAGCATGATGAGCACATCCCAAATCACCTAAAACAGTAGAAAAATTCCGTGTTTTTCTGTCAATCGCGACCGACAGCCTCTGTCAATCGCGATCGACAGGCCCTGTCAATCGCGATCGACAGACTTCACGACTGACAGCCTGCCACGTAGGATCCTGTCAATCGCGATTGACACCGTCAATCGCGATCGACAGACACGATCGACACCTCTGTCAATCGCGAGTGACACCGTCAATCGCAATTGACTGAAATTCAACGATTGATTGACTTTTGCGCGTAGCCATGTGTCCATCGCGACTGATAGGCCCCCGATTGACTGAAATTTCGGCGAAAAATCCGGAAAACGAGTCAATCGCGATTGATACCGTCGATCGCGATTGACAGCCACGATCGACTCTGTCGATCGCGATTGACACTGTCCATCGCGATTGACAGGCCCGACGGACACCTCTGTCAATCGCGATTGACAGACCTGTCGATCGCGATTGACAGGCTTTTCGGCCAAAAATTAGGGTTTTATTTTTGTTCAAAATTGGGATAATTTTGGGGCAAAATAGTCAATCCATTAGCACTTTGGAGGTTCCTACACTTGTGATTGGGAGAAAATCCTAGGATCCGTCAGCCAGATTGAATCCTGTTTTAAACCCCTAAACCCTGAACAGACATAACTCCCTCATACGAAATCCGTTTGCGGTGATTCTTGTTTTGTTGGAAAGCTCGTGGGGAGCACAACCAAAACATCGACTGGTTATAGTTAAATTGAGATCGGGATTATTAGATAGGGTATTTTGAAAGTGACCATACCCAGGGGGAACAAAATTCAGGGATCTTTAGAGTTGTGTCCAAAAAGTCATAATGCAAATTGGTGAAATGTTACATGAATGAAAGTGATTGGTTCAGTCTTTTGATTTGAAGTCTTGAGCTAACAGTGGGCCTTTCACAGATCTATTGACAGCATCGAAAGGCGTTCTAAGCAAGTGTAAGTGCAAGCTTGGGAACACGCGTCCTGAGCATACTAGGGCATCAACACAAGGAAAGGAACTCAAGGTTGGAATGCTCTCAACTCCCTCTGTCATTTTCTAGCTCAGGTTAAGTACAAATAGTGCTAGAAGTAAGTCAGGACAACTATAGGCAGGTATCAAGTTGAAGACTACCTAAAAACTCAAGTTCAAGCTAAAAACCTAATCTCTTTGTGATGCGATGACCATAAAGAAAAGAATCTAACGTGGAACGATCAACCTAAAAGTACGAAGAACATTCAAGTATTCCTGGCGACGTAATATCAGACAAGACCTTAAACACGATAAATAACTAAAAAGAATCAAGCGACTGATACCAATTGATCGGCAACGAGGTTGTACCCTGGGACAAATTGGGATAATCAGTTAGGCATATGAACCTTAGATCAGGGCGACATCTAGTGAGGGAGAGACAAAGCCTTAGGTCTTCAGAGGCTAGTGTTAATCACACTGCTAGGTCTTGGGCCCAGCAGTTGAGCCACCACTCATACTACCCTAGCTCTGAGATGAGTGAATCAGAGATGTCTCAAGGTATGGAGAGACCTACGGGAAGTTCAGGAGTGCCATACCTGCACAGGGTAGAAGGTGTAAGACAATAGTTACGCAATATAACACAGGAGCAATAGCAGAGAAGATAACAGATATAGGAGAATCTCAACAATTTTCTACTAGCAGCAAGTACAAAGATGATGGCGTTGTCCACCCGTGCGCTCTCAAGGTAGAGCTTAAATGGTGATCTAGACAACTCTAGATAGGGAGATACAAGGTAGAGGTATGCTGGCTCAACTCGGGTGTCTTAGGTAGTGCAGAAGTCATGTATATATAGGATCATGGGTGTCCTGCCATGGACGGCAATACATGGGCGGTAGAGCGTGGGCGGCCACCGCCCGCGTAATTGCCATACACGGCTTAGACTGGTTGAACCGACCTAACAAATATAAATGATTTCTGACTCCGACAGGGAATATTCCATGGGTAACTCCCTGGTAACTCCCTTTCCTTATAATATCTTACATGGTCCAATATGACCTTCATCCAACATTCAAGTTGGGATTCCCATCAGTTGGGTAATGCACGCTTGGCTTCTCCTCATAAAGGGGGCCTTACAAAATGTGCATACAATCATGAGGGGTAGACATTGATCATATACTAACAGAAGGCCCTTACAAAACACAGTTGGAATACCTTAGGACCAACCGATTAGGTGCTAGCATCTATGAGGACGGTCTAGGAAGATCCGTGGTCCAGATTAAGAATCCTGATAAATCCATTGGACTAGAGCGCCCAGCTGTCAAGTTTGAAAACGGAGCATACTTGGACAAAGAAGGAACCATATACGTAGTCACCAGTCACCCAGATAGGACTGATGAATTTGGGAACGTGGTCCCAGAATCGGACTTAGATGACCTAGAGCAAGGAAACATGGGAGTAGAACCGAGGACCCCTCGAGGGAAATCTGTTCTTACGAGGATTATCACACCGGAGTGGATTCCCCAGGATAATAAGAGCATAGATTTGCTCCTCAATCGAGAGACTGACGAAGCCTTTTGGAGGTACAAACCTGATCGGCTAACTGATATAGGAGCAATCATGATCTATGAGTTTAAGGATCCTGATAGCCCAGGCAGAGTGACCTACTTAGATCACGCTTCGGAGAGGATCTTTGTGGTGACAGAAAATGATAGGCATGCTTACACTTGGAAGGGTGAATTCATTTTTCCCTAACCAAGATCGAATGTATCCTATGGTCACCCTGGAGCTGGAACATCCCAAGCTCATGGAATGCAAAGAGACAGACATAGAGAAAGGCCGGAAGTAAGCTTTGCCACCCCAGGGGGCAGAGAAAGAACGAGGATGGAAACAAATAGAGTAGAGCCTGAGGTACTTAGAGCTCACAGGAATCAAAGAAATGCAGATGAGTTCCCTCTACCACGACCTAGAGAACACACAAGGACTTTGAGACCAACTCAGCTAGTTAAGTCCATGAAGAACTACTTCGATGGCACTGGAGATCCATACGATCATGTGGCTGAGTTTAGACAAGTCCTGAGAGCTGAACAAGTGGAGGATCTTTTCACGCAGTATAATGCCTTTGGTCTAACCCTTCAGAACACTGCCCTGACATGGTTTCAGCCACTAAATGAAAGGCAGTTCAGGAGCATAGACCAACTCCTAGAAGCTTTCATTATTGAATTCTCTAAGAGTGGCATAAGACATAATACTTCCTCATTGATTCACAGCTTCAAGCAAACCCCTCAAGAGACCGTGAGACTTGCAGGAAGGAGATTTAGGCAATATCTTGAAAGATGCCCTGTTTCGGAGCTACCCACACCAGCCAAGCAAGTGGCTTTATTCTTGGATGGATTGCTAAGTACCAAATTGAGATCTTATGTGTACTTGAAGGACCCTAGGACCATAGAAGAGTGTGTACGCATGTGCATTGATATTGAGGATAACCTAGGGGAGGAGTTAGAGCTGTCCAAAATCTACAAAGATTCTGATGGTGCCTCTAGCCTCTCTTCCATGCAATCCACATCAATTGAGGAACTTGCAGAGAAGGTAGCTCAAAAACTAGGTGTCTCTAGCAAACAAATTCCGAGATTTGCCCTAGTTAAGCGGTGTTACACTTGTGGCGGTGACCATATGGCAAATGTATGTCCCATTATGGCCCAACCCCAGGCGAATCCTAGTAGCCAGTACTGCACCATAGAGCGCAGGTACACAAACCACACTGCACAAGACTGCCCATATAACAAACAAACTGTTAGGCAAACTTACCCTCAGCCATATCCACAACAGGGTAGATACCAGAATCAGTACTCACCACAACAATACAACAGACCACAGCAAACTTATCAGCCACCTTATCAAGGGCAGCAGAGACCTCAACCAGTCCTAGTACAGCAACCCCCTGCTCCAACCAACTTGATCCCTGTAAAGTATGCAGCTGCAGAAGAGAACCTGAATAGAGCTATAGTCCCCGTCACACCATTGCTTTCAGAAAGTGATCCCAGTGATCATAGCTTCGATTCCACACATGTCGATAGTCCCCAGGCTTACTACATGCAGTCTCCTGAACATGGTGAGTCTTACTATAGTGAAGAGCCAAATGAACCTAGTTGGGAATCAGATTACACAAATGTCATGTATGCAAATCCCAACCCTAGACCCCAACCTAGGCAGGTAAGACCCCCATTCCCTAGAGGACCATGTTACAGATGTCAAGGAGATCATCTCATTCGTGACTGTCCCTTGCCTCCACCTACCCAATCCCAGTCAGTAACGATCCAATGCTATTGTCAGGAGTGTGGAAAAGAGCATCTCTTGCGAGATTGCCCAAAGAACCCCAATAATATGCCAAAAATCACTCCTATCAACGTGGTTGGGTTAGTGCTAGACTCCACAGGGAGCGTGACGTCCACTGCACCAGTACAGGTAGTCACTAGAGCTCAAGCATTGCAGCAAAACCAAGCGGTAGGTCAGGAAAAGAGCCCAGAAGCTAGTGAAACGGAGAGCATAACCAAGAAGAGAACTAGAGCCTGGAGAGATAGTCCGGAAAGAATGAAAAGACAATGGGCTAAAAAGATGAGTGAACTTGAGGAAAGCATAAGAGAAACCAAAGCCAAGATAACTGAACTCACATCTCAAACTCCCTCTCACACTACCCCACCACCACCATTCCCATCGCCATCCGAACCGCCACCTTCCGACCCACCTCATACAATCCCACCACCCCCTAGAGCAGGATCAATATTAGCTGATCCCACTCCTGAAGATATAGACATGATGCTTAAAGCATATCAGGCCAGAATCCAAGAAGGGCCAAATGTAACGGATCATGACAAGTGCTACCCTAGAGCTGACCTAGAGATAGAAAGAACCAAGCTTTGCGCGAAAATGGTCGCATTGGCTCAGACTATGTTTGAAGCCAGTCGCCTTTTCAATTACTCGGGCTCAGCCAAGACGCAATTACACTTGGATGGACTTCTAGAGAAGTTAGAGGGCATAATTGCAAGATCTGCCAAGGAAGAAAAAAATCAAGGAAGGGATAAAGCAAGCAAAAACATGACCCATCCCCCATCGGAAGTTTATGTGCCCAGTTCCACTGAACCAGACAACCCCCCTTCACTAGAAAGAGTGGAGAATCTAATGGCACAATCACAAAAGGAACTCGCCCCTCAACACCATGACAAGGCTAGTGTAAGAGCAGGTCTTCCTACCCAGAAAGCCTATGTGCCAAAAGCTTATGTGCCTGAAGCTTATGTGCCTAACTCTACGGAGCCAGACACCTCATCTTCTATGAATCGATTCACACCAGAATTCCTACGAGAGATTCAAGAAGACAAATGGGCTAAAGAGAGTGAAATCCCTCCCCCTATCGAACTTGTGGATGATGCACACGATCAATTCCCACAAGACATCCCATCCATTTATGGGGAGCAGGAGAGCACCCAATCTCAAGAAAGATTAGACTTCGAGTCTAATTCTTTACAGGAATTACCCCACTTCACAGGCCCCTGGGAAGCTAAGTCTACTTGTATGAGAGCACCCACGGTCATGGTACGAAATGAGGACTCAGTCTTACCTAGGAACACAGAGGTGGTGAAAAACACTAAAGTGCAGTGCAATCTCAAGTTAGAAGAGCTACTCAAGGTTAGACTTGAATTATGGAAACATGTAGCCAATTAAGTGCCCGAGATGGCAAAACCTCGTTCCCAGGTAGGATCACATAGGACAGTGCCAGAAATACCCTTGGATAAGATAGGAGATATGTGTGAAGGTGAAGAAGGGAACACCTATCTTCCCATTACCTACCAGGAGTACACTACCAAGGCAATTTTAGACTCAGGTGCAGGAGTTGCAATTGCCACCACTTCCCTATGGAAGCGTTGGGGCAAGCCAGCACTCAGGCCAACGAGAATGAAATTGCAGATGGCCGATGGTCATATTGAGAGACCCTTAGGATTGCTAGAAGGAATAACTCTCACCACCTGTGGTGTCGAGTTTGAGCATACATTTGCTATATGTGACTTCAGCAAGAACCATGCCTATGAAATGATCTTGGGACGACCTTTTATGCGACAGTTGCAAGTGGTACAGGATTGGGGAACCAATTCTTTGTACCTGCAACACTTGGGTGTTACGACCAAAGTGAATCTCAAGGATTACTCTCATAGAGATGTCCCTCCTATTCAATGGAATCCCATCCATAGAGCCAAAGATGATACAGAATCTGTGCATTCCATAGGGTCAGGATCCTCTTCGATGCATGAAGACACCCACTTATGGATGTGCAAAGTAGCAGTAGACGAAGAGAAGAGAGAGAAAGCCAGAGAGGTAGGTGCAAAAGAAAACCATAGATCTATTCAAGACCCAGCCTATGCACCTGTAGTTTTTCCAGACGAAGAATTTGAACCTCACGGCTGGGCAGAAATTTTAGCCACCATGGATGTAGCCATCAACGAGGAACAATGGACACCTCACTGTGATGAGGATGGCTATGACATTTCAGTCTTCTCCATAGATCCAATCATGGGAGAGGCGGTTCTAGAAGAATGCGAACCTAGCCCTGATGCATTTGAGGATGCAAGTGACTCCGATTTAGAGTCAATCATTATGGACCCACCATTTGCATCAGATGAAGAATACTTCCATGAAGTAGAATTTCAACCCCAGAGGCATGGAGAGCTTACAAATGATGTAAGATTAGCAACACATGTGACCCCGAAGGAAGAAGGAAAGAAACGAAAGAAGAGAGAAGTCTCACCAGAAGAGGAAGAATCTTTGTTTGAGGTCCCAGAAAACTTTAAGAAGTATGAGATAGACGACATGAGAGTCATGATAAGGATGCCTAAACGAGAGGCACAACCCGGAGAGGCCTATGATAACAAAGAAACCACCAAGAAAATAGTAGTGGCTCTAGAAGAAGGAGAGGAGAGATGCACGTACATAGGCCATGACCTAACAGAGCAAGAAGAGCATGTGTTAATTGCCTTGCTAAGAGAATACAGGGATGTATTCGCTTGGAGTTACAAGGATTTGAAAGGTGTTGACCCTGACATATGCTCACACACTATCCCCATGACCTCAGATGCTAAACCCTCTAAGCAAAAGCCCTACACATATAACGATAATTACGCTGCCAAGATCAAAGAGGAGATAGATAGACTGGTCGAAGCTGGATTTATCTATGAAATTGAGCACACCGAGTGGGTATCCCCCATTGTAGTGGTGCCCAAGAAGAATGGCAAGCTGCGTGTATGCATTAACTTGAAGAAGGTTAATGCAGCCACAATTCGAGATAACTATCCGCTTCCCATCACAGAACATCTCTTAGAACGAGTAGCAGGTAAGGAAGTGTACAGCTTCCTTGATGGATTTTCGGGCTACAATCAAGTAGCCATAGCTCCAGAAGATCAACATAAAACAGCTTTTGCCACAAAGTGGGGTATATTTGCCTTTCGTGTAATGCCATTTGGGCTTACCAATGCACCAGCTACCTTCCAGAGATTAAGGTGCCATGTATTTAAAGAATTCCTGAGGAAGAATTTAGAAGTCTATGTTGATGATCTTTGTGCTCATTCCAATATTAGACAAACCCATATTCCTGAACTCAGACAAATCTTTGACAAATGTAGAGAATATCAAGTGTGCCTAAACCCAGAAAAGTGCGTTTTCATGGTCAGGCAAGGCAAGATTCTAGGACACATAGTGTCAAAGAATGGCATATCTACTGACGAAGAGAAAGTGAGAGCTATAGCAGAGCTACCTAGGCCAAGGAATGTCAAGGAAGTACAAGCTTTCATGGGACATTGTGGTTACTACCGTCGGTTTATACACATGTATGCCATCATAGCAAAGCCTCTGTATGGACTTTTGACCAACTTTGAGTGGACTGACGAATGCGAGAACTCCTTCCAGGAGCTTAAACGGCGATTATGTTCAGCACCAATCTTAACCACACCGGATTGGAATAAGCCTTTCCATGTTCATGTGGATGCATCCAATTATGCTATTGGATGTGTACTCGCACAACCTACTGGTGAAGGTAATATGGATCTTCCAATTGCCTATGCCAGTAGACAATTGAATGCAGCTGAACGAAATTATACCACTACAGAGAGAGAAGGCTTAGGCATGGTATATACAGTCAAGAAATTTAGACACTATTTGCTTGCAAATAAGTTTAAATTTTTTACTGATCACCAAGCATTGTTATATCTCGTGAACAAGCCATGTAATACAGGAAGATTAGTAAGATGGTTTCTCTTACTAATGGAATATGATTTCGAGGTTGT
Organism: Ceratopteris richardii; assembly: GCA_020310875.1. Taxonomy (NCBI): domain Eukaryota; kingdom Viridiplantae; phylum Streptophyta; class Polypodiopsida; order Polypodiales; family Pteridaceae; genus Ceratopteris; species Ceratopteris richardii. Next base: position 107,613,713 of record CM035441.1, on the reverse strand, counting down.
GGTAAGGAAAGGGAGGACTCATTTGAGAGCTGATCATCTTTCTAGGCTCACATCTGGAGAAGCCCCACAAGGAGTATCAGATGACCTTCCTGATGCTTACTTGTTTAACTTGGAAGTGGTACCGCAGTGGGCTAAGCCATTAGTGCCAGTGTTGACGTACGGACCTAACCATCCAGTAGTAAACACACAGAATAGAGAGGTTGTGAAAGCCCAAAAGTACCACATCATGGCAGGAAGTATGTACAAGCACACAGATCAAGGAACCTTGGCTTGTTGTGTGGAAGAGGATGAGTACGCTAAATGGTTGCAACTAGCACATGTAGGTGCATTAGAGCAACACTACTCAAAACAACGAACCCTACAGACACTAAGGAGACTCGGAGTGCATTGGCCAACTATGGAAGCGGATGTCCAAAAGTTGTGCAAGGAATGTCCAATCTGTCGCACTAAACCACCTGTGGAACACGCCACTCTTTATCAAGTGTCCATAGTGCCAGATTGGAGTGAACCGCTAGTATCCTTCCTGAGGAAGAAAACATTCCCCCCAGATATGACCTTGGCTAGAAAAAGGAGTTTAGAACAAGAAGCCCAGGATTACTCACTCATTGGTGATAATCTATACAAGCGTGGTAAAGATGGTTACCTGAGACTATGTGTCCATGAGAGTGAGTATCTCAAGATCTTGGACACTGCTCACCAAGGTGTAGCAGGAGGACACTTTGGACCAGATCGGGTGATCAAGGCAATACTATTTGCGGGCTTCTGGTGGCCAACCCTTCACATGGATGCACATGCCTATGTGAAACGGTGTGATGTCTGTCAGCGAACCCAGTATCCTATACGTAAAGATGAGATGCCACTGAAACCTATGATGGGTGGACGTGCATTCTCTAAGTGGGGAATAGACTTTGTGGGTCCTATTAATCCCCCAGCTAAGGGTTCCCATGCAGAATATATCATTGTTGCGACGGACTATCTAACAAAGTGGGTAGAGGTAAAAGCCACAATGAAGAACGATGCTCAAACAACTGCTAAATTCTTGTTTGAGAATGTATTCACAAGATACGGGCTACCTATAGAGTTAGTAAGTGATAGAGGCACTCACTTCTTGAATGAAGTTATTGAAAATCTGCTCCAAGAATTCTTGGTAGTGCATAAGAAATCTGCCCCCTATCACCCTCAAGCTAATGGACAAGCCGAAAGCACCAACAAGATCTTATGCAATGTACTGACAAAATTAGTAAACACTAAACGCTCTGATTGGGACAAACAGCTACACCATGCTGTTTGGGCATACCGAGTCGCCTACAAAACGGTACTCCAAGCCACCCCCTTTCAGATGGTATTTGGCCAAAACGCGGTGCTACCCTTGGACTTCTTGATACCTACATTGAAGGTAGCACAAGAGCACGAATGGACGGGTCATGAACTCTCCTCTAGACTTTTTGACCTTGAACGATTAGGAGAAACGAGACTGAGAGCAGCTGCAGGGATATATGCAGCTAAGAAGAGACAGAAGGCATACTTTGATGCCCATGTGAAGGATAAGGGCTTGAAAGCGGGAGATCTAGTTTTAGTCTACACATTGAAACAACATGCAAGGAAGCTAGAGAAGAGAGGCTACGGACCTATGATCATCAATAGGATCTCAACAAGTGGAGCAGTGCAACTAGCCACATTAGAAGGCGATGTTCTCCCAATTTATATCAGCGGATGCAGAGTCAAGTTGTATCAGGAACCCCTCACAGAAGAAATGCTAAGCCGACTCAACACTGCTAAGAAACGCAAAGAGGAGGAGAAACGAATTCGAGAAGAAGCTCAAGCGGAAGCCTTAGAGCGCATAAGGAGAATGAAATTAAGAAGACAAGGTAGAGAGCTCCCTAGGCAAGATGCATATGCAGATCAAGGATATGACGTAGCTATGCGTGAAGTTTCAGGTGTGAGCTCACAGAGGGTAACTGATCGACGTCCTTTCATAACCTTAGATATAGGACAAGGAAAGAGTGCAAGGACTGTAAGAGCCTTGATTGACTCAGGCGCAGCCACTAGTGCTGTTAAATCGTCTTACTGTCAAGAGTTGCAGTTAACTGTCAATCCTGTGGAAGCATATCTCATAGGATTGGGAGGCGTGGAAACCCCTTGCATGGGCGAGGTGGAACTTCCCCTCTATATTCATGATGAGGCAATGACAGTTAAAGTGCTAGTATGCCAAGACGAGGACCTCACGGAACCCCTTGTCCTGGGTCAAGACTGGATTTATGACCAAGCAGTCAACTTAAACCTAAGAAGTGGACTTCTTCAGGTATGGGTGAATCAAACTAGAATTACAATTGAGTTAAATAATGGAGCACTCAAGGAACTAGGAAAGGCACAGACTCCTGGTCCCTCCAGGGGTGCACATGAAGCTGACCATGCTGTTCTTGTCCAAGGCTATGTGATGCAGAAGAATGAAGATCTCGAAAAAGGAGTCAGAACCACAACGGAACTCCCTTCTTTTCCAAAGGCCAGAGGGAAGCAGCAACCAAAGGTGGATCAAAGGCAGAAGAAGCAGAGTACTACCTATGTCGGAGATCAAAAGTACCTGCACAGCAAAATGTCTCAGCTAGTGAAACAAGTGTGGGTGCGGAAAGGAGAACACCCGGTTGCACTCAAGCCAACCACATGGGAAAAGCCTCTTATTAGTAACCAACAACACGACACCAATAAGGAGTCTTTCAGAGGTTCTTCTGCTAACGTGAAGTCGATTTGGGTACCCAAGAAGTCGATGAAGGCTGGCCCACAATCAAGACAAATTTGGGTGCCTAAGGCTTTTTTGCGGGCTCAAATAGCTACACCAAGGCCCATGAGCACGAACATAATCGCTTGTAAATGGGTCCCTAAAAGGCCTCATTTTCAAGCCGACACACCTATAAAGCTCTCGAGAGCCTCTACGAAACCAAGAGCAAAACCCATCCACTGCATTTGGCAGCCTAAGACTTGTAACAAACCCCCGGACCCCAATTGTAAATCCATGATAACCTACTAACCCCATCACTATCACACTACATCATTCCACTTAGCTCTTAGGTGCACTGAACTCCTAACCACACACACACTCACACCGAGCACTTACTAACCCATCAATCTCTCCCAACCCTCGTGTTAATGTTGTAATGGGAACAACAACGGTTCTCTCTTGTCCTGTACAATGTTAACACTAGTTTCTATATTCTCAGAGAGACAGGAAGCAAGAAGTAACATGGCCGATACGGTAGGTACCAGCTCCCAGGCAGGCACCAGCCCCCAAGTTGTGGACATTGAAAGCCTTCCGGTCGAGGAGGAATTAAAGGAACGACCAGCGGCATTAAGGGCATTACATGCCATACTGATTCAGAATCCTCCACAGGGTCACACTATGCCGGTGGGCAAAACCTCACACTGGTTCAGTGATGTGGCGGGACCTCTGGGCGAAGGCACATACATGTGGGAGTCCGAGGTAGAATTCAATGGGCGATGGGGCAGATACCACTTCTTTACCAGAGAGTTTGAAAAGCTACAGAATAACGAAGGATTGAAGCCGATATGGAAGAAGGCTGGGCTCTATGATTATTTCAAGTTCCAACTACCAAAGCCCGATTTTCTAAGGTGCTCATACTTGATTAGCACCCTCACTCCAAGCAAAGACAAAAAAGGATACAGCTCCTTTGTACTCCCATCACTCACAAGGGGCAATGAGCCGAAGCGTTTCCGCTTGACTATCAACTTGGTAAGAGAAGCTCTCGACATGAACGGAATGCACATTCCTACAGAGAAAGAGACTATGGTCCCCGATAATATGAAGAACAGGAATCTGACAAAATTAAAGGACATGGTCTCGATGACTCCCACGATCGCCATCCATTTACGTATGGTCATGCAACATTTCGCATTTCCCGCACAAGATAGGTTCACAATGCCTCCCAAGAAGATCTGGTTTTGCCTCTACTTAGCGGATGCCTTTGATTTGACAATCAACATGCCCCACTGGATTATAGACCAGATTCATATGGCTCATCAAAGATGGTACAAGAAGCAAAAATCTGTACTCTATGGATGTTGTGCGCTTACCAGAATCGTGTATAGATGTCTCGCTTACGATGTACCGGTGCAAAGGGCTCTCATTTGGTCCAGAGCACAGGAGTTTCAACGCAGATTGTCAGCCGTCGGACCCCCCTCAAAGAAGATGAGAGGCACCGTACAGATGCCTTGTGCACAACCACGCGGTGCAACCCTAACACCAGAAGCAACTCCAAGGCTTCCTCGAAGAGTGCAACCATTTACTATCCGATTACCCAGGCACAGCACAGATGGCCCTAACCTTGTGTTTCCACCAGTGCCTACTGATCTGGAATTTCCTCACGGATTTACTTTGGAAGATCTCACGGATGAAGAAGTGGCTAGAATTATTGAAGCTATTAATGCGGAAGTCGAGGCAGAGCAGGGTAGTGGACAACAAACGGCTACACAACAACCCCAGACGCGACAACCAGAAGTGGTAGAAGTGGAAGATGAAGAAGAAGGAGACCAAGAGGATGAACAAGAAGGATTTTCTGATGAAGGGGCGCATGACTATGAGCAAGAAGTTATACAGGAGCTAGAGGGTGCCCCAGCATATACCAAGGAGTTGAAAAAGCTCTATGATACCATCAACAGGGTCCAACAACAACATAAGTTATCCCTTGCAGCAGGAAAGGCTATCATGCACCAAATCCTTGAGGAGGAAGGAGTTGACGAACAGTATCGTGCCACACTAGATATGATCTCTGATGCCCTAGGAGTACCTGAGGCAGTGCAGACGGCCTTGGCACAATCACACAGAATGGAAAGAAGATACGGAAGACGTCCCCCACGAGCAGGGAAACAAATGAATGTATTAGGATCAGGACCACAAGGCACCCCCACAACCACGGGCACTGCACACACCGCTCACGACACCGAGGAAGCCCATATATCAAGTGCACCTCCATCACCTCCCTTACCACCTTCGCCTCCCTCTCCACCACATTCACCTCCCATTACCAATGCAACAACCACCGTTACCGCCTCCGAGCCCACTGCCATGACTGAAGCACAAACCGCCAATCAACCCACACACCCTCTCAACACCTCCCGTGTAAACACCTCCACTAACACTGTAACCCTAACGGCAGCTACTGACATCCCCATTCCCCCACTCACACTTTCGGGCAGTTCACATCCACAACTGCACACACCACTGTACACATTCACCACAATCACTGCACCCACAATTCCACTATTCACAATCACTCCCACTACTGCTTACACCACGGATTTTATGGACATATCACCTTCCACCGCACCTCTCCCTCCCCCCATACCACCACAATCTCCCATTCCCCCACCACCCACTTCACCATTTTCCAGCACTGCATTCACACTTCCCTTCCCCTTTCCCTTCCCCTCTGCACATCACACCCTCCCTGCATCCATCCCCATTAATAATGTATTCAATAATATGTATCAGTGCATGTCTCAGTTACAACAACACTATCAGCACCTCGATGCTCAGCATACAAGCTTGTTCAGGAGACATGAGGAGTTACAAGGAAGATTCATTGATTTAGAGAAAGAAAAGCATCTGTTACAACAGCAGTTTAGTGCATTGCAAGAACAACATGAGCAACTTGTGGCAAATCCACCGCAGCCCGATGCAGAAGAAAGACAACATATGGATGATTTGCTACACTCACAAATCACAGAGAACCTCAAGCTCCGCCGCAACATGGCTCTATTACGGAAGCATATGTCTGCAGCCCTAGAAGAAAATAGACGGCTTCAGACACAAAATGAAGAGAACTTGGAGTTAGCCATGGAAGGTTCCCCACAGGAAATTGACCCGGAGAGATTTAAGGCTATTCCCTCGGACAATATGCAGATCATATTGGAAACCCATGCGGATCTCCTCGAAGCCCATGCAGCCTTAGAAAAGGAAAGAGACCAACTACGAAGGCAATTGGCAGCTCAACCAGCACCACCCAAAGAAGTCCCAACCACAGCTGACACAGCTGACGAAGTAGCAGCGCTCAAAGCACAACTCGAAGAATTGCAAAAGAAAGTGCTTGTATATGAACGACAACCCTCCCCCTTGGCAGAACCAGAACCTGAAGACCTAGTGCCAATCGAAGTAGAGGAAACTTTTGAGGACCCGTACGTTCCGATGCCAGCACCTGGAGGCAAGCAGATAGCAGAGAGCATGGACACCCTGGAAATAGAGGCTCCGGAATGGATGCAGAAATTGGAAAAAGTGGCCACAACACATGATGATAGGGTGGCAGTCCAGATAGCATCGATGTCACGCTTAGAAGAGGTGGTCATAAAATCGGACTATTTTAGGAACCTCTCTCATCACAGGTGGATTGGCACCTCCGACGACCTGTATGTTCCTTTTTGCGTCTTGATGGCGGACTATAATGCTGAAATCAAGCACCACACCTCACGGGAACCAACCTCTGCTACACAGTTTGCACCCGACGATATCCCAGAAAGTGCCAAGCAGGGGAATATTCGCCAACCAACTTGGAGGATTCGACTTCTTGAAACCTATCCGGAAATGAATCGCACTTGGAATAACATGCCCCTATATATAAAGTACAATCCCTGCTACTGTCCTGTTTTCAGAAGAAGGTCGTGGCCGGAATACACAAAGATGGTGCTGACAACCAAAGGCTGCGAAAAGTGGCTCAACTATGTCTACTTGGCACCACCTAAAGGTCAACCTACTGTAGGGTACATGATATCGACAATTCGGCATTGGGGCGTCAGGTTCAAAAACATACCAGATGTCATGACACAGATGTGTCTTAAAATTTTTGAACTCATGATAGTCACCTTCCGGACTTTCAAGAACGTTAAGGAGCCTCATCTCTCTGCGCTCGGATTCAATGAAGGCAATCAGGATCTGGTTTACGACATGAGCACAACGCCCTCCATTAATGTTGTCTATGCATGGCATGCCCGCATAAAGTACCTACCGGCCTGCTTCAAACAAACATTTGAAGAGATGTTTGTCACCGGGTTCTGGGAATATCACTCAGAGATCTTCATTCCCAGGCCCTCACATTTATTACAATTGTTTGCAGTGGAACAAGCTCTCCACTCAGAAAAGTTACGAATGCCACATCCAGAGGTTCCCGGGCCGGTAGATTGGGATGCTCTACTAACCGATTTGGCCAAAGGATTGAGGATTGCCGAACATCACTTAGCGCAAGATGTTGTCGAATACTACATTCAACGACCCTCCCAACAAGGGTCTGTCAGGGACGACAGACGCGAGAGAGGGGGGAGTGTTAGCAGCAGACAAGGGAGTCAACGACGATCTGGCAAGTAGGCCAATAATTTTCTTCATGAAGAAGCAAGTACGAGCATTCACGCAGATCTAGCACTAAGGCAACCTTTAATTTTTCAACACCCTTACACCAATTAAAAGTGATTCTCATCACTAACAACCCCTGTAAATACCATTTCATATTTTTGTAGCTCCATTTTGTGCAAGCCGAGGAGTCCTCGAGCTTGAGGAGCCTTAGAAGTAGTTGCTTACCAATTTTCGTATTTTTTAGATCTCGTTTGAGCCCTCAAATAAGCCCTCGAACCTAATTTTTAACTAGGCCGGACACTAGGTCCGAACAGGGCCAAAGCTAGTCAAAAACTATAAAAGGAGCTAGAGAGCTCATTTTTGGGGGTAGATTGTAATTGAAACGAACTTGTAAGAGCTTTTTGAAAGTAATCTAAGAACTCCATTGCTTCTCACTCTTTGTCTTGCCGTGTGTGCGCGTGTGTGTGTATGTGTGTGCATGTTTGTGTGCTTCTCACTCACGCACTTGTGCCTCCACTTGCTCGAGGTCTTCATACCATCCTCACGTCTTCCCGGATTGACATTAAAGGAGGTGCTACTCATCACTGAGCTACACTTTACTCACGCAAGCACCTGTCCTTCAAGCTCTAGATTTGTCTCAACCTTTCCATGTATTTGTAGATGCTTTTGCTATTGCTATAGGAGGTTTTTTAGTCCAAAAGATGGGAAGATCATGGTTTTGCCCGATTTATTATGCGAGTCGATGATTGACCACTATAGAGAAAAATTATTCCATAACTAGACAAGAGTGCCTCAGAATCATTTTTTCTATTAAAAATTTTCAGCATTATTTATTTGGCCATACATTTACTTTTCATGTTGACCATTTTGCACTACTCTATCTAGTTAAGCAGCAGAATTTTGTTGGGCAATCAGCTCGATGAGTCCTCGTAGTACAGAAATTTGAATATGATGTAGTGCATTGCCCTAGCTATTCGCATATTATTGCTCACTTCTTGTCTTGATTAGATAATGGTGAACCATCAGATGGAGTGGATGACTCCTTTCCTGATGAAAATTTATTCCATGTTGCAAATGAGATTGAGCCAGACTTAGGTACTTTGACTTGGGATGAGGAAATGCTCTCCTTTATGGCAACTAGTGTTCCTCCCTCTCATTTACGGCCCACAACAAGGAAGAAGCTAGCATTTTGCAACCATACATTTACCATTATTCTGGACCAATTGTATTAGAAGGATCTTATGGGCATTTGGTTGTGTTGTGTGCAACCTCGTGAAGTTCCTGCCATGATCAATGGAAGTTCCTTCTAGATTTTTTGGTGGCCATCAAGGTACGAAGTTAACGGTTCACAAAATATTACATAGTGGATTATGATGGCCTACCATGCATAAGGACGTCCATAGGTATTGTTCAAGGAGGTGGTGGATAGATTCCAAAGATGAAGTGGTGCTGCAAAACGTGCTTCACACCAGCCACAAACAAGTTGTGAAGAGTGTAGTAGACCACTTGAGCTTCCTAATGATCACAAATAATCACCTATCTGATTTGGAGTATGATCCTCTAATCAATGGATCGAAATAGATGACTAGAAGGTTCAACCAAGAGCTTAGACTTGCGATTTTGGTCTCTGCACATGCTTAGTAAAATGAGCAATGCTCTCAATCTATTGGCAATTAGATAAATTACTTTTGGGGGTATCTAATTAACTTAGATAGCTACCAATCATCATTTATTTAATAAAAAAGATCAACTGTACACTGAGAGTGATGCTTAGCAAGTTGAAGGACTATCCTGACATTCTCGCAATGCAATAGTATGTAGACTAGTGAGCAGAAATATGAAGATATCTCCAGATTGGGAAAATCAATGATAATGAAACTTTTTAATTATGAAGTGGAGAGTATATTGAATCTATAGAACTTTAAATCACTTCAAATGATCAACTGTGCATTGAGAACAAGCTCTAAGAAGTTCATTGTTCTGAGATGATCATAGTAGAGAAGTGATCAATGTATATATATTAAATCACATAGAAATACAATGTCATTGGCAATGTATAACTGCAAAATGTGAGGTTAGTGAAGTGGCTATAGAATGAGCTCCTAATCACACATTCCCTCTCAATTGATCTTTATATTCGGGCTTACTTCCATGCGAGTTTCTAACCCACTTTTATAGTTAAAGTTGGAGCCAAGCTTTGAACTCAAATTCAAATTCTCACCATAAAGTGAGTCCTAGACTTTAGGCTTTATTCTCTCATCTATTTTTCATAAGGATTTGAGGTTTGATTCCTCCTGAATCCATGTGGGGTTAGTGAAATTATCATACACACATTTACAAGGATAAAATGTAATTGAATTTTACAACGGAATAGTCATATGTGACTTTATGAGATACATGCTAATTGTCCAAGTATGTAGGCTTGAACTCTTTTGCACCAACAACTCCCCCTCAAGCCAAACATGCTTGTTCTTCATTCCTCCTTGATTTCCTACAAGCCGATCATCATCTTGAACCTGTTCATCTTAGTTTGATCCAAAGATTTTGTGAGCATATCTGCACACTGGAAATTGGTTGATACATAGGACAATTGGATTTCCTTGCTAAGTAGCTTTTCTCTTACATAAGGATAGTGCACTTCAATGTGCTTATTCCTTGCATGATATACATGATCAGTAGCCAAACAAAGTGAACTAGTGTTATCTCCAAAAATCATTGGAGTATAAGAATGTAACGCCAAATCTATGTAGATTAGTTTGAGCTGCATAGCTTCTTGTGTTGCGTTTACTAGGCCTCTACATTTTTCTTCTATTGATGATAATGCTATGGTTTGTTGTTTTCTTGGTGGCCATGATATTAGCTTTGATACTGCAAAAGCTAAGTAGCCAGAAGTGCTTCTCTTATCATCCTTGGATCCAACCCAATCTGCATCAGAATACATCGTGATATCCAAATCATAAGTGAATGGATAAAAAAGCCCTTCATTTATGATACCATTTAAATATTTTAATATCCTCTTGGAAGCTTCTATGTGAGGCTTTCTTGGTGTATGCATAAATTGGCTTAATGTACTTACTCCATAGCATATGTCCACTCTTGTTAGGGTTGCATAATTGAGACTCCCAAGAAGCCTTTGGTAACCTCTAATATCTTCAAGGAGTTCTCCCTCATGAGAACTAAGCTTGTGGTTGAGTTCCATGGGTGTACCTGCAATTTTAGTGTTCTCCATCTTGAAGTTCACCAACATATCATGAATGTACTTCCTTTGAGTAATAAAGACACCAGAATCTATACATACAAGTTCTAATCCAAGAAAGTATGTTAAAAAGCCAAGGTCACTGATCTTAAACTCTTCCATCATTTGAGATTTGATTTGCTTGATGCCATTGGCATCATTCCCTGTAATGATAATGTCATCCACATAGACACATAAGTAAATAACTTCTGAGTTAGTCTTCTTTATGAACAAAGAAGAATCTGTTTTGATATCAACAAACCCTTGATCTTGCAAATATGTGACAAGCCTATGGTTCCAAGCTCTAGAAGATTGCTTTAAACCATAGATTTCTTTCCTTAGCTTGCATACATAATCTGGTTTGTCCTTGTCTTCATACCCTCCTGGTTGACCCATGTAAACTTCTTTTGAGATCCATCCATTTAGGAATGCATTCTTAACATCTAACTAATATAGGTTCCAATTATTTGAAGCAGCAATACTTACCAAAACCTTGATTGTTAGCATCTAAGCCACATGTGAGAAGGTCTCCACATAATCCACTCCATGGGTTTGAGCAAACCCCTTTGCCACTAGCCTTGCTTTATACCTATTTACAGAACCATCTGAATTCTTCTTGATTTTATGTATCCACCTAGATCTTATTACCTTCATGCTTGGTTTCTTGGGAACCAAATCCAAAGTGTTGTTCTCCTGAAGTGCTTCAATTTTTTCCTACATGGCTTCTCTCCATTCTTTCTTCTTATTGGCTTCTTCAAATGTAGAAGGCTCTTCTGACATAGAATCTTTAGTCATGTACATAGAATGCTTGGTGACTAATGATGTGTCATAGCCATACCTTATGGGTTCTTTACTCTCCCTTTGAGATCTTCTAAGTGCTTGATTGGAGGACTCTGGAATGTCTTCCAATTGCTTGAACTTGATCTTGCCCTTTGACTTCCAAGCCTTGAAGTCAATCTACTCTTCATCTTCTGAGTTGACATCTTCAGATGTTTGTGGTTCTTCTTGAGTTAGAGTTGGAAAATCACTTTCTAAATCAGAAGGTAGAATACTTTTCCTGCAATCATCTTCAAACCATGAATTATTTTCATGAAAGACCACATCCCTACTAACTATAAATCCTTTGTTAGTGGGATTGTACAACCTATATCCCTTCTAGTTTTGATCATAGCCAATGAATATACACTTTTCAGCTTTTGGATCAAGTTCTCCTCTAATCTGTGAGGGTATATGCGCATAAGCAATGTACCCAAAGATTTTACAATGGTCCAATGAGGGTATCCTACCATTACATGCCTCATAAGGTGTCATTCCATCCAAGGACTTGGATGGGAGCCTATTAATCAAGTAGGTGGCTATGGAGACAACCTCTTCCCATAGGTAATTTGGTAGTTTCTTTTCATTCCACATTGATTTTGTAGCCTCTACTATCAGTCTATTCCTCCTCTCTACCACTCCATTTTATTTATGAGTGTATCTTGTTGTGACCTCTCTGTTTATACCTCTGTCTTGTAAGAATGAGTCAAATTCATGTGAGAAATACTCATCACCTCCATCAGATCTCATCCTCTTCAAGCTGCTACTTGTTCGGTTCTCAACTAATGCCAAATATTTTTTGAAACAAGTGAAGACTTCATATTTATGGTTCAAGAAATAAAGAATTGTCCATTTACTATAATAATCTATGAATGAAACATAGTACCTTGATCTTTAGATTGATGGCTCTCTCTTAGGACTACACACATCTGTGTGCACAAGCTCCAAGTAGTCTTCATACATGTATCCTTTTTTGTTGAATGGTTGCCTGTGAGATTTGCCAAATTGGCATGCTCCACATTTGTAAATCATGTGTTGCTTGGACACATTTGGAAGGCCAAGCACACTCTGATCCCTCCAAATTTGTTTTATTTTTCTTTCACCTATATGACCTAGCCTTTTATGACATATCTCTAGTTGAGATAGGGTTTGATCCTTGTAATTGAAGAGTGCAATTTTTCTCGTATCTTCAACTTCAAATGTAAAGATTCTACTAGATTTCTCACCTTTTGCAATCTTCTTGAATCCTTGTTGAGGATCTTCCACATATGCTCCATGCCTTGTGAATCTAAACTGTAAGCCTTTCTCAACAATCTACCCAACAGTGATTAGGTTTTTTGTTATGGTTGGCACATATAAAAGCTTACTTAAAAGGTTCATGTTACCATCAAAAGCCTTGACATTTACAATTTTCTTAACAGAGTGTCCAGTGTCATCACCTATCTGCACTTCATGTTTCCCTTTAGGCTCTTCAAGATCAAATAACAATGCTACATTTCCATCCACATGATTTGAACAATTAGAATCAATATAGAAAAGATGCTCATCATCTTTACCTTGCTTGGATGTCATCTTCATGATCAGTAGACAATCCTCTTGATTTTCTATGTAGTTTTTATAATCTCTTCTACCTCTAAATCCTCCTTGATAGTTGTTGTTGTAGCCTTGGTTGTAGTTGTGATGGTAATTGCTTCCTCCATTGTTGAACATGCCTCTAGATTGTCCATAGATTCCTCTATGGAAACCTCTTCCTCTCTAATTCCTTGTGTTCTTGAAGCACTCATTAGTGATGTGGTTGGTTAGGCCACAGATGTTGCACGGTGAAGAGTTGTATGATCTCCCCCTGCCGTGCTTTCCTCCTCTGCCCCTTCCTCTAGTACCTCTTTCTCTACCTGTGAAGTTCACTTGAGAGGTACTAGCCTCTTCTTCATTCTTTTTACCTTTGCCTTTATCTTTACTTTTATTTCTATCTATGTAAAGGGCAGAAGATTGATTACCTCTAGAGTTGTCTCCATGTTTATTGAGCTTTGTCTCATGTGTAAAGAGTTGCCCCATCAATGTTTTGAGGTCAGGTGCTTGCATATCCATATATAGGTCCATTGCTGTGGTGAAGGATTCCCACATATCAACAACTTTGATACCATTTAGGATCTACCTTACTATCTGCTCCTCCTCTATCTCTTCTCCAATGCTTCCAAGTTGGTCAGCTACATCCTTGATCTTGGTTACATAGTCAACTACACTTTGCTTTGGTTGCTTTCTCAAGGTTGTGAACTCCATCCATAGTTTATTCTTCCTAGCCCTTGTATTTGATGAGAAGTATGAAGAAAGTACTTCCCAACTCTCTTGGGAGGTCTTGCAATTCCTAATGTGAGGTAATAAGAAATCACATATTAAGTGTATAAGACCTAGCTAGAGCATCCTTTGCACACCATGTAGTTAGACTTTCTTACTCTTCTCTTGTAGGTTAATGTTTTGCTTCTGAATATTTTCATTTCCTCATCTCTAGAGATGTATCCATATAAGGTTCTTCCTTGGAGATATGCTTGCATCCTTAGGGACCATGTGGGATAGTTGCTCTTGTCCAATTTGTCAATGAATGAAATCGAGGCTTCACGAGTGCATTACACAACAAAACACCATTTGAAGCATGCTATGGAAGAAATCCTAATGTGCATTAATTTTGAGTATTTGTCAGTGAAGCATTTGTACATGTGCCGAAAGAAGATCACAACAAGTTGCAATCCAAGTCTAAGAAGCATATTTTCATAGGGTATAGTGAGCAATCAAAAGCATATCACCTATATGATCTCAAGAACCACTCCATCACAATTTCAAAAGATGTAATATTTAATTAAGCTTCAAGATATTCAACCAAAGATCCAAATACAAGTCTGATGTTAATATATTTAGATAGTGATATGTGTGAACACTCTAGGACCACCTGGCCACTTTTTTCCCTCTTTAGGAGGTTTTTTTCCCCCGGCTTGTATATACGTATATTGCCCTAATGGGCTACTTATCTTTGTACATTATCTAGTAATATATTCAGTATTGTGTGTTGAGCTCCAAGCTTCTTCTCCTTCCTTGTGGTTTTCGCGTGCTTCCGTAGATGTCTATCTCCAACAATTGGTATTAGAGTAGGTCGTCGCTTCATCTAGGGCGCTGTCGACACTCCTCCGGTTGCAGTCTCAGAATCACATGAATTTTGGTTAGTCACTAACCATGGCTGAAAGTAGTGATGTATTCTGTATGTTGGCTATTGAGGATAAGTTGGATGGTACCAACTACCCGTTATGGGCTTATATGGTGCGACATGTGTTGGTTGCAAAAGGACTATGGAACATTGTGCAGGGTGTCAAAAAATGTCCTATCACACCTGCAACTATTACAACTACAGGTATTGAAGCTGATGCAAAAGGTGTCGAAGATGATGATATTCTGCATATTCCTGTTCGTGGTGCGGTTTCTGTTGCACCTACTGTAGAGCAGATTCGCTGGCATGGCAGAGATGCCCAAGCACATGCATTGATAGCTTTGTCTGTCAAACGTGCCATTATTCCTCACATTCGCTCTTGCAGAAAAGCTAAGGATGCTTGGGATACACTTACCACATTGTACCAAACTATGAATGAGGCTCGTGTTGCTTACCTACGAAAACAGTTGGAGAGTGAGCACATGAATGAAGGTGATTCTACGGACAGCTTCTTAACGAAGATCAAATACTTGAAGGAATAGTTGATTTCTGCTGATGAGGTTATACCAGATAGCTCACTTGTGCAAACTATTCTAAATGCTCTTCCTGATTCATTCAGAGTTTTGCTTCTACTCTTCGGTTGATGATGAAAGGAAATCCAAATGCCAGTCTCTATTCTATTGCAGGAAGATCAGTCTAGGCAGAACAGGCCCATTACGCGAGTTGCAGATCAAGCTTTCCTAGCTAGTCAGAAGGGCAAAGGAAAATGGATCTCTTCAACTAGTAAGCAGAAATCTGCTAATTCTGCACATTTGAAGAAGGAAGATAAAGATGAGAAGAAATCAAAAAAGCAGAATTGTTTTGTAAGTACAATAAAGGGAATGATCATATCATAAAGAACTGTCAAAAACTGACTGCTAAAGAGGCAAAGAACAAAGAGGCTGGAATGGTTGTTGTAGAGGCCTCTACACCAAAAACAGAGTCTGCTAATCTTGTGCAGGAAGAAGAATGGGCATTTACTACTGTCTACAGTTTTGACCCATCTTCTCATGAGCAGTGCATGTTTGCAATAGACTCAGATGTTTGGTATTTTGATAGTGGGGAGACCAAACATATTACCTCACAACGCAGTTTCTTCTCTTCACTCGAGCTTGCCCCTAGAGGGAATACTATTACATGCACCAAAAACTCCTCTTATCCTGTTATGGGAGTTGGTAAGATCATTTTGACTACTGTTGATGGTAGTTCTTTCACTTTGTCGGATGCTTTATTTGTGCAAGGGATCAAGAAGAACTTGTTATCAGTTTCTACATTAGCTAAGATTGGCTTGGTTGTGAAATTTGTTGATGATAGGTGTATAGTTCATGATCTGTCAAATGGCAATGTGATTATTGCTTCTGGCATTTTATGCCGTGGGCTATATAAGCTCATAGACTATGAAAGATCTATAAATGATTTGGCATGTGCAGTAAATGATTCTCAGGCTATGTCAGATGCAAAGCTTTGGCATGCACGCTTTGGTCATCTGAAGTTTGCTAGTTTGCTATGCCTGTAGAAATCTGAAATGGTGTCCTCTTTGCACAAACTTGAGGCACCTAGAAAACATGTTTGTGAAGGCTGTATTTTGGGCAATATGTAGCGTTCTTCCTTTCCAAAAGATGGTTCAATTCGGGCTACTCAAAAACTGCAGCTTGTACACAGTGATGTCTGTGGTCCTATGCAGACACCTTCTTTTGGGAATTATCTTTACTTCGTGACTTTCATCGATGATTTTTTCTGGCATGCATGGGTATATCCATTGAATGCAAAGTCCGAAGTGTTCATGTGCTTCAAACAATTTTTGGTTTTGGCTGAAAATCTGTCAGCATGTAAAATGGGCACCCTCTGTTCTAATCAAGGGGGGGAATATATGTCTTCTGATTTTAATGCATTTCTGGCTGAACATGGGATAAAACATCAGTGTAAAATGCTGTATACACCTCAACAGAATGGAGTTGCTAAACAAAAGAACAATTCACTCATGGAGATGGCGAGGTGTATGGTCAAGAGCCAGGCTTTACCACATAGTTTCTGGCTTGAGGCTGTCATGTGTGCAGCATATGTACTTCACAGGTGTCCCACCAAAGCACTGCAATCTATCACTCCATATGAGGCTTGGCATGACCGCAAGCCATCCGTTGCTCATCTGCATGTTTTTGGTTGTTTGGCATATGCATTAGTGCCTGAACAACATCACAGAAAATTGGATGATAACGTAGTAAAATGTATTTTTGTTGGGTATAGTTCAAAAAGTAAAGGCT
Source organism: Ceratopteris richardii (assembly GCA_020310875.1). Classification (NCBI taxonomy): domain Eukaryota; kingdom Viridiplantae; phylum Streptophyta; class Polypodiopsida; order Polypodiales; family Pteridaceae; genus Ceratopteris; species Ceratopteris richardii. The sequence continues at coordinate 107,596,815 of CM035441.1, read as the reverse complement.
ATTGTCTGTATCATCCTCATACTAAACACATTCTGGTTAGCTGTGATGTTGCTTTTAAGGAAGATGTTATTCAGCCATTGCTTTCATGTACTAAGGAGACATCTGTTAGCTCCAAAGACATATATGATACTTTGCTGCCTCTTTTCACAAGTGGATAGTCTAGTTGTTGGCAGTAGTCAAGGTACACAAGGGCTCACAAGACAAGGAAGTCAAACAAGGGATTGAGAGCGAAGAGAAAGCACCAGCAGACAAAGTAGTCAACGAAGATCTGGCAAGTAGGCCGTCCAAAATTTTCCATGAAGTAATACTTCCTAAATAGTGAATTTAGTCACTCTACATCATTGTAAATACCATTTCACCTTTTTGTAACTCCATTTTGTGCAAGCCGAGGAGTCCTCAAGCTTGAGGAGTATTAGAGGTAGCATCGTACCAATTTTCATAATTTTTAGACTTCGTTTGAGCCCCCAAATAGGCCCTAGAACCTAATTTTTAACTAGGCCGGACACTAGGTCTGGACAGGGCCAAAAGCTAGTAAAAAACTATAAATAGAGCTAAGAGAGCTCATTTTTGGGGTTAGCTTGTAGTAGAATTGAACTTGTATGAGCATTTTTGAAGGAATCTAAAAGAACTCCATTGTCTTTCTCTTTGTCTTGCCGTGTGTGCACGTGTGTGTATATGTGTGTGCATGTTAGTGTGCTTATCACTCACACACTTGTGCCATCACTTGTTCGAGGTCTTCATACCATCCTCACGTCTTTCCGGATTGACATTAAAGGAGGTGTTACTCATCACTGAGCTAGACCAAATTTTGGCGCCGTTGCCGGGGATTGAGCTTTGAGGACGAGCGTGTGATGGTAAGACGTAGAGTTGAGACGTTGGCGTTGTAGGTCATTTCTTTACTTTTTCTTATTTTTCTCTTTTTTACTTCATCATCATCATCACCATCACCATCCTCACCATCTCCATCATCGCGAAAATTTCAGTTTTTGATCATATCACCTTCTCCCCTCCATTTCCCTCATTCCACTTGTGAGAGAGAGCGAGAGAGCGATTTGTGTGCACTCTTTTTGCATGTTTCTTGAGTTTCTTGCAGGATCTAGCTATCCCACCATCTCCAGCAGGCTGCGCAGGTACGGAAAAGCTCGGCCATGTCTCTGTGTTGCAGACCATTAGACATAGTATTTTTAAGTGGACCATAGCCAGGGGGAGGAAAACTCACGGATCTCAAGAATTTTGTTCCATAGAGACATGGTGCAAATTGACATGTGAATTACATGAATGAAAGTAATTTTTTGTGTCATTTGAATCTAAGTCTTGAGCTAACCTTGGCATTTTTATAGGTCCACTGAGAGCACTAGAAGGCATCCAAAGCAAGGGCAATCCGCAAGCTTGAGAACGGGGTTCTTGAGCATCGAAAAGCAAGGGATCTGCAAGTAAGGTTGGAATACTCTCAACTCCCTTGTTCAATTCCTAGCTTAGGCTACACGCGAATAGTGCTAGAAGTAAGTCAGGAAGGCACAAGACGAGTCAAAGACTATCTAAGAAATCAAGTTCAAGTCAAGAGATAACCTGTCTGTGACTGATAACTATAAGGGAAAAGAACTTAACGTGGTATGAACAACTTAAAGTGTGGAAATTAACTTAAGTATTCCTAACGATGTGATATCAGACAAGACCATAAACACGATAATCAACTAAAGAGAACCAAGTGACTTATACAAATTGACCGACAACGAGGTTGTACTTTGGGTAAAAATTGGGATTGCTCAGCTAAGCATATGAACCTTAGATCAGGACGACACCTAGGGAAAGATAGACAGAGTATTAGATCTTCAGAGGCCAGTGTCAATCATACCGCTAGGTCTTGGGCTCAGCAGTTGAGACATCATTCATACTATCCTAGCTCTGAGACTAGTGAGTCAAAGATGTCTCAAGGTATGGAGAGACCCACAGGAAGTTCAGGTGTGCCATACTTACATAGGGTAGAAGGCCCCTACAAGACGCAACTGCAATACCTTAGGACCAACCGATTAGGTGCTAGCATCTATGAGGACGGCCTAGGAAGGTCCGCGGTCCAAATTAAAAATCCTGACTAACCCCTTGGACTAGAACGTTCAGCAGTCAAATTTGAAAATAGAGCATACTTGGACAAAGAAGGAACCATATATGTAGTCACCAGTCACCCAGACAGGACAGATGAATTCGGAAATGTGATCCCAGAAACGGACTTAGGTGACCTAGAGCAAGGGAACCTGGGTATAGAACCTAAGACTCCTCGAGGCAAATCAGTTCTCACTAGAATTCTCACACCAAAATGGATCCCCCAGGACAACAAGAGCATAGACCTGCTCTTGAACCGAGAGACCGATGAAGCCTTTTGGAGGTATAAGCCTGTTCAGCCTAATGAGATAGGAACGATCACGATCTATGAATTCAAAGATCCGGATAGCCCAGGAAAAGTGACCTATTTAGACAATACTTCAGAAAAGATCTTTGTGGTTTCAGAACATGGTAGACATGCTTACACTTGGAAGGGTGAATTCATTTTTCCCCAACCAAGATCTAATGCGTCCTATGGCCACCCAGGAGCTGGAACATCCCAAGCTCATGGAGCTCCAAGAGATAGGAATAGAGAAAGACCTGAGGTAAGTTTTGCCAACCCAATAGGAAGAGAACGAATGCGAACAGAGACGGATAGAGAAGAAACAGAGAGAACTAGAGTTCCAAGGAACCTAAGAAATGCTGATGATTTTCCTTTGCCAAGGCCGAGGGAACACACCAAAACCTTGAGACCTACACAACTGGTTAAGTCCATGAAGAATTACTTCGATGGCACCAGAGACCCCTACGATCATGTGGCCGAATTTAGGCAAGTCTTGAGAGCCGAACAAGTGGAGGACCTATTCACGCAGTACAATGCCTTTGGTCTAACTCTTAGGAACACCGCTCTTACGTGGTTTCAACCACTAAATGAGAGAGACTTTAGGAACATAGACCAACTTCTAGAGGCATTCATTATTGAATTCTCTAAGAGTGGCATAAGGCATAACACTTCCTCACTAATTCATAGCTTCAAGCAAACCCCTCAAGAGACGGTTAGACTTGCAGGAAGAAGGTTTAGGCAATACCTAGAGAGATGTCCTGTTTCGGAGTTACCCACACCAGCCAAACAAGTGGCTTTATTCCTAGATGGACTGCTAAGTACAAAGTTGAGATCATATGTGTACTTGAAAGACCCTAGGACCATAGAGGAGTGTGTACGCATGTGCATTGATATTGAGGATAACCTAGGAGAGGAATTAGAGCTTTCCAAAATCTACAAAGATTCAGATAGTTCTACTAGCCTCTCTTCCATGCAATCCACATCTATTGAGGAACTCGCAGAGAAGGTAGCTCTAAAACTAGGTGTCTCAAGCAAACAAATTCCAAGATTTGCCCCAGTTAAGCGGTGCTATACTTGTGGAGGTGACCATATGGCGAACGTATGTCCCATCGTGGATCAACCCCAAGTGAATCCCAGTAGCCAATACTGCACCATAGAACAGAGATACACTAATCACACAGCACAAGATTGCCCATACAATAAGCAAGCAGTTAGGCAAACCTACCCTCAACCATACCCACAACAGGGCAGATACCAAAACCAGTACCCACCACAGCAATATGGTAGGCCACAACAACCTTATCAACAACCCTACCAAAATCAACAAAGACCTCAACCAGTGCTAGCCCAACAACCTCTTGCTCCAACCAATGTGATTCCTGTAAAGTACGCGGCGGCAGAAGAGAACCTGAATAGAGCCATTATGCCAGTAACACCATTGCTTTCAGAGAGTGACCCTAGTGACCATAGTTTTGACTCTACTCATATTGATAGCCCCCAGGCTTATTACATGCAGTCACCTGAGCATAATGAGGCCTATTATTACGAAGAACCGAGTGAACCAAGTTGGGAGCCAGAGTATACCAATGTCATTCACACCAATCCCAACTCGCAGCCCCAACCTAGACAAGTAAGACCATCATTCCCTAGAGGGGCATGCTACCGATGTCAAGGAGATCACTTCATTCGTGATTGCCTGATGCCTGCCCCCACACAACCCCAATCTGTAACCATTCAAGGCTTTTGTCAAGATTGCGGGAAGGAGCATCTCTTATGAGACTGCCCAAAGAACGCACAGAATGTAACAAAAACTACTCCCATCAATGTGATTGGGTTAGTTGTAGACTCTTCAGGAAGTGTAACCTCCACTGCCCGCGTGCAAGTGGTCACTAGAGCTCAAGCACTGCAGCAGAACCAAAGTTTAGGCCACGAAAAGAGTGCCAAAGTTAGTGAAACGGAGAGCATAACCAAGAAGAGGACTAGAGCCTGGAGAGATAGCCGCGAGAGAATGAAAAGGCAATGGGCAAAGAAGATGAGTGAACTCGAGGAAAGCCTAAGAGAAACGAGGGCCAAGATTATTGAACTTACATCTCCACCTCCCTCTCACATTACTCCACCACCATCATTCCCATATCCATCCAATCCACCACCTTCTAACCCGCATCATGCGACCCCATCACCCCCTAGAGTAGGATCAGTCCTAGCAGATCCCACTCCTGAGGACCTAAATATGATGCTCAAAGCATATCAGGCCAGAATCCAAGAAGGGCCAAACGTAACCGATCATGAAAAGTGTTACCCTAGAGCAGAACTAGAGCTTGAACGAACCAAAATTTGTGCTAAGATGGTGGAATTGGCTCAAACCATGTTTGAAGCCAGTCGCCTCTTTAACATCTCTAGTTCAGCTAAGATGCAGTTGCACTTTGATGGACTACTAGAAAGATTGGAGAGGCTAATTGCACAATCAGAAAAGGAATCCGCCTCTCAAAATAAGGGCAAGCCAAGTGAAAGACTAAGCCTTCCTGCCCAGGAAGCTTATGTGCCCAACTCCACAGAGCCAAACACATCTTCTTCTATGAATCGGTACTCACCTGAATTCCTACGAGAGATTCAAGAAGAGAAATGGGCTAAAGAAAGTGAAGTTCCTCCTCCCTTTGAACTTGTGGATGTCGCACATGATCAATTCCCACAAGATATTCCCTCCATTTATGGAGAGCAGGAGAGTAACCAATCTCAAGAGAAATTAGACTTTGAGTCTAATTCTTTACATGAATTACCCCACTTCACAGGCCCATGGGAAGCTAAGTCTACTTGTATGAGAGAACCCATGGTCATGGTACGAAACGAAGACTCAGTCATACCTACGAATACGGAGGTAGTAAGGAACACTAAAGTGCAGTGCAACCTCACTTTAGAAGAGCTACTCAAGATTAGACCAGAACTGTGGAAACACGTAGCCGAACAAATGCCAAAGGTAGCTAAACCGCGTTCCCAAGTAGGTTCTCATAGAACAGTGCTAGAAATTCCTCTAGACAAGATAGGAGATATGAGTGAAGGTGAAGAAGGAAACACCTATCTCCCCATCACCCATCAAGGATACACAACCAAGGCAATTTTGGACTCAAGCGCAGGAGTTGCAATTGCTACCACTTCCCTATGGAAGCGTTGGGGCAAGCCAGCACTCAAGCCAACGAGAATGAAATTGCAGATGGCCGATGATCACATAGAAAGACCCTTAGGCTTGCTAGAAGGAATAACTCTCACTACATGTGGTGTAGAGTTTGAGCATACATTTGCTATCTGTGATTTTAGCAAGAACCATGCCTATGAGATGATTTTGGGAAGACCATTTATGCGACAGTTGCAAGTGGTACAGGATTGGGGAACCAACTCATTGTACTTGCAACACTTAGGTGTTACGACCAAAGTCAATCTCAAGGATTACTCTCATAGAGATGTCCCTCCTATCGAATGGAATCCCATCCATAGAGCCAAAGATGATACTGAGTCTGTGCATTCCATAGGATCAGGATCCTCATGGATGCACGAAGACACACACTTATGGATGTGCAAAGTGGCAGTAGAAGAGGAGAAGAGAGAAAAATCCAGAGAGGTAGGTGCGAAAGAGACACATAGATCAATTCAAGACCCAACCTATGCAGTTGTAGTATTCCCTGATAAAGAATTCAAACCTCACGGCTGGGCAGAAATTTTAGCAACAATGGATGTAGCCATCAATGAAGAACAATGGACACCCCACTGTGATGAGGATGGCTATGACATTTCAGTCTTTCCCATAGAGCCAATCATGGGAGATGCAGTTTTAGAAGAATGCGAACCTAGCCCTGATGCATTTGAGGATGCAAGTGACTCCGATCTAGAGTCAATCATTATGGACCCACCTTTTGCATCAGATGAAGAATACTTCTATAAAGTAGAATTTCAACCCCACAGACACGGAGAGCTTACAAATGATGTAAGGTTAGCCACACAAGTGACCCCTAAGGATGAAGGAAAGAAAAGAAAGAAGAGAGAAGTCACACCAGAAGAGGAAGAAACTTTGTTTGAGGTCTCTGAAAACTTTAAAAAGTATGAGATAGATGATAGAAGAGTCATGGTAAGGATGCCAAAACGTGAGGCTCAATCAGGAGAGGCCTATGATAACAAAGAAACCACCAAGAAAATAGTTGTAGCCATGGAAGAAGGAGAAGAGAGATGCACTTACATAGGGCATGACCTAACAGAGGAAGAAGAGCATGAGTTAATAGCTTTGCTAAGAGAATACAGAGATGTATTTGCTTGGAGTTACAAGGACTTGAAGGGTGTTGACCCAGACATATGCTGACACACAATTCCCATGACCTCAGATGCGAAACCCTCTAAACAGAAGCCATATACATATAACGATAATTATGTTGCTAAGATCAAAGAGGAGATAGATAGACTGGTAGAAGCTAGATTTATTTATGAAATTGAGCACATTGAGTGGGTATCCCCCATTGTAGTGGTGCCCAAGAAGAATGGAAAGCTACGTGTGTGCATTAACTTGAAGAAGGTTAATGCAGCCACAATTCGAGATAACTATCCACTTCCAATTACCGAGCATCTATTAGAAAGAGTAGCAGGCAAGGAAGTGTACAGCTTCCTTGATGGATTTTCTGGCTACAATCAGGTAGCCACTGCTCTCGAGGACCAGCATAAGACTGCTTTTGCCACAGAATGGGGCATATTTGCCTTTAGGGTAATGCCATTTGGGCTTACCAATGCCCCTGCAACCTTCTAGAGATTGATGTGCCATGTATTTAAAGAATTCTTGAGGAAGAACTTAGAGGTCTATGTGGATGATCTTTGTGCTCATTCCAACATCAGACAAACTCACTAGATACGGATTGCCAATAGAGCTAGTTAGTGACAGAGGGACTCACTTCTTGAATGAAGTTATCGAAAATCTTCTCCAAGAATTCTTGGTTATACACAAGAAGTCTGCCCCCTACCATCCACAAGCTAATGGGCAAGCAGAAAGCACAAATAAGATTCTATGCAATGTGTTGACTAAATTGGTGAATAATAAACGCTCTGATTGGGACAAACAACTACACCATGCTGTTTGGGCATACCAAGTTGCCTATAAAACGGTACTCCAAGCCACACCTTTTCAGATGGTATTTGGCCAAAATGCGGTGCTACCTTTGGACTTCTTGATTCCTACATTGAGAATAGCACAGGAGCATGAGTGGACGGGCCATGAGCTCTCCTCTAGGATTTTTGACCTTGAGCGATTAGGAGAAACAAGACTGAGGGCTATCGCAAGAATATATGCAGCTAAGAAACGATAGAAGGCGTACTTTGATGCCCATGTTAAGGATAAAGGATTGAAGGCGGAAGACTTAGTTTTGGTATATACCCTGAAACAACATGCGAGAAAGCTAGAAAAATGTGGCCATGGACCTATGATTATAAATAGGATCTCGACTAGTGGAGCAGTCCAATTAGCCACACTCGAAGGCGATATTCTCCCCAACTACATAAGCGGATGCAGAGTCAAGTTATATCAGGAACCTCTCACTGAGGAAATGCTCAATCGACTCAACACTGCCAAGAAACATAAAGAAGAGGAAAAACGTGTTCGAGAAGAAGCACAGGCAGAAGCCTTGGAACGCATCCGCAAAATGAAGATGAGAAGACAAGGACGAGATCAGCCTAGGATAGATGACTATGCGGACCTAGGATATCATATGGCCATGTGTGAAGTCTCAAGTGTAAACCCCCATGGAATAATTGACCGACGTCCTTTTGTAACCTTGGAGATAGGACAAGGAAAGAGTGCAAGGACTGTACGGGCCTTGATTGACTCAGCCGCAGCCACTAGTGCTGTTAAACTTTCTTACTGTTGAGAGTTGAAATTAAATGTCAATCCTATAGAAGCATATCTCATAGGATTGGGAGGCATGGAAACCCCTTGCATAGGCGAGGTGGAACTTCCCCTCTACATTCAAGACATTCTACTGACAGTTAATGTACTAGTGTGTCCAGATGAGGATCTCACTGAACCTCTTGTCTTGGGTCAAGACTGGATCTATGATCATGCAGTCAACCTAAACCTGAGAAGTGGACTTCTTCAGGTATGGGTAGATCAGAGTCGAATTACAGTTGAATTAGACAATGGCGCACTCAAGGAACTAGGAAAGGCAGAAGCTCCTGGTCCTTCCAGGGGTACACATGAAGATGACCATGCTATTCTTGTCCAAAACTATGTGATGCAGAGGGATGATTATCACAACACAGAAGTCAAGGATGCAATGGAACTCCCTTCTTTTCCAAAGGCCATCGGGAGGCAACAACCAAAGATAGATGAGAGGCAGAAGAAGCAGACGACTTCTGCTCAAAGCCAAAAGAAAATACGAAGCACGGTGTCTCAACCATCAAACCAAGTGTGGGTGCGGAAAAGCGAGTGTCCTATTGCGGTCAAGCCACAACAGCTAGCTCAACTTCCTATTAGTGATCAACGACTAGACACTAATAAGAAGTCTTCCAAGAATTCTTCTGTAAAAGTAAAATCTATCTGGGTACCCAAGAAGTCGATGAAGGCTAGCCCACAATCAAGAAAAATTTGGGTGCCTAAGGCTTGCTTGCGGGCTCAACTAGTCACACACAAATCGCACCATGTACAACAGGGTTCACTCACTCGAAGAGCCGATGGCCACTCTCATTCAGTACACATAAACACACATTTACACATGAGCACGAGTGGAATCACTTGCAAATGGGTCCCTATAAAGCCTCATTTCCACGTAGACACCCTCATAAAGCCCTCTAGGGTCTCCACAAAACCAAAACATAAAGTCATTCATTGTGTTTGGCAGCCCAAAGCTTGTCATAAACCCCCCGATCCCATTTGTACATTCATCTCCACCTACTAACTGCATCATTCTCACATTGCATCTTTTCACTTAGCTCATAGGACTAACAACACACACAATCATCGAGCACTTACTGATCGACTAACTCATCAATCACCTCATGTTAATGTTGTAATTGGGACAAAAATTGTTCTACCTTGTCCTTTACAATGTTAACGCATGATTCTATATTGTCACAGAACTAGCAAGCAAGCAGTAACATGGCAGATACAGCAAGACCTAGTTCCCACGCAGGCACCAACCTTCAAATCGTGGACATTGAAAGTCTTCCCATTGAGGAGGAATTGAAGGAGCACCCAGTGGCATTGAGAGCATTACATGCCATACCGATTCAGGATCCTCCATAGGGGCACACAATGCGAGTCAGCAAAAACTCATATTGGTTCAGTGAGGTGGTAGGACCTCTAGGAGAAGGCACTTACCTGTGGGAGGCAAAGATAGAGTTCAACACGCGCTAGGGCAGGTATCACTTCTTCACCAGGGAATTTGAGAGACTTCAAAATAATGAAGGGCTGAAACCGATATGGAAGAAGGCGGGCTTATATGATTACTTCAAAGCCCAGCTACGGAAGCCCGACTTTCTAAGATGCTCATATCTGATTAGCACCCTCACTCCTAGTAAAGAGAAAAAGGGGTATAGCACCTTTGTCTTACCATCTCTCACAAGAGGTAATGAGCTGAAGTGCTTCAAGTTGAGGAACAATTTGGTAAGAGAAGCTCTCGACATGAAAGGCATGCATATCCCTACCGAGAAAGAGACTATGGTCCCCGACAACATGAAGAACCGGAATCTGACAAAACTAAAGGACATGGTGGCAATGATGCCGACTATTGCCATTCACCTTCGAATGTGCATGCAGCATTTCGCGTTCCTAGCTCAAGAGAGATTCACAATGCCACCGAAGAAGATCTGGTTCAATTTATACTTAGCAGATGCTTTCAATTTGACAATCAACATGCCACATTGGATTATTGACCAGATACACTTAGCGCATCAACAGTGGTATAAGAAGCAAAAGCCAGTGCTTCATGGATGTTGTGCTCTCACCAGGATTGTTTACCGATGCTTAGCTTATGACGTGCCAATTCAACGGGCACTTGTTTGGACCAGGGTGCAAGAATTTCAACACAGACTATCAACTGCAGGGCCTCCATCCAAGAAAATGAGAGGAGCAGTTCAGATGCCTTGTGCCCAGGCCCGAGGTGCTACACTGACACCAGAAACCACTCCATGGCTTCCAAGGCGAGTGCAGCCATTCAGTATCAGGCTGCCGAGGCATAGCGCGGAAGGACTGAATCTATTTCCACCTATACCCACCGACTTAGAGTTCCCTCATGGCTTTACATTGGAAGATCTAATTGATGAGGAGGTGGCCAGGATAATTAATGCTACGAATTTAGAAGTTGAAGCAGAGCAGGCAAGCGGGCAACAGACAGTCACCGATCAACCCCATCCAGTCCAACTAGAAGTAGTCGAAGTCGATCAAGACGAAGAAGAGACGGCAAAAGAAGAGCAAGAGGATGAACAAGGACTGTCCGACGATGAAGAGCAGGAATATGAGCAAGAAGTGGTACAGGAACTTGAAGGAGCCCCTACTTATACAAAGCAATTAAAGAGACTGTATGATACCATCAATCGAGTTCAAGAACAACACAAATTATCCTTGGCAGTAGGAAAGGCCCTGATGAATCAGATCCTGGAAGACGAAGGCATAGATGAGCAATACAGGGCAACCCTTGATATGATTGTTGATGCATTGGGGGTACCGGAAACGGTGCATACCACCCTTTCACACTCGCGAAGATCAGAGCGAAGATACAGTAGACGCCCCCCTCGATCAGGAAAACAAATGAATGTATTAGTATCAGAACCACAGGGCACCACATCCACAACCACGGGCACAACTCATACCATTCACGACACTGAGGAAGCCCATACATCCAGTGCACCCCCTTACCCCCTCTCCCTCCAACTCCACCATCTTCACCTCCCACTACCACTGAAACCACTATTGTCACCGCCTCAGGGTCCACTTCCCATACTGAAGCACAAACCGTCAGTCAACCCGCACAACCGGCACAACCTATCACCACCTCTCTTGTAGACACTACCACTGACACTGTAATTCTAACTGTAGCATCGAAAAACCCCGTTCCCCTGATCACACTTCCTGGCGGTTCATATTTACAACTACACACACCTCTTTACACCTTCACCACCATCACCGCACCCACAATTCCCATGTTCACGATCACTCCCACGACTGCATCCACTTTTGATTTCATCGACATATCACCCACCTCCGCACCTCTCCCTCCCCCCATACGTCCACAATCTCCCATTCCCCCACCACCAACTTCACCCTTTTCAAGCACAACATACACGCTCCCACTCCCTTTTCTCGTCCCTTCTGCATTCAACACCTTTCCCGCATCCACTCCCATTAATAATGTATTTAATAATATGTACCAGTGTATGTCTCAGCTACAATAGCATTACCAGCACCTAGATGCACAATATGAAACATTACAAGGAAGGTTCATTGACTTAGAGAGGGAAAAGTGACTACTACAACAGCAGTATGCCACTTTACAAGAACAGCATGAGCAGTTAGTAGCCAATCCACCCCATCTAGAGGCTGAAGAAAAACAACAACTCGATGATATGTTACACGCTCAGATAACAGACAATATCAAGCTTCGATGCAACCTTGCCCTACTACAAAAGCACATGTCCGCAGCACTCGAAGAGAATAAAAGACTGTGGAAACAGAACGAAGAAAACCTAGAAGCAGCAATGGAAGGTTCCCCGCACAAAATCGACCTTGAGCATTTCAAGGCCATCCCCTCAGAGAATATGCAAATCGTCTTGGAAACCCATGCCGACCTCCTGGAAGCCCACGCAGCATTAGAAAAAGAAAGAGATGACCTACTAAAGCAACTGGCAACTCAGCAGGAGTCACCAAGCAACGTCACAATCGTAGCCGATACATCTAAAGAAGTCGCAGAACTCAGAACAGAACTAGAAGAACTACGAAATAAAGTTCTGCAATATGAGCGTCAACCCTCTCCCCTGGTGGAACCGGAACCTGAAGATTTAGTGCCAATTGAAGTGGAAGAGACTTTTGAAGACCCATATGTTCCCATGCCAGCACCCGGAGGTAAGCAAGAAGAAGGAATGGACACGATTGAGATCGAAGCCCCTGAATGGATGTAGAGGTTAGAAAAGGTTGCTACAACCCATGACGAGAGAGTTGCAATTCAGATAGCGTCTATGTCACGATTGGAGGAAGTCATCATAAAATTGGATTACTTCAGAAATCTCTCCCATCATAGGTGGATTGGCACATCCGATGATTTGTATGTTCCATTCTGTGTATTAATGGCAGATTACAATGCTGAAATCAAGAAACACACATCAAAAGAACCAACCTCGGCGACACAGTTTGCACCGGATGACATCCCTGCAAGTGCCACGCAGGGGAATATACATCAACCTACTTGGAGGATCCGTCTGCTTAAGACATACACGGAGATGGTACGCACGTGGAATAACATGCCTTTATATATCAAGTATAATCCCTACTACTGCCTTGTCTTTTGAAGAAGGTCTTGGTCGGAGTACACAAAAACAGTAATGACAGTCAAAGGATGTGAAAAATGGCTCAATTATGTCTACTTAGCCCCACCTAAAGGCCAACCCACAGTAGCATACATGATTTCGACGATTCGGCATTGGGGATTCAGGTTCAAGAATGTCCCAGATTTCATGGCACAGATGTGCCTCAAAAATTTTGAGCTCATGCTGGTTACATTTAGGACATTTAAGAATATCAAAGAACCTCATCTTTCGGCTATTGGATTTAATGAAGGGAATCGGGACCTTGTCTATGATATGAGCACCACACCAGCCATTAATGTCGTATATGCGTGGCATGCTCGTATAAAGTATCTACCTGCCTGCTTCAAATAGACGTTTGAAGAAATGTTCATCACAGGGTTCTGGGAATATCATTCAGAGATATTCATTCCCAAACCATCTCATCTATTACAGTTATTTGCGGTGGAACAAGCCCTACATTCAAAAAAGCTACATATGCCACATCCAGAAGTTCCAAGGCCAGTAGACTGGGATGCCCTACTCACTGATTTAGCTAAAGGGTTGAGAATAGCAAAACATCATTTAGCCACAGACGTTGTGGAGTACTACATCCAACGGCCCACTCAACAAGGGTCTGTCAGAGACGACAGACACGAGAGAGGGGGGGGTGTTGGCAGTAGTCAAGGTACACAAGGGCTCACAAGACAAGGAAGTCAAAGAAGGGATTCAGAGCGAAGACAAAGCACCAGCAGACAAAGTAGTCAACGAAGATCTGGCAAGTGGGCCGTCCAAAATTTTCCATGAAGTAATACTTCCTAAATAGTGAATTTAGTCACTCTACATCATTGTAAATACCATTTCACCTTTTGTAACTCCATTTTGTGCAAGCCGAGGATTCCTCGAGCTTGAGGAGTATTAGAGGTAGAATCGTACCAATTTTCATAATTTTTAGACTTTGTTTGAGCCCCCAAATAGGCCCTAGAACCTAATTTTTAATTATGCCGAACACTAGGTCTGGACAGGGCCAAAAGCTAGTCAAAAACTATAAATAGAGCTAGAGAGCTCATTTTTGGGGTTAGCTTGTAATAGAATTGAACTTGTATGAGCATTTTTGAAGGAATCTAAAAGAACTCCATTGTCTTTCTCTTTGTCTTGCGGTGTGTGCACGTGTGTGTGTGTATGTGTGTGCATGTTAGTGTGCTTATCACTCATGCACTTGTGCCATCACTTGTTCGAGGTCTTCATACCATCCTCACGTCTTCCCGGATTGACATTAAAGGAGGTGCTACTCATCACTGAGCTACACTAGTGCTGGTCCTAATGAGGCAACTTCTCATTCTTCGCAGGTTTCATGTGATGATGCAGATCATTCCATTTCTGATGTAGATTTACATGATGCACTTATTGACGAGAGAGCTGATATTGAGCAGGCAAGAACTATGCCAGAATGGCTAGTGGAGACCTTGCGTGATAGCAAATTAGATGCATCTCTGTCATATTGTACTCGACCACGCTCTCATAGTGCCTCTTTTGCATCAGATTACTATGCTATGGCTGCATCTAGTCTTTATGATGAGACTGAGCCTGTTTCGTTTGATGAAGCACAAAATTCAAAAAACTGGATGGCTGCTATGCAATCTGAATATGATGCAATAATGGACGGTACTTGGTCTTTATGTGACTTGCCTCTTGGCAAGAAGGCCATTGGCACTAAGTGGGTATACAAGCTGAAGTGTAAACTTGATGGTACACTTGATAGGTATAAGGCTAGGCTTCTTGCAAAGGGTTATGCACAAAAAAGAGGCATTGATTTTAATGAGACCTTTGCACCTACATGTCATATGACTACTGTTCGGAGCATCTGTGCACTTGCAGCCCATCATGGTTGGAATGTACATTAGTTGGACATTAAAACTGCATTTCTGAATGGTGACTTGCATGAAGAAGTGTATGTCTTTTAGCCCCGTGGCTTTATGCAGAAAGGGCATGAAAACTAGGTGTGCAGGTTAAAGAAGGCATTATATAGTTTAAAGCAAGCACCACGTGCTTGGTATGAAAAGATACATGCCTATCTGATTGCACATGGTTTTGAGAACAATCCAACTGAAAGCACCTTATATATTAAGCATGCTAATGATGTACTTCTGATCATTGTGGTTTATGTTGATGACATGCTGCTCACTGGTCCTCATGAGAGCCATATTGCTGATTTTAAGGCTGATTTGCATGCCTCATTTGAGATGTCTGATTTGGGGCATTTGCATCACTATTTGGGCATTCAAGTTCTGCAAGTTGATGGCAGAATGGCTTTGTGTCAAACGAAATATATTGACACCATATTGCAGCATTTTGGCCTTGAAGACTGTAAGCCTATTGCCACTCCTATGGAGACAGGTTTATGATTGGAGTCTTCATGATGCTAGAGATGCATTTGATGATGTTCTCTATCAGCACGCTATTGGGTACTTGATTTACTTATGCATTACTCGGTCAGATATTCAGTTTGTTGTCTCACAGATGAGCAGGTTTATGCGTTGCCGAGGAGTTAAGCATTAGCAAGTGGTTAAGTGCCTCTTTCGCTACTTGAGTGGTACTCGGCTACTTGAGTTGTTTTATCCCAAGGGGGGATCACTACCACCATATTTGCATGCTTTTTCTGACTCTGATTGGGCTGGTTGCTATGACACTCGTGTGTCCACTAGTGGCTTTTGCTTCATGCTTGGTAGCTCATGTATATCTTGGTTGAGCAAGAAGCAGCCTACTGTGGCCACTTCCAGTTGTGAGGCTAAGTATAGGACAACTTTCACAGTGACTGTTGAGTGTGTGTGGCTCAGATGCCTTATGGCTGATTTGGGTGTTGGTCAGTCTTCTGCCACCACCATCTTCACTGAGAGTCAGAGTGCATTGCCAGTTGCGAGGAACCCTGTGTTCCATGCTTGCACTAAACACATTGAGGTGCATTATCATTATGTCAGGGAGAGGTTCTCTACTGGGGAGATCAGCTTGGCATATGTGCCCACGCAGGAGAACATTGCAGACCTTTTCACAAAGGCTGTGCCTAGGGAAAAGTTTGAAGCTTTCCGCAAAGCTTTGGGCTTACTTCCTTTTGTGGAGTGATTTCCACATACCTTGGCACTTCCTTATACATGAGTGCCAGCTACTTGTTCACCGCATCACTCCCAAGGGGGATTTGTTGATATATTTAGGTAGTGATGTGTGTGAACACTCTAGGACCGCCGGGGCACTTTTTTCCCTCTTTAAGAGGTTTTTTTCCCCCGGATTGTATATACGTCTATTGCACTAATGGGCTATTTATCTTTGTACATTCTCTAGTAATACATTCAGTATTGTGTGTTGAGCTCAAAGCTTCTTCTCCTTCCTTGTGTTGTTCGCGTGCTTCCGCAAACGTCTATCTCCAACATCTGAGTCCACCCATCTCCACTTCAGAGGGGGACAGATTCTTTTCAAAGCAAACATTAGAAGCAAGTACTTCAAGTCAACCGAGAAGATCTCAAAGACTTATTCACAAGAGACAACGATAACAAAGTCATTATGTCAATTATGCCTTGATGCATCAGATTCAGCGAATCCCAAAACCTTCTAACTAGAAAGAAGCTCAAGGATAATGTGATTGGAAAGAAGCTATGCAAGTGGAAATGGATGCAATCGAGAAGAAGAAGACTTGGGCTCTTGTACCTAATCCCACAAATCATCAAGTTATATGAGTCAAGTGGCTCTACAAGGTCAAATACAAATAAGATGGAACATTAGATAAGTAGAAAGCAAGGTTGGTAGCTAAGGGATACAAGCAACAACATGGCAATGACTATGAAGAAACCTTTGCTCCTACTAAGATTCACAACCATAAGAATAATTGTGTACCTAAGTCAAGAAGTCTTAGGGACTTGTGCCAAAGAGACTAAATCTCATTTGCCACACAAGTGTGTATAGTGGGCAATTGACACATGCTTATTTGTCAATCTGACGAACGGACCTAACCGAGCGTATGAAGATTTGTGCTCACGTGATGGAAAATGAAGTGGTTCAGCTCACATGCATGAGAAAAGACTAACCTGCCTCTCCAACTCACTTAACTACTGAAAGTGTCTGTCACGATACCACTTAGTACAGTTTTCACTAAATCGAGGATTTCTCCCAGCTGCAAACTCCGAATATGGCCAATACTAGGTTCCTTTCAAAGATCTCGACAAGAGGCTTCTATTGGAGGTGGTCTCACTCGATTCTAACAACCGTGCTTCAAGTTATGACCAAAATAGTGAATGGAGAGAAGCACATACACTCACTCCACAACTCGTAGTAGCTCACACACACACTACAATAGTTCAGAAATAGTGGGGAGCGGTAGACAACAGCCCTACACACACATTCCAAGCATTAATACACATAAAAGACCAAAGAGAAGATGAAAATCTGCAAGAAAGAAGCAAATTCAAAAATCAGGAGCTCTCCTTCTTCACAACGGCAAAAAGTCCCTACAAAGAGTCACAAAGTGACTTATATACAAGTGCCCTAGAAATGGTCCTTTCACACAAGAGACCGGCACTTTATTAACTAAAAGGTGAATTTCCTACTAATTTACAAGGAATATATTACAATGATTTGGGATTATGCATCTAGAGGACTCCTCTAGTGAATTTACATGGCTTGAGGGAATTTCGTAAGACTTTGAAGAAGAAAAATATGCCCATTAATTTGAAAATTTTGCGGCTCCCCTTTCATGCCTCTTTCCTCTGCAACACTCTCACCCTCTTTGTCTCTGTCTTCCCTTGATAGGCTTTTGCTTCTCGTTTGTAGCTCGTCTAAGTTTTCTGAATACACGCACCCAATGGTCAAAGAAGCAACAAGGACTGTCAGACAATTGGTTATCTTATCCGAGGTATGTCCTTTACTTCTGTTTGCCCCTTGGTATTCCGTACATCACAAATCTGGGTTATTGTATTCAGTCAGGCTGCCACGCATGCCATCAGTGGCTAAGAATGTGGTGTTCTTAGTCACCCTCTTCAACTTTTTAGCCTCTTCCTCTTTCTAGCTTTTGGTCTTCTGATTTGGCTTTATCTTCACACATATGACCCTATTGTATTGCTTTGAGCCTGTTTATTTTCTTCCCTCACACGCTATCAGTGGGAGGATTATTACCTGCCAAGTATTGTCTTGCACTTCTTCATGGATACTTCCTGGCCCTGGTCCGTCCTTCCCATGAAATGTCCTGGTTGTTATTGTTCTTTAATTCCATTCCTCAGGACCTGGGTGTTTGGCGTTGTTGCCTGATGCGTGCCCCTGCGGGGCTTTGGGCAGAGGGTGGTTTTTTTGCTTTATAATCTTCATTCTTTACTGAGCAATTTTGGTCTTTGATTTTCTTCTTCTTCTCTTCTTACTTGATTCCCCTTCCACATGTCCCTCCTCCTGAACTCTGTTGTCCCCAACATGATTTTTGTGGGAACGTGAGTACGTTTGTATGGCGGCTTGCTCTCGTTGATTAAGCAAATTGGCGTGACATATCATGAATTCTTTCCACTGGCTTGACTTCACTCCATCCTCTAGTGCTTGTCGGTGATCCGCAAAGAAGCTTTTCATAAGCCACCAGTCTTGCATTCAGATTTGAAGTCATTTTTACAAAAATTTCTGAATCAATTTCAAAGAAGCCAGTGAAAAATGCTTCTTCAAATGTTTGCATATACATGCTTGGCAAAAACATAAGTCGTGAATAGTATGCCATAATAGTCAATCAGCTCGTTATAGTGGAAAGATAAAAAACCAGTGCTTCGGATCCCTGTGTAATGCCGATGAAGTTCAAAAATGTATATTGTGCATGTTGGAAGACTTTAATGACTGTAAGTAACATGCTAAGAATCTTATTAGTCATGTTGACGACCAAATCTGGTACAGTCGCATATCGAGGAATCCAAAATTCCATGGTTTTCACCATGTATTCTTCCGTTGGTAGGTAATTATGCGGTCGACTTGGTAATAGTGGATAGTTGAGCCATTGATTATTTATGGTACCCTGGCGCTGTCCTTCCCAAAAATGCGACCAGGATCGTCTGCGTGGTACGGGACAAAAAGATGGGTTTACCTGAAGGGCATACGATGATGCTTCCCATTGTACTCGCAGTGTAGGTTTCTTTTCCAAAAGTTTTTGCCTCCATATAGGGTTAGCTCTTTCAAATTCTTCTTGAGTATAGTTGAATGTATTATTGCTGAACTGAAGGTTGTGGTCAGGCTCTTTATTTTTCATGGTCTTTATATATTGCCGTGTTTGCTCTTTAAGAAGTCCATATGGTACATTAAATGGCTTCAATATGTGTTCCAAATTTTTTCTTTCAATCTGAGCTTCCTTCATGATCTTTATTATTTGATCTTCAAACTCTGCAGTAAGCTAGGAAACAAGTAGTGTCCTCTCATTTCGGCTTAATTTTGCAATATCCCAATGAGTACGTTCAGAGTGGATCTTCGTTTCCTCCGCTGTCGGTGAATGATGTAAGGGGGGAGAGAGAGGACATATCTCCATCTCCTCAGTAGCCACTGTGGAGTTTGGAACTATTGGTGTCCCCTCTGTTGTCTTCTATGCTAGCTGTTCTTGTAATTGCTTGATCATGTCATCTTTGCGTTTGATTTTGTCAGTAGCCTTAATAATTGTGTCTTTGTTCTTGAGGAGCTCTTGTCCGATGACTTCGAGTTGATCACTGTCCTCTTTGCATTGTGCTATATACTGATTTTTGGCTGTCTTCCATTTCATCCTCAGTGTTGCAGTATCATCCATGTATCTTTTCTCCCATTCGGCAATGATTGCCTGTTCCTGCTTGAGCTGATCTTCATACCTGGCTATCTTTTCCTCCATTGCCTTTATGTCTGTTTCTAGCATTTCCTGAACCTCTATAGGTTGATTACTCAAAAGAGCTATCATCAGCTCCTTGTTTCTGCTCCTTAAGTGCTCTGCTTCATCCATGTATATATTTATTTGTGATTCCAATATTTTGCTTCGTGTATTTATCCGTGTCTTCTCGGTCTCACTAGCCTCATACTTCTTATGTAACTCCTGTAGTTGTTCTTTTAATTTCTCATTTTCTCCCTCTAAAGTTTTGCATTGTTGTTTGACTTCTTGAACTTCATTCTCTTTATGTGTTATGTGCTCCTGTGCTAGCCTTAATTGTGCTGAAAGTTTCTTACCCATCTCATGAAGTTCATACTTTTCCTTCATCGCTTTGTCATAGTCGACTCAGCTTCAAGCATTAACTGTTGCGTATCCATAGCAGTTTGGATCATATGTTGAACTACTCGCTTGAGCTGAGCGACATCGACATTCAACCACGTTTTTGGAATGTTGGGAGCTTCTCCTGTTTGTACATCCTTTCCGTGCTCCACATGTATATTCTCGTTATGTGGTTGTCTGATTTGTCGTTGTACTTCTGTTTCTTTTCGTTCTTCGTCTAGATCAATAATTTTCGTGGCACTCCCTTGAAATGTAACATCCATGGGGGAGGGTTCTGCCACAACCCTTATTGGAGTGAAGGGTCCTGATTCTTCCACCGTAGTTTCTTTTGGTTCTTCCTTGGGATTCTTGAATGACCCCTCTCCTGCAAGCGTAGTCTCTTGGATTTGAATTTTGGAGGTCTCATTTATTTTGATGATATGTATCCTTCTTGGTTTACCTCTTTGCTTGCGATGTCTTTATTGGGGTTAATGGGGGTGTCATTTACCTTTATGCCCTCTTCTTCTGCATTGTAGTTTACTTCATTTAACTCCTCCCATTGTCCATCATCTTTTGACTCACTTTGAATGTCCGTATTTAATAGGGAGGTGTCGGGTTCCTCGTGTTCCTCTGAAGATGAGCTTGAATTTACTAACCCTAATTCTCTATATCGATGCACTTTGGTGAGCCTTTTTTTTACCTCCACATCTTGTTGTGCTTGCTGGTAGTGGTGCCCTTGCACTGGTAGATTAACTTGACCTTCTGTGTATTGATGTGTGTCTTCTAGGGCTCTTGTCAAGTCCTCATCGGTAATTGGTTGGTGCTCTTCAATTCTTGTCTTCGGGAGCACGTGTATCCTTTTTGTGGCTGGGATTTCAACTTCTACTTGCATTACTTCCCTTAATCGCTTGGTACCTCTCATTTTGGGTTGAGAGCTAGTTTCTGCCTCCTCAATGATCTTGACTCCTTTTTTCTTTCTTGGGACTGTAGCGGCTTTTGCATATTTGGCCAGGACTTCTGAAGATGGCATTTCTTGCAAGTGCTCTCTAATGCCCAAGGCATGATATATCAAGATGGTCAGAGCTACACTGCCATTCAGGAACTTCTTGTGGTTCCACTACTTCTTTGCTTCCAATAGCCTCTCTTGAATATAAGGAGTCATATTAATTTGATTCCCAATTTTTTTAATAGCATGTGACAGCATCTGCACTATGATTTTCTAAGGGGCAGTGTATCTATGCATGTTAGGGAAACAAAAGTGCTGGTGAATGAGTCTTCCTACCTCCTCAATATCAATGCGATTTATGTCCATAAAGGTCCTGGTCTTTGCTTCTCGACTTTCTTCCTTTAATACCGTATTGCCATCCTTTTCCCATCCAAAAGCTTCTTCTATTAAATCATGTGTAAATTCGATTATGACCCATTCGCCAACTGCATACATGACTCTTGCCTCTGGCACCAATGGATCATGTAGCGCTGGTTGTAATGTATTCATAACTTGCATGCACCTTTGAAAGTCGGGTTTTTAGATTGGCAATTCAAAATATTTGTGGATACCCGCTTTCTTCATGATGTCAATGGTACATGAAAGCTCATGCACCACTTTAAAATCTTGGGACATAACCGGGAACTGGTGATCCGTGTCCATGATCTGGTTGGTCACAAGGAATAGATACTCCCCAGCTGGTTGATCTTCTCTAAACCAGTGTCCCTTTGCTTTAGTCACGCTTTGTAAGGGACATTCCAATACTTCTTCTTGAATAGTTGCTTCAGAATCTTCATAAGCCATCTGCACTTGTATTGAAAAGTGCGTTAGCTTCAATAGAAGGCATAGCATTAGTGCTGTTTTGCATAATTAAGATCTCTTACCACTTATTTTTCTTTTCTTTTTTGAAAGAAAACAAGGATTAGTATAGCCGAAGCATTTATTTATTATCATAGTAGGTCCATTCCTAAGGAAGTTGAAGCTATGACCTATTCCCCATTAGAGGATGTGCACCACTAATTCTATTATGTACATCAAGTGCCGAATGCTTCGCCTCGTAATGTGGCCCTATTATGCATAATTTAGGTGCATTCAATACTTCATGAGGGCAATTGGGAGCCTGATGGTTCTCTTGTTTCGGTTCATGCGCTTTCTTTGGTTTCCATATCCACTGGAGCATTGAAGTATAAGCTCTCGTCCTCTCATCATGTCGCCTTTTCCTTGGTGTAGCTTCGTGAATCGCCGATGTCTTCTTAGCTACAATCTTGCTTTCTTGATGTACTTGTTTGGTCTTGTTAGGTCTCGCACTGTTGGCTCATCGATAGGCTGCTTCTTTTTGGTTGTCGATTTCTTGCCGTGCTACTTGTCGAACATTCTTTGGAATCCATATTTGTCAGTGGTTCCTTTGTGCCGCTACTAATGACTTTGGGAGCCAAACTCTCAACAGATTCTTTAATTCTGGTCTTTGCAATGAGGAATTCGTATTCATCTGCACCTTCTGATTAGGATTGACGTGTTTGTGTTTCTCCCCCTGATCCATTCATTTGGTCCTTGCAAACCCATTTCAGGTTAGGGTGTTTGTATTGTGGAACTCTGCTGATTGATGATTTTAGTGTGGATTTGGCTGGCTCTCTTTTTGTTTGTTTACGATTTGCGTGGAGTGAACCTGCTTCCTCCTTTATCGCTTTGGTGCTTAAAATCTGATCTACCTTTGGTCATCTTTCCTGCAGCTCATTGATGGGTTCAGGTGCTATGTCCTTCTCAGTACTGTGCTTAGCATTCTCGAAGATGCTTGGTCCATGAGATGGTTTTCTCTTCTAAAAGGCTAAAGATTTCTTTGTGTCCCACTTTGGCGGAGATGTATCCTTGAGCTAGATGAATACTCACTTCATTCTTGATTATCTAGTCTTGCCCTAGTATTAGATTCTCTATGAGGTCCTCATCTTTACACATTAAGACTCGTTGTTCCATGGAGGAATTTCCTAGGTGGAGAGATACTGTAGTTTCTCCAATGCATTATATGACTTGACCTCCGATACCTATCATCTGTGCCTTAGTAGGTGTGATATTTGCGTGGAGGGGCATGATGATTGTATTCTACACACAACTAAGTGCTGCTCCTGAATCTATTAAAGCATCTATCAATTGGTACTCTGTCTTTCCAATCCCTAGGTTTAGGTAGGGTTTAGATATGCTATGATTCTACCCATTGGAATGATGAACTTGGTAGTTGGCCATGGGAATAGGCTCTTCACCTAGTAAGTACCGTTCGTCTCTTTGCCTAATCCACTCTTTCCGTTTCTTAATACGTTCCAAGGCTTCTTGTCGTGCCTCCTCTCTAATCCGCTCTTCCTCTTTCTTCCTATTTTATGCACCTACGAGATGTGCTAACATTTGATCCGTCAATGGCTCCATAAACCGTTTCACTCTACATCCACTTATGTAGTTAGGAAGAATATATCCATCTAGAGTGGCTAGATTAACTGCTCCGCTCGTCGAGATCCTATTAATGATTAGAGGTCCATATCCGTGCTTTTGTATTTCTTGGCATGTTGCTTCAAGGTGTAGACCAGGACCAGGTCTCCTTCTTTTAGTCCTTTGTCTTTTATGTGTGCATCATAATATGCCTTTTTTCTTCTCTTGGCCGCATAGATTCCTGCGACATCCTGCAACCGAGTTTCATGCAGTTTCTCGATTTGGTCTAGTTGTTGGGATAATTCATGTCCGGTCCATTCATGCTGTCGGGCTACTCTCAAAGTGGGTATCAAAATATCAATTGGCAGAATTGCGTTCTGTCCGTATACTAGATTGAATGGGGTAGTTCCAATGGCAGTCTTGTACGCGACTCGGAAGGCCCAAATTGCATGATGCAATTGTTTGTCCCAGTCAGACCTCCCATTATTGACAATCTTTGTCAATATTGTGCATAACACCTTATTGGAACTTTCCGCTTGACCATTGGCTTGGGGGTGGTATGGGGCTGACTTTTTATGGATCACTAAAAACTCATTCATTAAAGACTATATTACTTCATTAATGAAGTGCGTTCCTTGGTCACTCACAATCTCAATTGGTAATCCAAAACGAGTGAATATATGCTCAAAAAGAAACTTAGCAGTGGTTTGAGCATCCTTTTTTCTAGTAGCCTTTGCCTCTACCCATTTTGTCAAATAATCGATGGCTACTATGATATATTCGGCATGTGATCCTTTGGTAGGTGGGTTAATGGGTCCTATGAAATTAATACCCCATTTAGAAAAGGCTCTGGCGCAAACCATAGGTCTTAATGGCATGTCATCTCTCCAAATCGGGTATTTAGCCCTTTGGCATGTTTCGCAGCTTTGTACATAGGTCTCCGCATCCATATGTAAAGTTGGCCACCACAAGCCCGCAAAGAGGATCATTTTCACGGTTCTCTCGGCTGAGAAATGACCTCCTGCTGCACCTGCGTGTGCCATCTCTAATACGCGTAAATATTCTCCTTCATGCACACATAACCGTAATTGGTTGTCTTTTCCTCTCCTAAGCAAGTGTCTTCCCATGAGTACATAATCCTTGCTCATTTCCTCTAGGGATCGTTTTCTTGCCAAGCTAACTCCTTCCTCATGTTCTCTTGTCTTTAGGAATTTTACCAATGTTTTGCTCCAATTGGGTGCTAATGTTGAGAAAGGTATGGATGTATGATCCTCGCGGATAGTCTCGTGGCATGTCAGGACAGTATACTCCTAATCATTTTAATTCCCTAATAGTTCCATGAGTTCCTTTGTGTGTCCTCCATTTTTTTACATGAGCTTGTTCAATCAGCTTCAATTGTTCATCTTCCTCAGCACATCTTAGTAATACGCCATTGGGTTCCTTATAGTACACACTTCCCGCAATAATACGCAAATTCCTTGACTGTAGAATTTCCTTTTTACTCTCTTTATTGATTGAGTGTTGTGGGCCATGAGTGAGTATTGGAATTAGTTTCTCTGCCCACTTTGGACACACTTCCAGATTAAACAAATAAGTGCCTGGCAATTCGTCTGGTACTCCACTTGGTGGTTCTCCGTGTGTTAACCTACTTACGTGGGTGTTTCCCTTTTTCACTATTACTTCGAAGTCGAACTCCATCAATAGTAGAAACCATCTTACCAGTCTTCCCGTGTTACAGGGCTTATTGACTAAGTACAATAATGCCTGATGATCTATGAACTTGAACTTGTTGGCTAAGAGATAGTTTCTAAATTTTTTCACTGCATAGACCATTCCTAATCCCTCTCGCTCTAGAGTTGTATAGTTCCTCTCAGGTTGGTTCAGTTGTCTACTTGCATAGGCAATTGGGTGATCTAACTTTCCTTCATCTGCCAGCTGAGCTAATATGCATCCTATTGTGTAATTTGAAGCATCCACATGAATATGAGAAGCCTTGTTCCAATTTGATGTCTTCAGAATTGGGGCTATGCTCAGCCGCTTCTTTAACTCATTGAATGCCTTCTTGCATTCCTCTGTCCATGTGAACTGAGTCAAAAGCCCATACAAGGGTTTGGCGATTATGGCATACATGTGGATAAATCAACGGTAGTATCCACAATGTCCCATAAACGCTTGTACTTCTTTTGCATTCTTTGGTCTAGGAAGCTCCAAAATGACCATAATCTTGTCTTCATCTGTGGCTATTCCATTTCTAGAGACTATGTGTCCTAAGAGCTTCCCTTGTCTTACCATGAAGACATACTTCTCAGGATTTAGGCAGACTCTATATTTTCGGCATTTTTTAAATATCTTCTGCAATTCAGGAATGTGGTCTTACCTTTGATTTGAGTAAGTACATAGGTCATCCGCATACACTTCCATGCTTTTCTTCAGGAATTCTTTGAAAACATGACACATCAATCATTGAAAAGTAGCAGGCGCATTAGTGAGCCCAAAAGGCATCACTCGGAAAGCATAGACTCCCCATTCAGTCGCGAATGCGGTCTTATGTTGATCCTCAGTAGCAATAGCTACTTGGTTGTATCCAGAGAACCCATCTAAGAAGCTATAGACTTCTTTTCGTGCAACTCTTTCCAATAGATGGTCAGTGATGGGTAAAGGGTAGCTATCGTGAATCGTGGCTGCATTCACTTTTTTCAAGTTAATGCATACTCTGAGTTTTCCATTCTTCTTGGGCACCACCACTAGTGGTGATACCCATTCAGTGTGTTCTATTTCATAAATGAATCCAGCCGCTAATAGCTTGTCTATTTCTTCTTTTATCTTAGCAGCATAGACCTCATTGTATATATAAGGGCATTGTTTAGATGGTTTTGCCTCTGCCGTCATTGGTATTCTATGAGAGCAAATTGAGGGTTCCACACCCTTGAGATCCTTATATGTCCATGCAAATACATCTCGATATTCTCTGATCAATTGTATTAATTCTTCTTCCTCCTCATTTGACACATCTTTACCTATGTATGTACATCTTTCCTCTCCATCTTCCACTGTTACTATGATTTTTTTGTTTGTTCTTTGTTGTCGTATGCTTCTCCTTCTCTAGCTTCTCTCTTAGGCATTTGAATGGATATCTTTCTCTCTTCTACTTCGTACCTTTTAAAATGCTCCGGAACCTCAAAAAGGTCAGGATTTGGTCCAATTTTACTCATATTTTCCTCTTGCTTTGGTACTATGGGGGCTGCTTCTATAGCTAAGACCTTGGTCATTTCGTGCTTATCTTTGGTTCGAATGGTTTCTAGGTAGCTTTCTTCCGTATCAAATTCTGGTTCCATTTCTATACTTTCATATTCTTCTTTCCATTCCTTTTCCAATATTTCCCCTGCTTCTAGTTCTTGGAGGACAACCATGTACAATTTTACATCATAACCTTCTTCTTCTACACATTCATTCATCATCAGAATTTCTTCATTCACACATACATCCAAGGTTTCTAAGATTTCCATCCATTCATGCGGTTCAAATGTTTCATCAGGAAAGATTTGAGGCATATACATTGGGTCCTCTACAGGTCGGTAGTTAGGATGTCCTATTGGCCACAGCTGCCTTTTATGATCCTCTTTCTTAGCTTCTTTGCACATCCATAATTGGGCGTCCTGGTGCATCCATGATTGATCGCTTGTTCCAGCGCTATGAATAGATAGGTCATCTTCCTCCTTGTGTATGGGATTCCACTGTAGTGGGGGTACATCTCTATATGAAAATGTATGCAAGTTTATCTTGGTGGTATTTCCTTGATGTTGCAGGTATAATGAATCTCGTCCCGAGTCTTGCACTATCCGCATTTGTCTCATGAAAGGTCGTCCTAAGATCATTTCGTAATTGTTAGCCTTTTCAAACTTACAGATGGCTAATGTGTGTTCAAATTGAACTCCACAGGTGGTTAATTTGATCTTTTCCAATATTCCTAAGGGTTTCTCCACATGACCGTATGCTAGTTGGAGCTTCATGCGTGTGGGTCATAAGGCAGGCTTTCCCCATTTCTCCCAAATCTCCTTGGTGGCAATTCCAACTCCTGCTCCTGTGTCTAGTATAGCCTTGTTCATGTACCCATTGTAAGTGACAGGTAGACATGTATTACCTTCGTCTCCTTCACCAAATTCTCCCACCTTATCTACTGGGATTTGTATCTTCGATGGGTTTTCCTTTCCCTTGTTTTCCTTTTCGTCCTTCTCCTGTGCTAATTCCAGTTGCCTTGCTAATTGTTTCCATAATTGCGGTTTAACAGGGAGTAGTTCTTCCACAGTCAGTTTGCATTGTACTTTTGTCTTTTTAAGTTCTGTTAGATTGTGTGAATTATGATCTGAGATTCCTCTTCCTTTTCCTTGTACTGTGGGTGCTCAGATTATCATAGATTCCTTTTTGTATTCTCCCATGTAATTTGGTAGGGTTGAAATGCTCTGAGCTTCTTCTCTATTTTGGTCTAGTCATGATACTTCCTCATATACTTCTTCCATGTTGGGATTTGGTTGATAAAATTCCACATCTAATTCCTCAAAGGGAGGCTTAGTCGCTCCATTCCTCTTCCATTGTTCTTCTCGGATTCTATTCCATAATTCTTTTGGACAGTCAGCCTCTAAATCAGGTATTGTTGACATAGGTTCATCTTGGGTTTTCACTCGCTCACATCTATCATCCTTCGCTTTAAGTTCTTTATCCTTGGCTTTAACACACTCCTTGTATTGCCCCTCTACTATCCTTGTCTCTAGAAGGGCTGGGATAGTCTTTTCTAGGGTTGCTTGTGCTACCTCTATCAGATTCCTGCATATAGCAAGCCTCTCTTTTTCTAATTCTCCTTATGGGTAAAGATTTTCATGTTGCTCCACATTCGGTCCATCCTTAATTCTAGCTTGGTACACTTTTAACCACATGTCTAAGTCGTCTAGTTTTGGGTCAGCCAGAATTGATCCTAGTTTCTCTGCTTCTTGAATAAGCGGTGGAATGGGAACTTCTTCCTGAATCTCTAGTTCTTTGTGCTCCTTACTACTTTTGTGTGTTTCTTATTGTCTTGACTTTTGTTTTTTATCCATCTTTCTTTGAGCTTCTCTCTTCTTTCCTTCCATTTCTGCGCTTTTATGTTCGGGGTATTCTCATGTGGCTCCTCTGAATCTTCCACTATTTGAATTTTGGGGTTTATGGTTCTATTGTTTTCTTGTTCGTGATCCGGTTTTTTTTCTTTTCGTTCCTTTGTTTGAGTTTGTGTAATGGACTTTAAGGGCACAGTGTATTCCTTATCACCTCCAGGTGCTTCTATCACTTTAATTACATTAATAGGTGCAGTGTCTTGGGCTTTAGTGGGATTCTTTGGGCAGTCTCTGAAAAGATGTTCCTTCCCACAATCATGGCAATACCCTTCCCAAGTCCTAGGAGGTGGTGGATTGTAAGACCGAGTACATTCTCTAATAAAATGATCTCCTCCGCATCTATAACATGGTCCTCTCGGCACTGGAGGTCTAATGGATGGTCTCCGAGGTGCGGGTGCCTTGGGTGCAGTGTACATTAAAGTAGCCATCTCTGTTCCATAGGCTTGGTCATAGCCTTCATATCCATGGTATGCTAGGTCATGTGTTGGTTCATACTCAAACATATTGGTTTCATACGGATAGTAATCTCCTTGGGATAGCTCGTATCCAAGGTTTGCTGATTCTACACTGGTCATCGTTGAGGCTGGTACTATGGCTCTTTCCAAGTTTTCTTCTGGTTGGGCATACTTCACAGGTACCACATGTTGGAGCTGTGACAATTGTGGTCCTAACACTAGTTGGGGTTGTGGATATTGTGCTTGCTCGTATGGTCTCGGTGCTCCTATTGGTATTGGCTAGGGATTGTACCTGGGCATATCTCTACCTGGCTCTCTAGGTGGATATCCATATGGCCGATACTGAGGTGGTTGTAGAGGTCGTGCCTGCCTATTGAATGGGCAGTTTTCTGTGGTGTGATTGGTGTATTTTGGCAATACAAGGCGGCTCCTTGATGGGGCTGTCTACTGTAAGGACATGTCTGCGGTACACCTGTTCCTCCTCGTACACACATGTGCGTGGGGTGATCTCCTCCACATAGACTACATCTTCGTAACATAGGCACTCTTAAGGTTGGGTGTTGGTAATTTCTCTGTCCTTGGACTCCCAATTTCTTTGCCACCAGCTCCGCTAATTCCTCCACATTACTAGAGTTGGAAGTAATTGTACTCTAAGAGTCTTCTGATTTAGTGGGGCTGGATGTACTCTTCAGATCATCCGCTAGGTTGTCCTCTAAGTCAATACATTCCTGTAGGCATTCGCTCAATGTCTGTAGCCTCTTTACGTATACTAGCGTTCTTAGAGTTCCATTCGTTAGTCCATCCAAAAATAATGATATCATTTTTTGTTGAGTGGGTCTCTCTGCTGTTGGACATCTATCAACATTCTAATTGAATCTTCAGCCAGCTATTTTCACAGTTTCATTAGGGTTCTGTTTAAAACTATGGACTAAAGACGTAGAATTGTGTTTAATCCCTCTCTTAGTGAATTCCCCAATGAATTCTTGAAATAATTGCTCCATATTTCCAAATTGGCTAGGGTCTAATGGCTGGAACCAAGTCAAAGCCGTTCCTGTGAGGGTGAGTCCGAAAGACTCATACTGCACAAAGAAGTTGTCTACTTGTTCCGCTCTTAGAACTTGTTTAAATTCAGCAATGTGGCCATAAGGTTCTCCCAATCCATCATAATGATTCCCCACTCATTTGGCCACCTGAATAGGTCTCAATCTTCTCATTGGTTCTGGCGGTCTAGGCATTATCGGGAAGGCGAGAATGGCTAGTCTAATTGGGGTTATTCCTGGCTACACTCCTATTGGTGGTCATGGCCTTACTGGTGGTCGGTATTGATTTCCTACTCGACGGTGGGTCTGATTGTGTGGTTGCACTCCGGGAGTCGCAAATTGTACATGAGTTTGGTTCGGAATGCTACGTTGGCTGGTTTGTCCCAACATTGTATGCTCTACCTCCTCTTGTGTTCCAAAGGGGTTCTGAGAGGTGGTTGCCTGCTCTCGTGGAGGGAATACAGGCAAACCCATATACTTTAATCGAGATCTATCTATGGCATCAACAAGCCAATACCTTCTTTGGTTTTTGTCCAGGTATGTTACTCTAGACTTGTCTTCTCGATCCTTTAATTCATAAAACATCATCCGGCTTTCTTCTCTTCCTTGGGCCGGTGAGTCAGTTTGAAGTAACAATTCTGATCCATGGATCAAATAGACTTCCAGTAGGTATTCGTCTTGAGGTATTAAGTCCCCTCTCAAGACTCGTATCACTTGGGACTTGCCTCTAGGGGTCGTCACTAACTCCTCAGGGTTTGGTCTCCCTGAGTTTTCTTGTCCCACCAACTCTCCCCTCTCATTGATCAAATCAGGGTATTCCGTCACTATGTAGATGTGACCCAGCTTGTCCATGTATGCACCTCCTTCATACTTAACAACTAGTCTGGGCACAATTGTTGCATCCATGGAAGTCACCATCCTAGCCATAGATCTATTTAAACCATCCAGGTAGATGGGGATCTCCAAGGCATTAGTAGAAACGTATTGTAAAGAAGTGCGAAACTCTCCTTCTACAGTGGTCATGTAGTTTCTTCCGGGAGTGGGACCCTGCATGTCTTCTGAAGCCATGGGTATCTCCTCCTCTGAGTCACTAGAGGTGTCTGAATAGACTGAGCAGGTGACTGACCTGAGCGGCACTTCCCATGGAAGATATGACACTTCTCCGGCTACTTAGCACCCTTCCTGACCTCAAGTTCATTCACCCTCCTGGGGCTCTCTAGCTCTCTAAAACTCTCCCTAAGTGGCTCCTCAAATGCCTCAAATTTGCTTCTCGAAATGCTCCAAAAGTTTTGGGCGATACCACTTTTGGCGATACTGCTCGTCGGACGATACGATACCACTTCTCTAGACAATACGATTTTGCAGCACCAGTATTATGGTGTCCTATCTGCTCAGAGTTTTGGCTATAACTCTCAAGGACGGAGAGCACATTAGGTGGTGGGCAATTGTTGAGCCCATAAAAGTCATATTGGTCAAAGTCAACTATAGTCAAAGTCAAGTATAATCAAAGTCAACTACAATCAAAGTCAAATCAATCAAAGTCAACATGGGTGAAGTCAAGTGTTCGAAGTGCATTTGTCAAAGTGCACAGGTAGTGCATAATTATTTATCCACAAAGGTTAAAAGTGTAGAAAGTGGGTTGCAAGTTGTAGAGGTATTTTTGTAATTTCCCTAAGGTTCAAAGTGTTTTTAAAGTGTTTTGGAAGGTTTAGGTGAACCCTCTCTTAAGTGCACAAGTGAAGAATTAAAAGGCAAAATGTGAAGGTATGTGAAGCGGCAGCATATGCAGAAGTGAAAGTATGACCCCCCAATTAAAATTTTTGTTTTAGTCTAAAGTCACTAGAGAACAAAACAGGGATTCGTTGGCTGCCCACTTGTGGAGACAATCTTGGAACACCAAAGTGAGCACCAAGATACTCTTGTAGTTAGGAGCGTACATGAACCGACACTCAAATCAAGCATTAGGAAAAAAGGTGAACCTTGGATGGGCCTTTTAGCTTAAGGAGTGATTAGTGATGGACCAATCAGAAGAGGGTGGTGGCCACAGTCTATACCCTATAAAATACTAGGTTGAAGGGGGAAGAGGGGACAAGATTCCTCTATGTTCAGGGTTGCCTTCTAGAGAGAGAAGAAATCTCGTAATCACGCTGGGCCCAAAAATTCAAAATTTTTTAAAAGTTGTAAAACTCATCATAATACCATTTAATGACCTCCATATCACTTTTCAAGGTCAAAAGTGCTATTTTTGACTTCTAATTCAAAATCCGTGCATGTTTTTGAACTAAAAAAGTGACTTTTTTCAAACTAACTCAAAAAACTCTATTTTCCCTCTTCAAACTCCCATTTTCATACCCAAAAAGTCATATTTTTCACCTCTATTCCCTCCATACCATACAACAGAAGCGTTGTTTCTCCTCCTACCATTCTCCCAACTTCTGCAGCAATGACAACAACTCTTACTCCCATGGAAAGCTCTAGAGCTCGTAGGAGACCAAAAGACAAAGTTCACACAATGACGTGCCACAACGTCAAAACAATGGAAGGAAGTTGGCTACCACAAGAGTTTTGCAAAGGTGCATGGGTGTACATGCAGCCATCTGGACTTGGTCCTCATCGTGTTCGATATCGTGGAAATTTGGATCTTCATTGGAAAGGTAAGCTCTTGGGCTTCAAGCAGCAAACACATGGTGGGATGGTTGCTATTGTACAACATGTCTTCACAGTTTCAACCATGAAGTTAGAAAACTCTAATAGAATTAGATATCCAATCCATTGTGAGTATTTCTATTTTTTCAATGCTTCATGGTGTTAAATGTCTTAATTACTCATCTCATATGTTTTTCATTGCTACAATCATATTTCCTTCTAGTTTAGTGGAAGAGCAACCACTTCATAGTCTTACAGGAACTTTCAAAGCATTACATGCAGACATTGGGGCATTAGTGTTTCCAGATGTACCTCCTGCTAAAATTATTCGTGAAAGGATCTTCTTTTACACTCACAAGTACATTGTTCCTTCCACAGATGGTGAATATGGAAGGTTGGAGATTATCAAAGTTGACTCTCTTCTTAGTTTAGAGTGGCCAAAACCTGATTTTTGGTCCATATCATCTTTCAAGCGTAAGATGGTGATGGACATACATAACTTCCGTGGAAAGGTCTTAGGTCAAATAGGTATATCTCTAGGTCTAGGAGTTAGAAATGTTGATGAAATAGCAACCTCAATTTTGACTTGCACCCTACCCATGGCTTTGGAGCGTCGAAAGAGAGTCATTCAAAAACTCATTGATGTAAACAATTGAATTAATATCAAATTTTCACTTTGCTTTATTTACAATTGTCTCAAGTCTTTCTTTTTTAGTATATTATCTAAAATTCTTTTGGACCTGCATGTGATGTATTGAGGTCATGTAGGGCATTGGGAGGCATTGGGAGGTTCTTTACTTTCATTCTTTTGGACCTTTTTACTCTCATTTAAGGTCTTGCAGGGCATTGGGAGGCCAAATAAAGCCCTGCAACAAAAACGCGGGAGAAGGCCCTGCAAATGTTTTGTAGGCCTTCTCGCGCGTTTCTGTCGCAAGGCTTTATTTGGCCTCCCAATGCCCTTCATGACCTTAAATGAGAAAAATTTCACTAGATGGATATTATCAAGAATGCAAATGCCCTAGGTGACCTTACATGAGAGTGAAACTTCACTAGATGGATATTTTCAAGAATGCAAATGTTCTAAGTTTCAAAATGCTCTGCTCATATGTTTCAAAAGTATAGGGAGGTCAAAATTTGTTCATGTTCACTCCTCATGAACTAGCTTTACTCCTCATGATCCTTCTTTACTCTCATTCTTTTGGACCTTCTTACTCACATTTAAGGTCTTGTAGGGCATTGGGAGGCCAAATAAAGCCCTGCCACAGAAATGCAGGAGAAGGCCCTGCAAACGTTTTGCAGGGCCTTCTCCCGCATTTCTGTGGCAGGTCTTTATTTGGCCTCCCAATGCCCTACATGCCCTACATGACCTTAAATGAGAAAGAAATTTCACTAGATGGATATTATCACTAGATCAAAATGACAAGATAAGAAAACAATCACTGATATATGAGAGATTATCACAAGAAAACACATGGAAATGTAAAATGATTGCTCATGTTTCATTCTAAATAATGAGATTATAAAGGGAATAGAAGAAAATTGCTAATGTTTCATTGAAAATGGCAATATTTACAAAACATCTCTTGTCTGTAGAGATCAGTTACAAAACTTAGCTACGATCACCCCTAATTCTCCTAGCTAACTGTATGTCCTTCGGTTGTATAGTGACTCGCTTAGCATGGATGGCGCACAGGTTGGAATCCTCTAGCATTGATGTCAAAAATGCTTCAGCTTCCTCTTGTAAAGCTTCTAAAGCTAGAGCTTGGATCCTTAACCCTGCACAATACCTTTGTAACTCTTCTTTAACCACCCTTGCAAAGGGCCTTCTAGGTATTAGAAGCTCAGCTATCTTTTGATAGTGCTTTACCTCTGCAAATGCCTTCGTATATCTTCTTCTTCATTCTGGGGCTCTAGCTTGTGGTGGTGGTGGTCTTCGTTGGACATTTTCTTGTGTTCTTGGTTGGGGTGGTCTACGACAAGGTTGAAAGACTTTCTTTTTCCGTTGCACGCGTCTTGAGATTTCTCCTTGTTCAGGATGTTGTTGCTGGCTTTGCTCTCTCTCTTGATCATTGGCTATGGCCCCCTGATTTGTTGGTAGTGTCTTTCCCGCTACAATAACCCTATGATTTGTAGGTATTTATTCGTTACCACATGGTGGCAATGTTTGACTCTCCTCACTTGATTGTGAACGTTGTTGAGACACATCCTCATGCAATTCATCAAAACCATCACCAGAAACTACCTGTCTGTGAGCATGCTCCTTCACCCTTGTCTTTGTTGGTCTCTTTGGTGATGGAGGCTCATCATATGATGATGGTGGTGGTTGGGGTTGATTTACGGCCTCTTCCCTGGATTGCCCATGTTCCACTTGTTCATGCAACTGTTCACTCCCAGAGGTATGACCACCACCTGTTTCACGATGGGATGCAGAGCGCGAGACACTACGTCGCCTTTTGTGGTGATTCATCCATGGTGGCTCCTAAGTGCCTTGCACATAGGTAGGAAAGTTAATGGGATCCTTCCTTGCAGTTTGCTTTGTTCGTGCCATCCTCTGTAGTGCTAGAATGTTGAAATGAGACAATGAGTCTCCTTTTATAATGTTTCACTTAAAAAGGTTCTGTTCACATCTGAATGGACAAAAAATAGTTAAAAAAATAAAAATTACCTTTAAAAATTGCAAACAAGAGATTAGTGTGTAGCAAACCTTATGAATTATTCAGAAAATGCCATGAATGTATTAAATGACTTCACTTCCATGATAAACCCTGTCATGTTCTTGTAGCCCGCCATTGAGCATGACGTAAAGGTCCCAATGATGACTTCCATTTTTCACTAGCTAAGTTGTGTTGATTAAATCTTGCAATTTTTGCAACTTTCGACTCCTTGGCTCGTTCCATTGCATATGTCCTTGAAAATGCAGTACGATAAAACCAATTAAACATCTCTTCCATATAGTTTGATTGCATTGCACCACCATCATGTCGTGTGTTCTTGAAGTAAACACCTCTAGCCTTGTAATGTGACTTCTCCATTCCTTGCATACTAAAAATCTCCAATGAACCATATCGATGCATAAAAAATGCTCCATGTGCAAATAGAATATGCTGAAATGATATAAGTACATATAACTCAATCTTATCAACAAGAAAATTGAAAAAATAAGAAAATTTACAATGTAATGTGTAATATTGCTCTCTCCCCAAGATAGGATGAAACACTTTGCAAACTCCATTAATGTATCTTGAAACAACTGACGGTCATTTTTGTTGGAGCTATTAAGACTCATTAAGCCTACCAACTTATCTAAGCATGACCAAACCTTCTTTCGCCTATTACTAAGGTCAATTTGAGAATCATAATCAGTGGTGATCATGCACAAGTATTTCCATAGCTCCCTGCATTCATTTTTCTTAGGGCTTACACCTCTTCTAAAAAATTTTCTTGCCTTCTTCCCTGTCATTGACACTTCTTGCAAACTATTTTGCGATTCACCAGGTTTTTTGACAGCTAGAGTTACATTACCACCATGACAACCAATCGAATTAAGCATCCAATTTTTTGATTGCTTGTACAGATTTATCAATTGGCTTCATGGAAAACGCATATTCTATGTGGAGCTTCAATAATCTATCAAACATTCTCATGAAAGCATGCAATGTGCAAAAGTGAACATTAACTAATGGAAATGGAATAATGGGATTCCAATCTTTATCTAATGTGTCACAGTTAGGTATTTCTAACATTGGACACCTTAACAAAGTTCTATCCCATTCCGTGGAAGTAGGTGCATCTATGTATTCATCTAAGCTAGATAGTACTTTTTGTTGTCCCTTTGTTACTTTGTAGCCTCGAGTACAAAATGGACATGGATAACGAGCAGATGCACCTTGCTTGCAACCTAACATGCATTTGATAGTTTTTAAATCCCCACCCAAGTGCCAATCTATCTCAAAATCACCAAAGTTTTCTATGTGGAGCTTTGCACCATGAATTTGAGAAACTATTACTTTAGTGGTCCATGGGGTCCTACTAAAAATCCATGAAAAAACATCATTGGATTCTTTAGGTACTTCAATAGCACCTAACCACCATATTTCTTTCTCAGATTGAACACTATATGTAGAGTTACGGCTAGAGTTACTACTTTCATCAGATATGGCATTTGTCATAGCTTCATTCATGAGTGTCAAAATCAATCTCTCCATTCGTCGTCCCTTTATGATCTGACATTCATCTAACTTCAATATAAATTGTAATTTGGTATTACAATCTGCATAAATTAGCAAAATTTTTATAACATCAAAATACAATGTATATCAAGGTAACAATAGTGCACATACCTGGTATAGTAGATTTGTAAAATCGAACCATTGCTTGTTGAAGCCTCTCCAAATCCACGAATATGTTGTTGTACTTTGTGTAAGGAAATCCATTTCCAGCTGCGCGTTTCAACTCTTTTTTGGATGTAGATAAATGATAAATAGACATAGGCATAATATCCTCTATATATAAGTAGTTTCCAAGAATACTAGCTATATCTTCATTGGACATTGACTTCTTTAGCAATACCTTGTAAGGAGATGGAAACATATTCTGCAAAATACCTTCTCTTTGTAATGAATGCTTCAAAAGGTTGTACAATGCACTGTATCATTTAGTACTAATTCCTGCTTCATCACATACCATCTGCACGTCTCTAAGAGTGATAATATCTTGTAACTTTTTTGTGAAATCTTTAATCACTTGCTTCTTGATAAGGTTTCCTATCTGTGACTCCAAAATACTAACCACCTGCTTGTTGTTCAAACAAGAATTTAATAACTTGAATTGATCCTCCGTTGTTGATGACGCACTAACATCTTCAACGAATGACCTACATAACAAGAAAAAAAAAAAAAAAATATATATATATATATATATATATATAAGTCTTCCAAAAAGAGAAACAAATACAAGCCAAACCTTATCGCAAAAACTCGTCGTTTGCATGCTCCACCACCAATTGAAAGAGAGTCAAAGGATGTTAATGATCTTCTCCTACGTCGCATCCCAAGTGGAGTCTCTCTCAAGTGTTTGACAGTGTTATTTAATTTCTCAATTGTTCTCTCCTTTTCTTCCATATGCTTTTCAAGCTCTGCAAGCTTTTCTTGTAAAGACCGGCACCGATGAACTGAAGTAAAGTTGAGAGGTTATGGAATGTTGGATGGTAAGAAGACATTGGATCAAGAGGGTATAATGAGCCATGAGTCCAAAGATCAATATTCTTTTCTCCAGCTTCACGATGCTCATTTTGAGAGTTCACATCATTGTTGCACTGTGTATTTGGAGGAAACTCTCTGGGCACATGAACATGGATACTTCTTGATGCTGGGGCATGAGGACGTCCTAATGTGAGGTTTGTAATAGGCGTCAACACCATCTTTTCCAACAATTAAACAATACTGAGAAAGAGACCATAAATTTGTTTGGAAGAGATGCTCGAGCATGATTTTCTCAGGAAAATTTTGTTTTCTTGGATGTGGATGGGTCACAGTGTGTTTTTCCACTAAGAATAGCCAAAAATGATGAAATTTTGAAAAAGTCATTTTTTGGGTGGAGTAGTTATGGATTTGATGATGTGGCACTCTACTTTTGGAGGGATTTTAAAAATATTACTTTTCTAAAAGGAAAATTAAAAACTAAACTAAAAAAAAGTCACTTCTGACATATATATTAAAAAATGAGCCCTTTCAAGTAAATAAACATTGAAATTGAGACTTTGAAAAAAAATCATTTTTTTATTTCCATACATGCTCGAGTTGATGATGTGGAAAGTAGATTCCCTTTCTCTCTCTCTAATAGAAGAGAGAGAGGAGCCTAGTAAGCCTTAAAAAAAGCCTACTCCAGCTTACTAAAAAGTGCCCTATTAAATGCACTTTGTCCCCTTAGACAACAACAGAATTAAGCTTCATCCCTAAAATTTAGGGATCCTTACAAGGCCCATACAGGGTTCACCTTTTTGCCTAATGGGCAAGTGTTGGTGCATGTCAATCATCAATTGAAGGATTATGAAGAAATGAAGTCAAGAGATTAAGAAGATAACAAATTCAGAAGTTTGAAGGAAGGACATACTCAGAAATTCAAAGCTATGTACACATATGTACATTAGTTCAGATATAGCTGACTCACACTTATGATTAGTCATAAGTTTGTATATATTTGCCTATAAATAGTTTGAAAGAGTCGGGACATGTAGAGGAGAGACATAGAGAAGAAAGTTGAAATGAGTTAGGAGATGTACATTGTACAAAACATCCATCAGATGTATGAAGGAAATAGATAAGTGAAAAGTTCAAAAATGGCACGTCGATCTTCTCTGTCATTCTCCTCCTGTGTTTAATCTTTTGAGAAATCCTTTTGCACGTATCTAAGTCAATAGCTAATCTATTTATGACTAAGATTTGAGAGGCTAATTGCAATCAGGCTGAGAGAATTTAGTTTAGGAACATTCATATGTGAAGATGTTCTGAGAGTCGAAAAATTGGCGCAGATTTCATGTTCAGAGAAATGAACATTGCTCAGTGCATAGTGTAAAGTTTTACACAAGTGAGAGCTAAAAATCTAAGTTGGAAGGTAAGCCATCTATGGCTAAAAGATCTTGATCAAACGGGTTCGACATTGGGAGAACTATAGCTAAGAAGTTGCAGGTGTCAAAGTCACCATTGCAGAGAAGGTGTTTCAGACATAGGTAAAATGTTTCACACATTTCTCAATGTGTACTCAATCATTTTGAGAAATTTAACTTGGAATAGTTGCGCAACCTCAAGGCAAAGTAGTGTGCAAAGTTTTATTAAAAACTTTACAGGATTGATTAGTCAATGAGTGATTAATCTGCAGCAGACTTTCCAGAAATTTCAGTTTTCAGCAGTTAGCCAAAATTTTGATAATTTGGTGATTGTTTTCTAAAATTAAGTGGAGTCTGAAGTTGTTCTTGATATAGAGGAGTTCTAAGTTCAAGTACAACTTGTTCTTTTGGAGATTAACACTCTCCATCAGTGGTATCAGAGCAGGATGTGTCAAAATTGAAGTAAAGAAGACTCCGATTATTGCAGAAACACAAATCTTTACATCTCGAAGGTGCAAAAGCATAAAGGTTGAAGAAAACTTGAAGGCGAACATATTGAAGCTATCAAAAGGATCAGAAGGAGTAAGATTCAAAGTCAAGGTACATTTATTTCTCATTAAGGTTAAAGAATTAGCAATACAGGTAAAGAAACAATGGGAGATAGTCTCCAAATTGAAAAGTTGGATAGAGAGAACTATCCAGCTTGGTCTATGAGAATGGAAGCTCATCTGATGAGCAAAGATTTGATAGCATACATTACAGGTGAAGAAGAGAAGCCCAAGTTCAGATATCCTAGTGTTCCAACTAGGGAAGAAGTGTCAGATTTGAAGAATTGGATGAAGAAGGATGCTCAAGCAAGGAGCATAATCGACATGGCAGTCAATGACTATTTGCTTCCTCACATTAGAGGACTTGAAAGTGCAAGTGACATTTGGAATGCTTTGGAAGAGCATTTCCAAAACACAACCAAATCAAGGAAAGCTTCACTTTGGGCAGAATTTACTACTTTCAAAAAGAAGGCTTCACAATCAATCTCTGATTATGTGACAAAGATGAAGGATATTGCAGATTCTCTAGGTGCAGTGGATGAAGATATTGAAGAAGATAAATTGGTAAGACAAATTCTCACAGGGCTAAGAGGAGATGAGAAGTGGAAGCCTTTTATTTTATCTACAGAACTTTCACTAGATCACTTCACTCCTGATTTGAATCAATTGTTAGGTCATATGCTAACTTTTGAGAATGATGTCAAAGGAGATGTTGATAAGAGTGCAGGTCATGCAATGTACTCTAAAGACAAGAAGAAAGCTAACAAAGGAAAGCAACAATCAAGTGAAGAAGAAGGTACTTCAAACCAAGCAAATTTCATAAGAGGAAAAGGAAATGGCAGAAGTAGAGGAAGAGGCAGAAACAACAAAGATAATGCAAGAGCTTGTTGGATATGTGGTAAGACCAATCATCTATCTCATGATTGTTGGCACAATAATCAAAATAATGGTAATTATCAGAACTTTAATCAAAGAGCAAGAGGTGGTAGATTTCAGAGAGGAAACTTCAGAGGTAGAGGTGGTAGGAATTCTTTTGGAAGAGGTGGAGGAAGAAGCTTCCAAAATCAATCCTATAATAACACCCACTACAACTATGCATCAGATCAGAAGGAGGATTCGACTCTCATTATGAATGCAACATATGAAACCTCACATGAGGACATGAGATTGTTCTACATTGATTCAGGATGTAGTAATCATTTAAGTGGAAATATTGCTTTGATGACTGATCTAGATCATAATGCAATTAACCATACAGTTCAGACAGGTGATAATACAAAGCATAAGGTAAAGTCAATTGGTTCAGTCAAAGCTAAAGATGGGAGCACTCTTCTGAGTAAGGTTCTTTATGTTCCCACAATTCCAAAGAATTTGATCAGTGTAGGTCAAATTGTGGAAAAAGGATATGAGGTAAGATTCACCAATGATGGAGTCTATGTTGAAGACCCAAGTCAAGGGTATAAACAGGTTGTTACAGGGAAGAAAGAAGGAAGGCTCTTCACATTGAAGGTACAAGGAAATGTTGGACATGGTATGTTCACATATGGAGAGCAGAAGGTGTCAGAATTGGATCTTTGGCACAAAAGGCTTGGACACTTCAATGAAAGAGGTATCAAAGACATGATTAATAATGATTCAGTGCTTGGGTTGCCTAACATTGCAGGTCAACACATGACATACAGATGTGAGGCATGTCAATTAGGTAAGGCTCATAAGCAATCCTATTCCAAGCATGGGTTTATGTATTCAGAAAGACTTGAGTTGGTGCATACAGATGTGTGGGGTCCTTCAAAGGACTTTAGTATAAATGGTTCAAGATATTATGTCATATATGTTGATGATGCTACCAGATGGATCACAATTTATGTGATTAAAGAAAAATCAGAAGTGTTTAATACATTTAAACACTATCATGCATATGCAGAAAGGATTACAGGTCAAAAATTGAAGAGACTAAGGTCAGATGGAGGGGGAGAGTATTTTTCAAATGAATTCAATGATTACTTGTGGAATGCAGATATAAAGAGAGAAGTTACTTGCAGGTACTCTCCTCAACAAAATGGTGTAGCAGAAAGGAGAAATAGGACTCTTGTTGAGTTTGCAAGGTCCATGATTAAAGAGAAGAATTGCCCAAATTATTTGTGGGCAGAGGCTGTAAATACAGCTACTTATTTGGTCAATAGATTGCCTTGTAAAGCTTTACAAGGTATGACACCATATGAAGCTTGGTGGGGTAAGAAACCTACCTTGGATCATTGCAGAATATTTGGATGTTTGGCATATGCATATGTGCCATCCCAATTGAGGCATAAGTTGGAGCCTAAGGCAGAAAAATATGTATTCATTGGTTATGATGATAAGCAAATGGGATACAGGTTGTGGAGTCCATCCACAAAGCAATTCCTTGTATCCAAGGATGTTACATTTGATGAGCAAGGTACTTGGTATGCAGGTAAATATAATGTACATGCAGATGTTGAAGAAGTAGTGGATCAAAGGAAAGGTAAAGCAAAGATTCAATTACTTGATGAAAGTGAGAATAGTGAAGTACAGGTTGAAGTTGAAGAGAGGCCAAGGTTTGATGCAGAATGTGATGAACCAGAAACTTCAAAAAGTGCAGAAGTTAGGAGGTCATCTAGACACAAGTGGCAACCTACAAGGTATAGCTATGACACCTCATTCTTGACTACTAAAGATTATGCTTATTTGGTAAAAGCAGATGAAGATCCATCTACATATGATGAAGCCAAAGGCAAGAGAAATTGGGAAGAAGCCATGCAAGAGGAGTATGATGCATTGATAGAGAATCAGACTTGGGATCTGGTTCCTAAACCTAATAGCCAGAAAATTATTGGATGTAAGTGGGTTTACAAAACAAAGAGATTTGCAGATGGAAGTGTGTCTAGGTACAAAGCCAGACTTGTTGTGAAAGGGTATGCACAGACATATGGAGTGGATTATGATGAGACCTATAGTCCTGTGGCCAAAATGACAACCATCAGAACTCTCATAGCAATTGCTGCTTGCAAAGGTTGGAAGTTATCTCAATTAGATGTTAAAAATGCTTTTTTGAATGGTTACATTTCAGATGAAGTTTACATGGAGCAACCAGATGGGTTCAAAGATCAAGTGAATCCAAATTATGTGTGTAAGCTCAAGAGAGCTTTGTATGGATTAAAGCAGGCCCCAAGGGCATGGAATTATAGGCTTGTAAAATTCTTGAATGATCTTGGATTTCAAGCATCAAAGGCAGATAGTAGCTTGCTAGTCAAAGCAAGTGAAGATGGATTCATTTATGTTTGTATTTATGTTGATGACATAATACTTACAGGTACAGATGATAAAGGAATACAAATGATCAAAAAGCAGATGGAGAAAGAGTTCAAAATCAGTGATTTGGGGAACTTATCATTCTTCTTGGGAATGGAGATTTCTTATACTCAACATGGAGTATATGTGACCCAAGAAAGGTATCTTAAAAATTTGCTAACCAAATTTAAAATGGAAGATTGCAGGGTTGCACCTACACCTTTGGAAGTGAACCATAAATTGTCTAGATTTGGAGGAGAAGAATTCAGAGACATGAAGCTCTATCAAAGTTTGATTGGTAGCTTGATTTATGCTACATTAACAAGGCCTGATTTGTCATATGCAGTTGGTGTGCTTTCACAATTTATGCATTGTCCTAGAAAGGAACATTGGATTGCAGGACAAAGAGTACTTAGGTACATCAAGGGTACACTCAGAGAAGGGTTGTACTATGGATTTACTTCTGATACAAGAGTGAAGATATATAGTGATGCAGATTGGGCAGGTAATGTGGATGATAGAAGATCAACACATGGATACTTGTGCTATGTAGGAGACAAATTGATTTCATGGTGTTCTAAGAAGCAACATACAGTTGCTTTGTCATCTACAGAAGCAGAATATAAAGGTATGGTGGAAGCTGCAAAAGAGGTAATATGGCTAAAGACACTCATGAAGAGTTTTGATGTTGTTCAGAGTATTCCTATTGTTTGTGGAGACAATATGAGTTCTTTATACTTGGCAGCTAATCCTGTGTTTCATGCTAGAACTACGCATATTGAAATACAATATCATTTTCTGAGAGAGAAGGTCATTGATAAGGAGATTGAAGTCATACACACTCCTACAAAAGATCAACTTGCAGATATGATGACAAAAAG
Source organism: Ceratopteris richardii (assembly GCA_020310875.1). Taxonomy (NCBI): domain Eukaryota; kingdom Viridiplantae; phylum Streptophyta; class Polypodiopsida; order Polypodiales; family Pteridaceae; genus Ceratopteris; species Ceratopteris richardii. Next base: position 107,552,674 of record CM035441.1, on the reverse strand, counting down.
TCTAGATGGACCAAAGCTACAGAGATTCAAGGATATGGCAGGAATTAAGAAGATAGAGAAGAACCTCAATTAATGATTGAGGGGGAGCTGTTGGTGCATGTCAATCATCAATTGAAGGATTATGAAGAAATGAAGTCAAGAGATTAAGAAGATAACAAATTCAGAAGTTTGGAGGAAGGACATACTCAGAAATTCAAAGCTATGTACACATATGTACATTAGTTCAGATATAGCTGACTCACACTTATGATTAGTCATAAGTTTGTATATATTTGCCTATAAATAGTTTGAAAGAGTCGGGACATGTAGAGGAGAGACATAGAGAAGAAAGTTGAAATGAGTTAGGAGATGTACATTGTACAAAACATCCATCAGATGTATGAAGGAAATAGATAAGTGAAAAGTTCAGAAATGGTGCGTCGATCTTCTCTGTCATTCTCCTTCTGTGTTTAATCTTTTGAGAAATCCTTGTGCACGTATCTAACTCAATAGCTAATCTATCTATGACTAAGATTTGAGAGGCTAATTGCAATCAAGCTGAGAGAATTTAGTTTAGGAACATTCATATGTGAAGATGTTCTGAGAGTCGAAAAATTGGCGCAGATTTCATGTTCAGAGAAATGAACATTGCTCAGTGCACAGTGTAAAGTTTTACACAAGTGAGAGCTCAAAATCTAATTTGGAAGGTAAGCCATCTATGGCTAAAAGATCTTGATCAAACGGGTTCGACATTAGGAGAACTATAGCTAAGAAGTTGCAGGTGTCAAAGTCACCATTGCAGAGAAGGTGTTTCAGACATAGGTAAAATGTTTCACACATTTCTCAATGTGTACTCAATCATTTTGAGAAATTTAACTTGGAATAGTTGCGCAAGCTCAAGCCGAAGTATTGTGCAAAGTTTTATTAAAAACTTTACAGGATTGATTAGTCAATGAGTGATTAATCTGCAGCAGACTTTCCAGAAATTTCAGTTTTCAACAGTTAGCCAAAATTCTGATAATTTGGTGATTGTTTTCTAAAATTAAGTGGAGTCTGAAGTTGTTCTTGATATAGAGGAGTTCTAAGTTCAAGTACAACTTGTTCTTTTGGAGATTAACACTCTCCATCAGCAAGGACTATTCTTGAAGGACTAAGCAAGACTAAGCAAGGTGAGCACAGTCTAAGTTAGGCAAGAGAGAGAAGCGCAAGAGACACATAGAGTGCGACGCAGAGAAGTGAAGTGCAAGGTGTGCATGAAGAGGGACTAAGGAAGTGTGCAGAGAAGTGCTAAGCTAGTTCCCTAAGGATCCCAAGGTCTCATTGCAGTGTGTGTGTGCCGACAGAAGTTGTCCATCCCTCCCCCTTATTGGAAGCTTGGTGCAAGGTGTGCACAAGTGCAGGCTTGGAGAAGGTGGAGGTCTGGTGCAGAGGAGGCCGGCAGCAACAAGACCTTGGGTGTTTGGTATTTTGTAATTGAGCACTCTATGGGATTTTGCACAGAAGCATTGGATTGTATTGTGCATCACCATTGTATTTGTCTCATTATAATCAATCAACAGAGGCTTCCAGTGTGTATCTTTCTTCTTGTCTTTCCCTTTTCTCCTACAAACACTCAAATCCCTTCTTGTCCAAGAATCCCCCAACAGATGATGTGGTAGAAAGAGAAACAAACATGAAGTTATATGATCCACTAGAGTATTTTTGTGAGCAATTCCAGGAGAATGAGTATGATGGTGAGTGGAAAGACATAGGAAATGATCTGAGTTGACTGAAACCTTCCTTAGGCTAGTCCACAAATAAGTATAGATCCATGAGGAAAAAGTCTTACAAATTCTTCTTGAAGGATGGACTAAAGAGAAGGTGAAGAATCCATGGAGGATATTGAGTACTAGGAGTCTTCAAAGCAAGGTCATGAGTGAGATGCATGAGACTTTATGGGCAGGTCACGAAGGATTTTATGTGACACATGAAAAGATTAGGGAAGCCTACTTGTGGCCACAAATATGTTTGAGTGTACAAGACTTTGTGAGCACTTCTACCACATGCCAGGTGCATTCTTCTGTTAGGCATAGAGACCATTACATTCAACTTACCCTCCTTGTATCCATTGCAAGTTGTGCTCGACCTTGTAACCATGCCCAAGGGAATATATAAAATTAGGTATATTGTACTTGCAAGAGAGGACTTAACCAACCATGTGGAAGGTCGAGCTCTTTGCACAAAGACTACCTTATAATATATGTAGATTCTTTTTAGAAGAAGTGATCTCAATATTTGGATGTGTTGAGAAAGTGGTTGTGGATAGGGGAGCATTAGATGTGAGAGAGGCAATAGTGTTCTTTGATCATCATAGAATTCTTTTGTCCCTCACTGCTGCCTATAACCTTGAGGCTAATGAAAAGATTGAAAGAGGTCACCCTTCTATCATGACAAAAATCTCTAAGGCTTGTAATGGTGACATAAATCAATGCATAGATATCTTCCATTCCCATTATGGGTAGATAGGATGACGCACACTCGATCCACAGGTTCTATGCCTGCTAAACTAATGTACTGTCAAAAGCTAGTTTTCCCCATCCAAACTCAGATAGGGACTTGGATGATGCTCTTGTGGAATGATGGAATGATGAGAGAAGAGCTTTTATCACTAATAATTAAATAGTTGAAACAAGAAAATGAGAGATTAAAAGAAGTAGTTCAAAAGATAAAGGAGTCAAGGTTGAAATATAAAATTTACTTTGACAAAACTCATCGACTTAGACCACATAAGATTGAGATAGATGACTCGATATTGGTGTACGATGGTACATTTGCTACTCAATATGATGCTAGGAAGAAATTAACAAAGAGATGGTTTGGGCCATATGTAGTGATGTCTTTGTTTAATAATGGAACATATGAGCTTCGTGAGGTTGACGGTACTCCTTTAAGATCTTTGGATGCAAGAAAGAGAATAAAATTATTCAAGAAGAGAAATGATGAAGACTATGGGATTGATAAAGAACTATTGGAAGATGTTGATTATGTTGATGCCGATGAAGAAAGTCAAATAAGGCGAATGTACTTTTATCAATTTGTCCATTTTCAGTTGTATTCTATATATTTGATTTTCATGCATATCATGTCCACATTTCATGATGTTCTAAGTAAATAGGAGAAGGTTTTAAATTGCATTAAGAAGTGATTAGAATCGCTAGTAGGCATGTGTACACTTGAGAGAGTAGGACCTGATACCTATAGCCGTTATGGGGACCTAGATAGGACACTCTGACTTGCAGCTCTTAGTAGAAAGATGGACTTATTTTATATGAGTAGGTTGTGTGAAGTTCTAAAAACACTTAGGAAGTGAAATCCTGACTCCTTCTAGTGCATGGCTCTAGATCCTCAGCTGTGATTAGGGGTTATGCCTTTCCTCTTTAACAAAAAAGTTGCAAAGAAGAAAGAAATAAATTTAAAAAACAATATGTTAATGGTTACTACAAAAAGAAAAAGGAAAAAAAAAGATGAAAATAGTTTTCATGATTAGATGTGGTCTCGAAAGCACTTCTGGGATTTATATGCAAGCTATATGAGGCAAAGTTATTCAATAGTGGAGCTAGTTGTATTTCCTGATAGGTGTATTGTAACCAAACACCAGAACATTTATATAAAATGATGATTGGCATCAAAGCGAGTTGATAGGAACGATTTTTTTTAGAAAGTCTAAGTAATTCCTATAGGTGCAGTTTCACTTATTCTCAAAGGTAGTATGCTGACCAAATAAGTTTTTTGATCATGACTTACGTACTTTAAAATCACATATGCATAAAAAGATCATGTTTCATTATTTGGAAAGGAAAAGGTAAAATTAGAAAAAAAAAACTTTCAAATGAATCTTGATATTCTTCTCTTGGATTTTGTAGGTTGGCCCATTGCGACAATGTGTAGGTTTAGTGGAGGCAGATGTGAGGATGAAATCCCTCATGGATTGTGTACTAAGAAAACTTTTAAAAAATATTTCTTTGCTTTTTTTATTGAGAATTGATGTTTTTATTATAGAAAGATGAAAAGAGTCACAAATCTTTTAAATTTTTTATTGATTTTATTGATTGAATGATGAAAACATTTCATGTGTATGTTAAACTTGTATAGTTACTTATATAAATTTCATAATCCCCTAAAAAACCCTAACTCTAGTTGTACTCTAACGAAAACCCATTTAAAAAACCCATGTGTTTGATTAAAAGAAGTATAAGAAACGCATGTATATTGAAAACCACTAAGAAACCATGCTAATTTTACTGTTAGAAACCTCATAACCCTAGAAATCCTAGCTCAAAAACCTTGAAAAATGACTTCTAGCTCTTGTAAACTAAACCCTGAACCCTTAGAAACCTTGTTTTAGACACATAATGTACATATTTAGCCATGTTTGAATTTGGCAACTCTAACCATAAGAAAACCTAATTTTTCCCTGATAAAAATCCTAGTTAGGAACCATTTTTTCCTAACCCTAATCTTTAGTTTAATCTAATTCTTTGTATATAAATGTGAAATGAAAATAACATATTTAATAAAAAGAAAGAGAACTGAATTAAAAAAAAAGAAAAATAAAAAGAGAAAAATTAAAAAGAAAAATAAAACTAAACATAAAAACCAAAAATAGAAAAAATAAAGATTTGATTTTTCAAAATTGGAAAAGAAAAAAAAGAAGATACTCTAAAAATAAAAAGGAGAAACCTAGAAGGATCTAAAGTTCTAGAAGAGAAACCTTGGGAAAATCTATATATACATGCCTAATCCTCATTAGTTTTTTCCATGGATTTTTCTTAGATATTACCAAAAGTTTTGAAGTAAAGTGAAGATTTCAAAGTGATTGAGGAGAAGGCCTTTTTCTACATTGTAGCCGAGAAGGCCGATCGAGTTCGAGCATTACCATTTTGCATCCGCACTATAGCAGAGTGTTGTTGGAGTTAGACGTCTGCGGAAGGATGCGAACAACACAAGGAAGAAGAATAAGTTTGGAGCACAAACACAAAATACTGAATGTATTATTAGAGAATGTACAAAGATAAGTAGCCCATTAGGGCAATAGGCAGATATACAAGTCGAGGGAAAATGCCCCGGCGGTCCTAGTGTGTTCTCACACATCACTACCTAAATATATCAACAAATCCCCCCTGGGAGTGATGCTGTGAACAAGGAGCTGGCACTCATGTATAAGGAAGTGCCAAACTATGTGGAAATCACTCCACAAAAGGAAGTAAGCCCAAAGCTTTGCGGAAAGCTTCAAAGTTCTCCCTAGGTAGAGCCTTCGTGAAAAGGTCTGCAATGTTCTCCTGCGTGGGCACATATGCCAAGCTGATCTCCCCAGCAGAGAACCTCTCCCTGACATAGTGATAATGCACCTCAATTTGCTTAGAGCGAGCATGGAACATAGGGTTCCTCGCAACTACCAATGCGCTCTGACTGTCAGTGAAGATGGTGATGGCAGAAGACTGGCCAACACCCAAATCAGCCATAAGGCATTGTCGTAGAGGGGTGTGAAGGTAGGTTGATGTTCATCTAAAAGAATCACGCTAACCTAACCGTGTGACTGCATGCAGGGTGCTTCTAAGTATGCTTAGGGCCTTCGGTTGCTTTTTCAGTTTAGGATAGTTAAAAACTATAGGTTTCTAATATATTCGAGTTTAAATTAAGAACTAATTTTTTAGGACTAGGAGCCGTAAGGACGAGCATTTCTATATCTTTCTATCACGTAAAGTTAAGATGGTAAGATTAGTTTTTCGCTAACTACTTGATCTTTAATGCATTCAGTTTCATTTGGATCATCTTGAGAAATATCGTCGTTTCTATCTACGGATGGTGGGAAAAGGTCTTCACTATTCTCAATGCTAGGTGGAACAATGGAAAGTAAATGTAAAGTTCTACTAGGATCGTGCAAAGTTTCTTTTACTATCTTATCTTTTACTAGTTATTCAACTTCAACTGGTTTAGGAAATAATGACTCAAATGTAGATGAAGGTAGAAAGGAACTACTTGATGAAGCTTCTTTCGACATAAGATGAAAAGACACTAGATTAATGATCAAATTCCTATACAAGCCTAATAATAATGTTCCATAAAGATATTCTAATCCAGTTTAAAGGATAACCTAAACACATCTTATGTGGAGTGCAAATACAATCTCTTTCTAAAGAAACCTATACAACTATAGTTCTAAATTAACAATCTTCAAATGTCGCAAGTTTGTAAGCTTGAAATCTTGTAATCTTGTGTTCTCGTATTCTCCTTTGTAATCTCTTCAATGTTCTATAGAAAACATTCTTCAATTCTTCAATTTCTCTGTCATCTTCAATGTTTCTGCAAAGAACATTCGCGATATTCAATCTGTCACTTCACTTCACTTCACTTCACTTCAATCTCTCTTTAATCTTGAATGTTTCTGAAACAAAACATTAGGATATTAGTAATAATACAAGAATCATTAAGAAACTTAAAAGACATTAGTCACATACATTAAAGCATACACATGCTTAATAACTTGTATTAATTCATTCAATTACATACCCATGCACATAAATCATGCATACTATGATTCACAAATAGCCTTTAATAGGATTATGCATACTAACACACTTATTAACATACATGCATATGGTCACACATATACATGCATATCTTTACATGCATATCTTTACATGCATACTTTAAACTATTCATGCCTCTGATTTTACATGCATTTATCATATGCTCATGCATACCTATACTTATGCATTCACTATTCTTCATATTCATATGCATATGCATTAACTCTAAAATACACATGCTTTTTCATATGTTTATGCAAATGTTCTTATATATATATATACTTTTTTTTTCACATACATAAAACATGCTTAACACACATACATACATGCATCACATCACATGTATACATGCATCACACTACATGCTTATGCATTTGTGCATCACATGCATATACATGTATACATGCAAACACACAATCATGCATACAACACTCATATATGTACATGCACATACATAACATATATGCATATACACTCACACAGACATGCATAAATACAAATGCATCTATCAATCACACACTCATGCATATTTATAAACATACACTCAATCATACATGCACATGCACACATGCTAACTCTATATCAATCATGTACATGCATACATTAAGTTCATATGCATAAATTAACTTCCTAACTTACATGCACATGCATATGCATCCATGCTCTCTCTCCCTCTCTCTCTCTCTCTCTCTCTCTCTCTCTTTCTCTCTCTCTCTCTGTCGATCTCTGTCTCTCTCTCTCTCTCTCTCTCTCTCTCTCTCTCTCTCTCTCTCTCTCTCTCTCTCTCTCTCTCTCTCTCTCTCTCTCTCTCTCTCTCTCTCTCTCTCTCTTTTTCTCTCTCTCTCTCTATGTGTTCTCTCTCTCTCTACGTTCTCTCTTTCTCTCTCTATGTTCTCTCGCATGCAGCACTGTGGAGGGAGGTGAGAGTAAAGAAATAATAATAAATAAAATAAATAGATTAAATTAAGAGAAAAAAACTCTCAATCGACGCTCTTTCTCTCCTGCACACGTTTTTTTCTCTGTCAAGCCGCCGCGAGAAGCCCACTATCTCTCTTCGTGCATGCTACAAGCACCATCTCTCTCTCTCTCTGAATCTTTTTGATGCGGATGCCCACTGCCAGAGCCTTATGTGGTTCTCGTTGCCAGAGATAGAAGAGGAAGAGTATAAATTACATAATAATTAAAACAATCATCTCTCTCCTAAATTCTAACGGTGCCAGAATCGCTCTGTAAAACTCTCTATTTCTACATGCACATCAGCCGTCAGATTTGCCGTGCGCGCTCTGCAGCCATCTATCTCTGTCAAAAAACTATCTGCTCCCTCTTTCTACTATCTCTTCTTTTTGAAATCCTTTCTCTCACACTCTGCAACACCAATCAGAGCCAGAAGTCATAAGAATTAACGATTGCTCTTATTAACATGCGTCTCCCTCTGTCCTCTCTCTTCTGTTGTGCCGCCAGACTCAAGGGAAAAAAGAGAGAGGAAATACTATACTCTCTCTCTCTCTCTATTTGGTCACTACAGTGTCAATCAGATAGCATTCTCTTTCTACAGATACGTTTTCTCTCTAAGACTATCAAAAGTCTAGCAATAAGGGAAGCTTTTCACTCAGAATACGTTCAGCAGCTAACTCTCTTCTAATCATTAAGAGCAAGAACTGAAGGAATAAAATGAGTACCTGAAACAAAACATTAGGAAAAACTCATTGCACATACACATATACATACTCACACAGATCCTCAGCTGACCACTCTTTTGGTTTCTACTTTATTTCTCATCCATTCTTTAACCCATATTTTTCCACCATACTTTAAATTAACTTTTGTCACATAACTCACTTGTTCCATTCTTTTAACCACATACTTTTTGCACTTTAAATGCATAAATTATCTAATCCATTCTTTTATCTTGCACAAATAGCTACCACATCTTTAATTGTTTACTTTAACCACTTTAGTAACACACTTAACTCACACCACTCTTTAAATACCACTCACATACACCACTCATTAATTATCCACTTCATTTTCATTTTAATTTAATTATCCTAATTTTCTTAATTTAATAATGCATTTAAATTAGGCTTAGGTTAAGAAATTAATATATTAGAACCTTAATATTTAAATGCACACACATGAGTAAATTAATTACTTTAATTCATATTTTAATTTTTAATACATAAATATTTATTTTAAACATTAATTTAATTAAATACATGTTACTTTAACCCTTAAATTTCAATAAAACCCTTGAAAACTTACTTGAAACCCTTTGGTAATCCCTGATAACCCATTAAAATCCTTTTGATATTGACATAAACCCTAACAGTAACCCATTTTCATAAACAACACATGAATTCAAGAAACCCTAGGATTGAATACCCATAATTCTTGAATGTATAAATATAAAACACTCATTAAATGTGAAATTAGGGGAAACCCTAATATGAACATATGTTCTTCGTCATTTCTTGTACCTGTAAAACACTTCAAAAGTAGTTACATCAATCCAGAACAACTGATCAACAGTGATATAAAAGGTTTGAGTTCACCAATAAAGTTGTTTTCATTTTCTCTAGTCATCAACGGAAAGGTTGAAAACTTTCTGACATTCGCCCCGACCAAACCTGCACATCGTCCTTGATGGGCCAAACCTGCAGATCATAGAAGGCAATATCAAATTCTTTTGAAACTTATTCATGACTCAAATGCAAATAGTCTTTATATATAAAAAATGCTTCTATCATTAGTACATCTTCAAATAGCAAAGAAAACTTATAAAATTATGTAAACTTGAATTTAAACCTTTTCGTTCAATGCATGAGTCGAAAAACAGGTTTTAGAAGGAAACTATAGAAGTCATTCAAATAGTGTTCGTACTAACTCTTCTATTAACTCTGTTCATAAGTAAAGCATATGTTATATAGGCCTTCTATCCTCATCTCCTAATCATTTGCCATTAAGATACAAAAAACTAACTCCCCTCTAGCATACATCTGCCTTATATAGCCCGCTTTTCAATTCAGAAGTGATTTCGAGATCACAATTGATTTATTTGATTTTTCTTTTATCTCATTTTTTTTAATCATAATTTTTCCTTTTTTGTCATTGTTCCTTTTTTGATATACAGGAACCATTAATGTACTGCTTTCAATTTTTCTTCGCCACTTAAGGGGAAAGGCTTAACCCCTAATCAGAGCAAAGGATCTAGAGGTAAGCTAAAGCAGGAACTAAGATCTCTTTAGCTAAATGGCTCAGATTTAAAGAAGCTTACCTATATAAAACAAGCCTACTTCTACTAGGAGTTGCAAGTTAAGGGTTCCTTCAACTATCCATATGACAGCCATAGGTCTCTAATCCCTATCTTCTCTTCAAGCACATCCCTACTTCAGCGTAAATTCTACTGTTCATAATTTTAAGAGGTTTCTTAACCTATCTGAAGAATGTACAATTCTAATTATGATAATGCATGAACTTTCATAATAAATTAAAACATAAATCAGGTTTAGAACTTTTTCACCTGATCTATATTGACTCCATCTTTAGATCTCTTTAAGTTCATCAGAACTTTTGGCATAACATCTCCAATTGCTTTGATCAATTCATCTTCAGGACCTGTAAGCAATCATAAAGTAGAAATTACAAAACAAGTAATCTTCATTATCATTTAACTTGCAATTTCATAGCTCATCGTCAATTCCTGTAAGTACTCATAAAGCAGAAGATACAAAACAAGTAATATTCATTATCATTTATCTTACAAATATAAATTCATATATTCTATCAGATTCATCTTCATCATGTCACAAATTTCATCATAAGAAATTCATAGTGGTTATAATTGTCATAAATAATGCATTCTTAATTTTTACAATAGGTTTTTCAACCTATGTAACAAAGTTCATAAATTTCAGAAAAAATCATAATGTTCATAGTATAATATACCCATCATATTTGTTGAAAACAAAATCATTTTGATCAAAATATTCATCATTTGATTATAGTATTGTTCTTCATAATCGGTCATCATACTAGATTTCTTCCTAATTGTGAAAGAATGAGAAATCATAAGTTCATCATAAGTTTAGTAACATCATTTTGATAAGCTCGTAATTATCTTTTGTTTAGGGAGAGATAAAACTCCCGAGTTTAACTAACTTTTCCAAGCATAAAATCTTCATTAAACAAAACAATTTAGGTATATGTTTCTCAACTTTAGGAAAACAGCATTTATGCAGCAAGCAATAAAGTTTTCTTCAATAAACAATTTCATTATGATAAAACTATTTCTCGTAAATTCTTCTCCTTTTTCTTAACTTTAGATGAATTTTTAATATTATTTTCAATTTTCCATATGGCTTCTTGTATCCATTTTTCCATCTTCTTGTCATGTTCTAATTGAATTTGAAGATTTTCATCTTCAGATGTTTGTACTATTCTTTTATCAGTTTTATTTTTATCACATTTATTGTCATTTTCTTTGACTTTAGGTTCTGTTTTATCCACATCTTCTTTCCTGACATCTTTTATCCTGACATCTTCTTTCCTAATCTTTTTCAATGTATCTTGATCCTTAGATGTAGTTTGAATATCAATGTTACTCATAGATTTAGGTTTAAGAAGGTTTTGATCATTGTCCAAGCATTCACATTTAGTCACAATCTTGGTGTTCAGAGAATGTAATTGACATACATTGCTTTTCTCATTATGACTCCTAGGTTTCCATTGTTTTTGAAGTTTGGTTTTAGGACTAAATTTTGTTTGGTCAAAATAGTCTATCATCCCTCCTCTACCTAAGTTTAATCTCAAAGGTAATTGTGTTTGATAATCACATATTTTCTGTTCACTTTCTAGTACCAATTGTTGGCTACATGCTTTCTCATAGGCCATACAATTTCCATAAGTATGACCTAGTTGGTCACACCAGAAGCATCTTACAGTTCTCTTTGGTCTAGGAACGACTCTTCTATGATCGGGTAAAGGTTTTTGGTCAATAGAATATATAGATCTACTTTGAACTTGTACATGATATTTAACTTTGCATTCACATGTAGCACTTTCTTGTATTTGATTGTTTAACCTTTCAATGTTCTCTTTTAAACTTGCAATGTCATGACCAATAGTTTTGAATGATGAAATTTCTTTTACATGATTTGCTAATGTTTCCATATTTTTATTTAAATTCGATAGTTCATAATGAAGAATTCCTTCTAAATTCCTAAACTCATGATCAAATTGAGTATCTATTGACTTAAGTGTTGCATTAAAATCAAATACTACTGTAGTTAAGATTGAAAGAAACAAGTTTAAGGATTCAAACTTAGAATTCAGCTTTAAATCTATAGAGGAAACTAATCGTGATTCCATATCAGGCAGAAGGTTCTCTACATTAGATTTCATTTTCGTTTAACTATGTGAAAACCAGGAAAATTCAAATATAAATACCTGGAATTTGGTTCCAGTCAGATGTACCTGAGTCTAGAATAGCTTGGACTGTACGTGTCCCTTGCTTTTCTATCATCATGTTCTTGAACATCTCCTCCATCTTACGTTCTTGATAATGCTTCGAATGAAGAAGAAGTTCCCTAATAGCCGGATCTAATTGCTCTCTAAATTGCCTAAATCTATCGCTAGTTGATAAAGCCAGGAATGGCTTTACCCTAGTCCTAGGCTTTACTAATTCTAATCTTTTGTTCCTAAAATATATTTCTTTCTTGTTTTTTATTTCAAAAACCTAAATTTTGACTTATCTTTTAATTACTCTTTTTGAATTTAAGTTTTTTAGAGTTTTTAAATGTTTCAGAATTTTTCAATTTTAAAGGGTTTTTTTTTATAAGATAATTTTTATAAAATAGTTTTTCTTGATTAAGTCTTTTAGTTTATGATTAATTTCTTTAAAATTAATTTCTTTGAAAAAATAAAAAACATTAACTATAAGTCAAAAGAAACCTAAATTTACACTATTTTTATGCTATAAGCTTTCTTTTTATGCAATGAAACTAAAGCAATCAATCTTTCTTGTTCAAAACTTAAAATGTTTTTCTTTTTAATGATGATGCAAAAAATAACTTTTCTACAATGCAGATATTTAAATTTTTTAAGTAAAATTTATCTTTCCTAAATACAAAAGAAAGATTTAAATACTTTTTTTTACTGCAAATATGAAAGTGCTTAAATCTTAAGTGCAGATGAAAAAAATTTTCTTTTTAAGTGATGTGTGTAAACTGAAAAATAAAGAACTTAAAACACCTTACTTGATGATATCTTTGCTGAAGAGGTTCGAAAGTAAATGTTAAAACAATCTTAAACACAAAACTAAAATGACTATGACTATGTCTTGATTCTCTTGAATGTTGATGAGGGGGGTTTGAAGCGACGAAACTCCACCAGTTGGAAATCCTTCTTCTCGTGGAGGTGCTCACCAAGGGAAAAAAGGAGATAGCAAACTCTTCATGTTTTGTCACAACTTCAATCTTCAAGTTTCCTGCATTCAAGAAGAAAATGAAATTAAAAATTTAAGTTAAAACTAAACATACAACGTAAGTCCTAGGCACACAATCATCACGCTTCACGTCGGGTTCACCAAAGTTGTCGTAGAGGGGTGTGAAGGTAGGTTGACGTTCATCTAAAAGAATCACGCTAACTTAACCGTGTGACTGCATGCAGGGTGCTTCTAAATATGCTTAGGGCCTTCGGTTGCTTTTTCAGTTTAGGATAGTTAAAAACTATAGGTTTCTAATATATTCGAGTTTAAATTAAGAACTAATTTTTTAGGAATAGGAGCCGTAAGGACGAGCATTTCTATATCTTTCTATCACGTAAAATTAAGATGGTAAGATTAGTTTTTCGCTAACTACTTGATCTTTAATGCATTAAGTTTCGTTTGGATCGTCTTGAGAAATATCGTCGTTTCTATCTACGGATGGTGGGAAAAGGTCTTCACTATTCTCAATGCTAGGTGGAACAATGGAAAGTAAATGTAAAGTTCTACGATCCGTTCTACTAGGATCGTGCAAAGTTTCTTTTACTATCTTATCTTTTACTAGTTCTTCAACTTCAACTGGTTTAGGAAATAATGACTCAAATGTAGATGAAGGTAGAAAGGAACTACTTGATGAAGCTTCTTTCGACATAAGATGAAAAGACACTAGATTAATGATCAAATTCCTATACAAGCCTAATAATAATGTTCCATAAAGATATTCTAATCCAGTTTAAAGGATAACCTAAACACATCTTATGTGGAGTGCAAATACAATCTCTTTCTAAAGAAACCTATACAACTATAGTTCTAAATTAACAATCTTCAAATGTCGCAAGTTTGTAAGCTTGAAATCTTGTAATCTTGTGTTCTCGTATTCTCCTTTGTAATCTCTTCAATGTTCTGTAGAAAACATTCTTCAATTCTTCAATTTCTCTGTCATCTTGAATGTTTGTGCAAAGAACATTCGCGATATTCAATCTGTCACTTCACTTCACTTCAATCTCTCTTTAATCTTGAATGTTTCTGAAACAAAACATTAGGATATTAGTAATAATACAAGAATAATTAAGAAACTTAAAAGACATTAGTCACATACATTAAAGCATACACATGCTTAATAACTTGTATTAATTCATTCAATTACATACCCATGCACATAAATCATGCATACTATGATTCACAAATAGCCTTTAATAGGATTATGCATACTAACACACTTATTAATATACATGCATATGGTCACACATATACATGCATACCTTTACGTGCATACTTTAAACTATTCATGCCTCTGATTTTACATGCATTTATCATATGCTCATGCATACCTATACTTATGCACTCACTATTCTTCATATTCATATGCATATGCATTAACTCTAAAATACACATGCTTTTTCATATGTTTATGCAAATGTTCTTATGTATATATACTTTATTTTTCACATACATAAAACATGCTTAACACACATACATACATGCATCACATCACATGTATACATGCATCACACTACATGCTTATGCATTTGTGCATCACATGCATATACATGTATACATGCAAACACACAATCATGCATACAACACTCATATATGTACATGCACATACATAACATATATGCATATACACTCACACAGACATGCATAAATACACATGAATCTATCAATCACACACTCATGCATATTTATAAACATACACTCAATCATTAATGCACATGCACACATGCTAACTCTATATCAATCATGTACATGCATACATTAAGTTCATATGCATAAATTAACTTCCTAACTTACATGCACATGCATATGCATCCATGCTCTCTCTCTCTCCCTCTCTCTCTCTCTCTCTCTCTCTCTCTCTCTCTCTCTCTCTCTCTCTTTCTCTCTCTCTCTCTGCCGATCTCTCTCTCTCTCTCTCTCTCTCTCTCTCTCTCTCTCTCTCTCTCTCTCTCTCTCTCTCTCTCTCTCTCTTTCTCTCTCTCACTCTCTGCATTCTCTCTCTCTCTCTCTCTCTCTCTCTCTCTCTCTCTCTCTCTCTCTCTCTCTCTCTCTCTCTCTCTCTCTCTCTCTCTCTCTTTGCGTTCTCTCTTTCTCTCTCTACATTTTGCCGCGTGCAGCACTGTGGAGGGAGGTGAGAGTAAAGAAATAATAATAAATAAAATAAATAGATTAAATTAAGAGAAAAAAACTCTCAATCAACGCTCTTTCTCTCCTGCACACGTTTTTTTCTCTGCCAGACTGTCGCCAGAAGCCCACTATCTCTCTTCGTGCATGCTACAGGCACCATCTCTCTCTCTCTGAATCTTTTTGATGCGGATGCCCACTGCCAGAGCCTTATGTGGCTCTCGTTGCCAGAGATAGAAGAGGAAGAGTATAAATTACATAATAATTAAAACAATCATCTCTCTCTTAAATTCTGACCGCGCCAGAATCGCTCTGTAAAACTCTCTATTTCTACGTGCACATCAGCCGTCAGATTTGCCGTGCGCGCTCTGCAGCCATCTATCTCTGTCAAAAAACCATCTGCTCCCTCTTTCTACTGTCTCTTCTTTTTGAAATCCTTTCTCTCACACTCTGCAACACCAATCAGAGCCAGAAGTCAGAAGAATTAATGATTGCTCTTATTAACATGCGTCTCCCTCTGTCCTCTCTCTTCTGTTGTGCCGCCAAACTCAAGGGAAAAAAGAGAGAGGAAATACTATACTCTCTCTCTCTATTTGGTCACTACAATGTCAATCAGATAGCATACTCTTTCTACAGATACGTTTTCTCTCTAAGACTATCAAAAGTCTAGCAATAAGGGAAGCTTTTCACTCAAAATACGTTCAGTAGCTAACTCTCTTCTAGTCATTAAGAGCAAGAAGTGAAGGAATAAAATGAGTACTTGAAACAAAGCATTAGGAAAAACTCATTGCACATACACATATATATACTCACACAGATCCTCAGCTTACCACTCTTTTGGTTTCTACTTTATTTCTCATCCATTCTTTGACCCATATTTTTCCACCATACTTTAAATTAACTTTTCTCACATAACTCACTTGTTCCATTCTTTTAACCACATACTTTTTGCACTTTAAATGCATAAATGATCTAATCCATTCTTTTATCTTCCACAAATAGCTACCACATCTTTAATTGTTTACTTTAACCACTTTAGTTACACACTTAACTCACACCACTCTTTAAATACCACTCACATACACCACTCATTAATTATCCACTTCATTTTCATTTTAATTTAATTATCCTAATTTAATTCTCCAGCATCATGAAGACTCAATCGTAAACCTGTCTCCATAGGACTGGCAATAGTCTTACAGTCTTCAAGGCCAAAATGCTGCAATAATGTGTCAATATATTTTGTTTGACACAAAGCCATTCCACCATCAACTTGCATAAAGTAAATGCCCAAATAGTGATGCAAATGCCCCAAATCAAACATCTCAAATGAGGCATGCAAATCAGCCTTGAAATCAGCAATATGCTTCTCAATAGGACCAGTGAGCAGCATGTCGTCAACATAGACAACAATGATCACAAGCACATCATTAGCACGCTTAACATATAAGGTGCTTTCAGTTGGACTGCTCTCAAAACCATGTGCAACCAGATAGGCATGTATCTTCTCATACCAAGCACGTGGTGCTTGCTTTAAACCATATAATGCCTTCTTTAACCTGCACACCTGGATTTCATGCCCTTTCCGCACAAAGCCATGGGGCTGAAAAACATACACTTCTTCATGCAAGTCACCATTCAAAAATGTTGTTTTAATGTCCAACTGATGTACATTCCAACCATGATGGGCTGCAAGTGCACAAATACTCCGAACAGTAGACGTAGGTGTAGGTGCAAAGGTCTCATCAAAATCAATGCCTCTTTCCTGCGCATAACCCTTTGCAACAAGCCTAGCCTTATACCTTTCAACTGTACCATCAGGTTTACGCTTCAGCTTGTATACCCACTTAGTGCCAATAGCCTTCTTGCTAGGAGGCAAGTCACATAAAGACCATGTACCATTCTTCATTATAGCATCATATTCAGATTGCATAGCAGCCATCCAATTTTCTGATTTCTGTGCTTCATCAAAAGAAACAGGCTCATTCTCATCACAGAGACTAGACACAACCATTGCATAGCAATCTGATACAAAGGAGGCACTATGAGAGCCTGAACGAGTGCGATATGACAAAGGTGCATCTAATTTGATGTCACGCAAAGTCTGCATCAGCCATTTTGGCATAGTTTTTGCCTGCTCAATATCAACTCTCTCATCAACAAGTGCATCATGTAAATCTGCATCAGAAATGGAATGATCTGCATCATCATATGAAACCTGCAAAGGTTGAGAAGTTGCCTCATTCGGACCAGCACTAGACTGCCCACCTGTAAAAAGAGGCATCAAAGTATCATACATGTCTTTGGAGCTAACAGATGTCTCCTTAGTACATGAAAGCAATGGCTGAATAGCATCTTCCACAAAGACAACATCACGACTTACCAGAATGCATTTAGTCTGTGGATGATACAGACGATAGCCTTTATTTTCAGAACTATACCCAACAAAAATACATTTTACTGCCTTATCATCCAATTTTCTGTGATGTTGTTCAGGCACTAGTGCATATGCCAAACAACCAAAAACACGCAGATGAGCAACAGATGGCTTGCAGTCATGCCAAGCCTCATATAGAGTGATAGAGTGCAGCGCTTTAGTGGGACATCTGCTCAGTACATATGTTGCACACATGATAGCCTCAAGCCAGATACTATGTGGTAAAGCTTGACTTTTAACCATGCACCTCGCCATCTCCATGAGAGACCTGTTCTTCTGTTCAACAACTCCATTCTCTTGAGGTGTATACGGCATTGTACATTGGTGTTTTATCCCACATTCAGCCAGAAATGCATTAAAATTAGAAGACATATATTCCCCCCCTCGATCAGAATGGAGGGTGCCCATTTTACATGCTGATAGATTTTCAACCAAAACCAAAAACTGTTTGAAGCACATGAACACTTCGGACTTTGCTTTGAGTGGATATACCCATGCATGCCTGGAAAAATCATCAATGAAAGTCACGAAGTAAAGGTAATTTCCAAAAGAGGGTGTTTGCATAGGACCACAGACATCACTATGTACAAGCTATAATTTCTGTGTAGCCCGAATTGAGCCATCTTTTGCAAAGGAGGAACGCTGCATTTTGCCCAAAGTACAACCTTCACAAACATGTTTTCCAGGTGCCTCAAGTTTGGGCAAAGAGGACACCATTTCAGATTTCTGCAGGCGTAGCAACCTAGCAAAATTCAGATGACCAAAGCGTGCATGCCAAAGCTTTGTATCTGACATAGCCTGAGAATCATTTACTGCACATGAAAAATCATTTTCAGATCTTTCATAGTCTATGAGCTTATACAGCCCACGATATAAAATGGCAGAAGCAATAATCACATCGCCATTTGACAGATCATGAACTGTACACCTGTCATCAACAAATTTCATAACCAAGCCAATCTTGGCTAATGCAGAAACTGATAACAGGTTCTTTTTTATCCCTGGCACAAATAAAGCATCTGACAAAGTGAAAGAACTACCATCAGCAGTAGTCAAAATGATCTTACCAACTCCCATAACAGGATAAGAGGAGTTGTTGGCGCATGTAACAGTATTCCCTGTTCGGGCAGGCTCGAGTAAAGAGAAGAAACTGCACTACGAGGTAATATGTTTGGTTGCCCCACTATCAAAATACCAAACATCTGAGTCTACTGCAACCATGCACTGCTCATGAGAAGATGGGTCAAAACTACACATAGTAGTAAATGCCCATTCTTCTTCCTGAACAAGATTTGCAGACTCCGTTTTTGGTGTAGAGGGCTCTACAACAACCATTCTAGCCTCTTTCTTCTTTGCCTCTTTAGCAGCCAGTTTTGGACAGTTCTTTATGATATGATCATTCCCTTTACAATACTTACAAAACAATTTCTGCTTTTCTGATTTCTTCTCATCTTTATCTTCCTTCTTTGAATATGCAGAATTAGCATATTTCTGCTTACTAGTTGAAGAGCTCCATTTTCCTTTGCCCTTTTGACTAGCCAGGAAAGCTTGATCTGCAACTCGCATAATGGACTTGTTTTGCCTGGACTGATCTTCCTGCAACAGAAGAGAGACTAACTCCTCAAATGATAAGGCATTTGGATTGCCTTTCATCATCAACCAAAGAGTGGAAGCAAAACTCTGATATGAATCAGGAAGACCATTTAGAACCGTCTGCACAAGTGAGCTATCTGGTATAACCTCATCAACAAAAATCAACTGTTCCTTCAAGTCTTTGATCTTCCTTAGGAAACTGTCCATAAAATCACCTTCATTCATGTGCTCACTCTCCAACTGTTTTCGGAGGTAAGCAACACGAGCCTCATTCCTAGCTTGGTACAATGTGGTAAGTGTATCCCAAGCATCATTAGTTGTTCTGCAAGAGCGAATGTGAGGAATAATGGCACGTTTGACAGACAAAGCTATCAATGCATGTGCCTGGGCATCTCTGCCATCCCAGCGAATCTACTCTGCAGTAGGTGCAGTAAAAACAGCAGCACAAACAGGAATTTGCAGAATATCACCTTCGACACCATCTTCATCAGCTCCAGCACCTGTATTTGCAGTACCTGTAGTCAAAGGTGTAATAGGACGTCTTTCAACACCCTACACAATGTTCCACAATCCTTTTGCAACCAATACATGTTGCATCATATAAGCCCATAATGGGTAGTTGGTACCATCAACTTATCCTCAACAGCCAACATACGGAATACATCACTGCTTTCAGCCATGGTCGGTGACTAAAATACCTTGATGCAAAAAATTGGTTGTATCTCAAAAAGTTGAATAGAATTGCCCAGATGAGTTCTGCTAGACTTGTAGCAGACTTCGAGACACTTAAACTGGCGAACAAAAACTGGTATATACCTTTGGCACAAAAAGATGAAATAGCCTATACAAGCGCTATGATAGTGCGTTCGGAGGCTGAAACGAGCTCAGATTGCGATTTCGGCACCACACAGCAAAGCTGTTTTGATCTTTGAAACACCTTGAGTATGCTCACCAAATTTCATGTGAATCTGAGACTGCAAATAGAGGAGTGTCAATGGTGCTCTAGATGAAGCGACGACCTACTTTGATACCAATTGTTGGAGTTAGACGTCTGTGGAAGCACGCGAACAGCACAAGGAAGAAGAAGAAGCTTGGAGCACAAACAAACAATACTGAATGTATTACTAGAGAATGTACAAAGATAAGTAGCCCATTAGGGCAATAGGCGTCTATACAAGCCGGGGGAAAAAACCTCCTAAAGAGGGAAAAAAATGCCCTAACGGTCCTAGTGTGTTCACACACATCACTACCTAAATATATCAACAAGTGTTTCATTATCAGAGTTGTATAATCCATGATCACTTGGATGGCCATTGACCTTTGTATTTAGATTTCCTTATCGATCTTTTCACAATTAGTTTTTGATGTATTAGTCTATTAGTTTATCACTCCATTGATTGTATACATTTCATTTAGTTCTTGGGTTTTTGACGAGCACAATGTTTTTGTAGTGATTTTTATTTCCTCTTTCATGATCACATGCTTCTCGTGCAATGACCCACTTCTTCCATCCCGCCGATTTGTGCACGAAAAGTGTGTTTTCTTCTCCCCTTGGCAAGCTTCCCAATGTACCATTCCGTAGGAAGAGGCGCCCAACATGCGAAAACCCGCTCATGAGATGGAGTGATGCAATGCTCCCTCTCGCGGCTTGATCCAACCCCTAGCCACTCATTTTTCCCACCGTGATCGACATCCCATCGATAGCATGGCATCACAAAGCTATGGTGGAAGTCCTATATGCAGACTCAGATGTATTTTGGTTGGTTCTATGGAAGGAATTTAGAAAACAATTAGAAAAATACTATTGTTCTCCACACTAACATACGGAGAAGAATATGGAATTCACAAGAATGACAAGCAGAGCTTGACTGTTGATGAGTACAAAGAAAAATTCCTACCTCCTCAGAAATATGCATTGGAGGTTAGTGGTGATATTCTAAAAAGCAAGTTTATGGAAGGGCTTTGTGAGAAGCTTCATTATCAAGTGAAGGGATCTTGATGTGTTGATTTTTTGGATGTTGCAATGACCAAGAATTTTGAGAAGATGAAGAAGTTCAATATGCAGGAAGCTCACATAGATGACTTATTAGGTCAATTAAGTAGAGCGACTATAAATTTTTCAAGGACCTATGTTAAAACAAAATATTCTTACTTTTGTCCATGTATGAAGTGAGATATTAGAAAATATATAGTGAATTTTTAAAGTGCCAAGAGGTGAAATCTGAGTTTAAAAGATTGCCTGGAATGCTAAGACCTTTGGATGTTCGAAATCAAAAGTGGGAATCTATATCTATGGACTTCATCACTAGATTGCCTATGACTAGAAGTAAACATTATATCATATTTGTGATACTAGATTGATTTACTAAGATGGCAAATTTATTTTGTATGAAAAAGATTGATAATGCTTTGAATGTTGCAAAACATTTTGTGAAAGCAACCTTTTGACTACACAGAATGCCTAAAGATATAATTTCTAATGGAGACTCTAGGTTCACATCAAAATTTAGGAAAGCAACATTTGAATCAATTTGCACTCAACTTCATATGAGTACATCTTTCCATCCACAAAGTGATGGGGGAACCAAGAGGGTTAATCTGATACTTGAAGATATGTTGCATATGTATGTGAATGAAAAGAAACATAACTTTGAGGCTATATATGGTTATAATTGTTTGACTTCACCTTCCTTCTTTGGTTTTCCAAATAAAATAGAAGTATCTAAAGCAATCTTTGAGAAGATGGATGAATATCTTGGAGAAATCAAGCACCACATACGAGAAGTTCAAAAAAGGCAAGAAAAATTCTAGAAGACCACTTGAATTTCAAACAGATGACATGGAATTTCTTAAAATTCAATTCTCACTTATCTAACTTGTTGCTAGGGAAGGATCATATACTTTCTCCAAGATATGCAGGTCCTTTTAAACTCCAGGTTTTGCAAGACAACAATAAGTTGAAAGATGATGGCTCTTTTGAGATTCGACCTAAAGTATTATTAGATAGGATGGAAAGATTACTTAGAAATAGATCTATAGTAGAGATTTTGGTAAAATGGCACACATAGCAAGTTGAATATTTGACTTGGGTTAGATGATTTTTTTTGCACATTATCCTTCTTTCCAACTCTAAGGACAGTGTTCTTGAAAAGGGGAGTGTAATAGGTCTTTCAATAGTGAATAATTCATTTTGAACTTTTCATTATACATTGTATGGATAATGTTTAGAATCAATAATTAGGTCTCTTTATGCCTATAGACAAAATGTAGGGATGACAAGTTTTATATTCTCTCTCTAAACCTTATTTGCATCATTTGTTTTAAGTAAATCATTTTGGGCTTTAGATTTAGTTCATTGTAAGATATGCCTTGATTTCATGTTCTCTCGAGAATTTCTAAATGTGTAGGGCTCAAAAGTGATATTTGGAGGTGGACTTGGACCAAGGGCATCTTTAGCACTATTCTATAGATCAAAGAGCTGAACATTTTCACCTCTTACAAGAGTTTTGAAATTCCACATTATTTTTTAATTACAAGGCCTAGAAAAGTGTGGATTTTCCCAACACTTAAAAAGATGTAGGCTTCTCTATTATTATTTGAATATAATTAGGGGAAAAAATGAACCCTGAATGGGCCTTTTAGATTAAGGAGTGATTAGTGATGGACCAATCAGAAGAGGGTGGTGGCCACAATCTATGCCCTATAAAATACTAGGCTGAAGGGGGGAGAGGGGACATATTTCTCCCTTATTTAGTGATTTGTCTCTAGAGAGAGAAGGAATCTCGTAACTTAGTTGGGCCCAAAAATTCAAAACTTCTAAAAAGTTAAAAGACTCATCATAACACCTGAGAATGGACCCCCCATTACTTTTTAGTGTCAAAAGTACTCTTTTTGACCCGAAATTCAAAATCCGTGCATGTTTTGAGCTGAAAAAAATGGGTTTTCTCAAAAATACTCAAAAAAGAGTTATTTACCTCCTAAACCTCACATTTTTCCCAGGTCCCAAAAAGTCATCTTTTCCCACTACTTTCACTCTATAGCACACCATTGAAGCTCTTGTTTCTACACTTCAACCTACATGCATCTCCTATTTCGAATTACTATTGTAGCTTGAAGACCTTTAGCTTCAATGGCAACTTCTAAAGCTTCTAGGTGACCGAAAGATGAATCCTCACATTAAGATGTCACAATATCAAAGCCACAGATGGACAATAGCTATCACATGAGTACTCCAAAGGTGCATGGGTGTAGATGCAACCCTCTAGAGTTGGGCCTCATCGAGTTAGAGATTGTGGAAACTTAGATCTTCATTGGAAGGGAAAGTTACTTGGCTTCAAGAAGCACAGAGACAATGGGATGGTTGCTATTGTACAACATGCTTTTACAATGGCAACTATGAAACTTGAAAACTCTAGTAGAATGAGATATCCTGTGAATTGTAAGTATTACTCTACAATATTTTATGTTTTCTTGTGTCGGATATCTGAACTATTTATATATGTTTTTTTGTTTGTTTCAGATATATTTCCTTCTACTTTGGTGGAAGAGCAATCACTTCATAGTCTTACAGGTACTTTCCAGGCATTGCATGCATATGTTGGTGCACTAGTCTTTCCAGAAATATCTCCTCCTCAACTTTACCATGATAGAGTTTTCTTTTACACACATAGATATGTTGTACCCTCTACAATGAATAGTTTTGGAAGGTGTTGCAGAGCAAAGAAGCACAAGAGAAGAGCCCCAAAATTTTCAAATCAATGGGCATAATTTTTCTTCTTCAAAACATTCAGAGAATTTCCTCAAGCCATGTAAATGCACTAGATGAGTCCTCTAGTGGCATAATCCCATCTTGTTGTAAAATATCACTTGTAAATTAGTAGGAAATTCACTTTTTAGTAATAAAGTGCCGGTCTCTTGTGTGAAAGGACCAAATTTAGGGCACATGTATATAAGTCACTTTGTGACTCTTTGTAAGTACTTTTTGCTATTGTGAACAAGGAGAGCTTTGAAATCTCGAATTTGCCTCTTTCTTGCAGATTTCCATCTTCTCTTTGATCTTCTATGTGTGTGTAATGCTTGGAATGTGTGTGTAGGACTGTTGTCTACCCCTCCCCACTATTTTTGAGCTACTGTAGCGTGTGTGTGAGCTTGTAGGAGTTGTGGCGTGAGTATGGGTACTTCCCGCCATTCACTATTTTGGTCATAACTCGAAGCAAGGTTGTGTGAATCGAGTGAAACCACTTTCAATAGATGCGTCTCATTGAGAGCTTCGAAAGGAGTACCCTATTGACTACATTCGGAGCTTGGAGCTGGGATAAATCCTTGATTTTTTGAAAACTGCTATAAGAGGTATTGCGGCAGACATTTTCAGTCTTTCAGTGAGTTTGAGAGGTGGATTAGTCTTTTCTCATGCATATTAGCTGAACCACCTCATTTTCCATCATGTATGCACATGTCTTCATACACTTGGTTATGTCGTTTGATCGGATTGACATATAAGCGTGTGTCAATTTCCCACTATATGCACTTGTGTTGCAAATGAGGTTTAGTCTCTTTGGCACAAGTCCTTGAGTCTTCTTGACTTAGGTACACACGTTTTTGGTGTCGTTGCCGGGGACTACTCAGCCAAGGTGCCTTCGTGATGGTTATAGATTGAGTGTGATGAAATTGTACTTGTAGAAGTGAATTTGTTCCGTGGCAAGTAGTCAAGCACTTCAGCACTTGTTACTTCACATCTTGGAGGTGTGTGTAATGAGTTTTTAGGTTTAGGGTTAGTAGGAAGGGAGAGTAGGAGGAGTTAGGGTTAGGTCAGAAGGAGAGGAGAGAAGAAGAGGAGTGAAGTAGGAGTAGGTCAAGACCAAGAAAAATCTTAAAACATTTGTCAAGTTAGTGTAGTTCAGTTTCAGTCACCAAAAGTATAAAAACCAAAAAAATTAGTTCATTTCTCTATTGTTCTGAAAGGCAGTATCGTGGACGAGCAACGACCGGTATCGTGAGGGTGGTGTCGTGCGCTATAGGCTGAGAAGGCTAGGTATTGATCTCAAGTTGCAATCAGAGCACCACAAAGGTAAGATTCAACAAGAATTCCTCGGCAAAAACACACTAAAAGTGCACAAACATGTGATTAAGTGCAAGGAGACTTTTAGAGACCTAGAGAGCCTCAGGAGGGTGAATGAACTTGAGGTCAGGGAGAGTGCTAAGTAAGCGAAGAAGTGTCGTATTCTCTGTAGGGAGTGCTGCTCAGGTCAGTCACCACTCTGTCTATTCAAATACCTCTAGTGACTCCGAGGAGGAGATACCAATGGCCTCAGAAGACATACATGGTCTAGCTCCAAGTAGAAACTTCATGACCGCGATAGAGGGAGACTACCGAACCTCCTTACAATATGTGTCTACTAATGCCCATGAGATCCCCATCTATCTGGATGGCTTAAACAGATCAGTGGCGAGGATGGTAACCTCTATGGATGCCATGATCGTGCCTAGACCTGTTGTTAAGTACGAAGGAGGAGCATACATGGACAAGATAGGTCACATATACATAGTGACTGAATTTCCTGAGATGATCAATGAAAAGGGGAGAGTTAGTGGAACAAGAAAACCCAGGAAGACCAAACCCTGAGGAGCTAGTGACGACTCCTAGAGGTAGATCCCAGGTAACACGAGTCTTGAGAGGAGACTTGATACCTCAAGATGACTACCTGTTGGAAGTATATATGATCCATGGATCAGACTTATTACTTCAAACGGACTTACCTGCGCCAAGAAGAGAAGAAAACCCGATGATGTTCTATGAGCTGAAGGATCGAGAAGATGAAACTAGAATCACATACTTGGACAAAAATCAGAGGAGATATTGGCTGGTTGGTGCCTTAGACAGAGCTCGATTGAAATACATGGGGTTGCCTGTATTCCCTCAAAGAGACGAGGCAACTACTTTGCAGAACCCCTTTGGAAATCAACAAGAGACAGAACACACCATGTCAGGACAAACCAGCCAACGGAGTGTTCCAAACCGTACTCATGTACAATTTGCGACTTTAGGAGTGCAAACAAACAATCAGACCCACCCAGGAGTAGGGAATCAGTACCGACCACCAATAAGACCACGACCACCAATAGGAGGACAGCCTGGAATACCTCCAGTTAGACCAGCAGTTCCGGTTTTTCCCGTAGCACCTAGACCGCCAGAACCCGTGAGAAGATTGAGACCTATCCAAGTGGCCAAATGCGTAAGAAATCATTATGACGGATTGGGAGAACCCTACGATCACATTGCTGAATTTAAACAAGTACTAAGGGCAGAACAAGTAGACGACTTCTTTGTGCAGTATGAGTCTTTTGGACTCACCCTCACAGGAACGGCTCTGACTTGGTTCCAGCCGTTAGATCCTAATCAGTTTGGAAACATGGAGCAATTTTTTCAAGACTTCATTGGGGAATTCACTAAGAGAGGGATTAAACACAATTCTACGTCTTTAATCCATAGTTTTAAACAAAACCCTAATGAAACAGTGAAGACAGCTGCCTGGAGATTCAATCAGTATGTGGATAGATGCCCAATTGCTGAGAGACCCACTCAGCAAAAAATGATTTCATTATTTTTGGACGGACTCACGAACGGAACCCTAAGAACGCTAGTTTACGTGAAGAGGCTACAAACCCTAAGTGAATGTCTTCAGGAATGCATTGATCTGGAAGATAACCTAGTTGAGGACCTCAAGAGCACACCCAGCCCAACTAAATCAGATGACTCTCGAAGTACCATTACATCCAACTCAAGTAATATGGAAGAATTAGCGGAGCTACTAGCAAAGAAACTAGGAGTCCAGGGGCAAAGAACTTACCAACACCCAGCCCTGAGAGTGCCTATGTTACGAAGATGTAGCCTATGTGGAGGAGAACACCCCACTCACATGTGTGCACCAGGAGGGACGGGTGCACAACAGACATATCCTTACAATAGAGAGCACCAACAAGGAACCGCTTTGAATTGCCACCTAGAACAAAAATACACTAATCACACCACGGAGAACTGTCCATTCAATAGGCAGTCATGCCCTTTACAACCACCGCAGTATCGACCATACGGATATCCACCTAGAGAGCCAGGCAGAGAGATGCCCAGATACAATCCCTATCCAACACCAGTAGGAGCACCAAGACCTTATGAACAAGCACCATATCCACCACCCCAACTAGTGTTAGGGCCACAACTGTCCCACCTCAAAAAGTGGTCCCGGTGAAGTATGCTCAGCCAAAAGAAAATTTGGAAAGAGCCATAGTGCCAGCATCGACGACGCTCAATGTGGAATCAACAAACCCTGGATACGAGTTGGCCCCAGGATATTATTATCCATATGAAGCCAACACGTTAGAGTATGAATCAGCCTTTGATTCGGCTTATTATGGATATGAAGGATATGATCAAGCTTATATAACGGAGGTAGCAACTTTGATGTATACTGCACCTTAAGCACAACCACCCATGAGACCACCCATTAGACCACCTGTGCCGAGAGGACCTTGTTATAGATGTGGAGGAGACCATTTTATTAGAGAATGTCCTCAGCCTTACAATCCACCACCCCCTAGGACTTGGGAAGGATATTGTAATGACTGCGGAAAAGAACATCTTTTCAGGGACTGCCCTAAGAATTTAACCAAAGTCCAAGACATTGCACCAATTAATGTAATTGAAGTAATAGAAGCATCTGGAAGCGATAAGGAATATATTGTACCTTTAAAGACCATTACTAGAGCTCAAATGAAAGAACCAAAAAGAAAACAACCAGAACAGAAATGAGAGAGCAAAAGAATGGTAAGTCCCAAGATTCAAATAGTTGAAGATTCTGAGGATCCACGTGAGAGTACCCAAAAAACCATTAAAGCACAGAAATGGAAGGAAAGAAGAGAAAAACTCAAAGATAAATGGATGAAAAACAAAAGTCAAGATAATAAGAAACAAACTAGAAGCATGAAAGAACAAAAAGAACAGGAAATTCAGAAAGGAGTGCCCATTCCACCACCTATCCAAGAGGTAGAGCAACCAAAATCCATTTTAGCTAACCCAAAATCCGACGACCTAGACATGTGGTTGAAAGCTTACCAAGCTAGAATTAAGACTGGACCGAAAGTAGAACAACATGAAAAACTTTACCCACAAAGAGAATTAGAAAAAGAAAGGCTAGCAATATGTCGAAAGCTTATAGCGGTTGCCCAAGCTACCCTAGAAAATACTGTTCTAGCCCTACCAGAGACGAGAATACCAAATAATCAATATAAAGAACACGTCGGGGCCTTGGATAAAGAACTTAGAGGGAAGGATGACAAGCGCGAGCGAACTAGAACCCAGGATGAACCACTGTCAACCATACCTGACCTAGAGGCAGAATGGCCAAAGGAGTTATGGAATAGAATCCGAGAAGAGCAATGGAAGAAGAATGGAGTAAGTAAGCCTCCTTTTGAGGAATTGGATGTGGAAGTCTATCAACCCAACCCCAACCTAGAAGAAGTATACAAGGAAGTATCAAGACTTGACAGAAATAGAGAAGAAACCCAGAGCATTTCAACATTGCCTAATTACATGGGGGAATACGAAAAGGAGTCTATAATAATACGAGCACCCACAGTACATGGAAATGAAAAAGGGAAGTCAGAGAAGAGTTCACAAAATTTAACAGAACTTAAGAAGACAAAACTACAATGCAAATTAACTGTGGAAGAATTACTTCAGGTAAAACCACAATTATGGAGGCAATTAGCAAGCCAATTAGAATTAGGGCAAGAGAAGGAAGAAAAGGAAGGAAAGGGAAAAGAGAACACATCTAAAATACAAATTCTAGTTGATAAAGTGGGAGAATTTAGTGAAGAAGATGAAGGTAACACATGTCTACCTGTCACTTACAATGGGTACATGACCAAGGCTATACTAGACACAGGAGCTGGTGTAGGAATCACCACCAAAGAGATTTGGGAGAAATGGGGAAAACCTGCCTTACGAGCCACAGGCATGAAGCTCCAATTAGCAGATGGTCATGTGGAGAAACCCTTAGGAGTACTGGAAAGAATCAAATTGAATACTTGTGGAGTTGAATTTGAACACACACTAGCGATTTGCAAGTTCGAAAAGGCTAATAATTACGAAATGATATTAGGAAGACCCTTCATGAGACAAATGCGGGTAGTGCAAGAATGGGGAAGAGATTCGTTATACCTGCAACATCAAGGAAATACAACCAAGATAAACTTGCATACGTTTGCCTATCGGGATGTTCCTCCTCTACAATGGAATCCCATACACAAGGAGGAAGATGACCTATCCATTCATAGTGCTGGATCGAGTGATCAATCATGGATACACGAGGACGCTCAGTTATGGATGTGTAAGGAAGCCAAGAAAGAAGATGACAAAAGACAGATATGGCCAATAGGACATCCTAACTACAGCCGTGTAGAGGACCCAAGGTACATGCCTCAAATCTTTCTGGATGAGACCTTTGAACCGCATGGATGGATGGAAATCCTAGCAACCTTAGATGTGTGTGTAAATGAGGAAGTCTTGACAATGAACGAGTGCATAGACGAGGAAGGCTATGATGTAAATCTTTATATGGTAGTCCTTCAAGAAGTGGAAGAAGGGGAAATCTTGGAAAAAGAGTGGAAGGAGGAATATGAGAGTATCGAAATGGAACCAGAATTCGATTCCGAAGAGAGCTATCTAGACACCATTCGAACCAAAGAGAAACAGGAACCAACAAAGATCTTAGCAATAGAAGCCGCTCCCAGAGTACAAGAACACGAAGCCAAAATGAGTAAAACTAGACCAGACCCAGATCTGTTTGAAGTTCCTGAACATTTTAAAAGATACGAAGTAGAAGAGCAAAAGATAGCTATTCAAATGCCGAAACGAGAGGCTCGAGACGGAGAAGCCTACGACAACAAAGAACAAACAAAAAAAATTGTAGTCACAGTGGAAGACGGAGAAGAACGATGCACATACATAGGCAAAGACGTATCAGTCGAAGAGGAAGAAGAACTCATACAACTAATCCGAGAATATCGAGACATGTTCGCATGGACATATAAGGATCTCAAAGGCGTGGAGCCCTTGATTTGTTCTCATAGGATACCAATGACAGCAGATGCGAAACCATCAAAACAACGCCCTTATACATATAATGAGATCTACGCTCCTAAAATTAAGTGCCTAAGAAAAACAGAAAATTGAGAGTGTGCATTAACTTGAAAAAGGTCAATGCAGCCACCATACGTGATAGCTACCCATTACCCATTACGGACCATCTATTGGAAAGAGTAGCAGGAAAAGAAGTATATAGCTTCTTAGATGGATTCTCACGATACAATCAAGTAGCCATTGCTACTGAGGATCAACATAAGACCGCATTTGCGACCGAATGGGGGGGTCTATGCTTTCAGAGTGATGCCTTTTGGACTCACTAATGCGCCAACTACTTTCCAATAATTGATGTGTCATGTTTTCAAGGAATTTCTGAAAAAAAGCATGGAAGTATATGTAGATAACCTATGTACATACCCCAATCAAAGACACGATCATATCCCTGAATTGAGGAAGATATTTAATAAATGTAGACAGTACAGAGTCTGTTTAAACCCAGAGAAGTGTGTTTTTATGGTGAGACAAGGGAAAATCCTCGGACACATAGTCTCTAGGAATGGAATATCCACGGATGAGGATAAGATTAAGGTCATCTTAGAGCTCCCTAGACCAAAGAATGTGAAAGAGGTGCAAGCATTTATGGGACACTGTGCATATTACCGTCGATTTATCCAAATGTATGCCATAATCGCCAAACCCCTGTATGGTCTCTTAACTCAGTTCACTTGGACAAAAGAGTGCGAAAAGGCATTCAATGAGTTGAAAAAGAGGCTTAGCACGGCCCCAATTTTGAAAATGCCAAATTGGAACAAGCCTTTTCATATTCATGTTGATGCGTCTAATTATGCAATAGGATGTATATTAGCCCAGCCAGCCGATGAAGGAAAATTAGATCATCCAATTGCCTATGCAAGCAGACAACTAAATCAAGCTAAAAGGAATTATACCACTACCGAGCGAGAAGGATTAGGAATGGTCTATGCAGTGAAGAAATTTAGACACTATCTCTTAGCCAACAAATTCAAGTTCTTCATAGACCATCAGGCTCTATTGTACCTAGTCAATAAGCCTTGCAACACGGGAAGATTGGTAAGATGGTTCCTACAATTAATGGAGTTTGACTTTGAGGTGATAGTAAAGAAGGGAAACACCCATGTGAGAGCTGATCATCTTTCAAGGTTAACACATGGAGAACCACCTAATGGAGTACCCGATGATCTGCCAAACACTTATTTGTTCAATGTGGAAGTTTGTCCAAAGTGGGCAGAGAAATTAATTCCTATACTTACTCATGGTCCACAAAACTCTATTAATAAGGAAAGTAAAAAGGAACTTTTACAATCAAGGAACTTGCATGTCATTGCGGGAAGCGTGTACTACAAGGAACCCAACGGGGTATTGCTAAGATGTGTTGAGGAGGACGAACAAGCGAAGCTAATCGAACAAGCACATGTGAAAAAATGGAGAACACACTAAGGAACTCATGAAACCATCAGGGAATTAAAAAGATTAGGAGTATATTGGCCTGAGATGCCCAAGAATGTCCATGACTATGTAAGTAGTTGTGCAGAACAGGAGACAATTCCGGAGGATCATACATCCATACCTTTCTCAACGATAGCACCCAATTGGAGCAAAACATTAGTGAAATTCCTAAAGACAAGAGAACATGAGGAAGGAGTTAGCTTGGCTAGAAAACGATCCCTAGAGGTAGCAAGGATTATGTTCTCATAGGGAGAAACTTGTTTAGAAGAGGAAAAGACAACCAATTACGATTATGTATTCATGAACGAGAGTATTTACCCATATTAGAGATGGCGCACGTAGGTGCAGCAGGAGGTCATTTTTTTGCTGAAAGGACTGTAAAAATGATCCTTTTCGCAGGCTTGTGGTGGCCAACTTTACATATGGATGCTCAAACATATGTATGAAGTTGTGAGACATGCCAGAGAGCTAAATACCCAATTAGGAGAGATGACATGGCATTGAGACCTATGGTGTGTGCGAGAGCATTCTCCAAATGGGGTATTGACTTCATAGGACCCATTAATCCACCGGCCAAAGGATCACATGCTGAGTACATCATAGTAGCCAGTGATTACTTGACAAAATGGGTAGAAGCAAAGGCTACTAGAAAGAACGATGCTCAAACCACTGCTAAGTTCCTTTTTGAG
The DNA here is from genome assembly GCA_020310875.1 of Ceratopteris richardii. NCBI lineage: Eukaryota > Viridiplantae > Streptophyta > Polypodiopsida > Polypodiales > Pteridaceae > Ceratopteris > Ceratopteris richardii. The sequence continues at coordinate 107,520,177 of CM035441.1, read as the reverse complement.
CATATATTCACTCGTTTCGAATTACCAATTGAGATTGTGAGTGATCGAGGAATGCATTTCCTTAACGAAGTAATCGAATCCCTAATTAACGAATTTTTAGTGATCCACAAAAAATCAGCCCCATACCATCCCCAAGCCAATGGTCAAGCGGAAAGTTCCAATAATGTATTATGCACAGTATTGACAAAGATTGTCAATAATGGGAGGTCTGACTGGGACAAACAATTGCACCATGCAAGTTGGGCCTTTCAAGTAGCATACAAGATGGCTATTGGAACTACCCCATTCAATTTAGTGTACAGGTAGAATGCAATTTTGCCAATTGATTTTTTAATCCAACATTGAGAGTAGCCCAACAGTATGAATGGAACAGACATGAGTTATCCCAACAACTAGACCAAATTGAGAAGTTACATGAAACTAGGTTACAAGTGGTGGTAGGAATCTATGCAGCCAAGAGAAGACAAAAGGCATATTATGATGCACATATAAAAGACAAGGGACTTAAAGAAGGAGACTTAGTCTTGGTGTACACCTTAAAGAAACATGCCAAGAAGTTACAAAAATGCGGATATGGACCTCTAATCATCAATAGGATCTCTACTAGTGGAGCAGTTAATTTAGCCACCTTAGATGGAGACATTCTTCCTAACCACATAAGTGGATGCAGAGTTAAACGGTTCATGGAGCCATTGACGGATCAAATGCTAGCACGTCTAGTAGGTGCTCAAAATAGGAAGAAAGAGGAAGAACGGATTAGAGAGGAGGCTCGACAAGAAGCCCTAGAACGCATCAAGAAAAGGAAAGAATGGATTAGGCAAAGAGATGAACGGTATCTCCAAGGAGAAGAGCCGGTACCTATGGTCAATTACCAAATCCATAAATCTGATACGGCAAATTCCTATACGTTACAACCTTATTTAAACCTAGGAATCGGCAAGACAGAGTAACAATTGATAGATGCATTGATAGATTCAGGAGCAGGACTTAGTTGCATACGTAATACGGTCATAAAAGATCTTCAACTAATTATGACTCCCACAAAAGCTCAGATAATAGGAATTGGAGGATAAATCATAGAATGCATGGGAACCACTAATGTATCCCTCCACCTAGAAAATTTTTCCATGGAACAACGAGTCATAGTGTGCAGAGATGAGGATTTAATAGAAGCTTTGATCCTAGGATAGGATTGGATCATTGAGAATGAAGTGAGCATCAACCTAGCTCAAGGCTATATTTCAGCCAAGATCGGGCACAAGGAAATTTTTAGTTTATTAAGAGAGAAGACTTTACTCCAACCAACAACCAGCGAGAGTGCGGACGGATGCAAAAAAGAGCTAGTAGAACATGATTCCAGTCCCCATACCTCAGAACCCAGTTTAGAAGAAGAAGGAAGCTTAAACCCTAATGTATCCAAGGAAAAGGTGATACCACCCTACTCAGTTGATGAACGACCAAACAATCAGGAAACCGACTCTCATGAAGTCCCTCATGCGACAGGAAGATCACCAATGTGGAGGACAACATTCAGACATCCACATCAAGGGAAAAACAAATTCAAATGGGTACGCAAAGGTCAAGTGCAGAAATCGGAAACATCATCACCAAATCATAGGGAGAATAAGAAGAATAACAAGTCAGCATCACAAAAATCTGAAACAACAATACTCCTGCAAGTATGGCTCCCTAAGCTTTTGATTGAAGCTCAAAAAGCATGACAACAGATATGGATTCCCAAGAAGGTGAAACAAGCAGCCAAGCAAGAGATGCGCAATCAGGAGAATACACTCCATCAAAACATTCGAATGACAAGGCAAAAGTAGACTCCTCCTAGACACATGAAGAGCAGAGCCTCCCATACGAGGACACTTGAGGAAACAAAGAAAACACATGAAACCTGAGGAACAAAAGAAAGAAAACGACCTTTTAAAGTGCCTACAAAATGGATTTGGAAACCAAAGCAACCGCAAGGAGTGAACCATCAAAACAATGGAGATTCCAATTGCACTCATGAAGTATCACATGCACCTAAAGTATGCATGGTAGGGCCACATTACAAGGCCATGCATTCAGCACATGATGTACATGATAAAATTAGTGGTGCACATTCTCCAATCGAGAATAGATCATAGCCTCAACTCTCTTAGGAATGTACATACTATGTACATAAATAAATGCTTCAGCTACACTCATGATTGTTTTCTTTCAGGGAAAGAAATAAAAAGATGTGGTAAGAGATCTCACTTATAGAACCATGGGAAACAGAGTGATGGAACGACAAAAAATCACTACAATGCACTACACAGCTTCCATACTTTCTTTTGAAGCTAATGCACTTTTCCTTACAAGTGCAGATGGCTTCTGAAGATTCTGAAGCAACAGTACATGAGGAAGTATTGGAATTTCCACTCCAGAGTATCACCAAGGCAAAGGGACATTGGTTTCGAGAAGATCAACCGACTCAGGAGTATCTCTTCCTGGCAACGATAAAAATCATGGATACCGATCATCAATTTCTGATCATGTCCCAAGACTTCAGAGTGTTGCATGAACTTCCATCTACAATCGCCATCATGAAGAAAGCGGGCATTCACAAATATTTTGAATTACCAATCTATAAGCCCGTCCTTTCTAAGGTGCACACAGGTCCTGAACACATTACAACCAGCACTGCATGATCCATTGGTGCCGGAGGCTAGAGTAATGGATGGCGTAGGTGAATGGGTAGTCATCCAATTCACACATGATTTGATTAAGGAAGCATTCGGATGGGAGAAGGACGATATCACTATCGTAAAGGAAGAGAGTCATGGGGCCAAGATGAGAACATTCACAGACATTAACAGAGTTGACATAGAAGAGGAAGTCAGGCTCATCCACCAACACTTCTGCTTCCCAAATATGCATCGCTATACGGCTCCTCAAAAGATTATTGTTCAATTGCTCTCACATGCAATCAAACAAATTGGAAATCAAATCAATCTAACTCCTTACATACAGGAAAGACTATTCGAAGCAAAGAAGCAATGGAATAATAAGAAGTTCCTCAATGGCAGCGTCACTCTGACAATATTGATTTACCACGCTTTAGGTATTCGAGAGCACCTACAGGAAATGCCATCATCAAGTGCTATGGCGAAGTATGCCAAAGTCGCCACAATTCCTAAAAAGAAAAGAGGAGTCAAGATTGTGGAAGAGGCAGAAACTAGCTCTCAACCCAGAATGAGAGGCACGAAGAGACTCAGGGAAGTCAAGCAAGTAGAAGAGGAAGTTCCAGCCACAAAAAGGACACACATACTTCCTAAGACAACGATTGAAGAGCAAAGGCAAATTACAGAGGAAGATTTAACTAGGGCCCTGGAAGAAACGCATCAATATACAGAAGGGCAAGTCAATCTACCTGTGCAAGGGCATCACTATCAGCAGACCCAACAAGACTTGGAAGCGAAAAGGAAGCTCACGAAAGTCCATCGATACAGGGAATTAGGGTTGGACAATTCAAGCTCATCTTCAGATATACAAGAAGAACCCGAAAACTCATTGTTGAATGTGGATATTCAAAGTGAATCCAAGGATGATGGACAATGAGTGGAATTGAATGCAGTAAATTACAATGAAGAAGAGGACATAAAAGTGGATAACAACTCTACCCACCCAGAGCTGAACACCGAAGGCATAGAAGCCAACAATGAAGGAGCGCATGAGATTAAACTTAATGGAAGTTCCACTATTCATATCAGGGAGGCACCACTTTCAAGGGAAGAGTCAATCAAGATACCAATGAAAGAGCCTCAAGACGAGATAGCAAAAGAAGCAGAACCCTTGACACCAATAAGGGTCGTGGCAGAACCCTCCCCCATGGATGTCACATTTCAAGGGAGTGCCACAAAAGCTATTGAGTTGGATGAAGAAGAAAAGGTACAAAACATACAACTACAAATTCGACAACCCCACAATGAAACCATCCATGTGGAGCAGGGAAAAGATGTGCAAACCGGCGAAGCTCCAAGCATACCAAGGACATGGTTGAATGTTGACATCACTCAACTCAAACCTATTGTACAAGACATGATCAGAACCGCACTAGACACACAACAACTAATGCTTGAGGCTGATGAAGACTATGATCAAGCAATGCAGGACAAGCATGAGCTTCAAGAAAAGAGTAAGAGTCTTTCCGCAGAATTAAAATTTGCAAGAGAACAAGTACAACAGAAACAAAATGAAGTTCACGAGTTCAAGCAACAGTGCAAAACTCTAGCCATGGAAAATGAAGGATTGAAAGCACAACTACAGGAATTAACAAAGAAAATTGAAGCTAGTGAGGCCGAGAAAACGCGGATGTACGCAAGAAGTAAACTACTAGAATCACAAATAAAGGTATCCATGGAAGAGGCAGAAAACCTAAGGAACCAAAACAAGGAGCTCATGACAGGTCTTCTAAGTGATCAGCCCGTTGAAACTCAGGGAAGCCCAGCAAAGGATATCAAAGACTTGGAAGAAAAGCTAGCTAAGTATGAAGATCAGCTCAAAAAGGAGCAGACCACCATTGCCGAATGGGAAAAGAGGTACATGGAAGACACCACCGCTCTTAGAAACAAATGGAAGAAAGAGGAAAATAGATACCTACTGCATTGTAAAGAAGATATAGATCAACTTGCAATAGTGGCCAAGGAAATCCAAAAGAATAAGGAAACAATTTTACAAGCACAAGAAGAAATTAAGCAAAAGAAGGAGATGATAAAACAACTACAAGATCAACTAGCACACAAGGACATTGAGGGGACACCAGTAGTTCCAAAATCCACCGAGGCTACTGAGGAGACTGAGAACTGAGCCGACCGGAAAGGGCACTACTGGTGTCCCAGCTTACTACTGAATTCGAAGATCAGATCATCCACATCATGAAGGAGTCCCAAATAGAAAGCAAACATTTGGAGCAAATTTTGAAGCCCTTCAATGTACCATATGGTCTCTTGAAAGAAAAAACGTGGCATTATATAAGGACAACAACTAATCAAGAGCCTGATAACAACCTCCAGTTCAGCCAAGATACATTCAAGTATACTCAAGAGGAATTCGAAAAGTCTGATCCCATATGGAGGCAGAAACTATTGGAAAAGAACCCTACATTGCGGGTACAATGGGAAGCTTCACCATATGTGCTTCAAGTCAATCCATCATTTTTCCCCCGTACCCCGCAGACGCTCCTAGACGCAATTTTGGGGAGGTTAGCGCCATGGAAGCATAAATACTCAATGGCTGAATTATCCATTGCTACCTAGTCTGCCACATAACTACCTACTAACGGAAGAGTACATGGTAAAAACAATGGAATTTTGGATTGCAAGATATGCGACTGTCCTGGATTTAGCGGTCAAAATGACGAATAAAATTTTTAGTATGATCCTTACTGTAATCAAAGTCTTACAGCACGCAAAATATACATTCTTGAATTTTATCGACATTACGCAAGGATCAGAAGCACTCATTTTTTATCTTTCTACAATTCCGAGTTGCTTAACACTTATGGCGTATTATTCTCGACTTATGTTTTTGTCGTCAACATATATGCAGACTTTCGAAGAAGCATTTTTCACTGGCTTCTTCGACATAGATTCAAAAATTTTCATCAAAATGACTTCAAATCTTAATGCATGCCTGGTGGCTTATGAAACCAGCTTTTTTGCGGATTACCGACAAGCGCCAGAGGACGGAGTGAAGTCAAGCCAGTGGAAAGAATTTATGATATGTCACACCAATTTGCTGAATCAAAGAGAGCAAGTAGCCATACAAACCTATTCACGTCCCCACAAAAAGCCTATAGGGGACGACAAAGTTCAAGAGGAGGGATGTGTGGAAGGGGAATCGAGCAAGAAGAAAAGAAGAAGAAGATCAAAGTCAAAAACTGCGCAATAAAGAATGACATCATAAAATGAAAGGACCACCCTCTGCCCAAAGCCCCGCAGGGGCACGCATCAGGCAACAACGCGAATCATCCAGGTCTTGAGGATTGGAATTAAAGATCAATCAAAACCAGGACATTTCATGGGAAGGATAGACCAGGGCCAAGAACTATACATGAAGAAGTGCAAGACAATATTTGGCATACTTATTAGAAGAGAGTCAAAAAATTCCTAGAGAATTTTCACAAGGAGTAGTGGATAAATTAAAGGAAGCCAATACACAGAATAGTCCACCCTCCAACTTAGAGCCCATGGAACCCACTCTACCAGAGGTAGAGATGGAAATTTTTTCATTTGTACTTGTCGACGGAGAGGAATTTTGTTCTTGCACGATATTGAGAAGGCATTCGGTCTACTCCTCGATGAATGCCTTAGTATTTTCTGCTCAACCTCCGATATTCCCATGGACAACACTTCTGACATTATCAAAAAGGCAACAATTTTACTTGGTGATTCAGTTGCAGACACCATTGCATTTGTGTGTAAGGAGATTTTTAGCCATGCCAACCAAGATGCCACTGAAGAAGATCTGGCCGCATCAAGGGAAAGACTTTTAGAGAACAGGATTCCAACATCCCCTGTTGTGGATCAAAGTGGCATGGCCCACTCATTGATTCCACTAGATGCAATGGGAAGAGGAGAGGATGAAGATAGGCTTCAAGATGTAAGTATCTAATGACATTTATGGTTGTATCATATTCATACAAGATGTATCTATTTAATTTTATGATTGTCTATATGCACGAAGCAATTGAAGTGGATAAATTTGTAGCAAGGAGTGGTGGTGACCGTGTTGCGCGTGGCCATGGCTCTTCCTTGGCACATTACATTGGAAAATTGCCAAAGGAAGATTTTTTCATAATCCACAAGGACTTTTCCCCTCAAGGACACTTCATGACTTGGTGTCTGAAGGCATTGAGCAAAGTTTTGTGCCTATCTACAATAATGCAAGGGACCAATTGTATATTTCTGGTTAGGAAGTCCTTTGCCCTTACTACCCTAGGAGTTAACTTTAGAGGAAAATAATAAGGTCAAATAGGAATAGCTTTAGGTCTTGGATTGACAGACCCTCAGTTAATATCCCAATCAGTTTTGACTTACCAATTGCCACTGTCTTTTCAGAGAATAAAGAATGTAGTGGCGAGGCTCAAGGCCAAGAGCCAATTGTAAAAATTTTATGATACCAATTATTGTTTTTCCGATTTCCATGTGCATTATCTTTATGTTTTTGACAATCTCTTAACTTTTGCACACTTTAATTAATCTTTTTCCAATCATTCTTGTTATTTTTGTTGCCCAAAATGCATGGGATGGCCTAGGAATGCAAAAAAAGGCCTGCCATAGAAACGCGGGGATGGGTCGTGCAAAACTTTTGCAAGGCCCATCCGCGCTTTTTGTGGCAGGCCTTTTTTTGCATTCCTAGGCCATCCCATGCACTAGGTTCCCTATATTGGAATTCTATGTCCCTCAATTACAACCTAGAATTGGGGATTTGTGGAATATTCTTCTTATGTGCAATAATTAGAGAAAATTTAGACTGCTCTGGGTGCATATAAGCATGCAGCAATAAATAGGTACATTTGAATGTTCATCAACATTGTGTAGCTATTGGTCAGAGGGTTAGCATGCAATGCACCCTATCTAAGGCCAATCATATGCTCCAATGTACATGGCATGTGGTTTCATGGCTTAGAAATGCAAAAACAAGGCCTACCACATAAATGCGGGGATAGGCCGTGCAAAACTTTTGCAGTGCCCATCCCCGTGTTTCTATGGCAGGCCTTTTTTTGGCATTCTTTGGCCATTGCATGCATTATATAGCAACGCCACTTACAAGAAGTACAATAAAAAGAGTTATTAAACTATGCAAAACACTTCAAAGAGGATATAAACACTTGGGAGAGCAAATATAAGAAGAAAAATATTATTTCTCCTAGATACATAGGAGAAATAGACTTCAAAACATGTACACTAAGAGATAAACACTTGGGAGAGCAAATATAAGAAGAAAAAGATTATATTCATCATTTGGGATTTACAAAATATTCATCATTTGGGATATACAAAAAGTTCTTCAAACAAGGGAGTACAAATATTTGTTAAGGTTTATTCCCTCTAATTCTTCTAGCTAGATGCAAATCTTTAGGTTGTATTGTCACTCTCTTTGCATGGATGGCACACAGGTTAGAGTCCTCCAACATTGAAATAAGATACACCTCTGTAGCTTCTTGGAGGGCTTCAATGGCTATCCCTTGGATACGAAGTCCAATGCAATAGCGTTGGATCTCTTCCTTCACAACTCTTGCAAATGACCTTTGTGGAATAAGAAGCTCCACAGACTTTTGATAGTGTCGAATCTTTGCAAAGGCTCTCGTTTGCTTTCTGCACCTTTGCGGTGCTCTTGCATTTGGGGGGATGTTGGGTTGTGGTCTAAGATGCGGTTGATAGTTCTTCTTTCTTCTTAGAGCATGCCAAGATGGTCTTGCCTCATCATTTACTTCCTTTGCCCGACCTTGCTCTCTTTCTTCATCGGTTGGTCTTTGTCCTTGTCCTGCAGGGAGTGTCTTGCCTCCTTGTGTTACTTTATGGTTCACAGGGATATGATCGTTGTTCCATGGTGGCTTCTTTATACTTTCTTCATCCGAGTCTAAATTTGATGTTGTCTCCATCACAACTTGCCTCCGTCCTTATTGTTTGGGCCTTGCCTTGAGTGGTGTCCTCACTAGGGGCTCATCATCAGATCTGGGAGGGGAATAATTTATTTCTTGTGTTACATCTCTCTCTTGTGAAGCTTCATCCCCCCGCGTTGGAATGCTACCAAAGTGTGTCCCTGCACTCGAGTTTCATCTAGAAGAGTGGCTTGTGGTTCGATGCTTCTTGTGGGGTGTCATCCATGTTGGGAGCTGAGTACCTTGCACATGGCTAGGGTAGACAACATGATCCTTTCTAGCAGTATGCTTTGTGCATGCCATTCTCTTAGGTTGTAAAGTGGCAAAATGAGGAAGAACACCTTTATTTATAGCCTTTCACTTAAGAATTGTCCTGTTCACATTTAAATGGATAAAAATTAGTTTTAAGACATTAAAAGTATATTCACAAAAACATTAAAATTTTATTTGAAGTGAAAGGAGTTATAAAAACCTTGAAAAGAATAATGCATTTTAAGAGTTTGGAAACTATTTCCAAGCAGAACCCTCGCGGACTCTTTGTGCATGCTATTGGGCATGATGTAGCGGTCGTGATGATGACCTCCACTTCTCCCTTGCAATATCATGTTGTAGCTTTCATGTAACCTTTGCTATTCGTGACTCACATGCTCGTTCCATTAGATATTTTATAGCGAATGTCGCACGAAAAAACCAGTTGAACATTTCCTCTAAATAGTTTGATTGGAGTAGACCACTCCCATAAAGAGTGTTTTTAAAGTAAACACCTTTAACCCTATAATGTGACTTCTCCATTCCTTGTGTACTAAAAATGTCTAGTGACCCATATCGATTCATAAAATATGCTCCATGTGCAAAAAGAATATGCTATGCTCTGGTCAATTAGATATACACATGGTGTTTAAGACCAAATAAAAAAATGTAAGCAAAACTTACTGTGTAATGTGTAATGTTGCTTTCTCCCCAAGATAAGATGAATGACTATGTAAACTCCTTCAAAGTCACTTGGAATAATTCTCGTTGTGAAGCATTAGTGGAAGCCAAACACATCAAATGTAACAATTGATCTAACGATGACGAAACCTTCTTTCGCTTGTTAATGAGATCAACCTGACTATCATTGTCTATCGTAATTAAACAGAGGTCCTTCCAAAGCTCCCACTTCCCATCATCTTGGCTATTCACATCTCTTTTAAAGAAATGTCTTGCCTTCTTCCCAGTCATTAAAACTTGTAAAATCTCTTGAGGCTCACCAGACAACCTATAGAGTTCAAATGATCTTCTATTTTTTGGATTGCTATTTGTAGACCTCTCTAGTGGTTTTCATTGCAAATGCATATTCAACATGGAGCTTCAAAAGCCTATCAAAGATCATCATGAATGCATGCAAAGTACAAAAGTGAACATTGACTAATGGAAATGGAATAATGGGGTTCCAATCATTGCTTATTTTATCACGAGTTGGTTCCTATAACATTGGACACCTCAAAAGTGATATCTCCCATTCCCTGCGATTTGATGAGTCTGTTTCATCAATTTCTTCAGAGTCATCAAGTCTCATCAATGCCCTTGCAGGTTTAGACTCTCTCTTAGATCCTTTGTAACCTTGTGTACAATATGGGCAAGGATAGAGAGAAGATGCTCCTTGTTTACAACCTAACATGCATTTTATACTCTTAAGGTCTCCACCCAAATGCCATTCTACCTCAAAATCACATATATCATCTACAGAAAGCTTTTCCCCATGTATTTGAGAAGAGATTACTTCTGTAATCCATGGAGTCCTAAAAATCCATGAAATAACATTGTTTGTTTCTTTGGGAGCTTCTATAGCACTTAACCACTAGATATCTCTCTCTGATTGCACACTGTAAGTCAAATGGGAAGTGGATCCTAAAGTTTCATCACTCATTGCATGCTCCATAACTTCATTCATTAGTGTCACACTCAACCTTTCTAGTCGTCAACCCTTTATGATTTGACACTCATGAAGCTTTAGTATGAACTTTAACTTAACATTACAGTCTGCACAAAAGAGAATACATTATCTTAATATGACACTTGAATGCAATAAAACTTCAACACCAAATAAAATCTAGTAGGGGTACCTTCGATTGTTGAACTATAAAATTGAACCATTGCTTGTTGAAGAATCTGAAGATCCACAAATATGTTGTTGAATTTAGTGTAAGTAAATCCTTGTGTAGATAGGATTTTTTATTGCTTCTTGGGAATATTTGGATGATAAACAGAGGCAGGCATAGTGTCTTCTATGAATAAATATTGTCCAATAGTACGATTCACATCGTCATTTGAAGTTTTTTTTTATAGACACTTTATATGGGCATGGAAATATACTTTGAGAAATACCTTGTGCTTGTAAGGCTTGCCTCAGAAGGGTGTACATTGCAGTATACCCATTTCTACTGATGCCCGCTTCGTCACATATTGCCTGCACATCTTGCAATGTGATAAGGTTTTTTAACTTCTTTGAAAACTCAGCTTCAACAACAACTCTAATACACTTTCCGATGGGTGAGTCTAAAGCAGAAGTGATTTCTTTGGTGTTTATACAGCTATTCATCAGCTTGAATTGTTCTTGTGTTGTTGATGAAGCAGTTATGTCTTGAATAAACGACCTACACAATGAAAGATTCCATTACAAATCTTCATTAAAACATATAAAATTAAAACAAACACTCATCTTGTTGCATATGTACATTGTTTGCATGCTCCGCCACCTATTGAAAGAGCTTCAAAGGATGACAATGCTCTTTTCCTATGTCTCATACCAAGTGGAGTCTCTTTTAGCTACTGGAGAGGGCAGTTAACTTTGAAATTGTTCTTTGTTTTGCTTCTATATCCTGTTCCAAATCTGCATGTTGTTTTTGTAAAGATATGATTGTGCTTTCTAAAGTGACCACCCTCATATGATGGATTTGATATTGTTGGAACCAATACTTAGCAGTAGCATGTGAATGTGTAGATAATCGCTTGTAGTAACCTAGTAGTCCAGCTTCACCCGCACCAATGAACTGAAGTAAAGTTGAGAGGTTATGGAATGTTGGATGGTAAGAAGATATTGGATCAAGAGGATATAGTGAAACATGAGTCCAAAGATCAATACTTTTTTTCCAGCTGCACGATGTTCATTTTGAGAATCGGCATCATTGTTGCATCGTGCATTTGGAGCAAACTCTCTAGGCACATGAACATGGATACTTGTTGATCCAGGAGCATGAGGACGTTCTACTATGAAGTTGGTGATACATGTCAACACCATCTTTGCTAATGACCAACAATATCAAAAAAAAAGATGGAAAACTAGTTGGAAGGGACTCTAAAGCATATGTTTTGCTCAAAAAATGTGTTTTCTTGTATGTGTATGGGTTAGTGTATTTTTCCACTGTGTATGGCTAAAAATGATGAAATTTGAAAAAAGTCCTTTTTTGGGGGAAGCATAGTCACGGATTTGATGATGTGGCACTTACTTTTGGAGGGAGTTTGAAAATCATACTTTTTCTAAAAGAAACTTCAAAAAATGGGCCCAAAAAAGTGACTTCTGTTGGAGATAGATGTCTGCGGAAGCACGCGAACAGCACAAGGAAGAAGAAGAAGCTTGGAGCACAAACACACAATAGTGAGTGTATTACTAGAGAATGTACAAAGATAAGTAGCCCATTAAGGCAATAGGCGTATATACAAGCCAGGGGAAAAAAACCTCCTAAAGAGGGAAAAAAGTGCCCCGATGGTCCTAGTGTGTTCACACACATCACTACCTAAATATATCAACAAATCCCCCCTGGGAGTGATGCGGTGAACAAGGAGCTCGCACTCATGTATAAGGAAGTGCCAAGCTATGTGGAAATCACTCCACAAAAGGAAGTAAGCCCAAAGCTTTGCGAAAACCTTCAAACTTCTCCCTAGGCAGAGCCTTCGTGAAAAGGTCTGCAATGTTCTCCTGCGTGGGCACATATGCCAAGCTGATCTCCCCAGCAGAGAACCTCTCCCTGACATAGTGATAATGCACCTCAATGTGCTTAGTGCGAGCATGGAACACAGGGTTCCTCGCAACTGCCAATGCACTCTAACTGTCAGTGAAGATGGTGGTGGCAGAAGATTGGCCAACACCCAAATCAGCCATAAGGCATCTGAGCCACACACACTCAACAGTCGTTGTGAAAGCTACCCTATACTCAGCCTCACAACTGGAAGTGGCCACACTAGGCTGCTTCTTGCTTAACCAAGATATACATGAGCTACCCAGCATGAAGCAAAAACCACTGGTGGACACACGAGTGTCATAGCAACCAGCCCAATCTGAGTCAGAAAAAGCATGCAAATCTGGTGGTAGTGATCCCCCCTTGGGATAAAACAACCCAAGTAGCCGAGTACCACTCAAGTAGTGAAAGATGCGCTTAACCACCTTCCAATGCGTGACTCCTGGGCAATGCATAAACCTGCTCATCTGTGAGACAACAAACTGAATATCTGGCCGAGTAATGCATAAGTAAATCAAGCATCCAATAGCTTGCTGATAGAGAACAGCATCAAATGCATCTCCAGCATCATGAAGACTCAATCGTAAACCTGTCTCCATAAGAGTGGCAATAGGCTTACAGTCTTCAAGGCCAAAACGCTGCAATAATGTGTCAATATATTTCGTTTGACACAAAGCCATTCCACCATCAACTTGCATAAACTCAATGCCCAAATAGTGATGCAAATGCCCCAAATCAGACATCTCAAATGAGGCATGCAAATCAGCCTTAAAAACAGTAATATGCGTCTCAATAGGACCAGTGAGCATCAGATGCGTCTCAATAGGACCAGTGTCTCAAACCATGTGCAATCAGATAGGCATGTATCTTCTCATACCAAGCACGTGGTGCTTGCTTTAAACCATATAACGCCTTCTTTAACCTGCACACCTGGTTTTCATGCCCTTCCTGCACAAAGCTACGGGGCTGAAAAACATACACTTCTTCATGCAAGTCACCATTCAGAAATGTTTAATGTCCAACTGATGTACATTCCAACCATGATGGGCTGCAAGTGCACAAATGCTCCGAACAGTAGTCATACATCATGTAGGTGCAAAGGTCTCATCAAAATCAATGCCTCTTTCCTGCGCATAACCCTTTGCAACAAGCCTAGCCTTATACCTGTCAACTGTACCATCAGGTTTACGCTTCAGCTTGTATACCCACTTAGTGCCAATGGCCTTCTTGCGAGGAGGCAAGTCACATAAAGACCATGTACCATTCTTCATTATAGCATCATATTCAGATTGCATAGCAGCCATCCGATTTTCTGAATTCTGTGCTTCATCAAAAGAAACAGGCTCATTCTCATCACAGAGGCTAGACGCAGCCATAGCATAGCAATCTGATGCAAAGGAGGCACTATGAGAACCTGAACGAGTTCGATATGACAAAGGTGCATCTAATTTGCTATCACGCAAAGTCTGCACCAGCCATTTTGGCATAGTTTTTGCCTGATCAATATCAGCTCTCTCATCAACAAGTGCATCATGTAAATCTGCATCAGAAATGGAATGATCTGCATCATCATATGAAGCCTGCAAAGGCTGAGAAGTTGCCTCATTAGGACCAGCACTAGACTGTCCACCTGTAAAAAGAGGCATCAAAGTATCATACATGTCTTTAGAGCTAACAGATGTCTCCTTAGTACGTGAAAGCAATGGCTGAGTAGCATCTTCCACAAAGACAACATCACGGCTAACCAGAATGCGTTTAGTCTGTGGATGATACAAACGATAGCCTTTACTTTCAGAACTGTACCCAACAAAAATACATATTACTGCCTTATCATCCAATTTTCTGTGATTTTGTTCAGGCACTAGTGCATATGCCAAACAACCAAAAACCCGCAGATGAGCAACAGATGTCTTGCAATCATGCCAAGCCTCATATGGAGTGACAGAATGTAGCGCTTTAGTGGGACACCTATTAAGTACATATGTTGCACACATGACAGCCTCAAGCTAGAAACTATGTGGTAAAGCCTGACTCTTGACCATACACCTCGCCATCTCCATGAGTGACCTGTTCTTCCGTTTAGCAACTCCATTTTGTTGAGGTGTATACGACACTGTACACTGGTGTTTTATCCCACGTTCAGCCACAAATGCATTAAAATCAGAAGACATATATTCCCCCCCTCGATCAGAACGGAGGGTGCCCATTTTACATGCTGACAGATTTTCAGCCAAAACCAAAAACTGATTGAAGCACAAAAACACTTTGGACTTTGCCTTCAATGGATATACCCATTCACGCCTGGAAATATCATCAATGAAAGTCACGAAGTAAAGGTAATTTCCAAAAGAGGGTGTCTGCATAGGACCACAAACATCACTATGTACAAGCTGCAATTTCTGCGTAGCCCGAACTGAACCATCTTTTGGAAAGGATGAACGCTGCATTTTGCCCAAAATACAGCCTTCACAAACATGTTTTCCAGGTGCCTCAAGTTTGGGCAAAGAGGACACCATTTCAGATTTCTGTAGGCGTAGCAAACTAGCAAAATTCAGATGACCAAAGCATGCATGCCAAATCTTTGCATCTGACATAGCCTGAGAATCATGAACTGCACATGCCGAATCATTCATAGATCTTTCATAGTCTATGAGCTTATACAGCCCACAACATAAAATGCCAGAAGCAATAATAACATCGTCATTTGACAGATCATGAACTGTACATCTGTCATCAACAAATTTCACAACCAAGCCAATCTTGGCTAATGCAGAAACTGATAACAGATTCTTCTTGATCCCTGGCACAAATAAAGCATCTGACAAGGTGAAAGAACTACCATCAGCAGTAGTCAGAATGATCTTACCAACTCCCATAACAGGATAAGAGGAGTTGTTGGCGCATGTGAGAGTATTCCCTATAGATCAGGCTCCAGTGAAGAGAAGAAACTGCGCTGCGAGGTAATATGTTTGGTCGCCCCACTGTCAAAGTAGCAAACATCTGAGTCCACTACAGACATGCTTTGCTCATGAGAAGATGGGTCAAAACTGCAAACAGTAGTAAACGCCCATTCTTCTTCCTGCACAAGATTGGCAGACTCTGTTTTTGGTGTAGAGGCGTCTACAACAACCATTTCAGCCTCTTTCTTCTTTGCCTCTTTTGCAGCCAGTTTTGGACAATTCTTTATGATATGATCATTCCCTTTACAGTACTTGCAAAACAATTTCTGCTTTTCTGATTTCTTCTCATCTTTATCCTGGTTCTTCGAATGTGCAACATTTGCAGATTTCTGCTTACTAGTAGAAGAGCTCCATTTTCCTTTGCCCTTCTGACTAGCTAGTAAAGCTTGATTTGCAACACACATAATGGACCTGTTCTGCCTGGACTGATCTTCCTGCAACAGAACAGAGACTAACTCCTCAAATGATAAGGCATTCGGATTGCCTTTCATCATCAACCGAAAAGTAGAAGCAAACTCTGATATGAATCAGGAAGACCATTCAAAACGGTCTGCACAAGTGAGCTATCTAGTATAACCTCATCAGCAGAAATCAACTGTTCCTTCAAATCTTTGATCTTTGTTAGGAAATTGTCCATAGAATCACCTTCATTCATGTGCTCACTCTCCAACTTCTTTTGAAGGTAAGCAACACGAGCCTCATTCCTAGCTTGGTACAATGTGGTTAGTGTATCCCAAGCATCCCTAGCTGTTCTGCAAGAGCGAATATGAGGAATAATGGCACGTTTGACAGACAAAGCTATCAATGCATGTGCCTGGGCATCTCTGCCATCCCAACAAATTTGCTCTGCAGTAGGTGCAACAGAAACAGCAGCACGAACAGGAATCTGCGGAATATCATCTTGGATACCATCTTCATCAGCTCCAGCACCTGTATTTGCAGTACCTGTAGTTGCAGGTGTAACAGGACGTCTTTCAACACCCTGCACAATGTTCCAGAGTCCTTTTGCAACCAATACATGTCGCATCATATAAGCCCATAATGGGTAGTTGGTACCATCCAACTTATCCTCAACAGCCAACATACAGAATACATCACTGCTTTCAGCCATGGCCGGTGACTAAAATACCTTGATGCAAAAAATTGACTTTATCTCAAAAAGTTGAACAGAACTGCCCAGACGAGTTCTGCTAGACCGGTAGCAGACTTCGAGACGCTTAAACTGGCGAACAGAAATTGGTATATACCTTTGGCACAAAAAGATGAAATAGCCTACACAAGCGCTACGATAGTGCGTTCGGAGGTCGAAACGAGCTCAGATCGCGATTGCGGCACCACAAGGCGAAGCTGTTTTGATCTCGAAAACATGCTGAGTATGCTCACCAAAAATTCGTGCGATTCTGAGACTGCAAACGGAGGAGTGTCAACGGCGCCCTAGATGAAGCGACGACCTGCTCTGATACCAATTGTTGGAGATAGATGTCTGCAGAAGCACGCGAACAGCACAAGGAAGAAGAAGAAGCTTGGAGCACAAACACACATAGTGAGTGTATTACTAGAGAATGTACAAAGATAAGTAGCCCATTAGGGCAATAGGCGTATATACAAGCCGGGGGAAAAAAACCTCCTAAAGAGGGAAAAAAGTGCCCCGGCGGTCCTAGTGTGTTCACACACATCACTACCTAAATATATCAACAACTTCTGACATATATATATATAAATAGGCCCTTTTGAGTTAATATACACTAAAAATGAGACTTTTCTTAAAAACTCATTTTTTATTCAAATACATGCATGAGTTTGATGATGTGGAAAGTAGATTCTCTTGCTCTCTCTCTAGAAGAAGAAAGAGAGAGGCCTAGTAAAGCCTAAAAAAAGCCTACTCCAACCTACTAAAAAGTGCCTTATTAAATGCACTTTGTCCCCTTAAACAAGAACAAAATTAAGCGTAATCCCTAAAAATTAGGGATCCTTACAAGGCCCATGTAGGGTTAATTTTTTCCCCTAATGTGTTATTTTGATGAATACATGTTCTCATGCACACTTGTGGATGTCTTCATATGTACCTTTTTGTTGTTTTTTTCCTACTTTTGATAGGTACCACTAAAGAAAGCACTTAATCAGTGTGAATACATGCTTTTTTGAAAGTTTGGAGTGCAATAAGAGGAGAGTGACTTTTTCTAAAATTTTTGGATCACACACTTGCTTGAGGGAAGATCAACTCTATTTTGAGGAAGAGTTGCTGCATCATGCAACAGGATCTAAAAAACAGAGAATTACCTTTATGATTGGGATTTAGAGTGAGATTGCGAGTGAGAGTGAGATTGAGAGTGCAAGTGTCAATGAGATTCTGATAGCTTCAGGATGGTGGAGAGGTTGAGGCTTCATCAATAAGCTATTTTCCAAAGCTATTGTATCAGATTGATTCAAATCTATAATACCATAACTCCTCTTTCTCTGGATCATATCTTGTCTACTCTTCAACATCCAATTTTCTCTTATCTTGGGCAAGTTTTGTTTTTTCTCTCTTCTAACATTCTTGAGTGATGAGAATCTTGTTATTGGGGATAGTTTGTTACTAAGGAAGTGCTACACCTAGCGTCTGACATAGTTAAAAGTTAGGTCCTAATGATAATTTGAAGGCTCAAACGAGCTCCAAAAATTATGAAATTGAAGACATAGCTTTTACATAAGCTCCTGAAGCTTAAGGACTCCTTGGCTTGCATAGAATTGAGCATATATTTACCAATATGGGAATTTTATACAATGTATGCATGATAAAAAATCATTGTTTTATAGAAAGTTACATGTTCATATCATAATAAAAATGTGGGACTTCCTTCATCTGCTTCCTCTTCTCTTGTGGCTGCTCAATCCTCCATTATTGCTCTTCTTGTTTGGCCTTGACCACCAATCTTCCCCTCCCTCTCATCTCTCTCATCCGTTAGAGTACCTTTTTGGTGGGAGTGATCAATGTAGTTCTATTAAATGTGTGTACCCAAAGAATCATCTACAACTTGCAAGCATCACCACATTATGCACTGAAGTTCAAATACATCTTGCCTTTCATATGTAACACGGCCTCAGGCAATCGGTTATGGTTCATACCCTTCTTCATAGAGAGGATCCATGGGTGTGTGGACCATTTCTTCAACTTCAAGTAGGTTTGGAGGGATGAAGGTCATTCTTGTGACAATTTCACTATGATTTCATATTCTTGGATTTGATTGGATATGTTTTTCACTTGCCTTCAAAGGTTATCTAATTTTCTAACTACTTCACACATAATTCCCATGGTGTTGCTCTCTGGTGGTGGAAATACAGTTTCTATAGGTCTTGTTGATGATTTTAAGGCTGCTAGTGCTTTCATAACTTCACCATCCTCTCTAATAGTGTATTATAATCTTCAACTATAATTTTGATGGAGTTAGATGGAACTACCTTGAATCGAGATGGGCTGATGAGAGTAATTATGGTCATTTTCATGGTTGTTTCGAGGTTCTCTGCATTCTAGAATTGGACATGCATGTTCTCTTCTCATGCTATAGCAACATGGGTATGTTGTAGGACCAAAATTTTGATTGATTTTTGCATTTTTCTCCATTTTTGTGCATAGATGATTTTTTAATTGTTGTATAATTTCATTGTTTAGATCTTCCATCTATATTTGCACAGTAATGTGTGATTATTTTAAGGTGGTGTACCTACCATTAAGAGAAGCATTCTCAACCATTAACACATTGAATTAAATCTAGGGTGAAGTTGCCTATGCTTGAAGGGTGTGATTAAGTTGATCGAGTGAGGCATGAAAAAGTTGTAGAAGCTTGGAGAGGCTTAGAAAGTTGAGTTGTCAAGTGGTGGTGTTGGTCCAGCAAACCAGCATAGGACTAGCCCTAGCTCTTTGGATAAGTAAAATAGACCTTATAGGCTTGTAGTTAGTGCAATAAAACCCAATAGGTACTTTGGAACATCAACAAGAACAAGTTGATGCTAAATAGATAACATGCACCTTGAACATCTCACAAAAACCTTCTAAATATGAATGGAAGTTGAGACTTTAAACATTGAGAGCAGCCAGCACAATATCAATTGGAAAAATTCCCCTTAAGGGAGTGTCATACATAAGGTTGGCTTGCTAAAATGCATAAAATCCCTAACACTAGGGTGAAAAGTGGCAAAAAATGGGCAGTGTAAGGATTTCAATTAATTGTTCTTAATCTAGATTAATCTTGTCAAATTATCTTTGAAAATTCCATGTAGGCTCATTTAAAACGTATTTTCTAGTAATATATTAGTTTTGGAAGAGAAAGAAAGTTTGTGTGAGAATCATGAAAAGTAGTATGCCTCAAAGTTTGTGCCTATCAGACGTTCAAAAAATTTGAAAATTCCCTTCTTGTCCTTCGACCTATATAATAATCACTATTTTTATAGGGATTTGTTTTGAAAATTTGACATGTGCTTCTTGGAGCTCCCTATATGCTCCTCCTTCTTGTATGTCCACTTGAATCTTTGATGTGTTCCTATACCTCATGCTTGATCTTGAGCGTCAAAACTCCCCCCTCCCCCTCTCGAGTCTGGCGTCCCAGACAGACCCTTGTTGTAGTGGTTGTTCCATGTAGGACTTTGAGAGGTAGTGTCCATTCTGAATGACAAGAGCCATCTATTTTCCAAATGTGGCAAGGTTAGTTGTCTGGTTCGTCATTTTTCACTGTGAGCCTTTGCAAGTTGTAGTCCCTTGGAATGTACTTCATCCTTGGATGCTTGCATGAAGATATATTTTTGAGCTTTCAAAAGTTGGTAGGTGCTCAAAAGAGGTTGTCCATGTTGATTTGGAGTAGCTATCAGTGTGGATTGCGTTGTTGCTATGGTTTCTGTAACCTTAATGTCCTCTGGATCTTTCAAAGATGATATTCATAGTAGTCATGCCAAGTACTCATAACCCATAGTGAATGATGGGTAAGTGTGTTCGTGCATGGGGTGAAGCAAGTACATGCCTTGTGCACAACCTTGTAATGTGGCCCTATGCATGGTTACTTTGAAAATGCATTGGAAGAAGTATGGTGCAAAAATCATAGGTCTTGAGCTAAGTGCTCAAGGGTATGCTGATGAAGAGGTTTCCTACTCTATCATGGTTATGGTGTTGCCAAAGTAAGGATTCTTACCATGGTGAATGGTCGATCGATGTTGATCTCTTCATGTTGTGCGCCCAACATTGTGATGGACCATCAGCTAGTCTATCGTTGTTGATGAATGTCTGTGTTGATGGTCCACTGATGAAATTCTTCGAGCATCTGGTCCTGTCCCCTCTCTTCAAAGCAACATTTGCCTTTCTTTATATTCCTTGACAAACAGCATTGGATAACTACACCAAGCTTAGTTTCACATATTCTCTTTAGCTCACCATACGCAAGAGTATTCTTACCCAGTATACATACAAGGATTTGTAGGGTACCAAAACTATCCCTTGCAGAGATCTCCTTGGATGCTCTCATACATACAGTAGTTAAGCATCGCTCAAGTTACAAACCTTCAAGCTCTTCCCTCCTACCATGGTAAGGGGGAACAATAGTTGTGGATGCCATGTTCATTCTAAGGTCTTGATATCTACCAGATAAGGCCGATGGCGGCAATAATATCATCCATTCGCTGAGACACACTTCTATCAGAACTGATAAATGTCCATTAATCAACTGTTCCACATTCACTAAGCATGAATCATTCATGTTTTTTTTGGGAACAATTTCACAAAACAAGAAGACACATGTTAGTATCAATAAAAACAGTTGACATATGTCAATGTGCTCTTGTGCCTGGGATTCTCAATTGTGTCTATGCATGGCCGTGTAATGTGGCCCTATATTAACGTATACTTTGGAAATGCATGACCTGAATGGTGCAAAGGACAAGGTTATGGCGAAGGCACATGGTTTTTGCACGTCAAGGCTTCTGATGTTACTTGGGGACGTTGATGCAAGCTACACTTAGAGGTGTCCATTGGACTTCGAGATGACAACTGATCATTTCTCCTTATAGGGATCCATTTTACAACCATGTTGGGCTACATAGAGATCACCTTGGGCTTCTTCATCTTCATATGGTTTCTCAAATTAGAATTTTCCCATGTGGTTGGTTCTTTAGTTTTGTGGGGGCTACTAGTGCTTTTGGCTTCCATACCAATACCATTGTTGTTGGTCTTCTGACTCTTGTTGAAGAGGTGAGTTGGTCTGCTTTTGGTCTTGGTGTTTGGTTCTGACCCTTGCCTCACCTTGGCTTCTTTGCTAAGACTTTTCTCATGTGAGAGAGCATAGGTTGTTGTGTATGTAAGAGCTTCTTGGGTACCCATATTTGTAATTGACCTTGTTGAGCTGCAGCTAATTTCTTAGGTACCCAAACTTGTTGGATACCTTGTGGTTGAGCTTGTCCTAGTTTCTTCATCCGTCTTCTGGCCTGGTTGGCTTTCCTGGATGGGAATTGTGGGGGCAAGGCCGGTGGTTGTCCTCATTTCTATACCCAGATCTGCTTCATGCCCAGAATTGCTTTCTTGTTGAATGGTGTCTTTTTATTTGATATAGCAGTTGTCTTGAACAGTTGTGCTTGACTTTGTGGTGGAACTATTGTGGCTGCATTAGTCTTTGAAGAAGAAGAGAGATCCACTCACCTTCGAGCCTGTTCTTCCATGATTGACCCCTTCTGCATCATAGAGCTTTTGACACATACAACATCTTCTTCTATAAGATTAGTCTTAGAAGAACTAAGAGAATGTGTGACACCTGGATTTGTGAGCATGCAATTCTCTAATTCTAATGTAATGCACTGTTCATGTACCCAAACTTGAAGAACTTGAATTTTTAGGTTTAAGTTGATTGCATGGTCATAGATCCAGTCTTGGCTAAAGACAAGTGGTTCCATAAGATCCTCATCTTGACAAACTAGCATTTTGACTTTCATTGGTAGATCTTGAAGGTAGATGGAAAGTTTGACCTCGCCCAAACAAGGGGTTTCCACACCTCCCAACCCTATGAGATAGGCTTCTATTGGATTGATGTTCAATTGCAGGTCCTCATAGTATGAAAATATAACTGCGCTAGTTATAGCACCCGAGTCAACCAATGCTCTCACAGTCCTTACCTTCTGTCTGTAAGGTCGCCGGAATTGGATTGTATTTTTCATATATTGCACGCACCAAAAAGGCGTAGTGAATAGATGTAATTTTTACCCTTTAATGAAAAGGCATTACGGTGATTCTTCGGCAAGGAGAGACGGGTTCGCCAGACTATCTGTGTGGGCAACCGTGCGGAGACAATGGTGTGCAGATTTACCGAATTACTGAGTACTGTATTATGTTTGTTGAATGGCCATATTAAGTATTAACACAGTAATGTTACATTCACAGGAAATTCAAATTCAGATTTTGAAGAAGACTTTTGAAGAAAAGGTTTGAAGGTCAATTCGGGAGTACGAGTTTGAAGCTTATGACAATTTGCAAACATCAGAAGTTTTGTAGGTTATTGAACCTTGTACCATTGTGACATTGAAGGGGGGATTGTTGCAGCCAATATCAAATGGTCCAACAATAGCTATATGAAGTATTTTAATATTACTCTCTTCAAGTTCCACAAGCGCCTGTGCCTAGTACAATTAAAAGATTGTTTCTTTTGATACTCCTTTGTACAAACAACCTCAGCGGGTAACTTGGATAAGACAATTTGCCTTCATCCCAATAGTGTGGGTTTGATCCCCGTCTATAGCGCCAGAAGCAAACATGAGTTTTTAGAAAAACTACTTCGCAAAAATATCGGGAAAATCACGAAGTAACGTCGATGCTATTCTGTTCTTTTGTCTTCATAATTTCGTGATTGATTTTGGAGTGATAGCTTTTTGTATGGTGCTTGTGGAGGGTACTCAAAGCTATATAAGAACATGCTTGGCTCATTGTCTAGTCGTCCTACACCAATTGGCAATGCCAGTTTTTGGTCACTCAGTAGAGGTGGTGCTCTAGCACACATGGGGTAGCCATGGTGCACTCTAGGAGCATGTTGAGGAGCAGCTATGGAGTTCTTCTTGGAGAAGAGTGTGCTCACACTCTTGCTTATGGAGAGGACTTACCTATCAGCAGCTTGGTGGTGTGGATCAACCATCTACATGATGTATTTGAAGATTGTATTCTACATGAAGATTTCTGTGTACTTCAAAGACATTGGATGGAGCCTAACATAAGATTGCATTTTATGTTAATAATTCAGGTACATATTATCGTTATGCACATAGGTACTACTTGGAGCTTATGGAGGCGGTGGCATCCATATCAGGAGGATTCCTATTCGGCATATCTAAAGGAGAATCAGTACATGCATGCTACATGCATTTGGATGAGGTGTTAGAGAAGGTGGTTCACATGAGTATGAGGATTTCTAGCAGCAACATGTGAGCATTCTATGCTAGTTCTGTAAGTATGTGATCTTTCACACACACGTCTGATTTAGGGTCTTCCATAGCCTAAAATCAGATTAGGGTTTGCTAAATATCAGTTTCCAACTGATCTTTCCTCTTTCTGTCACTCATAGTTCACTCTTTTACAACCTATCAGGTGATACATCTCATATATATTCAGATTTCTGTCACTATATCTAAATATTCTTGTAAAATCTGTACATTCACTCATCCATCTATTTCTGTTCACATAGAGTGGTTGAGATTTTGGCTCCCACATTGTAAATTGACATTTGTATATATGATGTTGCGAGTAAGCATTGGCTTACGTAACACTTTACACATGTTGTCTAATCTCTCTCTATCTTTGTCTCATCATTTGTATGATTAAGTGTGGTATGTTCATGTTTTGTCAATATTGGAAGATTGCTGAAATCTGTGTTGTAGATCCTGGATCTATGGAACTATGGACATGTGGTATTAGTTATGGGCCTACTAAATTTCCAACATATGTGATTGCGTGTGCCAAACAATTATGGGTATAGGTTGTTCAAGTGTGTGAATAATGATTTATAGTGTGTGGTTTTCTTGTGGCTATTTGAGCCCGCGAGCAAGCCTTAGGCACCCAAATTTGTCTTGATTGTGGGTCGGCCTTCATTGAATTCTTGGGTATGTAGATAGACCTTACTTTTGTAGGCAAATCTTTGAGAGACTTCTTATTAGTGTCCTGTCATCGATCACTAGTATGATGTTTAGTTGGTGGTTCTGGTTTGGCCGCAACAGGATGCTTGCCTTTCTGTACCCATATTTGCTTTGATGGTTGAGACACCTTGGCAGTGGCTATCCACTGTTTGAGACTACTAGTTCTCTGCTTCATCATCTTCCCATGGGTTGATAGTTCCTTGTTCGTGCCTCTTTTTGGAATAGAAGGGAGTTCCAACTATGTTACATCTCCTGGACTGGTGGTATTTTGCATCATAGAGTGTTGGACAAGAAAAGCATCTTTTTCCATAAATGTGCTCCTAAAAGGACCAGGAGTTGGTGCCTTTCCTATTTCCTTGAGTTGACTGCATGATCGTATATCCAGCCTTGACCCAAGACAATAGGCTTAGTGAGAACCTCGTCTTGACACACTAGCATCTTAATTGTCATAAGAACATCTTAAATGTAGAGGGGAAGTTCCACCTCGCCCATGCAAGGGGTTTCCATACCTCCCAATCCTATGAGATAAGCTTCTATAGGATTGACTTCTAGTTGCAATTCTTGACAGTAAGAAAGTCTAGATGCACTAGTAGTTGCACCTGAGTCAATCAAGGCTCTTACATTCCTTGCATTATTTCCTTGTCCTACCTCTATGGTTACAAAGGGTCATCGGTCAACTATTCTATGGGAAAGTACTCCTGGGGTCTCGCACATGGCCATGTGATATCTTGGAGCTCCGTAAGCATCATTAGGCTCATCTCTACCCTGTCTTCTCAATTTCATTCTTTAGATGCATTCTAAAGCTTTTGCCTGCGCTTCTTCGTGAATTCGTTTTTCTTCTTCCTTACGTTTCTTGGCAGTGTTGTCGATTAAGAATTTCCTCTGTGAGGAGTTCTTGATACAATTTGACTCTGCATCCGCTGATGTAACTAGGGAGGACATCACCTTCTAGATTAGCTAATTGAGCTCCTCCACTAGTTGAGATCCTATTTATGATCATAGGCCCATAGCCACACTTCTCTAGCTTTCTTGCATGTTGTTTCAGGGTGTACACCAAAACTAAGTATCCTGCTTTCAAACCTTTATTCTTCACATGGGCATCGAAGTATGCCTTTTGTCTTTTCTTAGCTGCATAAATCTGTGTTGCTGCCCTCAATCTTGTTTCACCGACGCATTCTAGATCAAAGATTCTAGAGGAAAGTTCATGACCTGTCCACTCATGCTCATCTGCTACTTTGAGTGTGGGTATCAAGAAGTCTAATGGTAGCATTGCATTTTGGCCAAACACCATCTCAAAGGGAGTGGCTTGGAGTACCATTTTATAGGCAACTTGATATGCCCAAACAGGGTGGTGTAGTTGTTTGTCCCATTCAGAGCGTTTATTATTCACTAATTTGGTCAGCACATTGCATAGAATCTTATTGGTGCTCTTGGCTTGCCGATTAGCTTGTGGATGATAGGGGGTGGATTTCTTGTGTATCACCAAGAACTCTTGGAGAATATTTTCAATGAATTCATTCAAGAAGTGATCCTCTATCACTTACTAGCTCTATTGGTAGCCCATATCTAGTGAACACATTCTCAAATAAGAACTTAGCTGTTGTTTGAGCATCATTCTTTGTTGTTGCCTTCACTTCTACCCACTTGGTTAGATAATTTGTGGCAACAAGGATGTATTCAGCATGTGAACTCTTAGCTGGGGGATTAATAGGACCTACAAAGTCTATTCCCCACTTAGAGAATGCACGTCCACCCATCATAGGTTTCAATGGCATCTCATCTTTACGTATGGGATATTGAGTTCACTGACAAGCATTTCACATCTTCACATAGGTATGTGCATCCATGTGAAGGGTTGGCCACCACAAGCCTGCAAATAGGATTGCCTTAATCACATGGTCTGGTCCAAAGTGTCCTCCTGCTACACCTTGGTGAGCAGTTTCCAAGATCTTAAGATATTCACTCTCATGAACACACAGTCTGAGGTAACCATCTTGTTGGTGCATGTCAATCATCAATTGAAGGATTATGAAGAAATGAAGTCAAGAGATTAAGAAGATAACAAATTCAGAAGTTTGAAGGAAGGACATACTCAGAAAGTCAAAGCTATGTACACATATGTACATTAGTTCAGATATAGTTGACTCACACTTATGATTAGTCATAAGTTTGTATATATTTGCCTATAAATAGTTTGAAAGAGTCGGGACATGTAGAGGAGAGACATAGAGAAGAAAGTTGATATGAGTTAGGAGATGTACATTGTACAAAACATCCATCAGATGTATGAAGGAAATAGATAAGTGAAAAGTTCAGAAATGGCACGTCGATCTTCTCTGTCATTCTCCTTCTGTGTTTAATCTTTTGAGAAATCCTTTTGCACGTATCTAAGTCAATAGCTAATCTATCTATGACTAAGATTTGAGAGGCTAATTGCAATCAGGCTGAGAGAATTTAGTTTAGGAACATTCATATGTGAAGATGTTCTGAGAGTCGAAAAATTGGCACAGATTTCATGTTCAGAGAAATGAACATTGCTCAGTGCACAGTGTAAAGTTTTACACAAGTGAGAGCTCAAAATCTAAGTTGGAAGGTAAGCCATCTATGGCTAAAATATCTTGATCAAACGGGTTCGACATTGGGAGAACTATAGCTAAGAAGTTGCAGGTGTCAAAGTCACCATTGCAGAGAAGGTGTTTCAGACATAGGTAAAGTGTTTCACACATTTCTCAATGTGTACTCAATCATTTTGAGAAATTTAACTTGGAATAGTTGCGCAACCTCAAGGCGAAGTATTGTGCAAAGTTTTATTAAAAACTTTACAGGATTGATTAGTCAATGAGTGATTAATCTGCAGCAGACTTTCCAGAAATTTCAGTTTTCAATAGTTAGCCAAAATTCTGATAATTTGGTGATTGTTTTCTAAAATTAAGTGGAGTCTGAAGTTGTTCTTGATATAGAGGAGTTCTAAGTTCAAGTACAACTTGTTCTTTTGGAGATTAACACTCTCCATTAGTGGTATCAGAGCAGGATGTGTCAAAATTGAAGTAAAGAAGACTCCGACTATTGCAGAAACACAAATCTTTACATCTCGAAGGTGCAAAAGGATAAAGGTTGAAGAAAACTTGAAGGCGAACATATTGAATCTATCAAAAGGATGAGAAGGAGTAAGATTCAAAGTCAAGGTACATTTATTTCTCATTAACGTCAAAGAATTAGCAATACAGGTAAAGAAACAATGGGAGATAGTCTCCAAATTGAAAATTTGGATAGAGAGAACTATCCAGCTTGGTCTATGAGAATGGAAGCTCATCTGATGAGCAAAGATTTGATAGCATACATTACAGGTGAAGAAGAGAAGCCCAAGTTCAGAGATCCTAGTGTTCCAACTAGGGAAGAATTGTCAGATTTGAAGAATTGGATGAAGAAGGATGCTCAAGCAAGGAGCATAATCTACATGGCAGTCAAGGACTATTTGCTTCCTCACATTAGAGGACTTGAAAGTGCAAGTGACATTTGGAATGCTTTGGAAGAGCATTTCCAAAACACAACCAAATCAAGGAAAGCTTCACTTTGGGCAGAATTTACTACTTTCAAAAAGAAGGCTTCACAATCAATCTCTGATTATGTGACAAAGATGAAGGATATTTGCAGATTCTCTAGGTGCAGTGGATGAAGATATTGAAGAAGATAAATTGGTAAGACAAATTCTCACAGGGCTAAGAGGAGATGAGAAGTGGAAGCCTTTTATTTTATCTACAGAACTTTCACTAGATCACTTCACTCCTGATTTGAATCAATTGTTAGGTCATATGCTAACTTTTGAGAATGATGTCAAAGGAGATGTTGATAAGAGTGCAGGTCATGCAATGTACTCTAAAGACAAGAAGAAAGCTAACAAAGGAAAGCAACAATCACGTGAAGAAGAAGGTACTTCAAACCAAGCAAATTTCATAAGAGGAAAAGGAAATGGCAGAAGTAGAGGAAGAGGCAGAAACAACAAAGATAATGCAAGAGCTTGTTGGATATGTGGTAAGACCAATCATTTATCTCATGATTGTTGGCACAATAATCAAAATAATGGTAATTATCAGAACTTTAATCAAAGAGCAAGAGGTGGTAGATTTCAGAGAGGAAACTTCAGAGGTAGAGGTGGTAGGAATTCTTTTGGAAGAGGTGGAGGAAGAAGCTTCCAAAATCAATCCTATAATAACACCTACTACAACTATGCATCAGATCAGAAGGAGGATTCGACTCTCATTATGAATGCAACATATGAAGCCTCACATGAGGACATGAGAGTGTTCTACATTGATTCAGGATGTAGTAATCATTTAAGTGGAAATATTGCTTTGATGACTGATCTAGATCATAATGCAATTAACCATACAGTTCAGACAGGTGATAATACAAAGCATAAGGTAAAGTCAATTGGTTCAGTCAAAGCTAAAGATGGGAGCACTCTTCTGAGTAAGGTTCTTTATGTTCCCACAATTCCAAAGAATTTGATCAGTGTAGGTCAAATTGTGGAAAAAGGATATGAGGTAAGATTCACCAATGATGGAGTCTATGTTGAAGACCCTAGTCAAGGGTATAAACAGGTTGTTACAGGGAAGAAAGAAGGAAGGCTCTTCACATTGAAGGTACAAGGAAATGTTGGACATGCTATGTTCACATATGGAGAGCAGAAGGTGTCATAATTGGATCTTTGGCACAAAAGGCTTGGACACTTCAATGAAAGAGGTATCAAAGACATGATTAATAATGATTCAGTGCTTGGGTTGCCTAACATTGCAGGTCAACACATGACATACAGATGTGAGGCATGTCAATTAGGTAAGGCTCATAAGCAATCCTATTCCAAGCATGGGTTTATATATTCAGAAAGACTTGAGTTGGTGCATACAGATGTGTGGGGTCCTTCAAAGGACTTTAGTATAAATGGTTCAAGATATTATGTCATATATGTTGATGATGCTACCAGATGGATCACAATTTATGTGATTAAAGAAAAATCAGAAGTGTTTAATGCATTTAAACACTATCATGCATATGCAGAAAGGATTACAGGTCAAAAATTGAAGAGACTAAGGTCAGATGGAGGGGGAGAGTATTTTTCAAATGAATTCAATGATTACTTGTGGAATGCAGATATAAAGAGAGAAGTTACTTGCAGGTACTCTCCTCAACAAAATGGTGTAGCAGAAAGGAGAAATAGGACTCTTGTTGAGTTTGCAAGGTCCATGATGAAAGAGAAGAATTGCCCAAATTATTTGTGGGCAGAGGCTGTAAATACAGCTACTTATTTGGTCAATAGATTGCCTTGTAAAGCTTTACAAGGTATGACACCATATGAAGCTTGGTGGGGTAAGAAACCTACCTTGGATCATTGCAGAATATTTGGATGCTTGGCATATGCATATGTGCCATCCCAATTGAGGCATAAGTTGGAGCCTAAGGCAGAAAAATATGTATTCATTGGTTATGATGATAAGCAAATGGGATACAGGTTGTGGAGTCCATCCACAAAGCAATTCCTTGTATCCAAGGATGTTACATTTGATGAGCAAGGTACTTGGTATGCAGGTAAATATAATGTACATGCAGATGTTGAAGAAGTAGTGGATCAAAGGAAAGGTAAAGCAAAGATTCAATTACTTGATGAAAGTGAGAATAGTGAAGTACAGGTTGAAGTTGAAGAGAGGCCAAGGTTTGATCCAGAATGTGATGAACCAGAAACTTCAAAAAGTGCAGAAGTTAGGAGGTCATCTAGACACAAGTGGCAACCTACAAGGTATAGCTATGACACCTCATTCTTGACTACTAAAGATTATGCTTATTTGGTAAAAGCAGATGAAGATCCATCTACATATGATGAAGCCAAAGGCAAGAGAAATTGGGAAGAAGCCATGCAAGAGGAGTATGATGCATTGATAGAGAATCAGACTTGGGATCTGGTTCCTAAACCTAATAGCCAGAAAATTATTGGATGTAAGTGGGTTTACAAAACAAAGAGATTTGCAGATGGAAGTGTGTCTAGGTACAAAGCCAGACTTGTTGTGAAAGGGTATGCACAGACATATGGAGTGGATTATGATGAGACCTATAGTCCTGTGGCAAAAATGACAACCATCAGAACTCTCATAGCAATTGCTGCTTGCAAAGGTTGGACGTTATCTCAATTAGATGTTAAAAATGCTTTTTTGAATGGTTACATTTCAGATGAAGTTTACATGGAGCAACCAGATGGGTTCAAAGATCAAGTGAATCCAAATTATGTGTGTAAGCTCAAGAGAGCTTTGTATGGATTAAAGCAGGCCCCAAGGGCATGGAATTATAGGCTTGTAAAATTCTTGAATGATCTTGGATTTCAAGCATCAAAGGCAGATAGTAGCTTGCTAGTCAAAGCAAGTGAAGATGGATTCATTTATGTTTGTATTTATGTTGATGACATAATACTTACAGGTACAGATGATAAAGGAATACAAATGATCAAAAAGCAGATGGAGAAAGAGTTCAAAATCAGTGATTTGGGGAACTTATCATTCTTCTTGGGAATGGAGATTTCTTATACTCAACATGGAGTATATGTGACCCAAGAAAGGTATCTTAAAAATTTGCGAACCAAATTTAAAATGGAAGATTGCAGGGTTGCACCTACACCTTTGGAAGTGAACCATAAATTGTCTAGATTTGGAGGAGAAGAATTCAGAGACATGAAGCTCTATCAAAGTTTGATTGGTAGCTTGATTTATTCTACATTAACAAGGCCTGATTTGTCATATGCAGTTGGTGTGCTTTCACAATTTATGCATTGTCCTAGAAAGGAACATTGGATTGCAGGACAAAGAGTACTTAGGTACATCAAGGGTACACTCAGAGAAGGGTTGTACTATGGATTTACTTCTGATACAAGAGTGAAGATATATAGTGATGCAGATTGGGCAGGTAATATGGATGATAGAAGATCAACACATGGATACTTGTGCTATGTAGGAGACAAATTGATTTCATGGTGTTCTAAGAAGCAACATACAGTTGCTTTGTCATCTACAGAAGCAGAATATAAAGAAGGTATGGTGGAAGCTGCAAAAGAGGTAATATGGCTAAAGACACTCATGAAGAGTTTTGATGTTGTTCAGAGTATTCCTATTGTTTGTGGAGACAATATGAGTTCTTTATACTTGGCAGCTAATCCTGTGTTTCATGCTAGAACTAAGCATATTGAAATACAATATCATTTTCTGAGAGAGAAGGTCATTGATAAGGAGATTGAAGTCATACACACTCCTACAAAAGATCAACTTGCAGATATGATGACAAAAAGTCTAGATGGACCAAAGCTACAGAGATTCAAGGATATGGCAGGAATTAAGAAGATAGAGAAGAACCTCAATTAATGATTGAGGGGGAGCTGTTGGTGCATGTCAATCATCAATTGAAGGATTATGAAGAAATGAAGTCAAGAGATTAAGAAGATAACAAATTCAGAAGTTTGAAGGAAGGACATACTCAGAAATTCAAAGCTATGTACACATATGTACATTAGTTCAGATATAGCTGACTCACACTTATGATTAGTCATAAGTTTGTATATATTTGCCTATAAATAGTTTGAAAGAGTCGGGACATGTAGAGGAGAGACACAGAGAAGAAAGTTGAGATGAGTTAGGAGATGTACATTGTACAAAACATCCATCAGATGTCTGAAGGAAATAGATAAGTGAAAAGTTCAGAAATGGCGCGTCGATCTTCTCTATCATTCTCCTTCTGTGTTTAATCTTTTGAGAAATCCTTTTGCACGTATCTAAGTCAATAGCTAATCTATCTATGACTAAGATTTGAGAGGCTAATTGCAATCAGGCTGAGAGAATTTAGTTTAGGAACATTCATATGTGAAGATGTTCTGAGAGTCGAAAAATTGGCACAGATTTCATGTTCAGAGAAATGAACATTGCTCAGTGCACAGTGTAAAGTTTTACACAAGTGAGAGCTCAAAATCTAAGTTGGAAGGTAAGCCATCTATGGCTAAAAGATCTTGATCAAACGGGTTCGACATTGGGAGAACTATAGCTAAGAAGTTACAGGTGTCAAAGTCACCATTGCAGAGAAGGTGTTTCAGACATAGGTAAAGTGTTTCACACATTTCTCAATGTGTACTCAATCATTTTGAGAAATTTAACTTGGAATAGTTGCGCAACCTCAAGGCAAAGTATTGTGCAAAGTTTCATTAAAAACTTTACAGGATTGATTAGTCAATGAGTGATTAATCTGCAGCAGACTTTCCAGAAATTTCAGTTTTCAACAGTTAGCCAAAATTCTGATAATTTGGTGATTGTTTTCTAAAATTAAGTGGAGTCTGAAGTTGTTCTTGATATAGAGGAGTTCTAAGTTCAAGTACAACTTGTTCTTTTGGAGATTAACACTCTCCATCACATCTTTACCCCACTTGTATAAATTATCTCCAATGAGTGAGTAGTCTGGCACTAAAGACACACAATAAAGAGTGGCATGTTCCACTCAAGGTCTAATGTTGCCGAGATTGGGCATTCCTTGCACATCCTATGGACATATGCTTCCATTGTTGGCCAATATAGCCTTAACCTTTGTAGATTTTGAAGGGTTCTTTGTTTCGAATGGTGTTGCTATAATGCACCCACATGTGCTAATTGCAACCACTTCATGCACTCCTCCTCTTCCACACAAAAAGATAATATTCCTTGATCTGTATGCTTGTACATACTCCTTGCCATGATATGGTACTTCTGGGCTTTTACTACCTCCTTATCTTGAGTGTTTATTACTGGTTGTTTAGGCCCATATATCAATACTAGCACTAATGTCTTGACCCACTACGGTACAACTTCCAAATTAAACAAGTACGCATTAAGAAGATCATCTGATACTCCTGGTGGGGCCTCTCTGGATGTGAGCCTCGAGAGATGATCGGCTCTCAAGTGAGACTTGCCTTTCCTCACCACTACCTCAAAGTCATATTCCATTAGTAAGAGGAACCATCTTACTAATCTACCTGTATTGCATGGCTTGTTTACCAAGTACAGTAGAGCTTGATGATCAGTAAAAATTTTAAACTTATTTGCAAGCAAATAGTTTCTAAACTTTTTTACAGCATATACCATGCCTAGTCCTTCTCTTTCGGTTGTGGTATAGTTTCATTCAGCCGCATTCAATTGTCTACTAGCATAGGCTATTGGGAGATCCATATTACCTTCACCAATAGGTTGTGCAAGTACACATCCAATGGCATAATTGGATGCATCTACATGGACATGGAATGGCTTGTTCCAATCGGGTGTAGTCAAGATGGGTGCAAAACACAATCTTCTCTTGAGCTCATTAAAGGATTTCTCACATTCTTCAGTCCATTCAAAGTTAGTCAAGTGGGAGTATAGAGGCTTTGCAATGATTGCATACATATAAATGAATTTGTTGGAATGACCAGAGAGATCATCAACATAGACTTCCAAATTTTTCCTCAAGAATTCTTTAAACATGTGGCACATCAGCCTTTGAAAGGTGGTTGCCACATTGGTAAGACCAAATGGCATTACTCGAAAGGCAAATATGCCCCATTCTGTAGCAAAGGTTGTCTTATGCTGATCTTCTAGAGCTATGGACACTTGATTATAGCTAGAGAAGCCATCAAGGAAGTTGTAGACTTCCTTGCCTGCCACTCTTTCTAAGAGATGTTCAGTGATAGGAAGCAGATAACTGTCTCTAATAGTGGTTGCGTAACTTTCTTCAAGTTAATGCATACATGCAACTTTCCATTCTTCTTGGGCACCACTACGATGGGGGTACCCACTCAGTGTGCCCAATTTCATAGATGAATCCAGCTTCAACCAAACGATCCATCTCTTCCTTGATTTTGGCAACATAATTATCGTTGTATGTGTATGGCTTTTGCTTAGAGGGTTTGGCATCTGGGTTCATGGGAATCATATGTGAGCATATGTCAGGATCTACACCTTTCAAGTTTTTGTAACTCCAAGCAAAGACATCTCTGTATTCTCTTAGCAAGGCTATCAACTCTTGCTCCTCTTCCTCCGTCAGGTCATGTCCAATGTAGGTGCATTCTTCTTCTTCTTCTTCTTCTTCTTCTTCTTCTTCTTCTTCTTCTTCTTCTTCTTCTTCTTCTATGGTTACAAAAATTTTCTTGGTGGTTTCTTTGTTATCATAGGCCTCTCTTGCTTGTGCATCACGTTTAGGCATTCTCATCATGACTCTCGTATCTTCTATCTCGTACTTCTTAAAGTTTTTCGGGACCTCAAACAAGGATTCTTCCTCGTCTGATGTGACTTCTCTCTTCTTCCTCTTCTTGCCTTCATTCTTACTGGTTACCTGTGTGGCTAATCTCACATCATTTGTAGGTTCTTCATGTCTCTAAGGGTGAGCTTCTACTTCGTAGAAATATTCCTCATCTGATGCAAAAGGTGGGTCCATAATGATTGATTCTAGATCGGAGTCACTTGCGTCCTCGAATGCATCAGTGCTATGTTCACATTCTTCAATAACCGAATCACACATGATTTTCTCTATTGTGAAGACTGAAATGTCATAGCCATTCTCGTCACAGTGGGGTGTCCATTGTTCTTCATTGATGGCTACATCCATTGTTGCTAAAATTTATGCCCAACCATGAGGTTCAAATTCTTTGTCAGGAAATACTACATGCACATAGGCTAGGTCTTGAATTGATCTATGAGCTTCCTTTGCACCTACCTCTCTCCTTGTTCTGTCTTCTCTTCTTCTATGCCTACTTTGCCTGGGAACGAGGTTTAGCTATTTCAGGCACTTGGTTGACTACATGTTTCCACAATTCTGGCTTAACCGTGAGTAGCTCTTCTAAAGTGAGGTTGCACTGCACTTTAGTGTTCTTCACTACCTCTATGTTCCTAGGTATGACTGAGTCTTTGTTTCTTATCATGACCGTGGGTGTTCTCATACAAGTAGATTTTGCTTCCCATGGGCCTGTGAAATGGGGAAGTTCTTGTAAGGACTTAGACTCAAAGTCTAATCTCTCATGAGATTGGGCACTCCCCATAAATGGAAGGAATGTCTTGTGGGAATTGATCATGCAAGTCGTCCACAATTTCAATGGGAGGAGGAACTTCACTTTCTTTAGCCCATTTCTCTTCTTGAATCTCTCGTAGGAATTCCGGTGAATACTGATTCATGGAAGAAGATGTGTATGGTTCTGTGGAGTTAGGCACATAAGCTTCCTGGGTAGGAAGGCTTATCCTTTCACTTGCCTTGTCCTTACCTTGAGAGGCGGGGTCTTTTTCAGATTTTGTAATTAGCCTCTCCAATCTTTCTAGCAGTCCATCAAAGTGCAACTGTGTCTTAGCTGAACTAGAGAAGTTAAAGAGGCGATTGGCCTCAAATATAGTTTGAGCTAATTCCACCATCTTAGCACAAATTTTAGTTTTTTCAAGCTCTAGTTCAGCTCTAGGGTAACACTTTTCCTGATCTGTTACGTTTGGCCCTTCTTGAAGTCTAACTTGATATGCCTTAAGCATAATCTTGGCTTTGTTTCTATTAGACTTTCCTTTTACTCATCTTCTTTGCCCATTGCCTTTTCATTCTCTCTCGACTATCCCTCCAAGTTCTTGACCTTTTCTTAGCTAGGCTCTCAGTATCACTAACCTCGAAACTCTTTTCCTCGCCTAAGCCTTGGTTCTGTTGTAATGCCTGAGCTCTAGTGATCACTTGCACTAGGGCAGTGGAAGTCACACTTCTCGTGGGGTCTACCACTAGCCCAATGACGTTGATAGGAGTGATTTTTGGCAAATTGGCAGGGTTTTTAGGACAATCTCGTAACAAGTGCTCCTTCCCACAATCGGGGCAAAAACTTTGAATGGTCACAGTTTGGGTTTGTGTGGGTGTAGACATAGGGCAATCATGAATGAGGTGATCTTCCTAAAATTGGTAGGGGGAAAACAAATTTGCCCTTCCAAGTGTAGGCATGCCTACCATGCTCTGTGACCACAAAGATCCTCTCTGATGTATTTTCTAAATAGGTCACTTTGCTTGGGCTATCCGGATCTTTAAACTCATAGATTGTGATCATTCTTGCTTCATTCGACCGGTCAGTCTTATACCTCCAAAAAGCCTCGTCTGTCTCTCAGTTTAAGAGAAGATCTATGCTCTTATTATCTTGGGGAATCCATTATGGACTGATGATTCTAGTAGGGACGGATTTTCCTCAAGGACTTATGGGCTCTTTCCCTATGTTCACTTGCTCTATGTCCCCCATGTCTACCTTTGGAATCACATTACCAAATTCATATGTTCTATCCGGTTGGTTGGTGACTACATATCTAGGTATGCACCATTCTCAAATTTGACGACTGGATGTTCTGGTCTAATGGGTTGATCAGGGTTTTTAATTTGGACAACAGATCTTCTTAGACCGTCCTCATAGATACGAGCACCTAATCGATTGGTCTTGATATATTCTAGTTGTGTTTTGTAAGGTCCTTTGTGTTTCTCTAAGTAAGCCACACCTGAACTTCCTGTGGGTCTCTCCATACCATAAGACATCTCTTATTCGCTAGTCTCAGAGCTAGGATAGTGTGGATAATTGCTCAACTGTTGGGCCCAAGACCTAAGAGTGTGATTGACACTAGCCTCTGAAGACCTAAGGCTTTGCCTAGCTCTCCCTAGATATCATCCTGATCTAAGGTTCATATGCCTATTTGAACAACCCCAATTTACCCGAAGTACAACCTCATTGCAGATCAATTCGTATTAGTCACTTGGTTCTTTTTTATTGGGTTATCATGTTTATGCTCTTGTCTAATAACACGTCGTCAGGAATACTTGAGTGAATTGTTGCACTTTTAGGTGATCGGTGTTACCGTTAGTGTCCATGTGAAAGGCCAAATGGCCATCGGACACTTCTTTGTATATGTTCTCTAATAAAAACATATAGTGGCCAGGTCAGTCACGGACTGTAAGTTTGACCGCATTTGTAAGACCTAAGAAGTCTGTCTTCGTGCTCCCTGTGTACTGCGTTTTCTGCGTATTCCATAACATCTGTGCGGAGTACTGTGTGTGGCTTAAGAAGCTCCGTTTTGTACTCCGAACATATCGTCGTGGAGCTCTCGAGAAGGAGAGTGCAGTGTGGTGCACGCCATCGAAATACTTCACTGGTATCAGAGCAGTTCGAGGCAAAAAGCTTTGTTCCTTTTGTGCGAGCGAAGCGAGCCCCCCCCCCCAAGGCATAGACCTTGGCATACCTTGTCATCCGAGTCACCGAAGTCACCGTTGGCTGTGCGCGAGGGAGGACCTCAACGATCAAGGAATATAGAGGTTCCCGGTACTTCCCGGGAGGTCACCCATCCCAGTACTGTTCCCCCCAGAGCTCGCTTAACCATGGCAATCTCTTGCCACTAAGCTACACTCTTGTGGTGTTTGAAGAAGGGGAAAGACTAAGGTTGACATTACCTTGAACAAGTTTTGGTCCCTCAAAGCTTCATTTTTGCTTTTAAAGCCTATTTCTGAAGCAATTTTGGGGTGTTTTTTTTTTTTGGAGCCATTTCGGAGTACTTTCGCACGTAGTTCTCTTCACACAGGTCCAAGAACATCAAGAAGAGTGTTCCTTGTACTTCTCAGACAATAAATATCAACCTTTGGGGCTGTATTTTCAGCCACACTCGTAAAACTACAGGTTTCTCGAGGGGTTTTCAGTTTTGGTGGGAGCAGTCGCTGCAAATTTATGCAGGTTTTTAAAGCCTAAAACATCAGAGTTGACAGACACTTGCAGGTGTTATTGGCTAGTTTTTTGGGCTGTGTATTCAGCCTTTCAGTGTCATTTTACTGCATATATTGAGCACATACACACCATGTACGCTTCTGTGGATACCGCTTATGTACGTCCATGTGGGCATTGATATAGCGGTTACGTTCTTTGCATAAAGCCTTTTACGTTTGATAAAGAGGGTCGTGGTGAGGTTTTCTTAACTGGGAGACACCCAGATATCGGGGTCTCTTCGGTGATGCAGGTGGAAGACTTACCCAGCCTCGCCATAGGAGATGTATGATAGTTGTTCATAGGTGCTCGATAAGCCTAGTTGGCTTCTATTGGGTAACTGATAATATGCAGTGGAGTCAGTGATTCACTATGCAGGTAGACATGTTAGTACTTGCAGTTTTATGATACTTTGACACTAGTCATATCCTAATTTTGCAGAGGATACTCTGGCAAAATTTTTCCAGATTTCTGGTTTAGTCAACTATATAGTGGTCGATTTACTCCTTGATACACTTATTTGTTGGTGTTTGGACTCTTCTAGCTCCATTATCATTCTATTCAGTTCTCTACGATCATGGCATCAGAGGTCTCAGGCACATCCAGTGGATCAGGGTCTAGTGCTAGCGTTCCGAGGAGGAGCTATAACTTGCAGGGCAAAGACCATTTTGAGATCCGAAAATTTGGTGGCACAAACTTTGCTCTATGGAAGAATCAGATTAAAGATGTGCTGATTCAAAGAAGGCAATGGAAGCCAGTAAATGGGATTTCAAAGAAGCCTGCTGACATGGATGAAGATGATTGGGATGAGTTAGATGAAATGGCCAGGTCTACCATTCGCTTGCACCTAGCATATAATGTTTACTTTACAGTATTAGACTGTGAAAGTGCAGAGGAGCTTTGGAAGAAGTTATGCAATACATATGAAAAAGAGACGGCATCAAATAAAGTATATCTGATGAGAAAATTATACGACCTTCGTATGAAGGACACAGATAGTGTTGCTGCTCATCTAAATGAGTTTGATGCCATATCCTCCCAGTTACAGGCTCAGAAAATGGATATGGACAATGAAATGAAAGCAGTATTGCTGTTATGCACCCTGCCATCATCATGGGATACATTTTGCACAGCTATTAGCAATAGTGCACCAGGTGGTAAACTCGTCTATGATGACATATGTGGAGCACTCTTGAGTGAGGAGATTCGTAGAAAATCTATGGTTGGCACTCAGAGTGGAGATGCATATAATGTTCGTGATTCTTACCAAGGAAAGAATCAACAACGTGGCAGGAGCAAGAACAAGGAAAAGAATGGTCAACGGAATAAGAGCAGAAGTAAATCAAGGAAGAGGGATATTGAATGCCATTATTGTCATAAGAAAGGACACATGAAGAAAGACTGTTATGCATTAAAGAATGCTAAAGGTAAAGGACAGAATGTTGATGGGCATGTTAAACAGTTACCTGCACCATCTACTTCGACTGTGAAGATTTAAGAAATTAATGCTATTTCTGATGATGCTGATGTGTTGACACTTGATAGTACTGTGCCATCTGAGGCACTTATGGCTGATTCTCTTTCCCACACCTGGCTGCTAGATTCTGGTGCTTCTTTCCATGTGACACCACATAGAGAATGGTTCTCTAATTATGCAGCAAAGTCTCTTGGTATCGTGAGACTTGGTGACTCTTACCAGTGTGATGTTGTGGGGATTGGAGATGTGGTTGTGCAGTTCATTGACGGTTCAAAATTTACTATGCATAATGTACGCCATGTACCTCAGTTATCACGCAGTTTGATGTCAGTTGGTCAACTTGATGACCTTGGTTACAAGGTGGTCTTCTATGCTCAGTCCTTTCGTATATCAAAGGGCAATATGGTTATTGCAAAAGGAAGGAAAGTTGGCTCACTTTACCCTTTATTTGTATCACAGAAAGAACACTTGTTAGCTGTTACTGAACAGCCTATGGCTTGTATTTGGCATGGTCGTTTGGGCCATATATCTCGTAGTGGAATGGAAAATCTTTCTCGTTCTGGCTACTTACCTGTGTTATCTTTCTCTGATTTTTCATTTTGTGAGCATTGTCAATATGGAAAGCAAACCAGAAATGTGCATAAAACGCACATTGACTCTTCAATTCAGCCTTTAGATCTTGTTCATACAGATGTGTGTGGTCCTATGCCCACTAGGTCCTTAGGTGGTTCTCTTTACTTTGTCACTTTCATAGATGATGCTACTAGAAAAGTCTAGGTATATCCTATCAAATCGAAGGATGATGTATTCCCTACTTTCAAAAAATGGCTTGCTTCAGTTGAGACTGAAAGAGGAACTAAGCTTAAGGCTTTACGTTCAGATAATGGGGGTGAGTATACCTCACATGAATTCAGCCTTTTCTGTCAGTGTAGAGGGATTCGTAGAGAGTTTACAGCTCCTTATACCCCAGTACAGAATGGTGTAGCTGAGAGGATGAATAGAACTATTCAAGATAGAGTAGTCTCTATGTTGCATCATGCGAACCTCTCACAAGGTTTTTGGGCAGAAGCAGTATTGACTGCAGTTCATGTGATTAACCTTTCACCTAGTACTGCCAAAGGTCTGAAAGTGGCACAAGAGTTATGGACAGGGAAACCACCATATTATGATCATCTTCGAGTTTTTGGGTGTGAAGCATATGTTCATATACCCAAGAATCTTAGACAAAAGTTGGACCATAAGTCAAAGAAATGCATTTTTCTTGGATATGGTCGAGAAGGACAATTTGGATATCGCTTATGGGATCTTGAAACACGGTCAGTGATCAGAAGTAGTGATGTCATTTTTAATGAGTCTAAGATGCATAAACAGCCGATTAAGGAGGTTGAAGTGAGAAGAGTGGTGTTTGAGGATACTAGTCCTCCGGTTAGCATGCATAAAAATGCTGCACATAGGGATGTTCAAGAGAATGTCCATTCAGATCAGTCTGCACATGTTCCTGTTCAGCAACCATTGAGACGTTCTGCACGTGTCTCATATCCACCTGATAGATATGTTCCAGGTTTAGATTTTGTTATGCTAACAGATGCCGGTGAGCCCTCTTGCTACAAAGAGGCTATGCAGACAGAGGATCATGTCAAGTGGGAGCGTGCCATGAAGAGTGAGTTGGATTCTATTCACAAGAATGGTACTTGGGACTTAGTACCTTTGCCAAAGGGCAGGAAAGCTTTACCATGTAAATGGGTATATAAGCTGAAATTCACATCAGATAGTGCTTCTCCAAAATATAAAGCACGACTTGTTGCAAAGGGTTTTAAGCAACAACATGGTGTTGATTTTGAGGAAATCTTCTCTCCAGTGGTCAAGATGACTACTTTGCGCATGTTGCTTGGATTCGTTGCAATGGAGGACTTAGAGCTAGTCCAAATGGATGTGAAAACAGCTTTCTTGCATGGAGATCTTACAGATGAGATCTATATGGAACAACTAGAGGGTTATGTAGTTCCTGGCAAGGAAAGTCTAGTTTGTAAGCTCAAGAAGAGCTTGTATGGACTTAAACAGTCTCCTAGACAATGGTACCAAAAGTTTGATGCTTTTATGAAGTCCCAAGGCTATTCTCGGAGCAATGAGGAATTGTCTCTACACAAAGAGATGTTCTGATGGCAGCTTGATATGCTTGATACTTTACGTCGATGATATGTTGATTGCTGGGAAGTCCTCTTATGATTTGTCAATTCTCAAAA
Source organism: Ceratopteris richardii (assembly GCA_020310875.1). Taxonomy (NCBI): domain Eukaryota; kingdom Viridiplantae; phylum Streptophyta; class Polypodiopsida; order Polypodiales; family Pteridaceae; genus Ceratopteris; species Ceratopteris richardii. Next base: position 107,477,955 of record CM035441.1, on the reverse strand, counting down.
AGAAGTTGAGTCAGACATTTGATATGAAGGATTTGGCGGATGCCAAACATATTCTTGGCATGCGCATTACTCGTGATAGGAGTAAAAGATGCATATACTTGTCTCAAAGTGAGTACATATCCAAAGTACTTCATCGATTCAATATGCAGGGTGGAAAGGCATTGAGTACACCTTTACCCTCATATGTGAAATTGAGCAAGGATGACTGCCCCAAATCAGATGAGGAAAAGGAATTCATGACCAAAATTCCCTATCAGTCTGCTGTTGGTAGTCTCATGTATGCTATGGTAGCTACGAGACCAGACATTGCATTTGCAGTGGGAGTTGTGAGCAGATATATGTCTAATCCTGGCAAGAAACATTGGGAAGCGGTCAAAATGATTTTGAGATATCTGAGTGGCACTAAGGACAAGTGTCTATGCTTAGGTAGAGGGAAAGCATCCATTATTGGTTACACAGATTCTGACTATGCTGGTTGTGTAGACAATCGTAAGTCTACATCAGGGTACATTTTTCATTTTGCTGGAGGTGCTATCTTTTGGAGATCTCGTCTTCAAGAATGTACAGTTGTTTCCACCACAGAAGCAGAGTATGTTGCAGCAAGTGAGGCATGTAAGGAAGCATTGTGGCTTTCTCGTCTTGCTTGTGATATGGGTTTGCCTCAGCATGTACCTCACTTGCTCAGTGATAGTCAGAGTGCCATTGCTTTGGCTAAGAATCCGGTCTATCATGCAAAGACCAAGCACATTGAGGTGAGGTATCACTTCATTAGAGATTGCTTAGCCACTGAGAGCATTATTCTTGAGAAGGTTCACACTCGAGATAATGCTGCAGATGCTTTGACTAAAGCTCTACCACAGGATAGCTTTCGACACTGTTGTCACTTGATGGGGGTTACTTGATTCTTGATCTTACGCAGTCACTTGTATACTGTGTAACATGCCCATCAGGTGGGAGGTATAGTTTGTATACTTACACTCAGGTATTCTTTATCATTCTTTCTTTTTTCTCCCATAGTTACTCTGGCCATATTGGCCTTTAGTGGGAGATTGTTACCGTTAGTGTCCATGTGAAAGGCCAAATGGCCACCGGACACTTCTTTGTATATGTTCTCTAATAAAAACATATAGTGGCCTGGTCAGTCACAGACTATAAGTTTGACCGCATTTGTAAGACCTAAGAAGTCTGTCTTCGTGCTCCCTGTGTACTGCGTTTTCTGCGTATTCCATAACATCTGTGCGGAGTACTGTGTGTGGCTTAAGAAGCTCCGTTTTCTACTCCGAGCATATCGTCGTGGAGCTCTCGAGAAGGAGAGTGCAGTGTGGTGCACGCCATCGAAATACTTCAATCAGACTACGTTAAATTCTTTCCTTTAAAGTTATTGATCACAAAGAGATTATATTTTTGTTTGAACTTGAGGGTTTAAGTAGTCTTCAACTTGATAGATGCCTATCGTCACCCTAACTTACTTCTAGCACAACTCGCACTTAGCCTAAGCTAGGAATTGATAGAGTGAGTTGAGAATGATCCAACCTTAATTGCTTATCCCTTGCTCTTGGGTGCTCAAGAACCTTGTTCTCAAGCTTGTAGAATACCCTTGCTTTGGATGCCCTCTAATGCTCTCAATGGACCTATAACAGTCCCACAATTAGCTCAAGATTCAACTTTAATTGACTCAATAGACCATGCCCATTCATGCACTTCAAAGACCCAATTTGCTTTGTTTGATTGAAAATTCCCTTAGAGATCCCTCAATTGTCTCACCCCTATAGAAGATCAACTTCAAAATACCCTATCTATAACTCCACATATTAGTTTTACAAAAACTAGTGGATTTGTGTGGGATTCGAAAAAAGCTTTCCAACAAGCCCAAAATCATTAGAAACGGAGTTCGTATGAGGAAGTTATGACAATTCAGGGTTATGGGATTAAAATAGGATTAAAACAGGATAACAAGCAAACAAGATCTTTCTAGTTATTCCCTCGAGCCTCACTATGCATCAATTCCTTGAAATGTATGCCCAAAATTGCCAAAATTTTGAAAATTAAGAACCCTAAAAATTTGGCCAAAAATGCTTGTCAATCACGATCGATAGGGCTATCAATCGGGATGGACAGAGCTGTCCGTCATGGCCTACCAATCGTGATCGATAGAGTCAATCACGATTGACAGAGTCAATCACGATCAACAGAGTCAATCGTGATCGACAAAATTGGCCATGAGGGCTGTCAATTGCGATCGATAGTGTCAATCGCGATCGACACTTTTTTCGCAAATTTCGGCATGATTTCAGTCAATCATGGCTGTGTGCGTCACGATGGAGATGTGAGCATGCAATTTTTGTGTCAATCGTCAAATTTCAATCAGTTACGATCGACGGTATCAACTGTGATTGACAAAGGTGTCGGTCGTGGCTTTCGATCACGATCGATGTGTCTGTCGCGATTGACAGGGTCTGTCGATTGGTTGTGTCGATTGTGGCTGTCGATCGCGATCGATGGTGTCAGTCGTGATTGACAGAGGTGTCCATCCTAGCTGTCGATTGCGATCGACAGTGTCAATCGTGACTGACAGAGAATTAAGGAATTTTTTGATAGTGATTAGTGATTTAGAATGTGCTATTCATGTATTTTGTGGTGGTGCACTTTGTTTTACCAAAGCGAACTTTTTGTCGATCACGATTGACAGAGATCAATGCCCCAAAATCAGCATAGATAGGTTCTCACCTGCTGTAGCTGTTGCTGCTACTATGGAAGCTAGTACCTGCAAGAACACTCATGAAAACACAGAAAACAAGTGCACATACAAGCTCTCTGTCACTCTCGCTCTCAAGTGAAAATGAGGAAATGAATGGAGATGGAGGTATATGGTCGTGGTGGTGAAGATGATGATGAATGGATATGGTGTTTAGAAGTGAAGAGGAAGGTAAAAACAAGTAAAAGGAAATGCTTACCTACTCTTCCAATGTCTCTACTCTACCTCTTACCATCACACACTCGTCCTCAAAGCTCGATCCCCGGAAACAGCGCCAAAATTTGGTGTAGCTCAGTGGTGAGTAGCACCTCCTTTAATGTCAATCCAGGAAGACATGAGGATGGTATGAAGGCCTCGAGCAAGTGATGTGCACAAGCAGTAATGGAGAAGCACACAATCATGCACACACATACACACACACACAAGTAAGAACAAAGAGTGAGACAATGGAAGCTTTGATTAAGATCAAAAGACAAGTACAAGATCTTGTCTTAGCTCAAACTACAATTTGTTCTCCCCAAAAATAAGCTCTCTAGGTCTTTTGATAGTTTTTGACTAGCTAGTGGCCCTATCCAGACCTAGTGTCTGGCCTAGTTAAAAATTAGGTTCCTAGGCTATTTTGGAGGCTCAAATGAGCTCTAAAAATTATGAAAATTGGTACATAAATACTTCTAATACTCTTCAAGCTTGAGGACTCCTAGAGTTGAACAAAATGGAGTCCAATATACCAAAAACGGTATTTACAATGTTCATGTAGTGATGAAAATCACTATTAAAAGGGGATTAGCTTGGGAAAACTGAATGGCCTATTTGTCAGATCTTCTTTGACTACTTTGCCTGCTTGGCTTTTCTCTTTGCTCTAATTCCATATGTCGGCTCCCTTGTCTTGAGATGCCCTGACTGCTGCCAACAGTTGCCCCACTATCAAAGTACCAAACATTTTAGTCTGCTCTAGATATACACTATTCATGAGAAGATGGGTCATAACTGCAAACAGTGGTAAATGCCCATTCTTCATTCTGCACAAGATTAGCAGACTCTATTTTGGGTGTACAGGCCTCTGCAACAACCATTCCAACCTCTTTCCGCCTTGCCTCTTTAGCACCAGTTTTGGACAACTCTTTATGACATGATCATTTCCTTTACAATATTTACAAAACAATTTCTGCTTTTTTGTTTTCTTCTCATCTCTGTCATCCTTGTTTGATTGTGCAAAGTTGGCAAATTTCTACTTATTAGTAGAAGATCTCCATTTACCTTTGCCCTTCTAACTAGACAAGAAAGCTTGATCTGCAACATGCATAATTGACCTCTTCTGCCTAGATTGATCTTCTTGCAGCAAAACAAAGACTAACTCCTCAAATGTTAAGGCATTTGGATTGCCTTTCATCATCAAATGAAGAGTAGAAACAAAACTCTGATATGAATTGAGAAGACCATTCAGAACAGTCTGCACAAGTGAACTGTCAGGCAAGACTTCATCAACACAAGTTAAATGTTCCTTCAAATCTTTGATCTTTGACAGAAAATTATCCATGGAATCTCCTTCATTCACGTGGTCACTCTCCAACTGTTTTCGAATGTAAGCAACACGAGCCTCGTTCCTTGGTATAAAATGGTAAGTGTATCCCAAACATCCTTAGCTCTTTTGCAAGAGCAAATGTGAGGAAATGACACATTTGACAGACAAGGCTATCACTACATGTGCAGGAGCATCTCTACCATCCCAATGAATTTTCCCTACAGTAGGTGCAATAGGAACCACAACATGAATAGGAACATGAAGAATATCATTATCTTCAACACCATCTGCATGACTTTCAACAACTGTGTTTGCAAGTGTGATAAGACATTTTTCAACACCATGCACAATATTCCATAGTCCTCTTGCAACCAATACATGAAGCATTTGTATCTCCTGTTGGTAGGTTGTTGCTATTCCCTGCCCGAAGAGAGGAGAGTCCCGATGACTATTCGTTCGCCGGAACCAGAAGTCAAAATTATGGTGGAGAAGGATCCAGTGCAAACCTCTTTTGAAAGATGGGCTCAGCCTGGTCATTTACAAGAAATTTGGCTAAGGGTCCTGTGAAAGAAAAGAAGCAGAGTGATAATATTATTCCATAGTTATTGAAACGTCTTAAATAGAGGGTTGAACTAACTTGAAAACTATACTATTTTCAATAAAAATAGTTGATCATGGGACCATTTTTTTCAGGTCAGTGGAGCGTTTACGCGCAAAATCCCTACTCAAGTACTCATTTATTTAATAGCACTCAAGGAGCGGGTACAGCTATTCTAATCAACGAGAAAGGCTTCCCCCAAGTATATTTTAAAATGCAAATTGCTACGAGGTGCGGGATTGTATCTCTTCAAAGTATTTTCTTACCATCCCTCCATTTGAGGCCCTCCAGGCAAGGAAAATCCTGTCCGCAAAGAATCCAGGTAGTTGAGCGGTCCCAAGCTAAACACCTGCCTTGAAGAAGAGTCAATTCCTCGAGGGTAACTCTATGTCTCGGGTCTAAGTCTTCGAACCTAATCCACTGGCTGGTCTCTTATTTCTAGAGTTGTTTCCATTGTTTGAACCCCTTGTTCCATAACCACTTTGCAGTTTGGAGGTTCCAAGACTCCACCCCCCTAATGCCGCTGATCGGGAACCAGATAGAGTCATTGTGTCTTATCCCAGCTGCCCACTTCCACTCTTCACTGATTCTGATGAATTGTTTGGAATTGTTCCAATTCTTCCATAAAGAACACATGAGGCTAGAGCCTTTAGGGGACACCGGGTGGGGGGAGAACAAAAGCATGAGAATCCCTATGTCCTTCCAACCAGGATGGCCAACTAAGGTAAGGTCTTCCATGTTTTTGAAGATCAATTTAGCCCAAGAGGTCTCACTATTGCTCCAAGCCTTGATAAGCCACTTTGTTGCCAGCTTGTCAGCCAACCCAACGATATCCAAAATACCCAAGGCCCCTGAGTCTTTCGAGCTAATGCAAGTTTCCCATTTGATTTTGGGAATCCCCCTCCTGTTGGGGTCCCCAGTCCAAAGGAATTTTCTGCAGATTCTTTCCACTTTGGCCAACTCTTTCTTCTTAGGTCCCCAACACGAGATAAAGTAAATAGTCATAGAGATCATAAATGTGTTAACAACCATAGCACGCCCTGCCAAGTTGACTTGCATACCTTTCCAATGATTTAGTTTACTATCCAACTTGGCTAGCACCCAGTTCCATCGTCGGTCCATTGTGATGTCGAAGCCCATCGGAATGCCGAGGAGACGGAAGACTTGACCTCTAGGGATAACTTGACATCCTTGATCTAACAACAATTGGGGTGGAGGTCCGCGGATTGCTCTGAAAGCAATTTTAGCATGATTGATTTTTGAACTTGACACCACACAAAAGGTGTCGAGGCAACTCTAGAACACCTCAATGTTGTTCATATCGTTATGTACAAAGGCATTCATGTCAGCATCAAAGAGTCTTGCAATCATTTGGCCGTGATTTAGAGGTAGGGAAAGACCCTTGAGATTGCCAGCGTCCATGTGATGCTTTAATAGGCGATTGAGGCCGTTCGAGGCCATCGCGAAGAGTAGTGGAGCTAGAGGGAAGCCTTGCCTAATGGATCTTTTTAAACGTATGGGCTCAGAGATCTTACCGTTGATATTTATTCTAGTTGAAGCATTTCCGAGAAGAGTGGAAACCATCTTCATGAACTTTTGGCTGCATCCAAGGTCTTTCAATGATTGAAGAATAAAGTCCCATTCCAATCTGTCATACGCTTTGTCAAAATCAATCTTAATGAATACCAGATCTTGTGCAGACTCCTCAGCAAACGCAAGGCCTTCCCAAATATCGACAATTGCTTCAAGTATAGATCTACCTTTGATAAAAGCTTTCTGGTCCTCACAAAGCCATGACTTCAAATGACAAGAGATTTTGTTGGTGATAACTTTGGCAATTATCTTGTATCCAGTTTGGAGCATGGTAATCGGCCGCCAGTTTTTGATTTTGTTCTTATCTCCCCTTTTTGTGAATTAACTTGATGACATTAACTTGATGACACCATTATTAAGACACTCAGGGAGGGCGCCGAATGAGAGAGCCTCTTGCCACACCAAACGCAGTGGGGTGGCCACCACATGCTTGAAGGACTTGAAAAACTCATTGGTGAGGCCATCAGGACCCGGACTTTTCCCATTGGGAAGAGCATCAATAACCTCGATAATTTCGTTCTCGAAAATGTTAGCCTCGAGTAGATAATTCATGTTCTGTTGGATTCTAGATTGAGCAACCCTTGAAATGGTTGCCATGCAGTCACGCCTGTGCAGGGAAAGGGGAGTCGAGACCCCGAGAAGATGGGTAAAGTGCTCTGCGATGATAGAATTGTTCTCAACTTCCATGCTACATTCGATCCCATTGTTATCGACCAAGAATGGGATGGATTCCCTAGCTTGTTTCCTTTTGAGGATGTTACACATCTCTTTCGATGGTTTATCGGCCTTCCCTGCCCACCAATCTTTGAAAAATATTTGAAGATTTTTCCTTTGAACCTCCTCAAATCTTAGTCTTCCCCGATTTTTAGAAGACCTTGTTGGCATTGCAAGTTACCTTTGTTTACTTCTTCTTCAAGCCGTGAGAGTCTTTGGTACACTGTTTCTCTTCTTTTTTTCCGGATATCTCTTATAGCCTTATGAGTCTTGATCAGAATTTGTCAAGTCCTTTCCACCGCGCTTCTCCAACACTTAGCTGGTTCATTACAGTAGGCAGAGGCCTCCACCCACACTGCGGAAATTTCTTGGTGGACAGAGGGGAGGGAGAACGAAGTCTGACAAGCATGAAACCAAGGAGCTTTCAGGAGCATGGAAATCGGTTTGAAAGAAAGAGTAATCGGGTAGTGGTCCAAGATAGTTAGGTCCATGTGTTTGGCAGTGAAATTTAGGCCCTCTTCCAACCTGGCTAATTAAGACAAGGCAGTGGTTATGTGTACAAAAGAAAGTATATCAATTTAGATATCCAATGAGAGTGCCCCGAGTGGTACAGCTTTATACCGAGGGGGAGTCGGGACGGTCCGTCTCATCTAACGGAGGACCTGGAACTTCTCATATTTCTTTTTGTCTTTAATCAAATGGGACGTTGCCGCGAACTCGCTGTTTGGACAATGGAGAGGCAAACTGTGCCGTTAGTATGTGCGAAGTTCGACCTGGCCTTAGCAAACTGACAGAAGCAGCAGCAGCAGCATAGTCAGACAAGTCTCTGATCTTCTGAAAAAAAGAACATCTTGACGTCCAAACAGAAAGCTGAGGCATCTCCTGCACACTGCATACAGATATTATTCTAAGGCCATTGATCATGAATCATGATTCATCACGGATATCCCATATCATGCCAGCTTCGCAACACTCTTCTCTTTTCTTGAATTCAATTGTCTTTGTATGTTAAGGGAAAACACGCGTCCAAGTTAATAGGCCCTTATCTACATTTTGTCTACATGTCCAGCGTATATCGTTCTGCCTCCCCCTACTCTTCTTTCAGAAAATCCAGTCTCAGGTCGTAGACCGTCATACATACTACTGTCCAGCCTCTGGAAGATCGGGATTTGCGAAGACGCAGCTGCAGCCCATCATCTGGAACCTGGGTCCTGGAACCTTGACAGACCGTCGTCCGATTCGTCCCGACTGGTTTGAATCTAACCGAGCTGTCGCTCTCCGAGCTTTGCAGTTGCGAGTCGCGACTCGCGAGTCTTGCGACTCGTGAGTCGTGAACTATGAGTCTATGACTGATAACTTGGTCGACAGCTTAAAACAATGATGATGCGTATAGTGTACGTCCATGTCCATGAAGGATAACCTACAAAAGTAGGTTGGAGAATCGATTAGAGAGAGGCAGCAGCGGCTGCAGCGGCTGCAGCGGTTGGCGACACGCCACTGCGGAGCACTCTGATAATGCCGTCCAGCTGCGGAGTCTACGAAGCGTCAGAGTTGGCAGTGGGGAAGCACGGCATGCCAAGCGCAATGATGCAAGCGCGGACTTCACTGTACTATTAGAGTCTCTCATAGTCGCAAGACTCCACGAATCCACGATCTATTGGTTGTGTTTTTTTTTTTTTTTTTTTTGAAGAACAGAAAGTATAAAATTGATGCTAGAAGAAAATACAAGCAACGAGTCAAACTCTCAAGAGAGTCTGATACGATTACAACGAGGCAGCATTGGGGGAGGCCTCAAATCCGGAAAAGGTTTAAATAATCATCAAGAAGATAGATCATCTGCAATCTAGGCTTAGAGTACATCTTTAGGAGTTTAGATTTCCAAACATTGTAACGATTATTCCTAAGAATTACAAAGGGATTTTTATCATCCGAATGAGAATCAACAGAGTCGGTGTAGCAAAGATTGAGAATTTTCTTCAGGCCCACCAAAAAGGAGAAGAAATAGTCCTTCCCCTTCCTATTGAAGATGGCACTGTTCCTGGTCTTCCATATAAACCACAAGGAGTGGATTCTGATGAACTGCCACAAAAGAATATCCATACCACGAGCTTCACCCAGCAAAATGTCTTTGCTGTTAGGAGCATTAAGACCTTTGTTCTGACAGAAGAACCTCATACCAAACCAGAATCTTGAGGAACTTTTACAATGAACGAACAAGTGATCCAGGTCCTCAACTTTACCACATAGCTTGCAATTTCCAGCATCAATTTTATACTTTCTAGCAAGTTCCCCTGTCCAGATGCCTTTGTGGAGAATTAGCCAGTTAAGGCAGGACTGTTTGTTGGAGAAGGGAAAAGCCCAAGTACATAGGAATCTGTACTTCCACTGCAAGGGGGACCATTGGAGATCCCACTTCTTATTGAGTTTCCCTGTTATTTCTCTGATACTTCTGCCACTCTTTTTGTAGGATTTAAGAATATCCTCAGCTACACTTTGAAGGGAGATCTCCTTCCTCCACACTTGTATTTCCAGCTTTTTTTTCAGAATTTCCTTCTGAATTAAGAGGACCTGTTTGCATTGAACAGAGAGCCCATCAAAACCTAAAATGCCTATGTCATTAACAATGTTACCTGCATTTAACAAGTCCTGCCAATGTCCAAATCCCTTCTTTCTACATTTATTCCATCTAATGGGAAAAGAAGGGGAGGGAACCGAATTAGCCCAACCAAACCAAATGGAATCTTGAACTAAGAAGTACAGGTTGTGAGCAAAGTAAACAGGCAATTTATATTTAGCTTTCACAGCCATCCAAGCTTTCCACAAGGAACAGGTAAGCTGACTGCCTTTGGGCACAAATTCAACAGGAGAAGTAATAACATCCCAAAGAGAGCAATTGACCCAGCTTTTATTATGTTTAATGTTGAACTTGCTAACATTTCTTTTAATTAAACAAGCCCAAAAGTCATTAGAGGAAATAGATCTGAAAATCCACTTAGCTGCCATTTGAGTGGCCATTCTGGAGGGACAAATGAGCCCAAGCCCTCCCTCAGTTTTTCTCATACAACAAATATCCCAAGCAACTTTGGGAATTTTAGAGCCTCCCCACAAAAAATTCCTAGCAAGAGAGATGGCCTGACCAAGCTGCTTTTTACTAGGCTGCCAACAGGACAGAAAATAGGTAAGGGAAGGGAGGATATAATGTTTTAAAACAAAAGATCTTTGGGAGATACTTTGCTGCACATCAGACCATTTAAAAATTTTAGCTCTAAATCTATCAAGCACCCAATTCCACCTTTGATCATTGGAGATACCAAAGCCCATGGGAATACCCAAAAGCCTAAAAATACTCCCTTTTTTGATGATATCACAACCTGCAGCCAAAACACAAACAGGAATCTTATTATCAGTGGCAAAAAAACCTGTTTTTTGATGGTTGACCACAGAGCCACTAGCAAGGCAGAAAAGGTCAAGACAGTTAAGAAATTGCTTAGCAGAATTTTCTTCAGCAATCATCATCATGTTAGTGTCATCTGCAAACATCTGCAGCCCCAGGGGAGAGTGAGCTTGGGGGATATCAAGACCAGAGATGGTCCCTTGACAGAAGCAATCCTTGACAAGCCAACCCAAAGCATCACTAGAAATAGCAAATAGGAGGGGGGCCAGGGGACACCCTTGTCTAATAGACCTGCATAACTTAAAAGAGTTAGAAAAATTTCCATTAATAGCAACTTTAGAACAGGCATTACCAAACAGGATACTGACATATCTTGTAAACTTTTTACCAAAACCAACATCATGAAGAGACTAAAGAATGAAGTCCCATTCAATCCTATCATAGGCCTTATCAAAATCAATTTTGAAAAAATAAGTGTCTATATTGAGCTCTTTATAATACTCAAGACTTTCCCAAATGGTAATAATGTTATCCAGAATAAACCTCCCTTTGATAAAGCCTTTTTGCTCTGGCAGAATTATACTATCCATTAAAGGACTCAGCCTTCTGGCAAGGATGGAAGCAAAAATTTTGTATAGAGAAGTCAGGCAGGAGATGGGTCTCCAATTGTTTAAGTCATCTTTGGGACCTCTTTTATGTAAGAGCTTAATCACCCCTGTGTTGATAAAAGGAGAAAGAGACCCCCTTCTAGAGGCTTCTTGCCAGATCTTGAGAATTATGGGCACCAACAAATCCTTGAACTCCTGAAAAAACTCATAAGGAAGACCATCAATACCAGGGGATTTACCAGGCTTCAATTTGCTAATGGTTTCTCTCACCTCACCCTCAGAGATGGGCATGTCAAGGAGGGAGTCCATTCCCTGAGGAACCATTTTCTTCCTACAAAGGGCAATGGCAACTCTTGCACTCCACACATCAGCCCCTCTCTTGGGAGGCAGAGAGAAAACATTGGCAAAGAACCTATGGGCAACCTCCAAGTTATCCTTCATATTAGAAGCTAAGAGACCATTATTATCTTTAAGCAAAGGGATGAAGTCCCTAGCTTTTTTCTTTCTCATGAGATCAAACATGTGTTTATTAGGCTTATCCACTTTACCAGCCCAGAATTCTCGAGACGTGACAAGGGCACCTCTAGCAAGGAGGTAATCAACTTTCCTCACTTTATCCTGCAACTCAAGGATTTTCAACCTTTTGGAATTATCATCAAGCTTAGAGGACTCTAGAAGGTCCAGCTCCTTCAATATCATCATTCTTCTCTCATACCTAATATTTTTAGCTTTATTCTTAAAGTTCTTAACAGTAATTTGGATTTCTTTAACAGCCTCTTCCCAAGCCACAAGGGGAGACCTATCTTTTTTAAAATGCGAAATCAGAATATCAGAAATTTTCTCCTTCACAATAGGAATTTTAAACAAAGTAGAATCCATGTGAGGCCAACCAGCACGATACGAGGGGTTATTCAAGAACAGCTTCACAATCAAAGGCGCATGATCAGATAAAGCCAAGGACCTATCAATGTCACAACTATAATTCCACAAATTATTGCTTCTACCAGCATGCATGTAAAACCTGTCCAATCTGGCAGACAAAAAATTAACTTGATTTCTATTGTTCCAGGTATGACCTGTGCTAAGGGAAAGATCAAGCAGGCTGTGCTTATTAATCAGATTAAACCAACAATGCTTCTCACCCCCAGAGATAATATTATCATTGTTGCCGATCCTATCACCCAGATTAGTGACCATGTTAAAGTCGCCAGCCAGCAGCAAAACATCATTAATTTTAGCAATTTCTTCCCAGCATTTAGCTCTTTGAGAAGCCTGATTAGCAGCATAAACACACACTACAGTACAATTAAAAGGCTCTTTACACTTGACGGCAATCCACTGGTTAGAACTACTCTTGAACACCTCCTCAATAAGATGACACACTCCATTAGCCACCCCAATGGCAGCACCCCCTTTTCCACAATGATCCGTATGAACCCAATGGTAAGGATTCGAAACAGTTTTCAAGTTCGACATCAGAATGGAACCTCCCACCTTCAGCTCCTGTAAACAAATAAAGTCAGGAAAAATAGAAGAATCTTTGATCCATAAATTGATGGCCTTGCTCCTGATAGGATCAGTAAGCCCCTTAGTGTTAAGAGAAACTAGCTTAATACAATCCATGGACAAAGGAAAGAGAAGAGAACTTACTTCTTAAGATTCTTACCAGGCTTAACTGCAGAAACTGAATTCCTGAGCATTTCCTTTCTTTTGGACTTGGTTTTACCTTTAGCATTAGGTGACAGGACACTGGACATATGAACATCTTGGTCAATGCTGGGACCAGCACCCACCAGATCTGTAGTATGTTCATCAAATTTATTGATTTGATCCATAAACATTTCATCACCGTTACTTAGGGAGTCTTCTTCAGACAAGTCCGCAACAGGTGTTGAGTCCGTAATAGGTCTGGGAGCCGATTCCCCCCAGACAGATTCCCTTCCTTCACAATCATTGTGAGATTCCAAACGAGATTTACTTACCTGACCCTTTACATTCTCGGTCTCCACAGCCTTTGAGTTGTGCATGTTTACATCAAGGTTATGACTACCTTGAAATTTATTATCAACAAAGTCATCAGAGGACGATGGAAGATGATAATCGTTGGCAGCTTCTTCGAGAACCTGATAAGGATTGAAAACACCTTTGTAGAGAGGTTCAGACCTGCTCACAGAGCTAGGGTTTTTCTTCCTTTGTTTGACAGTAACTTTTTTGAACCCTGATTCATCTTTGGGGGGAGTTTTGACATTAGGAGCAGCAGCTTTGATGCCCATTTCCTCACCTACATTCTCTTTAGTCTGATTATTACCAAGCGAAGGACAATCCTTTATTAAATGACCTTGTTTATAGCAGTTAAAACAAGCATTAGGCAAATTTCTGTAAAAAACTTTTTGAGCATGCAGCCTAAACCCTTCAGAGTTTTTAATGAGGAGCTCAGTTTTAATACTTTTAGAAATATCGACTTCAATAAGCAACTGAGGTTCCCATTTGATATTGAATTCTTTTTTTTGCTTTTGCCCCAGAACCTTACCAATGAGAGAACCAAGCTTGTCAAGCCATGGGTAGAATTCAACAGGAAAATCTGGAAATTCCACCCAGACTGGAACTTTAGTTGGTTTGTTATTTCTGGGATTAAAGCCAGGATACCACTTGTAAAATGAGAGAGGAGTGTTTCTTATTATCCAATGTCCCTCTGCTATAACTTGCAAGGCACTACTAACATCATCGAAAAAAAATAGAAAGAAATTATTGGGAAGGAACTGCACATGCTTGGCAAAAAGCCCTTTGCTTTCCCAATTCACACGCATCCAATTTTTAAGAAGATCCAGCGCTGGCCGAGGACCATGACAGTGAGCTATCACAACCTTATCTTCAAGGTGAACATTCCACTTATTCAAAGCTGAACTATCAATAACCAAGGTGCATTCTTCCTGATCATTAGATTCAAGGTCAATATCAATGGAGTGCACACCCTCCTTATCATGAGAGGAACAAGCTAACCCATTACCCTCCAAGATCTTGCCTTTACCTTTGATATCATTAAACAGAGAATGAGGAAAGATATTACCTGTAGACTCCTGATTTGAAAACATTGAGAAAAACCCTTTCTGAGGGTTCTGCAAAACCTTGGCGTAAGACGCTGCCCCATGCAAGGCTTGAGGATTGAACTGATCTCGCTCAGTTTGCACACCATTATAAACTTCTTGTCTAAGCTTATCACCCGACACAGAGACAGAACCTGCAATACCTTCGAACACAGGATTAATCATAGAGCTAATGTTACCATTGTTACCTTCCCCCTTGGAGCCAAGTAGACCAACAGGTAGCGCCTCGTGTAAGGCCATGGCAGCGCTATGAAGTACAGCACAGCACGCAGGAAACTCCTACTGACAGAGCAGAGCGAGGACCCCCTCACTGCGAGGGGGACGAGAGAAGGACGCGCGAGGAACCCTCCCCGCCGAGGGGGCGAGCAGGCGTAACCCCAAAAACCCCAAAACCCAATGCGCATTCAAAGCCCACTCCTCACTCGAACCGGTTTCATCACGGTCGGTGCACACAAGTTTTGCCATCTATTGGTTGTGTTGATTGGGACCAGTGTTGTATTTTGACGGGCAGGTCTGCCCTTCAATTTTGCAGGTTAATACAGCTTGTTACCAGTATAGTATGATTTTAGTTTTTTTATGGGCAATAAAAAATATTAGCTTTATTTTACGTTCAAAAACAACAAAAACGGGCGATATGGCCATAAAAAATCAACACTGATTGGGACAACGAAAACAACAAAAACGGGTGATATGGCCATCAAAAATCAACACTGATTGGGACGACGATGGACCGACTTCGTTGCTTCCAGTGCCCACGAATGCTTCAGACGAAAGGCTGCAGAGTGACCTGTGGCCACTGGCCAGCCCATCCAAGGCAAAAATTGATGGAATAAAACTTGTCTTTTTTTTTAAGAAACAAAGATTAAATTGCAGGGACAGGCCCACACCTTCAGCAAAAACACTCAACTAAAGAGAGAGTAAAACATGGTGTATCTCTTAGTGGAATACAGGCTCATAAGGGTAGATCTCCACCTACTATGGCTAAGCTTCCAAACAACATCTCTAAAACTTATCCAATGGGCGTGGTTTAGCGGATGTGCCTTGTACTCCTTGGGAGATGGCCACGGTTCAAGTCTCACCTAGGGCTGGATGCCTCAGTGTTCCCCAAGATGGGTGCCTCTACCTTACGAGGTTGGGTGTGTGTCTTTCCAATTCATTGTACTCAAAAGAAAAAACATTTCGAAAACTGAAATGCTCAAGGGTAGCATCTATAACATGGTTAATACAAATTATACCAATTCTCTTAAGCTCAACAAGGCATCTAAGGACATGATCATTTTGGGCATTCATGAAGATAGTATTATTCCTGTTGGTCCAAATATTCGAGAGGAGTTTTGAGACCTCCATAGGTGCCAGAGCAGAGGGTAAAAACCACTATTAGATCCTAGCAGAATCTCCTCATACCCAACCTTATTGGTTCCAAATATTCTACACATGTTGTCCAATAATATCCAGTATTTTTGAGCATGAATACAATTGATGAATAGGTGCACAAGATCCTCCTCTCTGCCATGGATGTAACAGCTCCCTGCACTTATATTCAATTTTCTAGCTTTGTTGCCAGTCCAAACTCCATGATGAATTATTAACCATAACAAGGTGGATTGCTTGTTGGCCGTTGGAAAAGCCCAAATGCTTTTAAACATGTACCTCCATTGATGAGGGGACCAGTGAATAATCTAGGATGTATTCAGCTTGTCAACCAGGGACTTGAAGAGGGAGCTCCTCTTCTTGAAACTTAAGTACATATCCTCAGCAATTGTATAGATGTGTAGGGCTTTGAAGTGAGAATAGGAATCCAGCTTGTCGATCAATAACTTTCTTTAATGTCCAAATGGGTGTGGTGTAATGGTATGCATTGAACGGCGTGGGGCAGAGTGCCCGGGTTCAATTCCCACTCGAGTGGACATTTCAAATTTCCTTGTACTCTAAAAAAAAAAACTTCCTTTAATCCAATAGTACATGTTTACACCCAATAGATAAATCAGTACACTCCAAAATATCAGCTTCATTAATTACTTTCTGTCCTCTTATCAGAGTCCTCCATGAATCATAACCCATTTTTCTACACTTATTCATTCTGAGAGTGAGCTCTTTGTTGCTTAAGAGAGATAAGGGTTTTGGATGCTATAACCCTTGCACCAAAGAGCTTAAGGTGTCTAGGGATGTAATATTTGATGAGTTGCTGCCTTGGTATGGTAGCAAAGATGTGTTACATGTTGATGATGCATATGAAGACGAGAAGAAGTTCAAAGAGCAACAACAAAGCATGGAGATGAGTGGTCCAACCACTTCAAGCACACCATGAGAGGAGATTAATACATCAGCTTGACATGGAAGGACAAGGAATGAAGCTCATTCAAGTGAAGGAAGTAGCGAAGGAAAGGAAAAGGCAAATGACAAAGACCATCGGTGGGTAGACATGGAATCTACAAGTGACGAAGATATGGAAAAATTGGAAATTCCAGTATTTAAAGCATCTAAATGAAGTAGGAAGAGATTCCTACCACCTAATGGTGAGGTAAGGTCATCCAATAGGGCTAAATACCCTGTTCAAAGGTTAACTTATGATTCATTCATTGCAAGACACTATGCCTACATGAGTCAAGTTATAGATTGTGAAGAACCTAACTTTTTGAAGAAGCAAATGAGCATAGGGAATGGATTGAAGCCATGGAGGAGGAATTCAAGGCACCTGAAGAAAATGATACTTGGTCATTGGTGACAAGAACAAAGGACATGAAAGTCATTGGCAACAAATGGGTGTACACGGTAAAGAGGCATGCAGATGGAGCATCTCTAGGTATAAAGCAAGGCTGGTTGCCAAAGGTTTTGCTCAAACCTATGGCATAGACTTTGAGGAAACGTTCATTCTAGTAGCTAAGATGTACACAATCAGAACTTTGATTGCAATTTCATCCTCAAAGGGTTGGAAGATATACCAATTGGAAGTGAAGAATGCTTTCCTAAATGGAGAGCTTGAAGAGGTAGTCTTCATGGACCAGCCCCAAGGCTTTGAAGATGAAAGGCTTCCACATCATGTATGCAGGCTAAATAAGGCTCTTTATGGACTCAAGCAAGCCCGAAGAGCTTGGAACCAAAGACTTGTGGACTACTTGGTAAAATGTGGATACAATTAGAGTCATATAGACCCATCATTCTTTGTGAAGAAGGAACATCAAAATCATTTTCATTTGTATATATATTGATGATGTGATTGTTAGAGGGGATGATGAAGCCAACATCAAGGATATAAAGAGGAAGCTTGGATGTGAGTTTAAAATCTCAGAGTTAGTGATTTTAAGGTACTTCCTTGGGATTGAAGTACTATATAAAGAGGAAGGTATATACTTGATGCAAAGGAAATAGATTCTAGATCTTTTGAAGAAGTTTGTCTTGTGTGATTGCAAGCCCATTTTAAATACATTAGAAGTAAATGTTAAACTAAGTGCTCATGAAAGTGAAGAAGTGAAGGGTGTCACCATGTATAGGTGAATAATTGGCTCTCTCTTGTATGCTACTATGACAAGACCAGATATTGCACATGTAGTTGGAGTGTTATCTAAATTTTTGCAAGCACCAAGAGTACCTCATCTTGTTGCAACCAAAAGGGTACTTAGTTACCTCAAAGGATCAATGAATGAAGATCTATATTATCCATTTGATGATAGATTAAATGTACAAGCTTATTGTGATGCTCATTGGGCACGTTCCAAAGATGACACACGGAGCACTAGTGGATATGTTATCATGCTAGGGAAGAAGACCATCTCATGGATCTCAAATAAACAACCAACAGTGGCTCTCATCGACCAAAGCTGAGTATAGAGGCTTAGCACAAGTATCATGTGAGCTTATGTGGCTCAATAAATTCTTTGTTGATATTGAATTGCAAGTTAAGAAAGTACCTATTTTTTGTGACAACACAAGTAGCATATGCTTGGCTCAAAATCCAATGTTCCATGCAAGGTTGAAGCATATAGAAGTGCATTATCACTTTATCAAAGAGACGATCATGTCAAAGGATGTCAACATGGAGAATGTCAATTCAAAGGACCAATATTTAGATATGTTTACCAAAGCATTGGATGGAGTAAAGCTACAACACTTCAAAGCATGCATTGGAATGAAGGACCTAGGCATTGAGACTTAAGGGGGAGTGTCAAAAATCAAGCCTGAATCATGCAAAAGGGATCCATCACGAGTCTTTCAAGTGGAACAATAAAAAAGGAGGACCCAAAGTCATGGAAAAAAGTTAGATGCTTCACCAAACTCAATCAAATTTAAATCTCATCAAATTAGCCACCAAAAAGTGCACGTACATTGATTGGTGGGTGGTTAGCTATATAGAAGTAAAAGTAAAACTCTATATAAGCATCATCCCACCTTTCTTTCTTGAGTTGTATGCATTCTACAAGTTTCCCACTTAGTTTAGTGAAGTCATAAACTCCAGTGAGCAAGTAGCCTATTTTGCGGAGGTTGGTTCTCCCAACTAGAATATTCATTTTGGATGATTTAATGCTTGTTGTAGCTCTTATAGTGTTCTCTAACTCTGTTAAATTTCATTGTAAGTCTATGTACTGGTGCAAAGAAAAGTTCAGAATAGTGAGCATATATCACTACTTATAAACCTAGTGGAGGGCAGCCATCTTCCATTGTTGCATTGGGGGTGTTAGAATCATCCCCCTGCACTCATTGATTTGATCAACTATATATATAGGAATAAGGTTTGGAGGAGAGTTAGCTCTCTAGCACGTGGTGGTGGTCGTAATTATCCATCTCTTGAACTGAACATAAACCTTATGTTAACTTAACATGATATATAAGCATCTCTTCATGGATATATATATATATATATATATATATATATATATATATATATATATATATATATATATATATATATATATATATATATATACACACACACACACTCACATATATACATACACATTCACATACATATTACATACACACATTTGCATACACATACATATGCATATGCATACATACATACATACATACACATGCATACACACATATACATACATACATACATACATGTACACACAATATATACATACACACATGCAGATGCATACATACATACATACACATATGCATACAGATACTCACATACATATTACATACACATGTATATGCATACACACATATACTTTTATACATGCATAGACACACATATACATACACACATGCATATGCATACATACATACACACACACATATGTATACACATACTCACATACATATTACATACACACATGCATATTCATGCATATGCATGCATGCATTCATATATACATATACATACACACTCACATATATATACACACACCCACATATATACATACACACTCACATACATATCACATACACATGCATATACATACACACACATATGCATACACACATGCATATGCATAAATACATACACACACATATG
>CM035441.1:107173203-107453203 GCA_020310875.1 Ceratopteris richardii | reverse complement strand
TATTTTAGAATAGAGAAGTTAGGAATTGCTCACCAGATTGACAATTCCCAAAAACGTAAAGATAAATTCTTTGAGAAAAGTGTCCAAAGATGGAAGATTTCCATTTTGTATTTGACTTGGTCAAGTTAAAGTATGCTTGACCCAAAGTAAATGGTAAAATTTCTCTTGTATTTTACATAAGATTTTCAATCCCATTACGACAAAGTAGTCCTCCAGTCAGGTGAAGAAATCAAGCAATTGTTGGCTAGGAGTAAACCATTGTACAAACATCCAAGTTAGATGTTTGGGCCAACTAAACTTCAAGTTTTCCAAATCAAATTCATGTGAATCAAGAGTTCTCAAAGTCTTGCTAGGAATAAGTATCGTGCCTTAGTTACTAAGTCCATGCACTAGTTATAAAGATATGTTGCTAGAAGGATGAATCTCCACCCAACTGTATGCATGTATATATAGTTGCAAGGACCACAAATGTAACTAGAGTCCACAAGTGCATGTGTAGTCTCCTCAACTCTTTTAATGTCTTCCACTAGAGTCTACTTGTGGTTGGAGTGATGTCGACCACTCCTTTAGTACCTTCCACTAGAGTCCACTAGTGGTTAGTCTACTCGCCACTCAAGTTAAGTCTCACTTGACTCAAGTTTACTCATGCTAACTTGAGTTAGAAGGCTCTAGAGCTACTTGGGCAAAAAGGCTCTCCCCATGCTCCCTAGTGGATTACTTGTTTAAGAGAGCACATGAACTTATGTGTAAGTCTAGTCTCGAGGTCTTTGGGCATACACACGAGTGACCAAACGGTGTCCGATTTCAAATCTCTTTAAACTAGTCGGACCCTTACACCATTGAATTACTTTATAACACTCTTCCCCCCTTATGAAAGATTTTCATCCTCGAAAATAAAGTTATATATATTAACTATAGGCAACCCTCAAGCCCCATTTTCTAAAACTAGAAGAACATGTCTCGTCTCTATGGTGGGATCCCTATCCAAAATTATTCAAAACACCATCTAGTTTTGCATTTTGATAAACTGATCAAAGTAAAAAGTAGTGAATGAATAATAAGGGTAAATCTAAAAACATCCTTGCCCAATTCACTTGTTGCTTGATGTGAGATCTAGGCATAAACATGCCAAATGGGTGGATTCCTATTACTAATCTATTTTTGGGCATGATCGATGCATGGACATACTAACTAAACAAAGATTCTTATCCCTATCAAGACTTTGAGAACTCTTGATTCATTTGAATTTCATTTGGAAAACTTCAAGTTTGGTTCAAACATCTAACTTGGATGTTCATACAATGGTTTACTCCCAACCAATAGAAACTTGATTTTTCACCCCACTTGAGGACTACTTTTTCCTAAAGGGCTTGAAAATTCTATGTAAACTGTAGGAAAACGTTTACCATTTTCTTTGGGCTAAGAAAAATATAGCTTGACCAAGCCAAATCCAAAATGAAAATTGTCCAACTAAGGAGACTTTTCTAAAAGACTTTAACTAAAGTTCTTGGGAATTATCAGTTTAATGAGCAATTCCTAACTTTTCTATTCTAGAGTGTATTGGACTTAGAAAGTCATTAGAGCTATGCTAGCTAACTTGAAGCAAACTCAAATGAATAAGTCAATCTTTGACTTAGTGTCTTTTTAAGATTGAATGGGTTTTTGTATATAACATCTATCTGGGATGTTTAATTTAGTTATTTGGTTCCAACCAAATAACCCTCAAGTTTTGTGAAAAGAAGGAGATACCATACCTGAGTCAAATCCAAAAGCTTCAAAAAGTGGAAAGAAAAAACTAAAACTTTGTACAACCAATTCAAACTTTGAAGACATTTAAACTTGTTATGAGTCAAATTCTAGATGACTCTAGACTTGATCATTTCAAAGATCTATTTCAATAAGGTATTGAAGCATTCTATCTATCTTTAAGAGAAAGGAACTCGATTCTCAAAAAGATTGATAGAGTAAATCTAAACAGTATCCAACCACAAGATACTAGTGTGGTATCCAACATCAATGTATCGACCCACCAAAGTACTATTGATGCGTTTTCACTCAAATAATGCTTCACCTGAGACTAAGTCCTATATTCAATCTTTATGAATGTTTATTAGGAATGCAATCATTGTGCATTGCTTTGAGACTAATTTCATGCCTATATTCAATCTTTATGACTACTTACTAGGAATGCAATTCTTAGGTAGTCTATTCCTTAGTTGAAAGGATCATTTCAATGTCAAAGTCCTACTTCTTCAAAAATTTACCAAATATTTCTAAAATAGCAACACTTTATCTTGAAGTATTTCATGATTCAAATAAGAGCAAGTCTTTTTGTTATTTGAAAACGAAGATCTTACAAGTTACTTAGTTTGTATCTTCTTGCTTACTTGATCTTGAAGTATCTTGAGATCATGCTTTTATCCTCCTTGAATTTAAACTTCTCTTGTAAAGTTTTAATTCCCTTGAGCATCAAATCTAACTTCAAGCTTCATATAAGAATAAAAGATAATTATCATCCCATGATCCGATGCCCTATACAATTTTTCCTACATCAATCTGAGTATCTCAAAGATAATTATCACCCAACGATCCAATATCCTATACCATGTTTCCTATATCAATCCGAGTATAAAAGTTGGTGTCCCATACCACCCTTTTTTATATTCACATTGATGTGTAAGTGATATTTATCATGAACTCCAATGATAACTTGATAGAGTAGCTTCTCACTTCAATTGTCTAAAAGAATTTTGAATTTTTAGGCATTACCTCTAACTAGATTTTCTAGGTTTCAATTCCTTCACACCATCATTTCAAAATCTCATGCTTTTACGTTGAAAACTTGAAAGACTTTGGATGGGACATTCATCCTTCTTTTCTAGGGTTTTCAAGAGAAAAACCATGTATAATTCCAAGTTCTTGATTTTTAATTCAAGTTCAATTTCTTATACTTGATGAATTTGTAGTGAAAAGGGCTATTTACTTCTTATCTTTAGATTCCTTTCTTATTGAAGCTTTAAATAACTACTCCGATTGGGACTTTATAGGAATCTCTCTACTACTTAAGTCTAAGAATTTGCTCATGCTATTTTAGATTTTGCCAAAATCCCTTTAAGGATAGGTAAAGTTGATGTTATACCCTCCATAAACTTAACTACCATCGTCACGATTCTAGACTTTACATACTTGGAACATTTTACTCTGTTCAAACTTGGAACATCTTAATCTTTTCACACTTTCCATTGGATAAATGGAATTTGAGTAAAAAATTCCCAAAGACTTGGAAAAACTTCAAAGTAGTTTTAATTGCAAGTTCTTAGACAAACATTGCCAAGCTTGATCAAGTCTGCTTGACCTTGCAACTAGAATAAAGACTTAGTCTTTATTGTTAAGATCTCTTCAACTATCAAAAGCTTTTTCACTTATCCATGGGATTTTAGAGATCTTTTCCCAAACTCAAGTACAAGCATGTACTAATGCCTTTGAGATTCTTAAGCTAGGATTCTTATCAATATTGATACACCTTTAGGTGATATCAACCATTGGACTTAAGTACCAGTACCAATGGTTTGGGACTTGTTGGGATCTACTTGTTGTCTAATGAGCTTGAAGAATTCCATGCTCACTACTAGGAATAATTTTTTTAGTACTTGAGATTCCTTCTAAGGAATCAACAACATGAGCAAATGATTCATCTTGGAATTTTTGGCATTTTTGGAAGGATTATTGGAAGAAAATATAGAGTTTTGAACAATATTCAGAAGCTTATTTGCTTGAGTTGTGTTCATTTCCTGAGTATCAAACTAAAGAATAGATATCACCTTTAGGATATGGTTTCACATTCCATTATGAAAGTCTATCTTGAACTTTCATTTATGTAATATGTATGCATATTGTTGAGTTTGAAACAAAATTTATTATCATTGGTCAATCTTTTGATGTTTGATCAATGAATAATAATAATGTTATTATGCACACATATTCACGTACTTGTCTTAACATAATTTTTGAACTTTATTTCTTGTTTAGGAAAAGTTCATGGATTGGAGATCCATTTCTTGAAGCTTGGTATTCCTAAAAGAAAAGTTCACAAATTTGTGTCCTTAGGAACTTATTTCATTTTCTAAAGTACGCTTGCTTAGGTCTTCTCTTGAAGCTACAATCAGCTTAAATGAAACCAAACCAAAAATAACTCTCCAATCCTTTGAAAAGGAAGAATTATTTCAAGGTTTCCATGTCTACTTAGCAAGTTACAATCAAGGAACCTAACATCTATCTATTGAATGTCAAAGTTTGATTGATGTTAAGGTTCAATCACTTCTTTGATTTCCACCAATCCCTTGAATGGAAGTAAGTGATTTCTATCATGTCTTGGGATAGAATCATGCAACCGTTTAGAAAGTGCTCAAGGATCGAAGAAAACTTTTGTCAAGTTATTCCCCTATTTGGATGCATGAGAATGTACATAAGCAAGTGTAAAATTTCTTTGTAAGCTTGTCTTTTAGGATTCTTTGAGTATCTCCTAGACTCAAAGTCACTACAAAATGGATAAGTTTACAAGTATCCATGTTTTCCTATTCATAAAAAAGAAAACTGAATGCTTGACTTTCAACATGCCTACTTTAATAAGCAAGACATTGAGTATACTTAATGTAACTCAGGTATCACCTAGGAAAAGAATGGACTAGTTAGCTAGCATACCATTACAACTAACTAGCTGTAAGATAGTTGGCCTACCATTGCAACTAACTAGTTTTGCTTCTTTCCTAATGTCTATCTAGAGCATTTAAAAGTAATCTACTATTAGGAAAGTACTCATTCATCTACTTAACAAAAGATCATGCATAGCCATGTGCTTGCATGCATGCGTTGGCATGTTTTTTTCTTTTCATGCACCAAAATCAATTCAAGTAGTTCTTTAGCTTGCTTTGCATGCATGTCATGCATCCATGCACAAACATATTATTGCTACCTTTTAAAAAGATATAACCATGCATGTGCACAACCTTGAGCACATCTAATATCTTTTTCAAGCAAGAAGAAAGTTTATGTTGTGCATAAAACACTCTTCCAGAAGGAAGAATGCACAAACTTTCATTCATTTCCATGCAATGATTCATAGATGCATGCTTGTGCTTGATAAGTGTTTCAATATGTCTATGCTCTTCCATATATCTTTCATTAATTCACATCAATATTATAAAAAATTAAGATTGCTACCATGCTTTAATGATAATAAATGTGCAAAGCAAAGAGAAAAAACAAGTGTTGAGAGCAAACATTAACTTGGAAAATATGAATCTCCAAATCAAGCTACATCCTTCCATTGTCCAAGAGAAGAGCCAATTTCCATCCTTTGAGGCTTCTTTTGTAAAGCTTTAGCCATAGATGTCTTCTATAGATCCTTTTTCCATAGCAACTAGAGGTAAAGCCAAGCACATCACTGTGTGAAACATCCACCAAATGTGCATGTCTTTTGGCTACATGGTTTAATGGAAAAGCTCATAACCATGAGCTTCCACTGTTAGAATTTGTTCTTCTTGTCATGCATATGAAGAAGGTATATAAGCTCGTTGTTCATGCATCTATGTTCTATGGGCAAGACATGAGATCAAACCCTACCTTTGTATGACACAAATAACTTCACATTGGGTGCGAGATGGAGAAGAATATGCAATATGGCTCAATAGGATACCTTTGACTGAGGTCTATAATTTGAATCCAGTGTCGATGGGTTTGAAATAGATCTCTTTTTAGTATTTTCTCTGATGCTATGAATGAACACATGAAAATGAGGGAGTGATCTAGTATGATGACCAAACATCATAGGGATGACAAGATGTTAAGTTGCACATGAGTGTTCAAGCTTCTTGGCTAGAGTAGCATGTTTCTATTAAAGAGGTCAGAGGTTCAAACCTCTGGAGTGCATCATGGCCTCATTTTTGCTATCAGTAGCGTAGTCATCTTGGTGTCAAAGTATCTCAGTTAGAATCCAAACTCGTGTTTGTGTACCATCACGAGTATAAAAAAATGGTTTGGATAATTATGGTGGTTTGTAGGTCATGGGATCAAATCCTGCAACCCGATCACTATAGATGTAAACTGCTATTTTGCTTCTTCACACAAAGCATTAGTGGATGGCATAAATTTGTACATTGAATGAATGAGAAGTAGATACAATTGGATGTGTAATTGAATGTGCAGACTGCAATGGATTGAACATTGAGGCAAAGATGATATTACACAAGATCATCATGGGAATTTGAAGATGATGATGATGAGCCATCAAGGTCACCTTGAAACCATGCCTAAGCTCTGATACCAATGCAAGGGATTGAAAAATTACACCTCTCAACCTTATGCCTATATATATAGCTGCTTGAATCAACGAGGACCACAAATGTATCTAGATTCCACAAATGCATGTGCAATCCCCTCCACTCCTTTAATATCTTCCAGTAGAGTCTACTAGTGGTTGGAGTTATCTTTACCACTACTTTAGTACCTTCCACTAGATTTCACTAGTGGTAGGTGTATTCGTCACTCGAGCTAAGTCCCACGGGAGTGATTTAACTTGAGTTAGAAGGATCTAGAGCTCCTTGGAAAAAAATGCTCCCCCCATGCTCCCTATGAAGGTTCAACCCAAGACCTCCTCCTTCACAACCTTGAGACTTAACCACTAGGCTAAGTGGATCACTTGTTTAAGAGAGCACATGAACTTATGCTTAAGTATAGTCTTAAGAACTTTGACCATACACATGAATGACCAAACGGTGTGTGATTTCATATCTGTCTGAATTGGCCGGACCCGTAGATCATGGATTTACTTTATTACACTCATCACCACCATTAAGGATTGCAATGTGTTCCAAAAATTATTTCTTTCAAATTTATATGCCATCGTGCTTTAACCTATTTTTTCATCCTTGGGCCTACATAAATATTCATTTCTGGTGGATGAATAAAGCTTTGAAGTTTATTTGCATTACATGGTTGGTCCACATTCATTTATCTTTAAGTGATAAAATCCCATGGGAATGGAATATCAATTGGCCAATGGCCTTCAATGTTATTCTTTATAATCTCTTCTTGATGGTCAAAAAAATCATCCCACCAAGATACATCTTGATCCCCAACATCTTTTTTTGCACACTCGATTTGTCTCTTCTTTTGAATAAGTACATGCATCCACCTTTTACTTTGCTCAGACATTTTCACATCTTTCCATATTGCTTTATCTTCATATGGTGTTTGTTCTACACCATAAACAACCAAATTAGGAACATGCAATAAAAATATGCATACATCTTTAGGCTCTCACCCAAGAGAACATGAATACGACTTTGCAAATAGAAGAGTTATGTCATCAAGCCTCCTCATCAAGAATACATGGTTGAAACTAATATCGTGCAATGGATCTAAAACCTTAGTACTATTATCAAGACCTTTTGAGCATAACTACTTAAAGTCATAAATCTATGTAAGATGTTGAACATTAGGTTTTGGAGTATATGCTTCAAAAGTCAATGTAGATAATATTGGAAGAGTAAAAGCATTATGGCATGCTTATCTCTTGGAGAATGTATTGAACATTTGATCAATGTGATCACGAGTGTGCCCAACTAAAAGGAAATTTACCTTAAGCTTCTAAAGCACTTGTCTATCAACAAGCATGCATAAATATCCAAAGACTGTAGATTTTTATTCTCTCTTGCAGTATTATCAAGTTGCAAATAGAGAGTTGGTGGAAAAAGACCTTCCCATGATTGCAAACTTTATGAATCACAATGAGCATAAGTTCTAGATCATTGTGCATGTTGGGATATGGGAAGAAAACCTTAGACTTTAGGGTTCCATTGTATACCAAAGCATCAACCAAATGCATTTGCACAAGGACTTAATCTCCAATATCCTTAGGAATGTGAGAAAAATGTGGGAATCATGTTTTGTTTTGATCCATATCATCAATCAACAAACACATATAATGCTATGGAATTTTTAGTGCTTTACTTCGATGATGAATAACCTTCTTTATTCCTAAAGCTTGACTTTCACGATGGTTCTTGAGAAGACTTTTAAATTAATATTTTTCATGTGGTGTTGTGTCCCCCTTTGCCATCTTTTTCAAATTAGTGCAAATTGAGCATTCACCCATCATAAATTTACAAGGAATACTCACATTGTTAAACTCTTCTTTCAATAATCAAGTAAAATGTGATATGACACATACTTCTCATTTTTGCTTTCCATCTCTTCTCTATAGACTTGAAATACTTCTCGATGTGCAAAGTTATGTGACAAGTGTAACCTTGTCGCTGTAGGCATAACTTCACAATGCAAACTAAAATAGCTCATAATCCAACTCATTGCATGATGACCAGTAGATCCTTTGGTTGAAATTCAATAAGATGTATAACAAATGAGATCTCCACCAATAATCCCTTGCTAAATCTTATGTATTCTCAAATTCCCCATGCACATCACAATTTTAAATGTAGGCTTAGAAGATTGGATCCCTTGACTAAAGTAATATTCAAAAGCAACATGTGTTAGTGGCATGTTATCATCAATCATTTGCATGTGAGCTCCAAGGTATATATCTTGCCTCTCACTATCGATATTGAATAATTTCTCTCTTAGCTATTGTCACTCTAGCACAATGGTGAGTACCAACGTGAGGAGATACACCTCATAAATGTCAATCCGTGGAGACGAGAGGACCGGTATGAAGACCGTGAGCAAGTGATGGCACAAGTACGTGAGTGAAAGCACACAAGCATGCACACACATACACACACACGCGCACAAGGTAAGAGCAAAGAGTGGAACAATGGAAGATCTTCGATTGTTAATGAACTCTCTTACAAAGCTGAAATCTACCACCAGCCAACCCCAAAAATGAGCTCTCCAGCCCTTTTTATAGTTTTTTGAGTGGTTTTGGCCCTGTCCAGACCTAGTGTCCGACCTAGTTAAAAAATGGGTTCCAGGGCTTATTTGAGGGCTCAAACGGAGTCTAAAAATTATGAAAATTGGTAGGATGGTAGTTCTAATACTCCTCAAGCTTGAGGACTCCTCGGCTTGAACAAAATCGAGTTACAAAAATGGAAAATGGTATTTGCAATGATTTTTAGTGATGAAAATCACTATTTTTATAGGGATTTCTTCTGAAAATTTGACAGGTGCTTCTTGGAGCTCCCTACTTGCTCCTTGTTCTTGTGTGTCCACTTCCTTGATGCACTTCCATGCTCTGTCCTTGACCTTGAGCTTCAATACTCCCCCCCCTCTTGAGTCTGTCGTCCCTGACAGACCCTTGTTGTGGTGCTTGTCCCATGTAGTACGTTGAGAGGTAGTGTCGTTCGTGTATCAACAGGAGCGGTCCCTCTTTCCAATGTAGCCTAGACATTTGTCTAGTTCTTCGCTTTGCCATTGCTAGCTCTTGCAGGTTGTAGCCCCTTTGTATGTACGTCTTCCGTGTATTCCATCTTGATGGTGCATTTGTGAGCTTTCCAAAACTGCTAGCTGCTCAAAGGAGGTGGTCAATGTTGATTGTGAGCAACTCTCGGTGGTGGATGGCTTCCTTGCTCTTGTTGTTGTTATCTTGATGTCGTCTGGTTCTTCCAAAGATGGCTTTCATAGTTTTCATGCCAAGTACTTGTAACCCATAATGAATGGTGGGTAAGTGCATTAGTGCATGGGTTGAACAAAATATGTGCCTTGTGCATGGCCTTGTAATGTGGCCCTACGTATGCGTACTTGGAAAATGCATGGCAAGAAGTATGGTGCAAGAGATTGGGTCTTGAGCTAAGTGCTCAAGGGTATGCTGACGAAGAGGTTTCCTAATCTATCATGGTTATAGTGTTGTTGAAGCATACACGTCTTACCATGGTGAAGGGTCCGTTGATCTTCATCTCTTCGTGTTGTAGTTCCATCATGGTGTTTGACCATCGGCTTGTCCTTTTTGTTGATGGATGTCCTTGCTCAAAGTTCGCTGATGAGCATTTTCAAGCACATAGTCCTCTTCTTTGCTTTTCTTTTCTTTTCCTTTTTTTTTTTTTTTTTTGGTTGTTGCACACGATGGCATCAAACAAGAAGAAAGAGGTTAGTATCAATAACATATTTTACATGTGAAAATCGTGTTTCATGTGCTTGGGATTTCTCAATTGTGTCTATGCGCGGCTGTATAATGTGGCCCTATGTTGATGCATACTTTGGAAGTGCATGACCTCAATGGTGCAAAAGACAAGGTTATGCCAAAGGCACATGGTTGCTGCACGTCGAGGCTTTTGATGTTACTCGCATAGTTGATGCATTCTTTGTTTGGAGGTGTCGATTGGATCTTGAAATGATGTAATCCTCGTAATGGGAACCCATTTCCGAATAGTATTTGGCCCTGTAGAGATCACCTTAGGTTACTTCTTCTTTGGATGCTGTCCAAACTTTGGTATCCAATGTGGTTGGCTCTTTGGTTTTGTGGATGCGGCGGTTGCTTTCGGCTTCCAAACCCATATCCGTGATGATTGCCTGCTTACTTTTGCAGAAGGGTTGATTTTATCTTCGTTTGGTCTTTGTGCTCTATTCTTACCTTGTTCTTTCCTTGGCTTCTTTGTTGATACCTTTTGTATGGTGGGGAGCATAGGTTGTTGCGTATGTAAGAGCTTCTTAGGTACCCACATCTATAATCGTCCTTGTTGAGCTCCAGCTAATTTTTTAGGCACCCAAATTTGGCCTTCATCGATTGCTTCGGTACCCAAAGTTGTTGGATTCTTCGTGCTTGAGCATGTCGTAGGTTCTTGGTTCTTGTCTTCCAATGGTTGACTTGCTTGGGTGGGAATTGTATTGGCAAGGCTGGTGGTTGCTCGTCTTTTCGTACCCAGATCTTCTTCATGTCCGGAACTACTTTCCTCTCGAAGTATCTTCGTCTATTGGATATAGCAGTTGTCATGTAGCCTCGTGCTTGCCTCTTTGATTGAGTTGTGGTGACAACATTAGTCTTTGCACAAGAGGAGGAGTTCGCTTGTCTTTGATCCTGTTCTTCCATGATTGAGTGCTTTTGAAACATCGAGCCCTTGACGCACACAACATCTTTTTTGCTAAGATTAGTCCTTGAAGAACTATGAGGAGGTGCTTCATCTGGATTTGTGAGCATGCAATTTTCTAACTCTAATGTAATGCATTGTTCATGTACCCAAACTTGAAGAAGTTGACTTCTTAGGTTCAAGTTGACAGCATGGTCGTAAATCCAATCTTGACCCAAGACAAGTGGCTCTGTGAGGTCCTCATCATGACACACTAGCATTTTGACTTTTATTGGAACATCTTGAAGGTAGATGGGAAGTTCCACCTCGCCCAAACAGGGGGTTTCCACGCCTCCTAAACCTATGAGATAGGCTTCTATGGGCTTGATGTTCGATTGCAGGTCTTGGCAGTATGAAAGTCTAATTGCACTAGTTGCTGCTCCTGAGTCAACCAATGCTCTCACAGTCCTTACGCTCTTTCCTTTTCCTACTTCTATGGTCACAAAGGGACGTTGGTCAATTATTCGATAAGTAGATTGGCACATGTCCATGTGATATTTGGGAGCTTTTGTGTTGATATCTAGGCCTAGTTGTCGTAACTTATTTCTTCTGATGCGCTCTCTAGCCTCTGCTTGTGCTTCTTCTCTAACCCTTATCTCCTCGTCTTTTCGCTTCTTAGCAGTGTTGAGTCTCATTAGCATTTCCTCTGTAAGAGGTTCTTGATATAGCTTGACTCGGCATCCACTAATATAGTTTGGTAGGATATCACCTTCTAAAGTGGCCAATTGAACCGCACCGCTAGTGGAAATTCGATTAATAATCATGGGTCCGTATCCTCGTTTTTCCAACTTACGGGCATGTTGCTTTAGCGTGTAAACCGGCACTAGATCTCCTTCTTTCAATCCCTTATCCTTTATATGGGCGTCAAAGTATGCCTTTTGTCGTTTCTTTGCAGCATAAATGCCTGCTGCTGCTCGTAGCCTTGTCTCACCTAAGCGTTCTAGATCGAAGATCCTAGAAGACAACTCATGTCCATTCCACTCATGCTCTTGTGCTACTCTTAAAGCTGGGATTAGGAAATCTAATGGTAGCACAGCATTCTGTTGGAAGACCATCTGAAATGGGGTGGCATTGAGTACCGTTTTGTAGCCAACTCGGTATGCCCAAACAACATGATGAAGTTGTTTGTCCCAATCAGAGCGTTTATTATTCACCAGTTTTGTCAAGACATTACATAGGATCTTATTCGTGCTCTCTGCCTGTCCGTTGGCTTGTGGGTGATAAGGGGCAGACTTCTTGTGTATCACCATGAATTCTTGAAGGAGATTTTCAATGACCTCATTCAAGAAGTGCGTACCTCTATCACTAACCAACTCTATTGGTAACCCATATCTAGTGAACACATTTTCGAATAAGAACTTAGCCGTCGTTTGAGCATCATTCTTTTTCGTGGCTTTTACTTCCACCCACTTTGTAAGGTAATCAGTGGCTACAATAATGTATTCTGCATGGGAGTTTCTAGCTGGGGGGTTGATGGGACCTACAAAGTCTATACCCCACTTTGAAAATGCACGTCCTCCCATCATTGGCCTTAAAGGCATCTCGTCTTTTCATATCGGATATTGTGCATGTTGGCATGTGTCACATTTCTTCACATAGGTATGTGCATCCATATGAAGAGTGGGCCACCAAAGTCCTGAGAATAGAATGGTCTTAATTACTTTGTCAGGCCCAAAGTGTCCACCTGCAACACCGCTATGTGCAATTTCTAAGATTTTCAAATAGTCTGATTCATGAACGCACATTCTTAGGTAACCATCCTTGTCTCTTCGATATAGGTTGTCTCCTACTAAGGCATATTCCTGAGCCACTTGCTCCATGCTTTGTCTTCTTGCTAGACTAGCCTCGCTGGGTAGTGTTCCTGATCTCATAAATTCCACCAATGGCGCACTCCAATCTGGAAGTAATGACATGTGATAAAGAGTGGCATGCTCCACTGGAGGTCTCTTTTGGCATGTTGGACAATTCTTGATCCATTCCTGTATTTCTCTATCCATGCTAGGCCAATACACTCCTAAATGTTTTAGATTCTGCAATGTTCGTTGTTTAGAGTAGTGATTACCTAGCAGTCCCTCATGGGCTTGTTGCAACCAACTAGTATGTTCGTCGTCCTCAGCACAACAAGCTAGTACACCCTCTATATCTTGTTTGTACATGCTTCCGGCCAATATTTGATACTTTTGTGATCTTACAATTTCTTCTTTGCTTGTTTTCACATTTTTATTTGCAGGTCCGAAGGTTAGGACTGGTACCAACTTATTTGCCCATTTAGGAACAACTTCTAAATTGAACAGATAAGCATCGGGCAATTAATCAGACACTCCTTGCGGTGGCTCTCCTGAAGTGACGCGAGAAAGATGGTCCGCCCTAAGGTGGGTCCTGCCTTTCTTGACAACAACTTCAAAGTCGTATTCCATTAGTAAGAGGAACCACCTTACCAAGCGGCCTGTATTACAAGGTTTATTGACCAAATATAGTAAAGCTTGATGATCAGTGAAAAACTTGAACTTATTGGCCAATAAATAGTGTCTAAACTTTTTCACAGCATATACCATGCCTAATCCTTCTCTCTCCGTTGTGGTATAATTTCGTTCAGCTGCATTTAATTGCCTACTAGCATA
This sequence comes from Ceratopteris richardii, assembly GCA_020310875.1. Classification (NCBI taxonomy): domain Eukaryota; kingdom Viridiplantae; phylum Streptophyta; class Polypodiopsida; order Polypodiales; family Pteridaceae; genus Ceratopteris; species Ceratopteris richardii. The sequence goes on along the minus strand of CM035441.1, from coordinate 107,439,507 downwards.
TGCTATCGGCAAATCTAGGTTTCCTTCACCTGTGGGTTGTGCTAGCACACATCCTATTGCATGATTGGATGCATCCACATGGACATGGAATGGTTTACTCCAATCAGGAGTGGTCAGTATTGGTGTTGAGCACAAACGTCTTTTAAGCTCATTGAAGGATTTTTCACATTCATCGTTCCACTCAAAATTTGTCAACAATCCATAAAGAGGTTTGGCTATGATGGCATACATGTGGATAAACCTACGGTAATATCCACAATGGCCCATAAAGGCTTGTAGCTCTTTAACATTCCTTGGCCTGGGCAGCTCTGCTATTGCTCTTACTTTGTCCTCATCTGTTGAAATTCCATTCTTAGAAACAATGTGACCTAAGATTTTACCTTGTCGTACCATGAACACACACTTCTCTGGGTTCAAACAAACTCGATATTCTCTACATTTGTTGAAGATCTGTCTGAGCTCAGGGATGTGGTATCCTCTTTGTTGGGAATGAGCACATAAGTCATCCACATATACTTCTAAGTTCTTTCGCAATAACTCTTTGAAGACATGACACATGAGCCTTTGGAATGTTGCAGGTGCATTAGTGAGCCCAAATGGCATCACGCGGAATGCAAAGATTCCCCACTCAGTGGCAAAAGCCGTCTTGTGTTGATCTTCAGGAGCAATGGCCACTTGGTTGTAACCTGAAAATCCATCAAGGAAGCTATAAACTTCCTTGCCTACAACACGCTCCAATAAATGTTCAGTGATTGGAAGTGGATAGCTATCTCTGATCGTAGCGGCATTAACTTTTTTAAGGTTAATACACACTCGCAACTTTCCGTTCTTCTTGGGCACCACTACAATGGGGGACACCCATTCCGTATGCTCAATCTCGTAGATGAAACCAGCTTCAATCAGCCTATCAATTTCTTCTTTTATTTTAGCTGCATAAGTGTCATTATATGTGTAGGGCTTTTGTTTGGTGGGCTTGGCATCAGCCGTCATGGGTATAGTATGAGAGCAAATTTTTGGGTCTACTCCCTTCAAGTCTCTATAGTGCCACGCAAACACGTCCCTATATTCCCTTAATAGAGCTACAAGCTCTGCTTCTTCTTTTGCACTTAGGTCGTCTCCTATGTACGTACATCGCTCTTCGTTCCCTTCAATGGTCACTACAATTTTTTTGGTCTTTTCTTTATTGTCATATGCTTCTCCTATAATGGCCTCTCTCTTAGGCATTCCTACCAAAATTTTTCGGTCTTCCACTTCATATTTCTTGAAATTTTCTGGTACTTCAAACAATGATTCTTCCTCTTCTTGTTTCACTGCTTTTCTTTTCTTTTTCTTTTGACCTCCTTCACTTCCTTCCTTTGAATTTATCGTTTTAATACTCGTGAGGGGTTCTTCTTCTTTTTGGGTTAACACTCCTATGTCTTCTAAGTAGTGTTCCTCTGAGTCAAAGTAAGTATCCATCACAATGGATTCTAGATCATCGTCATTCTCTTCTTCTTCTATGAACTCACTAGGATCACACTCTTCCAACAGGGGCTGACACATGAACACTGAAATATCATAACCCTCCTCATCACAATGAGGTGTCCATTGTTCTTCATTGACTGCAATGTCCATGGTAACTAAGATTTGTGCCCAACCATGAGGCTCAAATTCCTCATCTGGAAATATCATCGATGTGTAGGCTGGGTCTTTTATTGGTCTATCTCCTGGGGGAGTTCCTTCTTCTCTCGCTTTTAGGCGCTTTTCCTCTTCCTCTGCGACCTTGCACATCCACACGTGAGTATCTTCATGCAGCCATGATGGATCAGGTGAACTTCCAGAATGCACGGAGATAGAATCTTCTTTCGCTTTGTGGATAGGATTCCACTGTAGGGGTGGTACATCTCTGAAGGTGTAATCCTTCAAATTGACCTTGGTTGTGACCCCTAAGTGTTGTAAGTACAAGGAGTTGGTTCCCCAATCCTGTACTATTTGCAATTGTCATAGGAAGGGTCTTCCTAGGATCATATCGTAGACATTATTTTTGTTGTATATTATTGAACAAGGCATTGTTAAAATGTTAAATTATTAATGTATTAATATGTTTTTGATGTTTTTGGATATAGCAGCTGAAGGTTCGTGAGGAGCGTGCAAGGCGTGAAAGGGCGGACATCAATAATCCGAATAATTATTATTTATTTTGTAAATAAACCTGCGTAGAAGGTTCTATTGTTAGAAAAGTAATGGTTAGAATAAGGGTCGTTGTAGACCGCAGTTTCTATTATTCAAAGTAATGGCTTTCTGTAAAAGTTACCAACTTTTAGTTTCACGCCTGCTTTTCAAAGCCGCCCTCATGTAACCACTATTTTTGACGTAATCAAAAGTCCTATAAATACATGCACTCTGTGGACTGTCGAAACAGAGTGCATGGGGGGAGATTGCACCCAATACTGCATTGTGTCTCGTCTCTTGTTGCGTCTATTCTCTGTGTGTTTTCTGTGTCCGTAATCTCTGTATTCGCGTGAGCAAGATCCTGACAACAGTGGTATCAGAGCTCTGCACGCGTCAATATAGAGGGTTCTGTTCTCTGTTCTCTGTTCGCGATTCCGATTTCGTCTCCGTCTCTGTTTCCGTTTCCTGTTCCTGTTTCAGTTTCGTCTTCGTCTTCTGCTTCTGTTTCTGTTTCTGTTTCTGATTCTGATCCAGAACCAGAACCTACGTCTTCACGTACGTCGACTAAGGCAAAGAGCTTAGGCAATACATTGGCAACATTGGCACCCAAGGCTCCCTTGGCGGCCGTTGGCTACGCGCGAGGCAATTTTAATTTTTGAGTGGTAATAGAGAGGTTTAGAGTCCCTAAGGTAGGAGGATTTGAACCCACAACCTCCTACTTTCAAGGGAAGTACTTTGACCACTCCACCATCCCTTGGAGTTGTACTCAAATTCTCTTTCTTTGGTACTTGTGCAAGGCGCTCGCGGCAATTTCAAGGATGGACCCAACAAAGAATTAAGTGTAACTTTCAATCCGTAGGTCGGATTGAGGCGTGTAATATACCGTTGGAAAGCTCTCGGAACGAACTTTCCAATGAGCTAGCTTGCAAGTGTGAAATCCTTGGTCATATTTGGGTGGCACTTGATTGAGTGTTCAAGATACCAAGCAAGGTTGAGAACACGGGATCGAGACACCAAGGTTGCAAACAAGACGGTTCAAGACACCAAGGGTGAGAGCAAGGATCCAAGAGCACCATGGAGAATCACAGTAATTCACCTTTACCTGGAGTCTCATTCGAGCAAGAGTTAGAGATTATGAACTAAGAACTTCACGCACTTCAACAAACCATACAAGGACGTTATACTATGCTTCAATTCGACGGACGAAAAGATGGCCGCTTTGTCTTATCATGGCTATCCCTATTCAACGATTTCTTTTCCGATGGGTTATATTCAGAAAATCAGAAAATTGAGTTTGCCACCAATTATTTGGTAGGACGAGCGCAATTATGGTGGAATGATCTTTGTCATCGTGCAGATTGTCCACGCACCTGGAAGGCTTTTCAAGAAGAGTTTAAAGATTCATTCTTACCTTTACAATTTACCTTACCTGTTTGATAATTGTGATGGTATTTACATATTGAATTTAGTCTATAGGAGCATATTACCTTTAATTTTTGAGATTTTGTTTTACTGCTATGGAAAGATATCTCCGATCTCTTTATAGAGTAGCTATCACATATCTTTTGAGCTTCTCTTCCAAGATCAAAAGAATTTGGACTTTACCCATTCATCCTGAAGGCATATTGTCATGCTATTATGATAAAGGGGTGGATCATCTTCATCACCTGCACACATTGACAAATTACTTTGTAACCATCCAGATACGTTTCTTGTCAATTTATATGCATAGTTGTCTTTTTTTTTGCATCCACTTACATTTTGGACATGCATGTTTTGCATCGTACATGGAATATACGCATCGTTTAAACATGGTTTGTCTTGTATGGTACATGAATTCTTATTGCAGGGACAGGTATGTATTTTATTGCAGGTTAGCGAGGAGAAAAAAAAAATACATATGTCAGGGTGTGTAATCCCCTTTTGGTCTCTTTATGTATCATGGAAATTGTTTGTCGGAGATTTTCCGGTTTTCAAAATTACGCCGTTATGTTGCCGAAATTTTTACAAAATTCATATGCACATGCATTCAAGTATAAATTCATGATTAGACAATTAATTATTATTTTATCATATCCAGATATTCATTTTTGTCATCACTTTTGGATTACATTTTTTTTACTTAAATTCTGCATATCATACACAAACACATTAATGTAACAGCTCCATGAACATTTCCATGCATGTATTTTTACATGGCACATGCCTATTTTCTTTATTCAGTGATGAAACATGTGACTGGCTATCCATGTTTATTCTTTTATCAACTGAGGTCAGTTGCTTGTTCAACTGAGGGGCATGTTATACCTTATGGAATATGTTGAACAATGCATTGTTGGATTGAAATATGGAATAGCCAATGCATTGTTGGATTGAAATATCAAATAGCCAATGCATTGTTGGATTGTAACATGAAATATGTTGGCCAATGCATTGTTGGATTGTAACATGGAATATGTTAGCCAATGCATTGCTGGATTGTAACATGGAATATGTTAGCCAATGCATTGTTGGATTGAAATATGGAATAGCCAATGCATTGTTGGATTGTAACATAGAATATGTTGGCCAAAGCATTGTTGGATTGTAACAGTAACATGGAATATGTTGAACAATGTATTGTAATTATTAGAGTGTTAAATTATTTTATCAACTGAGGTCAGTTGCTTGTCAACTGAGAGGCATGTTGTATATTATTGAACAAGGCATTGTTAAAATGTTAGATTATTAATGTATTAATATGTTTTTGATGTTTTTGGATATAGCAGCTGAAGGTTCGTGAGGAGCGTGCAAGGCGTGAAAGGGCGGACATCAATAATCCGAATAATTATTATTTATTTTGTAAATAAACCTGCGTAGAAGGTTCTATTGTTAGAAAAGTAATGGTTAGAATAAGGGTCGTTGTAGACCGCAGTTTCTATTATTCAAAGTAATGGCTTTCTGTAAAAGTTACCAACTTTTAGTTTCACGCCTGCTTTTCAAAGCCGCCCTCATGTAACCACTATTTTCGACGTAATCAAAAGTCCTATAAATACATGCACTCTGTGGACTGTCGAAACAGAGTGCATGGGGGGAGATTGCACCCAATACTACGTTGTGTCTCGTCTCTTGTTGCGTCTATTCTCTGTGTGTTTTCTGTGTCCGTAATCTCTGTATTCGCGTGAGCAAGATCCTGACAACATTTTTTCTCAAAGTCACATATAGCAAATGTATGTTCAAACTCTACACCACAAGTGGTTAGAGTTATCCCTTCAAGCAATCCTAGAGGTCTTTCAAAATGACCATCTGCCATTTGAAGTTTCATTCTCGTTGGTCTTAATGTGGGTTTGCCCCATCGCTTCCACAAGGAGGTGGTCGCAATAGCAACACCAGCACCTGAATCTACGATTGCTTTGGTTGTGTAACCTTGATAGGTGATTGGAAGATAGGTATTACCTTCTTCACCTTCACTCATGTCCCCTATTTTGTCTAGAGGTATCTCTGGTACTTTCTGCTTAGGGCATACTTTTGGCATATTGGAATCAAGTTCTGGAACTTGATCCTTCACATGATTCCATAGCTCCGGTTTTGCCTTGAGTAGCTCCTCTACAGTGAGATGACACTGAACCTTAGTGTTCTTCACAACATCAGTGTTTCTTGGAATCACTGAGTCTTCATTTCTTACCAATATTGTGGGAGCTCTGATCTGGAGAGATTCAGATTCCCATGGGCCTGTGAAATGAGGCAACTCTTGTAAAGAATTAGATTCAAAATCTAATCTCTCATCCTCTTGTTGCTCTGTTTGATCTCCATAGATAGACGGAATGTCTTGGGGAAATTGATCATGAAGATCATCAATCTCAGGAATAGGAGGGGAATTACCCTTCTCCTTGGCCCATTTCTCTTCTTGTATTTCCCGCAAGAACTCTTGAGAGTACTGTTGAATTGAAGGAGGTATTCCAGCATCCGTGGAATTAGGAACATAAGCTCCCATTGGTGGTGAGCTTCCTCTTTCAATAACTAGTTGAGCCTGTGGAGGTAAAGAAACTTGTGGTTTGTTTACCAACTGCTCTAATCTTTCTAGTAAGCCTTGGAAATGCAAATCCGGTTTGATAGAGTTTGTCTGATTGAACTTTTGACTAGTCTCAAGTATAGCTTGAGATTGTTCTACCATTTTCATGCACATTTTCATCCGTTCAATCTCTAAATCTGCTCTAGGGTAACTCTTTTCTAGGTTTGCAGCTGTTGGCCCTTCTTGAAGTCGAGCCTGGTAGGCTTTGAACATCATGTCCAAGCTTTCTGGGGTTGGATCTGCAAGAACAGACCCTGGTTGTGGGTTATTTACAATGGGTGGTGGGGTGGGATGAAGCGAAGTGGATGGAGCTTCAGCATGCGAGGGGCTTTGAGATGCAATGTCTTCTATTTTTGTTTTGGCATCTTTTAGACTTTCTTCTATTTCAGATATCTTTTTGTTCCACTTGCGATTAGCCTTCTCTCTGGTATCCTTCCATGTTCTTGGTTTCCTCTTACTAGGTTCTCCTGACTCACTTGACTCCGATTGCTCAGATGGTTTTGCTTGTTGTGTAGCCTGTGCCCTAGTAACTGCCTGTACAGGAGCCACATTACTGCTACTTGAACTTGAATCTGCCACTAAGCCTACCACGTTGATGGGTGTGACCTTGGGTGCACTAGAGGGATTCTTGGGACACTCTCTAGGAAGATGTTCCTTGCCGCACTCAAGACAAAAGCCTTGTATTGTGATGTTTTGTCCTAGTCCCAGAGCTGGTTGGTGGGGACATTCACGAATGAAATGATCACCCTGACATTTAAAGCATGGTCCTCTAGGGGCTTGTGGTCTTACTTGTCTCACTTGGGGCCTAGTATTTGGATTCGTATACATGACATTGGAGTATTCTGGCTCCCAATTTTGTTCCATAGGTGGTGCCTCATATTGATACTGAGAAGTCTCACTTTTCTCAGGTGACTCTATGTAATAAGCATGTGGACTATCTTCATGGAAGTAGTTTGAACCATGAGCGTGAGAGTCATTTTCTGGTATCAATGGGGTTAGCGGTACCAATGCTCTATTAGGGTTCTCCTCCACCATTGTATACTTAATTGGGATCACATTGGCAGGAGCTGGTGGTTGGTTTCCTAGGACTGGCTGTGGCCTATATGGTGCCTGATCTTGCTGCTGGTATTGAGGTTGATATTGGTGTGGCCTATAATATGGCTGTTGATACTGATTCTGATACCTACCCTGCTGGTAAGGTTGCTGATAATTTTGTCTAACAGCTTGCCTATTGTAAGGACAATCTTGAGCCGTATGATTTGTGTATTTTCTCTCAATGGTGCAATACAGAGCATTAGGGTTCCCTTGGGGTTGAGTCGTCAACGGGCAAACATTAGCCATGTGATCTCCTCCGCATGTATAACATCGCTTCAATGAAGTGACCCTTGGCATTTGTCTATTTTGAACTCCTAACTTTTTGGCCACCTGCTCAGCTATTTCATCTATCTCAGTGGAGGTTCTAAAGGTATGACTAGTAGAACTGTCAGAGTCCTTATAGAGTTTGGACAGTCCCAACTCCTCACCCAAGTTGTCTTCTATGTCAATACATATCCGCACACACTCTTCTATGGATCTAGGCTCTTTCAAGTACACATATGATCTCAACTTTGTGCTCAATAGGCCATCTAAAAACAGTGCCACCTGTTTGGCTGATGTGGGTAATTCTGGTACAGGGCATCTTTCCAAGTACTGTCTAAACCTTCTTCCTGCAAGTCGCACTGTTTCTTGGGGTGTCTGCTTGAAGCTGTGGATCAAGGATGATGTGTTATGCCTGATACCGCTTTTGGAAAATTCCACAATGAATTCTTCTAGCAGCTGACCTATCTCTCTATAGTTGCGACTGTTTAGAGGTTGAAACCAAGCTAAGGCAGTACCCTTAAGAGTCAAACCAAATGCCTCGAACTGGGTGAATAAGTCTTCAACCTGTTCAGCTCTTAGCACTTGTTTGAACTCCGCCACATGATCATAAGGATCTCCAAATCCATCAAAGTAGTTCTTCATTGTCTTAACCACTTGAGAGGGTCTAAGGGTTCTTGAGTGCTCTCGTGGTCTAGGCAATGGGAAATCATGATCATCTCTTTGATGCCTATAAACTCTATGTCTCTCCCTTTCAGGTCTTTCCGTTCCATATCCTGATCTGTCTCTGCCTACAGTGTCTGCAAAGCTTACCTCCGGTCTCTCTCTAGTTCTTTCCCTCTGGGTTTCATGAGCCTTGGATGATCTGGCTCCTTGGAGGCCCTGGGAAACATTAGATCTTGGTGGAGGGAAAATTGATTCACCTTGCCAAGTGTAAGCATGTCTGTCATGATCTGATACCAAGAATAATTTTTGAGATGTGTGATCTAGATAGACAACTTTCCCTGGTGTCTCTGGATCCTTGAATTCATAGATGGTGACTACTGGGCTCGGTTGATCTAGCTTAAATCTCCAAAAGGCTTCCTCCGTTTCTCTATTCACGAATAGTTCTATGCTTTTATTGTCTTGAGGAATCCATTCTGGAGTGAGCACTCTGGTTAAGACTGGCTTACCTCTAGGGGTCTTGGGTTCTCCTCCTAGGTCTCCTTGCTCTAGGTCTCCTATCTCATTATCAGGAATGATATTTCCAAACTCATCTGTCCTATCTGGTAAGTTGGTAACCACATACATGGTTCCTTCCTTATCAATGTAAGCACCCTCTTCAAACTTGACCACTGGGTGTTCAAGTCCAAAGGGTTGGTCAGGATTCTTGAGTTGAACCATTGATCGTCTTAGACCATCCTCATAGATGCGAGCACCTAATTGGTTGGTCCTGATATACTCCAATTGGGTCTTATAGGGACCTTGTGGTGTCTGTAAATAGGCAGTGCCTGAGCTACGTGTGGGTCTTTCCATGCTAAAAGATATTTCTGAGTCACTGGTTTCTGAACTTCGTGTGTAAGGATAACCACTAAGCTGTTGAGCCCAAGACTTGGCTGTATGGTTGACACTAGCCTCAGATGACCTAATGCTTTGTCTATCCTTGCCTAAGTGTCTGCCAGATCTCAGGTTCATAAGCCTTGGCTTCTAGTCCCAAAGTTCTCTTATATTGCTCAAAATCCTTTGGAACTCCTTGGTTTTCTAGTTTCCTTGAGGGTCAACTTCAAAATACCCTATCTAATAATCCTGTACTCCCCACGAGCTTTCCAACAAAACCAAAATCACAGCAAACGGATTTCGTATGAGAAAGTTATGCCAGTTCAGGGTTCTGGGGGTTAAAACAGGGAAACAGGATCTCTCTGGGAACTCAGGACAGGCGAGACGATACCAAATTTTCGCGATACGATACCTTTGTCTTACACGATACCACTTGAGACGATACCACCTTGGACGATACGATACCACCTTGGCGATACCAACTTCCACGATACGATACTGCTCTCTTAAACGATACGATACTGAAAGTGGTCACGATACGATATCTCTAATTTGCACGATACGATACCAACCTCACGATACGATACCACTTGGTGGGCGATACGATACTTATGCAAGTGGCGATACGATACCACAAGGTGCACGATACGATACCAGAATCTCAGGCGATACGATACCACTTGGTAAACGATACGATACTGTGACCGTCGCGATACGATACCACTGAGGCAACTGCGATCGCGATACCAACACTTGACGATACGATACCACAAGGTGCACGATACGATACCAGAATCTCAGGCGATACGATACCACTTGGTCAACGATACGATACTGTGACCGTCGCGATACGATACCACTGAGGCAACTGCGATCACGATACCAACACTTGACGATACGATACCAAAATGGTATCGCGATACCTCAAGTGGGCGTGCGCGATACGATACCTCGGCAAGTATCGCGATACTCGGGAATTCTGATATCGTGATACCAAAACTCAACCGGACATGATACTTGGAGATTTTTAAGCCCAAATTCAAAATTTTTTGCAAATATGTGTACCTTATTTCCTCCTTGTCACTTCTATCAGCCTGTAGATGCAAAATCTAGCTCCAAAGTCACGCTACCACCGTCGCGATACCAAACGCAGGTCGCTTCAGCCCGCGCGATACTGAATCAAATTTTTGGAGTTTTGAGAGGTTTTTCAAGAATGTTTCTTCAGCGTTTCTGCTCTGAACAGCCTCCGCACTTGTTCCTCATAGCCGCAAGTGAAAAACGAGGTGAAGATATAGGCGAAAATGGAGAAAATCAGAGAATATGAAGAGGGAAGAAGATGATGATGAAGGTGAAGATGAAGAAGAAGAAAAAACTCAGAAAATAAACTGAAAATGGTGATTTTTTACCTTCCAGCATCTCTTTTCTACGTCTTACCGTCACACGCTCGTCCTCCAAGCTCTCTCCCCGGCAACGGCGCCAAAATTTGGTGTCACTCTAGCACAATGGTGAGTACCAACGTGAGGAGATACACCTCATAAATGTCAATCCGTGGAGACGAGAGGACCGGTATGAAGACCGTGAGCAAGTGATGGCACAAGTACGTGAGTGAAAGCACACAAGCATGCACACACATACACACACACGCGCACAAGGTAAGAGCAAAGAGTGGAACAATGGAAGATCTTCGATTGTTAATGAACTCTCTTACAAAGCTGAAATCTACCACCAGCCAACCCCAAAAATGAGCTCTCCAGCCCTTTTTATAGTTTTTTGAGTGGTTTTGGCCCTGTCTAGACCTAGTGTCCGGCCTAGTTAAAAAATGGGTTCCAGGGCTTATTTGAGGGCTCAAACGGAGTCTAAAAATTATGAAAATTGGTAGGATGGTAGTTCTAATACTCCTCAAGCTCGAGGACTCCTCGACTTGAACAAAATGGAGTTACAAAAATGGAAAATGGTATTTGCAATGATTTTTAGTGATGAAAATCACTATTTTTATAGGGATTTCTTCTGAAAATTTGACAGGTGCTTCTTGGAGCTCCCTACTTGCTCCTTGTTCTTGTGTGTCCACTTCCTTGATGCACTTCCATGCTTTGTCCTTGATCTTGAGCTTCAACAGCTATCCTATTTTCTTCATTCCTAATTTATACAAACATTTCAAACCACAACAATTCTTCATAATGTCCAATGCAACTTGTCTATCTCAAGTAAGGAATTGAAATCTTCTTTTACTTACTTCACGAGGCCTTCCAATAACATGCATGAACATGTCATGTATATTCTCCCTCTCTTTGTTGACATCCTTTGCTCCACATGCACTTGAATCAAAAGAGAGATCAATAGGTACATCGGGATCAACATTGATCCTCTGATGAACATTGTTGCATTGAGAATTTGACTTAAATGATTGAATCGAGAACACATAATCAATGACACTTCTAAGCCATGGACATCTTTCATGAAAGGATCAACTAAAAAAAAATGAATTTGAAAGTCTATCAAGCTCACTAGAGATAGAGGAGGCCCAAGCATCTACCAAAAAGAGGGAGCTCATCTTCATTGACTCAAACAGAAATGTTGAAGCATTCCATTTATAGTGTAAGCAGTGGAAGTGTAACATCAAGTGGTTATATCTCCCAAATCACGTCTCTAGATAATTATGAAGATGGATTGTGCCCATTATTATTCATTGTACAAGTGAATGGTCATGTCTTGACTTTATTATTGACAATGATTAGGAGGTATGATTTGGATGCTAATGAATAATTGGACAAGAGCATAATGCCTTATAATCCATGTTACTAATGGATCCATTTATGAAGTGGGGATTAAATTTTATGAGTATTACATTTTGTGGGGATTTGTGAGTATTAAATTAAAATAAAAATGAAATTAATGCATTCTTGTTAAAACATACTATTGCATGAAATGGATGGAAGCATAAGAAATGAAGGACAATAAAGCCTCAAGTGTAGAAAATTTTATCCATAGGAATATTATGTGCAAATTTGAATGTCGATTGGAGTTGCATCAGATGAGGGTTTCCATTTGATCAATCACGTAATTAGGTTCGTGATAGACTTACATATGGTCTTACATTAAAAATCACTACTTGTTACCCACAAGCTAATAGATAACTAAAGTCAATAAATAAAGTATTGAGTTTCAATATGAAAGGCATGGTATAAGATAAAACAAGTATGATAACTCTTCATTTGATTTGTAGATTAGAAGTTATCCAAGTCACAAATGGAAATGCAAAGTTCTTAAAGAAGATCTAGTGAGTGATAGAAAATTCAATAAATTCCTTCTTTTATGGCTAAATCAATTCAAATGTTCATATTCACCTTGCTTTTGTTGTTTCTGTTGTTGCTATTGCTATTGTTATTGCTATTTTCTTCATGCTATTATTGCTACTTTTGCTTGGTGCTTCTCCTCTAATTTTCCTCTTCTTTTAACCTTCCTTCATATTTCTTCTTCGAGTAGACAATTGAATTCCTCTTTTCTTTGATGTTCCTCTACCTTAACCTATCTTTGGTTGTTATCCTCCTATTGTTGGCTTGATTCCCCTTCTTTGATTCTATAGCCATCACTTTGACCCTACTCTTCACCATGTTGTTGGAGATCTTCATGGCATCCTTTCACTTGTTTGATAAAAGAAATCCATCATCCATCAGCAAAATCATTTCCCAAAATTTTGGTGAAACTTGGTCTAGATGCAGGTTCAAACAACTTCCACACATTTACTTGCATGATTGTGGTTTCTTGTATCATCAAATAAACTCAGAAACTAATACCAAATGACTTTTTTGCACGTTTAGAATGGAAATGAATAACAAAATTTATTGTGACTTCATACCATCAAGTTACACCAAATTTGATCTAGTTGATCTTGGTTACATCCTAGTTCAACCCTAGAGTCAAGCTTCACCTAAAGTTACACCTAGTTTGCTCTTGGTTAGATCCTAGTTCAACTTAGCCAAATCTCTATAAATAGATGAGAGCAACTAAGTCTCATTTTCCACTGAGCCGCAAGTCGAGAGAGATCACAGAGAGCAAATACATCAAAAGAAAGAAAGCACAAAAAAAGAAAAAATTTTAGCAATGGAGAAGAAGGGTGTTGATAGAATGCTTCATGGGTAATCCAAATTTGCCCAGGAAAAAATATTCCAATATTTACTTAATGTAATTTCTGTAATTTTTTTGAATGAATTCTATTTTAGGTTCATTTCATGAATATTTAGTAAGTCCTATTTTGCAAGGGATGGATGTCATGCATCACCTTTGAGAGCCAAGTCAATGCTAGGCATCACCCTTAAGGACCAAGTCAATTCTAGACACCACCATTGAGGGCCAAGTCAATGCTAGACATTGCTTTTAAGGACCAAGTCGATGCTACGCATCCGGTTCATGTAGTAAGTCGATGCCACACATCAATTTTATATACGAAATTCATGCAAAACATTTACTTCTCATATTACACATAAAATGTATGCCTAGCATCAACTTGGTCCTTAAGGCTGATGCCAAGCAGCGACTTTGTCCTCACATAAAGTCAATGCCTTGCATCAACCTGATGGAAAAATGGCCTTGGCTAACCTTTTGCCTCATATAATAGGGACATTGATAAACACAAGGAGAAGTATGTAAAGAAGTTGAAGGTGAAGCTTATCTCGAATGAGGAATCCAAAGAAGCACCCAGCGAATGAGGGGTGAAAACAAAAAGGACCATCATGACTATGTCCTCTGAAGATGTCAGTCATCCAATGGGTCACTCATCAGGTGGCCATAGCATTGTCAAGCCAATTGAGGACAAGGTAGTGAGAAAGGATATATGTATATGTTGATATATTTTAGGTAGTGATGTGTGTGAACACTCTAGGACCGTCGGGGCACTTTTTTCCCTCTTTAGGAGGTTTTTTTCCCCTGGCTTGTATATACGCCTATTGCCCTAATGGGCTACTTATCTTTGTACATTCTCTAGTAATACATTCAGTATTGTGTGTTTGTGCTCCAAGCTTCTTCTTCTTCCTTGTGCTGTTCGCGTGCTTCCGTAGACGTATACTCCAACAATTGGTATCAGAGCAGGTCGTCGCTTCTTCTAGGGTGCCGTCAACACTCCTTCCTTTGCAGTCTCAGATTCACACGAAATTTGGTGAGCATACTCAAGCTGTTTTCGAGATCAAAACAGCTTTGCTGTGTGGTGCCAAAATCGCGATCTGAGCTCGTTTCGGCCTCCGAACGCACTATCGCAGCGCTTGTGTAGGCTATTTCATCCTTTTGTGCCAAAGGTATATACCAGTTTCTGTTCGCCAGTTTAAGCGTCTCGAAGTCTGCTACAGGTCTAGCAGAACTCGTCTGGGCAGTTCTGTTCAACTTTTTGAGATACAGTTAATTTTCTGCATCAAGGTATTTTAGTCACCGGCCATGGCTAAAAGCAGTGATGTATTCCGTATGTTGGTTGTTGAGGATAAGTTGGATGGTACCAACTACCCATTATGGGCTTATATGATGCGACATGTATTGGTTGCAAAAGGATTGTGGAACATTGTGCAGGGTGTTGAAAGATGTCCTGTTACACCTGTAACAACAGGTACTGCAAATACAGGTGTTGGAGCTGATGAAGATGGTGTCGAAGATGATATTCCGCAGATTCCTATTCGTGCTGCTGTTTTTGTTGCACCTACTGCAGAGCAGATTCGTTGGAATGGCAGAGATGCCCAGGCACATGCATTGATAGCTTTGTCTGTCAAACCTGCCATTATTCCTCACATTCGCTCTTGCAGAACAGCAAAGGATGCTTGGGATACACTTACCACTTTGTACCAGGCTAGGAATGAGGCTCGTGTTTCTTACCTCCAAAAACAGTTGGAGAGTGAGCACATGAATGAAGGTGATTCTATGAACAGTTTTCTTACAAAGATCAAAGACCTGAAGGAACAATTGATTTCTGCTGATGAGGTTATACCAGATAGCACACTTGTGCAGGCCGTTCTGAATGGTCTTCCTGATTCATATCAGAGTTTTGCCTCTACTCTTCGGTTGATGATGAAAGGAAATCCAAATGCCTTGTCATTTGAGGAATTAGTCTCTGTTCTGTTGCAGGAAGATCAGTCCAGGCAGAACAGGTCAATTATGTGTGTTGCAGATCAAGCTTTCTTGGCTAGTCAGAAGGGCAAAGGAAAATGGAGCTCTTCTACTAGTAAGCAGAAATCTGCAAATGCTCCACAATCGAAGAACCAGGATAAAGATGAGAAGAAATCAGAAAAGCAGAAATTGTTCTGCAAGTACTGTAAAGGAAATGATCATATTATAAAGAACTGTCCAAAACTGGCTGCTAAAGAGGCAAAGAAGAAAGAGGCTGGAATGGTTGTTGCAGAGGCCTCTACACCAAAAACAGAGTCTGCAAATCTTGTGCAGGAAGAAAAATGGGCGTTTACTACTGTCTGCAGTTTTGACCCATCTTCTCATGATCAGTGCATGTCTGCAGTAGACTCAGATGTTTGGTACTTTGACAGTGGGGCAACCAAACATATTACCTCGCAGCGCAGTTTCTTCTCTTCACTCGAGCCTGCCCCTACAGGGAATACTGTCACATGCACCAATAACTCCTCTTATCCTGTTATGGGAGTTGGTAAGATCTTCTTGACTACTGCTGATGGTAGTTCTTTCACTTTGTCAGATGCTTTATTTGTGCCAGGGATCAAAAAGAACCTGTTATCAGTTTCTGCATTAGCCAAGATTGGCTTGGTTGTGAAATTCGTTGATGACAGGTGTACAGTCCATGATCTCTCAAATGGCGATGTGATTATTGCTTCTAGCATTTTATGTCGTGGGATGTATAAGCTCATAGACTATGAAAGATCTGTGAATGATTCGGCATGTGCAGTTCATGATTCTCAGGCTATGTCAGATGCAAAGCTTTGGCATGCACGCTTTGGTCATCTGAATTTTGCTAGTTTGTTACGCTTGCAGAAATCTGAAATGGTGTCCTCTTTGCCCAAACTTGAGGCACCTGGAAAACATGTTTGTGAAGGCTGTATTTTGGGCAAAATGCAGCGTTCTTCCTTTCCAAAAGATGGTTCAGTTCGGGCTACACAAAAATTGCAGCTTGTACATAGTGATGTCTGTGGTCCTATGCAGACCCCTCTTTTGGAAATTACCTTTACTTCGTGACTTTCATTGATGATTTTTCCAGGCATGCATGGGTATATCCACTCAAAGCAAAGTCCGAAGTGTTCATGTGCTTCAAACAGTTTTTGGTTTTGGCTGAAAATCTGTCAGCATGTAAAATGGGCACCCTCCGTTCTGATCGAGGGGGGGAATATATGTCTTCAGATTTTAATGCATTCCTAGCTAAACGTGGGATAAAACACCAGTGTACAGTGCCGTATACACCTCAACAGAATGGAGTTGCTGAACGAAAGAACATGTCACTCATGGAGATGGCGAGGTGCATGGTCAAAAGTCAGGCTTTACCACATAGTTTCTGGCTTGAGGTTGTCATGTGTGCAGCATATGTACTGAACATGTGTCCCACTAAAGCGTTGCAGTCTATCACTCCATATGAGGCTTGGCATGACCGCAAGCCATCTGTTGCTCATCTGCGTGTTTTTGGTTGTTTGGCATATGCATTAGTGCCTGAACAACATCGCAAAAAATTGGATGATAAGGCAGTAAAATGTATTTTTGTTGGGTACAGTTCTGAAAGTAAAGGCTATCGTCTGTATCATCCATAGACTAAACGCATTCTGGTTAGCCGTGATGTTGTCTTTGTGGAAGATGCTATTCAACCATTGCTTTCATGTACTAAGGAGATATCTGTTAGCTCCAAAGACATGTATGATACTTTGATGCCTCTTTTTATAGGTGGACAGGCTAGTGCTGGTCCTAATGAGGCAACTTCTCAGCCTTTGCAGGTTTCATATGATGATGCAGATCATTCCATTTTTGATGCAGATTTACATGATGCACTTGTTGATGAGAGAGCTGATATATAGCAGGCAAAAACTATGCCAAAATGGCTGGTGCAGACTTTGCGTGACAACAAATTAGATGCATCTTTGTCATATCGTACTCGTTCAGGCTCTCATAGTGCCTCCTTTGCATCAGATTGCTATGCTATGGCTGCATCTAGTCTCTGTGATGAGAATGAGCCTGTTTCTTTTGATGAAGCACAAAATTCAGAAAATTGGATGGCTGCTATGCAATCTGAATATGATGCTATAATGAAGAATGGTACATGGTCTTTATGTGACTTGCCTCCTGGCAAGAAGGCCATTGGCACTAAGTAGGTATACAAGCTGAAGCGTAAACCTGATGGTACAGTTGACAAGTATAAGGCTAGGCTTGTTGCAAAGGGTTATGCATAGAAAAGAGGCATTGATTTTGATGAGACCTTTGCACCTACATGCCGTATGACTACTGTTTGGAGCATTTGTGCACTTGCAGCCCATCATGGTTGGAATGTACATCAGTTGGACATTAAAACAACATTTCTGAATGGTGACTTGCATGAAGAAGTGTATGTTTTTCAGCCCCGTGGCTTTGTGCAGAAAGGGCATGAAAACCAGGTTTGCAGGTTAAAGAAGGCATTATATGGTTTAAAGCAAGCATCACGTGCTTGGTATGAGAAGATACATGCCTATCTGATTGCACATGGTTTTGAGAACAGTCCAACTGAAAGCACCTTATATGTTAAACGTGCTAATGATGTGCTTCCGATCATTGTTGTCTATGTTGATGACATGCTGCTCACTGGTCCTATTGAGACACATATTGCTGATTTTAAGTCTGATTTGCATGCCTCATTTGAGATGTCTGATTTGGGGCATTTGCATCACTATTTGGGCATTCAATTTATCCACGTTGATGGTGGAATGGCTTTGTGTCAAACGAAATATATTGACACATTATTGCAGCGTTTTGGCCTTGAAGACTGTAAGCCTATTGCCACTCCTATGGAGACAGGTTTACGATTGAGTCTTCATGATGCTGGAGATGCATTTGATGCTGTTCTCTATCAGCAGGCTGTTGGATGCGTGATTTACTTATGCATTACTCGGCCAGATATTCAGTTTGCTGTCTCACAGATGAGCAGGTTTATGCATTGCCCAGGAGTCACGCATTGGAAGGCGGTTAAGCGCATCTTTCGCTACTTGAGTGGTACTCGGCTACTTGGGTTGTTTTATCCCAAGGGGGGATCACTACCGCCAGATTTGCATGCTTTTTTTGACTCAGATTGGGCTGGTTGCTATGACACTCGTGTGTCCACCAGTGGTTTTTGCTTCATGCTTGGTAGCTCATGTATATCTTGGTTGAGCAAGAAGCAGCCTACTGTGGCCACTTCCAGTTGTGAGGTTGAGTATAGGGCAGCTTTCACAGCGACTGTTGAGTGTATGTGGCTCAGACGCCTTATGGCTGATTTGGGTGTTGGCCAATCTTCTGCCACCACCATCTTCATTGACAGTCAGAGCGCATTGGCAGTTGCGAGGAACCCTGTGTTCCATGCTCGTACTAAGCACATTGAGGTGCATTATCACTATGTCAGGGAGAGGTTCTCTGCTGGGGAGATCAGCTTGGCATATGTGCCCACACAGGAGAACATTGCAGACCTTTTCACGAAGGCTCTGCCTAAGGCGAAGTTTGAAGCTTTCCGCAAAGCTTTGGGCTTACTTCCTTTTGTGGAGTGATTTCCACATAGCTTGGCACTTCCTTATACATGAGTGCCAGCTCCTTGTTCACCGCATCACTCCCAGGGGGGATTTGTTGATATATTTAGGTAGTAATGTGTGTTGATATATTTAGACATATGTATACACACACATTCATACATGCACATACACATACACACACATCACATATACATACACACATACACACATATACATGTTTTAGGGTTAGCGTTTTAGGATTAGGGTTTATGAATTTCTCTTTTCTTTTGTTTTGCAGGAGATTTTTGGCATCAGTTCTTTGGAATTCAACGAAGGAAAACATTAAGTGGACTTTGGCGACAACGCTCCAAACAATTACATTGATGTAAGTGATTGTTTTGTTTTCGATTGATATAGAGTGAGGTAGAGAGAGGGAGAGATGAAAGAAAGAGAGATATACATACACACATATTTGCATGTACACACACATACATACATACACACACACACATATAAATACACACTCACATATGTATACACACACTTATGTGCATACACACATGCATATGCATACATACATACACACACATATGCATGTACACACACATACATACATACACACATGCATATTACATAAATGCACATATATATACACACTCACATAGGTATACACACATGGATACATGCACATACACATACACACACATCACATATACATACACACATATACATCTTTTAGGGTTAGGGTTTTAGGATTAGGGTTTTTGAATTTCTCTTTTCTTTTGTTTTGCAAGAGATTTTGGCATTGATTCTTTGGAATTTGACAAGAGACGATGTCAATTGGGCTTTGACGAGAGCCTTCAAAAGAATACATCGATGTAAGTGATTGTTTTGTTCTTTATTATAATAGAGATAGAGAGAGAGAGAGAGAATGTAAGAGAGAGAGAAAGAGGGAGAGAGAGATGAAAGAGAGAGAGAGATATATATAGATAGAGAGAAAGAGAGAGACATAGAGATACATACACACAAATGCATACATATTACATACACATATGCATATGCATACATACACACACACATATACATGCACACACGTGTACATGCACATGCATACATGCACGTACACATACACACACATCACATATACATCCACACAAACACACATATACATGTTTAGGGATAGGGTTTTAAGATTAGGGTTTTTGACTTTTACACATATACACACATAATACATACACACATGCACACATATACACATGCATACACACATACATATACACATACACATACACATACATACATACACACACACATGCATACATACATACAGACACACATACATACATACATACATACATACATACATACATACATACATACATACATACACACATACACATAGAGAGAGAGAGAGTCACACGCACACACATGCATACATACACACACGTGACATATACATACACACATGCATGTTTTAGGGTTAGGGTTTTACGGTTAGGGTTTTTGGCTTTTACATATATACACACATGCATACACACATATACACATATGAACACATAATACATATGCACATACACACACATATATATGTATATATATATATATATATATATATATATATATATATATATATATATATATATATATATATATATATATATATATATATATATATATATATATATATATATATATACATGTGCATACACACATACACATATGTGACATATACATACACACATATGCATGTTTTAGGGTTAGGGTTTTAGGGTTAGGGTTTTAGGATTAGCATTTTTGGATTTTACATATATACACACATGCATACACACATATACACATATAAACACATAATACATATACACATACACATATATATACACATGCATACACACATATACATGTTTTAGTTCTAGGTCTTCAGAATTAGGGTTTTAGGATTTTTACATAGATATACATATGCATACACACACATACACATATATACACAAGAATACACACATACACTTGTTTTAGGTCTAGGTCTTTAGGATTAGGGTTTTAGGGTTTTTACACATGGAGATAAATACTTACACATATACAAATATACACACATAATACATATACACATACACATATATATACATAGGTAGACACACATATTCATGTGTTCTAGTTGTGGTTTATAAATATCATGTCAATGTGTCCCATTTCTTTGTACACGATTCATGATTCATTGCGCTCATGTCTTTTGTATTTGATAGTATGTTTTGCTTTATCAAATCATTTTTTTGTTGCATGTCATACATGTCACATGTACTTGGATTTTTCTTGGGCAGAGTGGATTGTCTTTTGCTACACAACAGCATGGGAATGTTGCTGTAGCAAGAGACAACACACTCTGCCCAAAAAAGTTTTGCAGATATGGTCGTCGGTATAGGCGACGGTATAAGCGTCGGTATCCCCAGGCACATACCGATGCTTATACCGACTACTTTGCCCAAAGGCATACCATGGCTTATACCGTTGCTTATATTGATGCATATATTGAGGCTTATACCGACACTTATACCAACGCATATACTGACGCTTATACTGACCCTTTGGTTCCGACGCTTACACCAACCCTTACACCGATGTCAGGGCAAAATCACACCCGTTCATTTTCCTCGGTAAAAGCCTCGGTATATGCCTGATATATTGTAGTGTCTATCTATCTATCTATCTATATGTCTCTCTATCTGTCTCCCTATCTATTTATCTCTCTATCTATCTCTCTATCTATCTCTCTATCCATCTCTCTATCTATCTCTCTATCTATGTCTCTCTCTATCTATGTCTCTATGTCTCTATCTATCTATCTATCTATCTATCTATGTATCTATCTATCTACCTATCTATCTATCTATCTATCTATCTATCTATCTATCTATCTATCTATCTATCTATCTATCTATCTATCTATCTATCTATCTATCTATCTATCTATATTTCTTTCTTTCTTTCTTTCTCTCTTTCTATCTTTCTATCTATCTATCTATCTATCTATTTGTCTATTTTTGTCTATCTATCTATCTATCTATCTATCTATCTATCTATCTATCTATCTATCTACCTATCTATCTATCTATCTATCTATCTATCTATCTATCTATCTATCTATCTATCTATCTATCTATCTATCTATCTATGCATCCATCCATCCATCCATCCTTCCATACATACATACATACATACATACATACACACACACACACACACACACACATATATATATATATATATATATATATATATATATATATATATATATATATATATATATATATATATATATATATATATATATATATATATATCAATCAATCAATCAATCTATCTATCTATCTATCTATCTATCTATCTATCTATCTAGCTAGCTAGCTAGCTAGCTAGCTAGCTTTCTTTCTTTCTTTCTTTCTTTCTGTTTATCTATCTATCTATCTATCTATCTATCTATCTATCTATCTATCTATCTATCTATCTATCTATCCATCCATCCATCCATCCATCCATCCATCCATCCATCCATCCATCCATCCATCCATCCATCCATCCATCCATCCATCCATCCATCCATCCATCCATCCATCCATCCATCCATCCATCCATCCATCCATCCATCTATCTATCTATCTATCTATCTATCTATCTATCTATCTATCTATCTATCTATCTATCTATCTATCTATGTATCTGTCTATCTGTCTATCTGTCTATCTATCTATCTATCTATCTATCTATCTATCTATCTATCTATCTATCTATTTATCTATCTATCTATCTATCTATCTATCTATCTATCTATCTATCTATCTTTATATCTATCTATCTATTTATCCATCTATCAATCAATCAATCAATCAATCTATCTATCTATGTATCTATTTATCTATCTATCTCGCTATCTCTCTATTTCTCTATCTATATATCTATATATCTATATATCTATATATCTATTATCTATATTATCTATATATCTATCTATCTATGTTCCAAATATAAGAAAGATTTTGTTTTCTATTGGACAAATGGTTTACTAAGAATTACCAGTTAGGTTCAATGCCGATGGGTTATATGTACAAGAGTACAAAGAGGATGGAAGATTGATTTCCAAAGGAAACAACATGGGTAGGATGTTCACCTTAAATGTGAAAATTCCTAAAATGAATGCAGCTATGTGTGCAAAAGGTGCAGGTGTTATTGCTAATATAGAGATCTAGCTCAAGAAAATTGGACATGCAAATTTGGAGAGGCTAAAACGGATGCCATCAAAGGAGGTTTTGAATGGACTACCAAATTTCAAAGTTGCAGAGATGCAAAAGATATGTGCAGCATGTCAATTTGGTAAACAAGCAAGGACACATCACAATAGAATGGTCTTGCTAAAGACAAAAATAGACATATTGTAGAAATAGCAAGAGTTTTCATGGTTGAGAAGAATATGCCTCATTGTTATTGGGTAGAAGTTTTGCACACTACTATTACATTATGAAGAGAACTCTGACTACTACTGTACATCAAATTACACTTTAAGAGAAGTTCACATATAAAAAGCCAAACTTATCACATATGAAAATTTTTGGCTATATTGCATATGTACATATTCCAAATGATTTGAGGATGAAACTTGATCCAAAAGTAGAAAAATGTATCTTCATTGGATACTCCCTTGAGAAAAAGGGATATAAATGTTATAACCCACTCACACAACAAGTGAAGGTAAGCAGAGATGTAGTGTTTGATGAAATGTCAAGCTTCTATGCAGATGCCAAAGATGGACTTAATCTTGAACCAAATGACAAAGAAAATGTTGAAAAATCAAGTGCATAATCTCACGTTTTGAGTGGAACAGATGCATCACCAAGCAATAGTTCCAACTCAAATCCATGGAGTGGAAGATTGCATGGAAATTTCAGTCCATTAAATTCATCAACTACATCAAAGAAAGGTAAAGAAAAGCGTTCTCTCGGTAGTAAAATATCAATAGCGTTTGGAGACATTGATGGAGATTCAAGTGGTTCAGAAAAGAGCCTTGATGAGGAACTTGGATCACCCTCTGTGAAGACTCCAAGAGTTAGAGATGCACATGCAGATGATACAAGGACTGAGAAGATCTGAGAGGATGTGGAATTCTATGCAACGATTGATGTATGATAGTTATATGGCTCATCATTGTGCCTATATGACCAAGGTAATACAAGATGCTGAACCTTCTTATTTTGAAGATGCAACTGGAAATGTAGATTGGGAAAAAGCTATGGATGAGGAGATGGCTGTACTTTATGGAAATGAAACATGGAAGGTGGTTCCATTTCCACAAGGAAAGAAACCCATAGGCTGCAAGTGGATTTACAAGGTAAAACACAATGTTGATGATAGCATAAGCAGGTACAAAGAACGGTTGGTAGTAAAAGGATATGCACAGACTTATGGCATTGATTATGAGGAAACAATCAGCCCTATAGCTAAAATTTCTACTATTAGAACACTTGTTGCATTAGCTACAACAAAGAGATGGACTTTGCATCAGATGGATGTGAAGAATGCTTTCTTACATGGTGAGTTATAGGAAGAAGTATATATGGACCAGCCACAAGGATATGAACATTCAAAGCACCCATAATATGTTTGCAGGTTGCAGAAGACTTTATATGGAGTTAAACAAGCCCCTCGTCGTTGGCATGCAAGGATGGTTGATTATTTGACCACTATTTGATTTTCTATGTGTGATGTAGATCATTCATTATATACAAGAAAGGGTGATGATGGAATCATGATTGTGGCTATTTATGTTGATGTCTTGATTGTAGGTGGTGATAATGAAGAAAGAATTAAAGAGGTAAAATAACTTCTTTTGTAGGAATTTGACATGAAAGATCTTGGTGTGCTACACTATTCTTGGGCATTGAGTTTATACATGCAAAAATAGGTATATGGATGTCGCAAAGGCAATATGCCTTGAATATGCTGCAAAAGTATGGTATGGCTGATTATAAGCCAATTTCTATGCCATTACATCAAAATTTGAAGTTGGATACTACATCAGGTGAAACACTAGAAAATGCTACTATGTATAGGAAAATTGTGGGAAGTTTGATATATCTCCCAATTACAAGCCCTGATCTAAGCTACAATGTTGGACCTGAAAGTCAATTTATGCAGGTTCCCAGGAACCCACATTTAGATGCTCTAAGGTGCACTTTACGTTATGTGAGTGCTAAGTTGGATTATTAATTATTTTATGAAGTTGGTGTAGATTTGCAGGTTCACGGATACACGGATGCAGATTGGGCTAGTAGCATTCCGTATAGAAGATCTGCTGGTGGCTTTCTATTCTCACTTGGGAGTGTAGCTATTACATGGAACAATAAGAAGCAACCTACTATTGCTTTGTCGAGTATAGAGGCTCAGTATAGAGGTGTTGCAATGGCATCATGTGAGGCATCATGGCTAGGGATGCTACTTGTAGATTTAGGTGTGGAAGTGCAAAAGCCTATCACCATCTATTGTGATAATCTTAGCAGCATACAGTTAGCATGGAATCCTATTTTTCATGCTAGAACAAAGCATATTGAGGTTCATTATCACTTCATCAGAGAGAAGGTATTAGCAGGTGATATTGATCTTGTCTATGTGAGAGTAGATGAGCAGGTTGCTGATATTTTCACTAAAGCACTTGGAGCACAAAAGCTAAAGAAGTTTTGAAAGATGCTTGGATTAGAGGACATGACATTGAGCTTGAGGGGGAGTGTTGAGATGTCAAGCTCAACATGCGATGATCCAAGATGAAGCATATTAGTTTTTCATTTCTCTGACATGTATAGTGGTCGTGTCGGTATATGTTAGGGACACTTCATTGAGCTTTACTACATTTGTTTCTTGATAGCTCACTCATTTGTGAACATTATGATTTTCCTCATGTACTTTTCTTTATATATGGCACCCTTTGTATTGTTATAATAGAAGAAAAAGAAGAAGATCATTCTTCCTTTCCTCAATCTATGTGTGTGCTCCTCTTTGATTGAGAGAGTGTATGTGTGAGCTCTCTTCCTTATCTCCTTCCTTGTGACACCTACATGTGCTATTTGCAGCTATTTTTCATACTCATCTTCATCTACACAGCAAGCTAGTATGCCTTGATCAGTGTGCTTATACACACTACTTGGTAGTGTGTGATATTTTTGAACCCTCACTACTTCTTTATCTTTGGCTCTCAATACAGGATGTTTGGGTCCAAAGGTTAGAATAGGCACTCTAGCTTTGGCCCATTCATGCACTACTTCTAGATTGAACAAGTAAGTATCAAGAAGTTCATGTGATAATCCTTAAGGGGACTCTCCTGAAGTTAGTCTAGAAAGATGATTTGCCCTAGAAAGGTGGCTTGGATAATCATCACGCATAGCAGATTAATCATCCAAAAATGGGGACTATAAATGCACCAAAATGGTCCACCTTGATAAGTTTTTTACATCTTGCAAACTAAAACTGCTCAGAAGAGCGTAATGAAATGAAGAACTCAAAAATCGACATGAAAAGCTAGTGTACATGTCACTTTCACGCCATAAACCATCACGTAAGTGAAAAGAGAATACTCCTTGGCAATGGTGCCAAAAGTTGTTGACATTGTATCACACAACTCATATTTCTCAAACCAAGAAGCATCTCATGAGACCCAAATGTTGCATAGAAGCATTAAGCAGACAAAATGGTGCTTCATGAGCACAATATTAACAACAAAAAAATGTGTGGAATAAGAAAAAAGCATCATTAACAACACAGACAAGCTTAATCATATGCATAATCACGTCCTTAATCAACAAATTAACGTGTGACAAGCATGAGGCAAGAAAGGAACAAGCATAAAAGCACATCACAACAACAACAAGAGCTCTCCAAGCATTCCGCAAACTAGCATGATCTCATTATCTCTAAGAATGCTCTCTCAAATGAGAAACAGTGACCTCTTTATATACAAAATGGGTAAATTTGCCCATGCTATGTGGGATTTCTCAACTAAAAGGAGAATAATTCTCACTTATTCATTAGTGTGGCACTCACACACATACAAGAGTGCTTATTAAACTAAATGAAAAGTAGAAAAAGGTACAAATGGTGATGAATAAGAGTGGATCCAAGAATATATATGTTGTTTCATCAACAATGTGATTTCCATCAAGTACGCTTCAACTGAGGACAACTTGAGTAGAGCCCTTATTCCCAGACCACCATTGATTTTATAAAGTGATCCAAACACTCATAGCTTCGACTCATCGCATGTAGCTAGCCCACCGGCTTACTATGTGGATTCACCAAAGCACACTGGGATTTACCCTTATGACACCCCTAGTGAATGCAGTTGGGAGCCAGAGTATTCAAATGTGATGTACGCAACCCAAACCCTAGGACCCAACCTAGAAAAATGAGACCCTAAGGATTGAGAGGTCCATGTTATTGATGCCAAGGAGATCACTTCATTCGAGATTGTCCAATCCCTGCACAAGAACAACCCCAAGTAGTGACTATTCAAGGCTTTTTTTGGATTGTGGTAACAATCGCCTCTTAAGGGATTGCCTAAGAACCAAACCAATGTACCAAAGATTACTTTTATCAATGTAATTGGATGAGTAGTGGATTCCAGTGGTAGTGTAACTACAAAAACCCCATGCAAGTAGTAACTAGAGCATAGGCATTACAACAAAACCAATACATAGGACAAGAGAAGACCCTAGGCAACAGCGAGACTGAGAACACAACTAAAAAAGAACAAGAGTTTGGAAGGATAGCCATGAGTGGATGAAAAGATGCACAAAGAAGATGAGTGAACTCAAAGGAAGCTTAAGGGAGAATAAAGGTAAAATCTTAGAAATTTCATCTCAAACACACTCTCTCACACCACCACAATCACCATTATCTAACACTAATTAGCCCCATATAACCCCTTCATCACCTAGAGTAGGATCAATCTTAGTAGATCCTACTCCAGAAGACCTAGATATGATGTGTAAAGCATATCAAAACAAAATCCAAGAAGGTCCAAATGTGAGAGAACATGACAAATGTTACCCTAGAGCTCACCTAGAGATCAAAAGAACTAAACTATGTGCCAAAATGGTAGAACTGGCTCAAACTATGTTTGAGGGCAGTCATCTTTTCAATTGCACTAACTCAGCCAAGGCACAATTGCACTTTGGTGGATTCCTAGAGGGACTAAAGAAGATAATAGCCAAATTAGGAAAGTCAACTACATCACAAGTGAGTAATGCTAGGAGTGAAAGGATAAGACTTCCCCCCAAGGAAGCCTATGCTCTTATTTCTACTCATCCTAGAATCTCTTCTTTCATGCATCTATACTCATAAGAATTCCTAAGAGAGGTTCAAGAGGATAAATGGTCCAAGGAGAGTGATAATCCTACTTTCTTTGAGATTGTGGATGATTTACATGAACAATTCCCACAAGACATTCCCTCTATTTTTGGACAATCAAAAGATGCCCAGTTTAGCAAGCAATTAGACTTTGAGTCTAATTCCTTGCAAGAATTGCCTCATTTCATAGGCCCATGGGAGTCTAAGTCTATCCATCTGAGAACATCCATGTTCATAGTAAGAAATGAAACCTCAGTTTTACCTAGGAATATTGACATAGTGAAGAACACCAAAGTGCAGTGTCATCTCACTTTGGAGGAGGTACTTAAAATTAAGCATGAATGGTGGAAACATATAGCAAATCAAGTGACAGAAGTAACTAAACCACCCTCTCAGGTAGGAGTGCATAAGACAGTCCCAAAGATACCCTTGGACAAGATAGGAGTGAAGTATTTCGATGACGATGCACCATGGTGCGCTCTCCTTCTCGAGAGCTCCACGATGATATGCTCGGAGTAGAAAACCAAGCTCCTAAGGCCGCACACAGTACTTCACACAGATGCTATAGAATACACAGAAAACACAGTACACAGATGAGCACGAAGACAGACTTCTTAGGTCTTACAAATGCGGTCGAACTTACAATCTGTGATTGACCAAGACACTATATGTTTTATTAAAGAACATATACAAAGAAGTGTCCAGTGGCCATTTGGCCTTTCACATGGACACTAACGGTAACAATCTCCCCCACTAGCGGCCAATATGGCCAAAGTAACTATGGGAGAAAAAATAAAGAATGATAAAGAAAACCTGAGTGTAAGTATACAAACTATACCTCCCACCTGATGGGCATGTTACACAGTATACAAGTGACTCTATAAAATCAGGAATCAAGTAACCCCCATCAAGTGACAACAGTTCGAAAGCTATCATGTGGTAGAGCTTTAGTCAAAGCATTTGCAACATTATCTTGAGTGTGAACCTTCCCAAGAATAATGCCCTCAATGGCTAGGCAATCTCGAATGAAGTGATACCTCACCTCAATGTGCTTGGTCTTTGCATGATAGACCGGGTTCTTAGCCAAAGCAATGGCACTCTGACTATCACTAAGCAAATGAGGTCCATACTCAAGTAAACCCATATCACAAGCAAGACGAGAAAGCCACAACACTTCCTTACATGCCTCACTTGCTACAACATACTCTGCTTCTGTGGTGGAAACAGTTGTACATTCTTGAAGACGAGATCTCCAAGAGATAGCACCTCCAGCAAAATGAAAAATGTACCCTGATGTAGACTTACGATTGTCTACACAACGAGCATAGTCAGAATCTGTGTAACCAATGATGGATGTTTTCCCTCTACCTAAGCATAGACACTTGTCCTTAGTGCCACTCAGATATCTTAAAAATCATCTCGACCGCTTCCCAATGTTTCTTGCGAGGATTAGACATATATCTACTCACAACTCCCAATGCAAATGAAATGTCTGGTCTCATAGCTACCATAGCATACATGAGACTACCAACAACAAGCTGATAGGGAATTTTGGTCATGAATTCCTTTTCCTCATCTGATTTGGGACAATCATCCTTGCTCAATTTCACATATATGGGTAAAAGTGTACTCAATGCCTTTCCACCCTGCATATTTGATGGAGAGTGTTAATCTCCAAAAGAACAACCTAATCTTGAATTTAGAACACCTCTATATCAAGAGTAAGTCAAAACCTTCACCAATTTAAGCTATCAATGACCAAATATCAATTTCTTGACTAAACTGTGAAGAAGGAATTTCCTCAGAAAGTCTGCTGCATAGATCTTGCTCATTGACTGAGTAAATGTGTAAAATTTTTTATGAAACTTTGCAGAAGGTATCGCCTAAAGATTGTGCACCTTCTCCAAGTTGAATTACTTAAAAAGGTTCAGTAGATCTTGAGAAATCTACTTACCAAGTCAGCTATGTCTAAATCTGCACTTCTGAGAAGTCGATTTGGACACCCCTAACTTCTTAACTTTAATTCTCTCATTATAAAACCCGTTTAAGCAAATGCTTTTAGCCACCAGTAGCTTACCTTCCAACTTAAAGATTAAGTGCTTACTTGCACAAAACTTTAAACTGTGGAGTGAGAAATGATCAAATCATTAAGATCGAAATTTGCGCCTGTTTCAGGAACCAGTGAGTACTTTCTCACATGTAAATGTTCCTACACACAATTCTCTTAGCCTGATCACAATTAGACTCTCAAACTTTAGCCATAGATTGATTAACTATGGACTTAGATATCTCCAAAAGGAATTCACAAAAGATCTATCACAAAAGGAGAAAACACAGAAACATCGGGCGCAATTTTTCCTTCTATTTCTCAGAAATTTACAACTGAGTGAGGATGGAGAGTTCAACTCACTTCACACATGTCTAATGACATTTTCTACTACTCAATACACTAATCTCATGATCTCCTATTGTCTCTCCTTGTCTTCTCCTCTTGCCCCGACATTTTCAAAAGTATTTATAGGCAATTATGTATAGACTTATATCAAAGCATAAGTATAAGTAACCTATGTCTTAACTAATGTACATATGTGTACATGTCTTTGACTCTGTGAATGTATCCATCTTCTTTGCTTCAAAAATTGATCTCATCTCCATCCTTTGTCCTTCAAATCTTCAATTGGTGATTGGTCTGCACCAACAGCTCCCCCTCAATCATCAATTGAGGTTTCTCTTATCTTCTTTATACCTGCCATGTCTTTAAAATTTTGTAGCTTTGGTCCATCCAAGCTCTTTGTAAGCATATCAGCTATCTGATCTTTTGTTGAAGTATGTAT
The DNA here is from genome assembly GCA_020310875.1 of Ceratopteris richardii. NCBI lineage: Eukaryota > Viridiplantae > Streptophyta > Polypodiopsida > Polypodiales > Pteridaceae > Ceratopteris > Ceratopteris richardii. The sequence continues at coordinate 107,408,548 of CM035441.1, read as the reverse complement.
GACTTCAATCTCCTTATCCATAACCTTCTCTCTTAGAAAGTGATACTGTATCTCAATGTGTTTAGTCCTGGCATGAAAAACAGGATTAGCAGCTAGATATAATGAACTCATGTTATCACCATAAATGATAGGTATGTTCTGTATAGTGTCAAAACTCTTCATTAGAGTCTTAAGCCATATCACTTCTTTTGCAGCTTCAACCATGCCTTTGTACTCTGCTTTTGTAGATGACAAAGCAACTGTATGTTGCTTCTTTGAGCACCAGGAGATTAACTTATCTCCCACATAACACATGTATCCATAGGTTGATCTTCTATCATCTGGATTACCTGCCCAATCTGCATCACTATAGATCTTGATGTTTGTATCTGATGTAAAACCATAATACAAACCTTCTTTGAGTGTACCCTTAATGTACCTCAACACTCTTTGACCTGCAATCCAATGCTCTTTCCTAGGACAATGCATGAATTGAGACAAAACCCCTACTGCATATGATAAATCAGGTCTAGTTAAAGTAGCATAGATAAGACTACCAACCAAACTCTGATATTGTCTCATGTCCTTGAATTCTTCACCTCCAAATTTACTCAATTTGTGATTCATCTCCATTGGTGTAGGTGCTACCCTACAATCCTCCATTTTAAACTTTATTAACAAGTTCTTCAAATACCTTTCTTGGGTCACAAATACTCCATGTTGAGTATATGTAATCTCCATGCCCAAGAAGTATGACAAGTCTCCCAAATCACTGATTTTGAACTCCTTTTCCATTTGCTTCTTTACTCTTTGTATTCCTTCCTCATCTGTACCTGTAAGGATTATATCATCAACATATATGCACATGTATATGAAACCATTATCACTTGCTTTGACAAGCAAGCTACTATCTGCTTTAGACACCTGAAATCCAAGTTCTTTCAAGAACTTTACAAGTCTATAATTCCATGCCCTTGGGGCCTGCTTCAAGCCATACAAAGCTCTCTTGAGCTTGCACACATGATCTGGGTACCTTTTATCTCTGAACCCTTGAGGTTGCTCCATGAATACATCATCTGAAATATAACCATTCAAAAAAGCATTTTTCACATCTAATTGACACAATTTCCAACCTTTACATGCAGCAATTGCTATAAGTGTCCTGATGGTTGTCATCTTTGCCACAGGACTATAAGTCTCATCATAATCAACAGCATATGTCTGAGCAAACCCTTTGACAACAAGTCTAGCTTTGTACCTAGACACACTTCCATCTGCAAATCTTTTTGTCTTATAAACCCACTTACATCCAATGATCTTCTGGCTATTTGGTTTTGGAACCAAATCCCATGTTTGATTCTCCAATAATGCATCATATTCTTCCTGCATAGCTTTCTCCCAATTTTCTTTACCTTTTGCCTCTTCATATGTAGAAGGGTCTTCATCTGTTTTAATCATGTAAGCATAATCTTTGGTAGCCAGAAATGAAGTATCATAGCTATACCTTGTAGGTTGCCATTTGTTCCTTGTAGACCTCCTAAGTTCTCCACTTCTTGAGGTTTCTTGTTCTTCATATTCAGGATCAAACCTGCACTTCATTATTCTCTTCTTCATCAATTATTTGAACCTTTGACTTACCTTTCCTTTGGCTCACAACCTCTTCATCATCTGTATTAATATTGATAGTACCTGCATACCAAGTACCTTTCTCATCAAATGTAACATCTTTTGATACAAGAAAATGTTTTGTGGATGGATTCCACAACCTGTATCCCATCTGCTTATCATCATAACCAATAAACACATATTTTTCAGCTTTAGGTTCCAATTTGTGCCTTAATTGTGATGGTACATATGCATAGGCCAAACATCCAAATACTTTGCAATGGTCTAGTGTAGGTCTCTTACCCCACCATGCCTCATAAGGTATCATTCCCTGCAAAGCTTTACATGGTAACCTATTGACCAAATAAGTAGCTGTATTTACAACCTCAGCCCACAAATAATTAGGGCAATTTTTCTCCTTCATCATGGACCTTGCAAACTCAACAAGAGTTCTATTTCTCCTTTTTGCTACACCATTTTGTTGAGGAGAGTACCTGCAAGTAACTTCCCTTTTTATACCTGCATCCCATAAGTAATTACTGAATTCATTAGAGAAATACTCTCCCCCTCCATCTGACCTTAGTCTTTTCAACTTATGTCCTGTAATTCTTTCTGCATATGCATGATAGTGTTTAAATGTATTAAACACTTCTGACTTATCTTTGATCACATAAATAGTGATCCATCTAGTAGCATCATCAACATAAATCACATAATATCTTGACCCATTTATACTGAAATCCTTTGATGGTCCCCACACATCTGTATGTACCAACTCAAGCTTCTCTGAGTACATAAAACCATGCTTGGAGTATGAATGCTTATGAGCCTTACCTAATTGACATGCCTCACATCTGTATGTCATATGTTGACCTGCAACATTAGGCAAACCAAGCACTGAACCATTGTTAATCATGTCTTTAATACCTCTTTCATTGAAATGTCCAAGCCTCTTGTGCCAAAGATCTAACTCAGAGATCTTATGTCCTCCATATGTGAACATGGCATGACCAATATTACCTTGAATCTTCAATGTGAACAATCTTCCTTCTTTCTTCCCTGAAACAATTTGTTTATACCCATTGCTAGGGTCTTCCACAAACACTCCTTCATTAGTGAACCTTACTTCATAACCTTTTTCCACAATTTGTCCTACACTTATCAAATTCTTAGGAATTGTAGGAACATACAAGACCTTACTCAATAAGGTGCTTCCATCCTTGGCCTTCACTGATCCAATTGACTTCACATTGTGTTTTGTGTTGTCACCTGTTTGAACAACATGATTAGATACCTTATTCTCCAAATCAGTCATCAAGGCTATATTACCACTCAGGTGATTGCTACACCCTGAATCAATGTAGAAGACTCTTTGATCTTCATTCTGCCTTTCACAAGTTGCATTCATTATCAATGTTGAATCTTCCTTTTGATCTGAAGCATAATTGTAGTAGGTGTTGTTATATTGTTGACTTTGGAAACCTCTACCTGCATTTCTTCCAAAGTAACCCCTACTACCTCTGCCTTTGAAATTACCTCTTTGATTTCTGCCACCTCTTCCTCTTGTATTATAGGTCTGATTATATCCACCATTACTCTGATTATTATGCCAACAATCATTAGCTAAATGATTTGTCTTACCACAAATCCAACAAGCTTTGCCTCCATATTTGTTGTTTCTGCCTCTTCCTCTACCTTTGCCACCTCCTCTACCTCTTAGGAAGTTGGCTTGACTAGTTGTACCTTCATCTTCACCTGCTTGTTGCTTTCCTTTGTTAGCTTTCTTCTTGTCCTTTGAGTACATTGCATGACCTGTACTTTTGTCACCATCTCCTTTAACATCCTGCTCAAATGTTAGCATATGACCTAGCAAGTGATTTAAATCAGGAGTGAAATGATCAAGTGATAATTCTGTAGACAAAATGAATGGCTTCCATTTGTCATCACCTCTTAAACCTGTAAGGATTTGCCTTACCAATTTATCCTCCTCAATGTCTTCATCAACATCTCCTAAAGCATCTGCAATATCTTTCATTCTTGTCACATAGTCTCAAATGGATTGAGAAGCCTTCTTCTTAAAGGTGGTAAACTCTGCCCATAAGGATGCCTTCCTTGACTCAGTAGTATTCTGGAAATGCTCCTCCAAAGCATTCCAAATATCAGTTGCACTTTCAAGACCTCGAATATGAGGTAACAAGTAATCATTGACTGCCATATATATAATGCTCCTAGCTTGAGCATCTTTCTTCATCCAATGTTTCAAATCTGCTAACTCTTCCCTAGTTGGAACACTAGGATCTTTGAACTGTGGCTTCTTCTCTTCTCTTGTGATGTAAGCTATTAAATCTTTGCTCATAAGATGAGCTTCCATCCTCATTGACCATGCAGGATAGTTTTCCCTATCCAATTTCTCTATCTGTAGAGAATCTCCCATCTTGTGTCCACCTGTGTATTGAAATCTTCAAGCTTTATGAATAATATATGTACCTTTACTTCAAATTAGAGTCCTTTTGTCTTTCTTAATGTCGTATAGTCTCCTCCTCAAGCTTTGCCTTCAAGCTTTCATCTTTTAGTTCTTCAGTTGTTGAATTTCTTGAATCTGCAGCAGTCGGGATCCTCCTTTCCTTGATTTTGATGTTTCCTGCTCAGATACCACTGATGGAGAGTGTTAATCTCCAAAAGAACAACCTACTCTTGAATTTAGAACACCTCTATATCAAGAGTAAGTCAAAACCTTCACCAATTTAAGCTATCAATGACCAAATATCAATTTCTTGACTAAACTGTGAAGAAGGAATTTCCTCAGAAAGTCTACTGCATAGATCTTGCTCATTGACTGAGTAAATGTGTAACGTTTTTTATGAAACTTTGCACAAGGTATTGCCTAAAGATTGCACACCTTCTCCAAGTCGAATTACTTCAAAAGGTTCAGTAGATCTTGAGAAATCTACTTACCAAGTCAGCTATGTCTAAATCTGCACTTCTGAGAAGTCGATTTGGACACCCCTAACTTCTTAACTTTAATTCTCTCATTATAAAACCCGTTTAAGCAAATGCTTTTAGCCACCAGTAGCTTACCTTCCAACTTAAAGATTAAGTGCTTACTTGCAAAAAACTTTAAACTGTGGAGTGAGAAATGATCAAATCATTAAGATCGAAATTTGCGCCTGTTTCAGGAACCAGTGAGTACTTTCTCACATGTAAATGTTCCTACACACAATTCTCTTAGCCTGATCACAATTAGACTCTCAAACTTTAGCCATAGATTGATTAACTATGGACTTAGATATCTCCAAAAGTAATTCACAAAAGATCTATCACACAAGGAGAAAACACAGAAACATCGGGCGCAATTTTTCCTTCTATTTCTCAGAAATTTACAACTGAGTGAGGATGGAGAGTTCAACTCACTTCACACATGTCTAATGACATTTTCTACTACTCAATACACTAATCTCATGATCTCCTATTGTCTCTCCTTGTCTTCTCCTCTTGCCCTGACATTTTCAAAAGTATTTATAGGCAATTATGTATAGACTTATATCAAAGCATAAGTATAAGTAACCTATGTCTAAACTAATGTTCATATGTGTACATGTCTTTCACTCTGTGAATGTATCCATCTTCTTTGCTTCAAAACTTGATCTCATCTCCATCCTTTTTCCTTCAAATCTTCAATTGGTGATTGGTCTGCACCAACAATATTGAACCTGTGAAGTACTTTGGATATGTACTCACTTTGAGACAAGCATATGCATCTTTTACTCCTATCACGAGTAATGCACATGCCAAGAATATGTTTGGCATCCTCCAAATCCTTCATATAAAATGTTGAAGTATTTCGATGTTGATGCACCACACTGCTCTCTCCTTCTCGAGAGCTCCACGACGATATGCTCGGAGTAGAAAACCGAGCTCCTGACGCCACACACAGTTACCCGCACAGAGGCTGTAGAATACGCAGAAAACACAGTACACAAGGAGCACGAAGACAGACTTTTTAGGTCTTACAAATGCGGTCGAACTTACAGTCTGTGACTGACCAGGCCAGTATATGTTTTATTAAAGAACATATACAAAGAAGTGTCCGGTGGCCATTTGGCCTTTCACATGGACACTAACGGTAACAATCTCCCACTAAAGGCCAATATGGCTAGAGTAACTATGGGAGAGAAAAGAAAGAATGATAAAGAATACCTGAGTGTAAGTATACAAACTATACCTCCCACCTGATGGGCATGTTACACAGTATACAAGTGACTTCGTAAGATCAAGAATCAAGTAACCCCCATCAAGTGACAACAGTGTCGAAAGCTATCCTGTGGTAGGGCTTTAGTCAAAGCATCTGCAGCATTATCTCGAGTGTGAACCTTCTCAAGAATAATGCTCTTAGTGGCGAAGCAGTCTCTAATGAAGTGATACCTCACCTCAATGTGCTTGGTCTTTGCATGATAGACCGGATTCTTAGCCAAAGCAATGGCACTCTGAATATCACTGAGCAAGTGAGGTACATGCTGAGGCAAACCCATATCACAAGCAAGACGAGAAAGCCACAATGCTTTCTTACATGCCTCACTTGCTGCAACATACTCTGCTTCTGTGGTGGAAACATCTGTACATTCTTGAAGACGAGATCTCCAAGAGATAGCACCTCCAACAAAATGAAAAATGTACCCTGATGTAGACTTACGATTGTCTACACAACTAGCATAGTCAGAATCTGTGTAACCAATAATGGATGCTTTGCCTCTACCTAAGCATAGACACTTGTCCTTAGTGCCACTCAGATATCTCAAAATCATTTTGACCGCTTCCCAATGTTTCTTGCCAGGATTAGACATATATCTGCTCACAACTCCCACTGCAAATGCAATGTCTGCTCTCGTAGCTACCATAGCATACATGAGACTACCAACAGCAGACTGATAGGGAATTTTGGTCATGAATTCTTTTTCCTCATCTGATTTGGGGTAGTCATCCTTGCTCAATTTCACATATGTGGGTAAAGGTGTACTCAATACCTTTCCACCCTGCATATTGAATCGATGAAGTACTTTGGATATGTACTCACTTTGAGACAAGTATATGCATCTTTTACTCCTATCACGAGTAATGCGCATGCCAAGAATATGTTTGGCATCCCCCAAATCCTTCATATCAAATGTCTGACTCAACTTCTTTTTGAGAATTGACAAATCATAAGAGGACTTCCCAGCAATCAACATATCATCGACGTAAAGTATCAAGCATATCAAGCTGCCATCAGAACATCTCTTTGTGTAGAGACAATGATCCTCATTGCTCCGAGAATAGCCTTGGGACTTCATAAAAGCATCAAACTTTTGGTACCATTGTCTAGGAGACTGTTTAAGTCCATACAAGCTCTTCTTGAGCTTACAAACTAGACTTTCCTTGCCAGGAACTACATAACCCTCTGGTTGTTCCATATAGATCTCATCTGTAAGATCTCCATGCAAGAAAGCTGTTTTCACATCCATTTGGACTAGCTCTAAGTCCTCCATTGCAACGAATCCAAGCAACATGCGCAAAGTAGTCATCTTGACCACTAGAGAGAAGATTTCCTCAAAATCAACACCATGTTGTTGCTTAAAACCCTTTGCAACAAGTCGTGCTTTATATTTTGGAGAAGCACTATCTGATGTGAATTTCAGCTTATATACCCATTTACATGGTAAAGCTTTCCTGCCCTTTGGCAAAGGTACTAAGTCCCAAGTACCATTCTTGTGAATAGAATCCAACTCACTCTTCATGGCACGCTCCCACTTGACATGATCCTCTGTCTGCATAGCCTCTTTGTAGCAAGAGGGCTCACCGGCATCTGTTAGCATAACAAAATCTAAACCTGGAACATATCTATCAGGTGGATATGAGACACGTGCAGAACTCTCAATGGTTGCTGAACAGGAACATGTGCAGACTGATCTGAATGGACATTCTCTTGAACATCCCTATGTGCAGCATTTTTATGCATGCTAACCGGAGGACTAGTATCCTCAAACACCACTCTTCTCACTTCAACCTCCTTAATCGGCTGTTTATGCATCTTAGACTCATTAAAAATGACATCACTACTTCTGATCACAGATCGTGTTTCAGGATCCCATAAGCGATATCCAAATTGTCCTTCTCGACCATATCCAAGAAAAATGCATTTCTTTGACTTATGGTCCAACTTCTGTCTAAGATTCTTGGGTATATGAACATATGCTTCACACCCAAAAACTCGAAGATGATCATAATATGGTGGTTTCCCTGTCCATAACTCTTGTGCCACTTTCAGACCTTTGGCAGTACTAGGTGAAAGGTTAATCACATGAACTGCAGTCAATACTGCTTCTGCCCAAAAACCTTGTGAGAGGTTTGCATGATGCAACATAGAGACTACTCTATCTTCAATAGTTCTATTCATCCTCTCAGCTACACCATTCTGTACTGGGGTATAAGGAGCTGTAAACTCTCTACGAATCCCTCTACACTCACAGAAAAGGCTGAATTCATGTGAGGTATACTCACCCCCATTATCTGAACATAAAGCCTTAAGCTTAGTTCCTTTTTGAGTCTCAACTGAAGCAAGCCATTTTCTGAAAGTAGGGAATACATCATCCTTCAATCTGATAGGATATACCCAGACTTTTCTAGTAGCATCATCTATGAAAGTGACAAAGTAAAGAGAACCACCTAAGGACCTAGTGGGCATAGGACCACACACATCTGTATGAACAAGATCTAAAGGCTGAATTGAAGAGTCAATGTGCGTTTTATGCACATTTTTGGTTTGCTTTCCATATTGACAATGCTCACAAAATGAAAAATCAGAGAAAGATAACACAGGTAAGTAGCCAGAACGAGAAAGATTTTCCATTCCACTACGAGATATATGGCCCAAACGACCATGCCAAATACAAACCATAGGCTGTTCAGTAACAGCTAACAAGTGTTCTTTCTGTGATACAAATAAAGGGTAAAGTGAGCCAACTTTCCTTCCTTTTGCAATAACCATATTGCCCTTTGATATACAAAAGGACTGAGCATAGAAGACCACCTTGTAACCAAGGTCATCAAGTTGACCAACTGACATCAAACTGCATGATAACTGAGGTACATGGCGTACATTATGCATAGTAAATTTTGAACCATCAATGAACTGCACAACCACATCTCCAATCCCCACAACATCACACTGGTAAGAGTCACCAAGTCTCACGGTACCAAGAGACTTTGCTGCATAATTAGAGAACCATTCTCTATGTGGTGTCACATGGAAAGAAGCACCAGAATCTAGCAGCCAGGTGTGGGAAAGAGAATCAGCCATAAGGGCCTCAGATGGCACAGTACTATCAAGTGTCAACAATTTCTTCAATCTTCACAGTCGAAGTAGATGGTGCAGGTAACTGTTTAACATGCCCATCAACATTTTGTCCTTTACCTTTAGCATTCTTTAATGCATAACAGTCTTTCTTCATGTGTCCTTTCTTATGACAATAATGGCATTCAATATCCCGCTTCCTTGATTTACTTCTGCTCTTATTCCATTGACCATTCTTTTCCTTGTTCTTGATCCTGCCACGTTGTTGATTCTTTCCTTGGTAAGAATCACGAACATTATATGCATCTCCACTCTGAGTGCCAACCATAGATTTTATACGAATCTCCTCACTCAAGAGTGCTCCACATATGTCATCATAGACGAGTTTACCACCTGGTGCACTATTGCTAATAGCTCTGCAAAATGTATCCCATGATGATGGCAGGGTGAATAACAACAATACTGCTTTCATTTCATTGTCCATATCCATTTTCTGAGCCTGTAACTGGGAGAATATGGCATCAAACTCATTTAGATGAGCATCAACACTATCTGTGTCCTTCATACGAAGGTCGTATAATTTTCTCATCAGATATACTTTATTTGATGCCGTCTCTTTTTCATATGTATTGCATAACTTCTTCCAAAGCTCCTCTGCACTTTCACAGTCTAATACTGTAAAGTAAACATTATCTGCCAGGTGCAAGCGAATGGTAGACCTGGCCATTTCATCTAACTCATCCCAATCATCTTCATCCATGTCAGCAGGCTTCTTTGAAATCCCATTTACTGGCTTCCATTGCCTTCTTTGAATCAGCACATCTTTAATCTGATTCTTCCATAGAGCAAAGTTTGTGCCATCAAATTTTCGGATCTCAAAATGGTCTTTGCCCTGCAAGTTATAGCTCCTCCTCGGAACGCTAGCACTAGACCCTGATCCACCAGATGTGCCTAAGACCTCTGATGCCATGATCGTAGAGAACTGAATGGAATGATAATGGAGCTATAAGAGTCCAAACACCAACAAATAAGTGTATCAAGGAGTAAATCGACCACTATATAGTTGACTAAACCAGAAATCTGGAAAAATTTTGCCAGAGTATCCTCTGCAAAATTAACATATGACCAGTGTCAAAGTATCATAAAACTGCAAGTACTAACATGTCTACCTGCATAGTGAATCACTGACTCCACTGCATATAATCAGTTACCCAATAGAAGCCAACTAGGCTTATCGAGCACCTATGAACAACTATCATACATCTCCTATGGCGAGGCTGGGTAAGTCTTCCACTTGCATCACCGAAGAGACCCCGACATCTGGGTGTCTCCCAGTTAAGAAAACCTCACCACGACCCTCTTTATCAAATGTAAAAGGCTTTATGCAAAGAACGTAACCGCTATATCAATGCCCACATGGACGTACATAAGCGGTATCCATAGAAGTGTACATGGTGTGTATGTGCTCAATATATGCAGTAAAATGACACTAAAAAGCTGAATACACAGCCCAAAAACTAGCCAATAACACCTGCAAGTGTCTGTCAACTCTGATGTTTTAGGCTTTAAAAACCTACATAAATTTGCAGCGACTGCTCCCACCAAAACTGAAAACCCCTCGAGAAACCTGTAGTTTTATGAGTGTGGCTGAAAATACAGCCCCAAAGGTTGATATTTATTGTCTCAGAAGTACAAGGAACACTCTTCTTCATGTTCTTGGACCTGTGTGAAGAGAACTACGTGTGAAAGTACTCCGAAATGGCTCCAAAAACACCCCAAAATTGCTTCAGAAATAGGCTTTAAAAGCAAAAATGAAGCTTTGAGGGACCAAAACTTGTTCAAGGTAATGTCAACCTTAGTCTTTCCCCTTCTGCAAACACCACAAGAGTGTAGCTTAGTGGCAAGAGATTGCCATGGTTAAGCGAGCTCTAGGGGGAACAGTACTGGGATGGGTGACCTCCCGGGAAGTACCGAGAACCTCTATATTCCTTGATCGTTGAGGTCCTCCCTCGCGCGCAGCCAACGGTGCCAACGGTGACTCGGATGACAAGGTATGCCAAGGTCTATGCCTTGGTCGCCGCCTTAGTCGTAAGCCTTGGACTAGCTCTAAGTTTTCCATTGCAATGAATCCAAGCAACATGCGCAAGGTAGTCATCTTGACCACTGGAGAGAAGATTTCCCCGAAATCAACAACATGTTGTTGCTTAAAACCCTTTGCAACAAGTCGTGCTTTATACTTTGGAGAAGCACTTTCTGATGTGAATTTCAACTTATATACCCATTTACATGGTAAATCTTTCCTACCCTTTGGCAAAGGTACTAAATCCCAAGTACCATTCTTGTGAATAGAACCCAACTCACTCTTCATGGCATGCTCCCACTTGACATGATCCTCTGTCTGCATAGCCTCTTTGTAGCAAGAAGGCTCACAAGCATCTGTTAGCATAACAAAATCTAAGCGTGGAACATATCTATCAGGTGGATGTGAGACACGTGCAGAATGTCTAAATGGTTGTTGAACAGGAACATGTGCAGACTATCTGAATGGAAATTCTCGTGGATATCCCTATGTGCAGCATTTTTATGCATGCTAACTAGAGGACTAGTATCCTCAAACACCACTCTTCTCACTTCAACCTCTTTAATGGATTGTTTATGCATCTTAGACTCATTGAAAATAACATCACTACTTCTGATCACTGATCATGTTTTAGGATCCCATAAGCGATATCCAAATTGTCCTTCTCGACCATATCCAAGAAAAATGCATTTCCTTGACTTATGTTCCAACTTTTGTCTAAGATTCTTGGGTATATGAACATATGCTTCACACCCAAAAACTCGAAGATGATCATAATATGGTGGCTTCCCTGTCCATAACTCTTGTGCCACTTTCACACCTTTGGCAGTACTAGGTGAAAGGTTAGTCACATGAACTGTAGTCAATACTGCTTCTACCCAAAAGCCTTGTGAGAGGTTTTCATGATGCAACATAGAGGCTACTCGATCTTGAATAGTTCTATTCATTCCCTTAGCTACACCATTCTCTACTAGGGTATAAGGAGCTGTAAACTCTCTACGAATCCCTCTAGACTAATAGAAAAGGCTGAATTCATGTGAGATATACTCACCCCCATTATTTGAACGTAAAGCCTTAAGCTTAGTTCCTTTTTTAGTCTCAATTGAAGCATGCCATTTTTTGAAAGTAGGGAATACCTCATCCTTCGATTTGATAGGATATACCCAAACTTTTTTAGTAGCATCATCTATGAAAGTCAATTCTAGACACCACCGTTGAGGGTCAAGTCAATGCTAGACATTGCTTTTAAGGACCAAGTCGATGCTACGCATCGGGTTCATGTAGTAAGTCGATGCCACACATCAATTTTATATACGAAATTCATGCAAAACATTGACTTCTCGTATTACACATAAAATGTATGCCTAGCATCAACTTGGTCCTTAAGGCTGATGCCAAGCAGCTACTTTGTCCTCACATAAAGTCAATGCCTTGCATCAACCTAATGGAAACATGGCCTTGGATAACCTTTTGCCTCATATAATAGGGACATTGATAAGCACAAGGAGAAGTATGTAAAGAAGTTGAAGGTGAAGCTTATCTCGAATGAGGAATCCAAAGAAGCACCCAGCGAATGAGGGGTGAAAACAAAAAGGACCATCATGACTATGTCCTCTGAAGATGTCAGTCATCCAATGGGTCACTCATCAGGTGGCCATAGCATTGTCAAGCCAATTGAGGAAAAGGTAGTAAAAAAGGATATATGTATAGAGATTGAGGTTGTGAGGAAAGACAAGCCCCTATGTGATATGACAAACCTTGAGTGGTGCCTTGAATACATAGAGGAGAAAAATGCCGCCCTGCTTGTATTTGCAGGTGCCTATGTGAGGGGAAAGATAAAAATCACATAGGTGTTTCAACATGGTTTGGTATTCAAAGTTGATCATGAAGATGAGGACTCAAATAACATTTTGTTTCTAGTAGAGATAACAAAAAGATTAAGGAATGCTATCCCCAAAATGGAAATGCTTTTCCCAGACTGTTGTGTGCCCCGTTACTTCCACAAACATGCAAGCAATCTTAGACTTGTATTGTTGACCTATTTCCCTAGATACAAGGAAATATCATGTCGATGCAGCACTTGAAGTTGACACATGTGAAGTCGAAGGGTAAGCAGTCAATACAGAAGAAGCCCTAGAAGAAGATGAGTAAGCACATAGACATAGAATCCACACAAACCTTCGACTCAGAGGATGAGATCGTTCCCCCAAGTTAGAAAATCCAATAGCCTATGCCAATAGACAACTTAATCAAGCATAACACAATTACACTATGACTGAACAAGAGGGTCTAGGAATGGTCCACATGGTGAAGAAATTTAGACATTGCCTTCTAGCCAATAAATTCAAGTTTTTTCTTGATCACCAAGCTTTACTATACTTGGTCAATAAACCTTGTAACATTGGAAGGCTAGTTAGATAGTTCCTATTACTAATGGAATTTGATTTTGAGGTAGTAGTCAAGAAGGACAACAATCATATAAGAGCTAATCATTTGTCGAATGACAATGGACAACCACCAACTAGAGTAGCAAATGAGGTACCTCATACCTATCTGTTCAACCTAGAAATATGTCCAAAGTGGGCTGACAAATTTATACCTATACTCATGCATGGACCAAACCATAGGATCAATTCAATTGGAGGCAAAGAACTTTGGAAAACAAGAAACCTCCACAATGTGGCAAGCAGTATGTACTTCAAAGATTTCAATGGAATACTTTTAAGATGTGTTGAGGATGAGGAGAGGAGTACTTTGATCAAACAAGCCCATGAGAACAATTGAAGAATGCATAAGGGAGTTAGTAGAACCACATGGGAGTTAAGACAAGGAGTATATTGGCCAACCATGCAAAAAGATGTACATGAATACATGATAAGTTGTCACCTATGTCAAGAATCTACACCCGAGGAACATTCATGCCTAAGCTATTTGACTATAGCGCCTAGTTGGAGTAAGACACTTGTAGATTACTTAAAATCACAAACTTATCCAGAAGGATCGAATCTAGAAAGGAAAAGAACCCTAGAAGAACAAAGCAAGGATTATGTATTATGGGTAAACAACTATTCAAATGAGGAAAAGAAAATCAACTATGACTATGTATGCATGAGGGAGAATATTTTCCCATATTAGAAATGGCTCATGTTGGAGTTGTTGGAGGACATTCGTTAGTTGAAAAGGCTGCTAAATGATTCTCTTTGCAGGCTTATGGTGGTCAATACTACATATGGATACAGAAACTTATGTAGGAAGTCGTGATGTATGCTAACAAACCAAGTACCCAATATGATGAGATGATATGCCTTTGCAACCAATGGTTAGTGCAAGATATTTCTCTAAATGGAGAATAGACTTCATTGTTCACATTAATCCCCAACAAGAGGATCTCATGCCGAATACATCATAGTAGCCATAGACTACTTAACTAAGTGGGTAGAAGCTAAAGTCACTAGTAAGAATGATGTCCAAACCACTCCAAAGTTCCTATTATTGTAATGATACCCTTTACTCTAGTTTATGGTCAGAATGCAATAAGTGTCCCACCAAAGCACTGTAGTCTATCACTCCATATGAGGCTTGGCATGTTCGCAAGCCATATGTTGCTCATTCGCATATCTCTAGTTGTTTGGCACATGCACTAGTGCCTAAACAACAACACAAAAAAAATGGATGACAAAGTTGTAAACTATATTTCTATTGGGTACAGTTTTGAAAGCAAAGGCTATCATCTATATCATCCACACTCTAAACGTATTTTGGTTAGTCATGATGTTGTTTTTTGGGAAGATGCAATTCAGCCATTAGTTTCATGTACTAAGGGGACATCAGTTAGATCCAAGGATGTATATGACACTTTGTTGCCTCATTTTATAGGTGGACAATCAAGTCATGGTCCAAATGAGGTAATTTCTTAGTATTTATAAGTTTCACATGATGATGTAGATCATTCCATTTCTGATGCAGATTCACATGATGCACTGTTGATGAGGGTCTTTAGTCTTTGTGATGCGAATGAGCTTGTTTCTTCTAATGAAGCATAAAATTCAAAAAATTGGATGGCTGCTATGCAATCAGAATATGATGCTATTATGGAGAATGATACCTGATCTTTATGTGATCCATTGGCACTAAATGGGTATACAAGCTAAAGTGTAAACATGATGGAGCGGTTGATAGATATAAGGCTAGGCTTGTTGCAAAAGGTTATGCTCAAGAGAGAGGCATTGATTTTTATGAGACTTTTGCACCCACATGTTGAATGATCACTTTTTGTAGCATTTGTGCACTTGCAACTCGTCATGGTTGGAATGTAAATTGATTGGACATTAAAATTACATTTCTAAATGGTGACTTACATGAAGAAGTGTATGTCTTTCAACCATGTGATTTTTTGCAAAAAGGGCATGAAACAAAGTGTGCAGGTTGAAAAAGGCATTATATGGTTTGAAGAAAGCACCACATGCTTGGTATAAAAAGATATATGCATACTTGATTGTACATGGTTTTGAGAACATTCCATTTGAGAGAACTTTATATGTTTAGCATGCAAATGATATGCTTCTGATCATTATTGTCTATGTTGATGACATTCTACTCATTGGTTCTAATGAGAAGCATATTGCTGATTTTAAGGATGATTTTCACACCTCTTTCGAGATGTCAGATTTGAGACATTTGCATCATTATTTTGGCATTCATTTTATGCAAGTTGAAGCGGGAATAACTTTGTGTCAAACAAAATCTATTGATACATTATTGCAGTGTTTTGGCCTTAAAGACTACAAACCTATTTCCACTCCTATGGAAATGGGTTTATAGTGTTGGTATCAAGTTCACATTGGGTTCACCAACTCTCGAGTTCATCCATTCACGTTGGATTCACAAGTGTCAATTGGATTCATATCGGGTTCACCAGCTGTCAGGTTGATAAAAAAGAGACCACTGGGTGGATCAGATCTGGCTTTTCTATAGGTCTCTTTGTGGCTATATGCGGGTTTTGGTGCACTACTTTAGGAAGTGGGAAGAAAGTTCAAAGTTGATTGAGGTGATTGACTGTGCTAATATATGAATGATCTACGGTATGCAATTACAAAAAAATTAAGTATCTTAACTAGTTTCTTCATCTACAATAATGTTACGAGATTGACGTGTATTTTGTTCTATAGGAAGCAAATAAGTGGAAAGAAAAATATAAATAGTTGCTTGTTCTAGACAAATGTTACGAGATTGAGGCATTTGAACAAGCGGAACTTCTGTAGAAGATGTATTAACTGAAGTACAGGAATCTACATTCATTAATGGTTGCTCAATGAAATGAGTCTAAATGAGTAATAGTGATAGTTATGGTAAACCCCTATACAAAGTATGCTGAAAAATATGAAATCAATATAGTTTTTAGTTCAAGAGATAGATCAAATTGCCCATATGAACTAAATACATCCCAATAGATATGATGGATGAACGAGAATTCTAGTGTCTATAGCCCTCAACATTAGCAAACACTTGATCTTCCTCCACCTTCTCATAAGCTTCAGGATTGATTCGTAAAGTCTCATAAAGCCTCATAAAATCTCGAAAATGCTGGTAATATTCTACAAAAGAGGACATTAGAGTATATATATATATATATATATATATATATATATATATATATATATATATATATATATATATATATATATATATATATATATAACAAAAAACACACATTTACTACTTCTTTCCTATCTTCTCTCTCTGCATTGCACACATCTTCAACTTCTCAATGCTGTCAAATCTTCTCTCATAAGAAAGATTGTATGAACTATGATAGTGTTTTCTGAACAATATATATTCATCACTAAGATAATGATGAATCACATAATGAAAGTGTTGCAGCACTTTTGTATATGAGCAATGCAGTACAAGTGGTAATACACAATATTGTAATATGAGACTGTAGCTTCGTCGGATTGTATGCATCCAATATGTGCAAGGAACACAACATCCTTCAAGTCTTGTTGCCTTTATACATTATGTGCATGTACAGTAGCATCATATAGATGCGTAGATTAATTGCGCTTTCATATCGATTGCATATGTAGTAAGTAACAACACATCATTGGCTGCATATATATATATATATATATATATATATATATATATATATATATATATATATATATATATATATATATATATATATATATATATATATATATATATATAGCTTCTATGACTTATAGCCATGTGGAAATGTGTGAGTTGATCACATGGAAAATTAGAAGCACTCATTCTTAGACTACATGAAAAAGTCTATGTATATGTACATAGACTGTTGTGTTTCCCTCATCCTAAAATTATAGGTGCTTGTCTTAATCGTTATGTGCTATTATATGCACATATGGATAAATCATCGAATGACTTTGTAACATACACGCTGAACATTAAGTTCATCACCATTACTCCATGAAAGTATAATCGCATAGAAGCACTAATGTACCAAGCATCATAACTTAAAGCATCATATCGCTAACGAGTCTTTGAAAATATGCGTGCACATAGAGAATTAACTCAAAGGGTTTGTCATATACGATAACTGAAAAGCCGCTGACAGGTCTCTCTCTCTCCATGCTGGTGCGTGCGTCAGACTCGTCGTGCATCCTTCAGTTTGTTAGAAGCCCTTAAATCTCTCTCTCTCTGACGTACCTGCAAAAGAAGACATCCGAAAACACAACACACAATACATCACATATATATACATATAGACACGCACACATGCGCACACTACAACTTCACTTAACACACACGCACACACACTTTGTAAAATTAGTGGTTAGGATAGTTATCGCTGTAGGTAGTGATTTTTGTTATTAAAAGCAAAGGATTTCTACAAAAGAGATCAACTTTTACTTTCACGCATGTTTTTTGAAGTCACTCTCATGTAACCACTATTTTCAACATAATCAAAAATCCTATAAATACATGTACTCTATGGACTCTCAAAACATAGTGCATGGGCGGAGATTACACCCAATACTGCATTATGTCTTGTTTCCTTGTGTATCTATTTTTTTGAGTGTTTTCAGCATTCATAACCTCTGTGTGCGGATGAATTAGGATCTTGATAATAGTGGTATCAGAGCCCTGTATGTGTCACTACAAAAGGGTCTGTTTTTGTTTGTTTTGGTGTTTGATCTCTATTTCAATATTCTTTGTTCGTGATTCCGATTCTGATTCCATCTTCATCTCTGTCTTCGTTTTGATTTCTCCATCTCCGTTTCGGTTTTAGTTTTTGTTTCAATTCCGGTTCTTGTTCTAGTTCTAAAACGAAAACCTACATTTACACCTACATTTACACCTACATTTACACCTACATTTACACCTACATTTACACCTACGTTTACTCCTTCAGGGTTCATCTTCATCTTCGTCTTTGTTTTCGTTTCTATTTTTGCTTCAGTTCCGGTTCCAGTTTCAGAACGTAAACCTACGTTTATACCTATGTACCCAACAAGGCTATCTCTTTTGCCTATGATAGAAAGAAGGAATTCAATCCATAACCAAGTCGATCTGTCTACAACAACCGCATCAACGACCACTTTTTGTTAAACTAACTTTTCCTATGAAACATAATTTTAATGCCCCATCGTAATCTACTTTTCCTCATCCTCCGCAATCCAACTACTCAATTGCACTTTTTGCTTCTTCTCTCCAACCTACCAAACCATCTGCCTTGCAAACTTCAATGGTAGATGTCCAACAAGAGCGACCATGTATCACCTGCTTGAATTGTGGTAGACTTAGACATACAAAAACGAAGTGTCAATTGTGACCTCTTCACATGAAACGAGTTACAACTCAATTGCATAACATGGAGGGCCATAGTGAAGAAATTCCTCCTGTTTGGAGAGAGAAAGCATTGGAGAAGGACTTAAGTACCTTTGGTAATGGTATCTGTATTCATTCTTTACTTTGCATGCAGGGTACTAGCTATAACAAACTGGTTAATATTTTACATGATGATGGTAGTTCACATGATTTCATTTCACATTTATTAGTACAAGAACTTAAATTAAAAACATTTCCCTCCTTGTATAAAGTGAAGCTACATTTCAAGGTAGTTGTTGTACTGTAACACGAGAAGTGCAAGATGTTACGATTAGCATAGGCCCATATGTAGATGCAAAAACATTTTTAATTGCACCTTTGCAATCTTATGATGTTATACTCAGTATGCCTTTTTATCATTATTATAACCCACTCATTGACTACCATTCACATACCTTTAACTTTGAATTTAAAGGTCAAATCATTACTTCGATTGCACGGCATGATTTCCATACATTTCGATTGATTATTCATACTCAAGTAAAATGTGCATTTAGGAAAGGATACAATTCATGCATTGTTTTTGTCAATGTCATAAAGATTATACTTATACACTTCCCAATGCACATAAACCTTTCTTGACTACTTATAAGGATTGTTTTATATGTGAGTATCCCTCTGAACTACCACCATCTTGAAGATCCAAGTGAAATACTTACTCCACAAAGGACTTATCGAGCCTAGTTCTTCCCCATTTGGAGCACCAATTCTCTTAGTAGAGAAGAAGAATAAAACTTATCGAATTTGCATTGATTATAGAGCCCTTAACAAGATCACAATAAAGAATAGATACCATATTCCTTGAAATGATGATCTCTTAGATAAATTATGAGCAGCTTGTGTCTTTAGTAAAATTGATCTTAAATCAGGTTACCATCTAATTCATATGATGCAAAGTGATGTTTTTAAGACTGCATTTACAACTCAAACGGGCCATTATGAATTTATGGTAATGCCCTTTGGACTTACTAATTCTTCTGCTACATTTGATTGAATGATGAGCAATATTTTTCTTGATTACCACACTTTTGTTCTTATATTCCTCGATGATATACTTGTTTACACTAAGATTGATACTGAGCATGAGAAGCATCTTAAAACAATTTTTCATTAGCTATGAGAGAACACACTTTAGACTAATCTTGAAAAGAGTTACTTCTTTCAACCTAAGCTAGAATATCTACGACATATTATTTCAAGTGAAGGCATGTATGTGGATCCAAAAAAGATTAAAGTTATAGTAGAATGACCTACACCACAATGAGTCAATGATGTTCGTTCTTTTCTTGGGTCGGCTAGTCTCTATAGGAAGTATGTTTAAAATTTTTCTTATTTAGCATTGCCTCTTACCTTGTTATTTGAAAAAGAAAATAAAAATTTCATGGGGACTTACCAAAATTAAAAAAAAAAAAACTCAAACATGCACTTTCACATTTTTTTTTCTATCTATCTATCTATCTATCTATCTATCTATCTATCTATCTATCTATCTATCTATCTATCTATCTACCTATCTGTCTATCTATCTATCCACCTATATATCTATCTATCTATTTATCTATCTATCAATCTATCTATCTTTGTTTTTGTCTTTCTATCTATCTTTCTATCTATCTATCTATCTATCTATCTATCTATCTTTATATCTATCTATCTATCTATCTATCTATCTATCTATATGTCTATCTATCTATCTATCTATCTATATATCTATCTATCTATGTGTGTGTCTATCTATCTATCTATCTATTTATCTGTATATCTATCTATCTATCTATCTATCTATCTATCTATCTATCTATATGTCTATCTATCTATCTACCTATCTATCTATTTATCTATCTACCTATGTATCTATCTATCTATCTATCTATCTATCTATCTATCTA
Source organism: Ceratopteris richardii (assembly GCA_020310875.1). NCBI lineage: Eukaryota > Viridiplantae > Streptophyta > Polypodiopsida > Polypodiales > Pteridaceae > Ceratopteris > Ceratopteris richardii. The sequence continues at coordinate 107,387,796 of CM035441.1, read as the reverse complement.
TCTATCTATCTATCTATCTATCTATCTATCTCACTACAACATATGAGGGGCATACCAACGTTGCCCATATCGACGATCATGCCTTGGCATCGGTATGACCATTGAAAATGCTTGGAAAAACACGGATGCAATACCGATGGTCATTTAATCGTCGGTATACACGGCGTCGATATGAGCGCCAGTATAGGCATCGCTACTTTACTATAAATTACCGACGCTTATACCGATGCTTATACCGATGCTTATACCGATGCTCATAGCGACGCTTATACCAAGGCAACAGTTTAACCGGGCCCGAGAGCAAAAATTCGACATTTGCTTGCATTTTGAACCAAATTTTGCTACTGTCGAGTTTGCACACGTGAACTACATTCTGAACCTATTGTGTACACACATCTCTATTTTTCTCTCTCTCTCTCTGTCTTTCTCTCTCTCTCTCTCTCTTTCTCTACATCTCTATTTCTCTAGATCTGAAATTTTGGTAAGAATTGCACATACTGTAGCACCCTTTCTCTTTCTTTGTGTTTTCCCTTTTCTAATTTCTCTTCTCTTTCATTTTGCAGGAGCTTTTTGGCATCAAATCTTTGGAATTCGACGAAGGGAAACATTAAGTGGACCTTGACGACAATGCTCCAAACAATTACATCAATGTAAGTGATTGTTTTGTTTTCAATTGATATAGAGTGAGATAGAGAGGGAGAGAGAGACGAAAGAAAGAGAGAGATCTAGAGAAACATAAAGAGAGAGAGAGAGAGAAAGAGAGAGAGAGATGAAAGATAAAGATAGAGAGAGAGATGAAATAGAAAGAGAATGAGATAGAGAGAGATGCATACATACATACACACACATATGCATACACATACACACTCACACATATGCATATTACATACACACTCACATACATATTACATACACACATGCATATACATACACATACATATTACATACTCACATGCATACACACATATACATACATAAATGCATATTACATACAAACATGCATATTACATACACACATGCATATTAGATACACACATGCATATACATACACACACATATTCATTCTCATACTCACATACATACATACATGTATACACACATATACATACACACATGTACACACACACATGTATACATACACACATATTTGCATGTACACACACATACATACATACACACTCACATATTATACACACACATATGTGCATACACACATGCATATGCATACATACATACACACATGCATGTACACACACACATACATACATACACACATGCATATTACATACACACACACATATATATATACACACTCACATATGTATACACACACATTCATACATGCACATACACATAACACACATCACATATACATACACACATACACACATATACATGTTTTAGGGTTAGCGTTTTAGGATCAGGGTTTATGAATTTCTCTTTTCTTTTGTTTTGCAGGAGATTTTTGGCATCAGTTCTTTGGAATTCGACGAAGGAAAACATTAAGTGGACTTTGACGACAACGCTCCAAACAATTACATTGATGTAAGTGATTGTTTTGTTTTCGATTGATATAGAGTGAGGTAGAGAGAGGGAGAGATGAAAGAAAGAGAGATATACATACACACATATTTGCATGTACACACACATACATACATACACACACACACATATAAATACACACTCACATATGTATACACACACTTATGTGCATACACACATGCATATGCATACATACATACACACACATACATACATACACACATGCATATTACATAAATGCACATATATATACACACTCACATAAGTATACACACATGGATACATGCACATACACATACACACACATCACATATACATCTTTTAGGGTTATGGTTTTAGGATTAGGTTTTTTTAATTTCTCTTTTCTTTTGTTTTGCAAGAGATTTTGGCATTGATTCTTTGGAATTTGACAAGAGACAATGTCAATTGGGCTTTGACGAGAGCGTTCAAAAGAATTACATCAATGTAAGTGATTGTTTTGTTCTTTATTATAATAGAGATAGAGAGAGAGAGAGAATGTAAGAGAGAGAGAGAAAGAGGGAGAGAGAGATGAAAGAGATATATATATATATATATATATATATATATATAGATAGAGAGAAAGAGAGAGACATAGAGATACATACACACAGATGCATACATATTACATACACATATGCATATGCATACATACACACACACACACATATACATGCACACACGTGTACACACACATGCATACATGCACATACACATACACACACATCACATATACATCCACACAAACACACATATACATGTTTAGGGTTAGGGTTTTAGGATTAGGGTTTTTGACTTTTACACATATACACACATAATACATACACACATGCACACATACACACGTGCATACACATATACATATACACATACACATACACATACATACATACACACACACATGCATACATACATACAGACACACATACATACATACATACATACATACATACATACATACATACATACACACATACACATAGAGAGAGAGAGAGTCACACGCACACACATGCATACATACACACACGTGACATATACATACACACATGCATGTTTTAGGGTTAGGGTTTTAGGGTTAGGGTTTTTGGCTTTTACAGATATACACACATGCATACACACATATACACATATGAACACATAATACATATGCACATACACACACATATATATGTATGTATATATATATATATATATATATACGTGCATACACACATACACATATGTGACATATACATACACACATATGCATGTTTTAGGGTTAGGGTTTTAGGATTAGCAATTTTGGATTTTACATATATACACACATGCATACACACATATACACATATAAACACATAATACATATACACATACACATATATATACACATGCATACACACATACACACATATACATGTTTTAGTTCTAGGTCTTCAGAATTAGGGTTTTAGGATTTTTACATAGATACACATATGCATACACACACATACACATATATACACAAGAATACACACATACACTTGTTCTAGGTCTAGGTCTTTAGGATTAGGGTTTTAGGGTTTTTACACATGGAGATAAATACTTAGACATATACAAATATACACACATAATACATATACACATACACATGTATATACATAGGCAGACACACATATACATGTGTTCTAGTTGTGGTTTATAAATATCATGTCAATGTGTCCCATTTCTTTGTACACGATTCATGATTCATTTCGCTCATGTCTTTTCTATTTTAAAGTATGTTTTGCTTTATCAAATCATTTTTTTGTTGCATGTCATACATGTCACATGTACTTGGGTTTTTCTTGGGCAGAGTGGATTGTCTTTTGCTACACAACAGCATGGGAATGTTGTTGTAGCAAGAGACAACACACTCTGCCCAAAAAAATTTTGCACATATGGTCGTCGGTATAAGTGTCGGTATCCCCAGGCACATACCAATGCTTATACCGACTATTTTGCCCAAGGGCATACCATGGCTTATACCGTTGCTTATACCGATGCAAATATCGAGGCTTATACCAACACTTATACCAACGCATATACTGACGCTTATACTGACCCTTTGGTTCCGACGCCTACACCGACCCTTACACCGATGTCAGGGCAAAATCGCGCTCGTTCATTTTCCTTGGTAGAAGCCTCGGTATATGCCTGATATATTGTAGTGTCTATCTATCTATCTATCTATATGTCTCTCTATCTATCTCTCTATCTGTCTCCCTATCTATTTATCTCTCTATCTATCTCTCTATCCATCTCTCTATCTATCTCTCTATCTATGTCTCTATGTCTCTATCTATCTATCTATCTATCTATCTATCTATCTATCTATCTATCTATCTATCTATCTATCTATCTATCTATCTATCTATATTTCTTTCTTTCTTTCTCTCTTTCTATCTTTCTATCTATCTATCTATCTAACTATTTGTCTGTTTTTGTCTATCTATCTATCTATCTACCTATCTATCTATCTATCTATCTATCTATCTATCTATCTATCTATCTATCTATCTATCTATCTATCTATCTATCTATCTATCTATCTATCTATCTATCTATCTATCTATCTATACATCCATCCATCCATCCATCCTTCCATACATACATACATACATACATACATACATACATACATACATACATACATACATACACACACACACACATATATATATATATATATATATATATTTATCAATCAATCTATCTATCTATCTATCTATCTATCTATCTATCTATCTATCTATCTATCTATCTAGCTAGCTAGCTAGCTTTCTTTCTTTCTTTCTTTCTTTCTATTTATCTATCTATCTATCTATCTATCTATCTATCTATCTATCTATCTATCTATCTATCTATCTATCCATCCATCCATCCATCCATCCATCCATCCATCCATTGCATGGAGTTACAAAGACTTGAAAGGATTAGGCCCTGATATTTATTTAGATAGAATTCCCATGTCCTTAGATGCCAAGCCCATTAAGCAAAAACCTTACACTTATAATGATAATCATGCGATAGAGATCAAATAGGAAATAAACTGTTTGATAGAAGCTAGATTTATCTTTGCGATTGAGCATACTGAATGGGTATCTCCCATTGTAGTAGTGCCTAAAAATAATGGAAATCTCAGTGTGTGCATTAACTTGAATAAAGTCAATGCCACCATCATCAGAGATAACTATCTGCTTCATATCACATAACACTTGTTGGAACATGTAGCAGGAAAGGAAGTCTACAACTTCCTTGATGGTTTTTTGAGCTACAGTCAAGTAGCTATTGGCCTAGAAGACCAACATAAAATGGCTTTTCTCACAAAGTGGGGTATTTTTGCATTCCATGTGATACCTTTTGGCCTCAACAATGCTCATGCTTCATTTCAAAGGCTGATGTGTCATGCATTCAAGGAGTTCTCGCGACAGAACTTAGAGGTCTATGTTGATGATTTACGTGCTCATTGCAACATCAGACAAACGCACATTCTCAAATTGAGGGCCTCTTTGATAAATGTAGAGAATATCAAGTCTGCTTGAACCTAGAAAAGTGTGTTTTTGTGGTTGGGCAAGGCAATATTCTAGGACACATAGTGTCAAAGAATGGTACATCGATGGACAAAGATAAATTTAAAGCCATCACTGAGTTACCTAAACCAAACAATGTGAAGGAAGTAAAAGCCTTCATGGGACATTGTGGTTATTACCATTGTTTTATCCACATGTATGTAATAATTTCAAAGCTCTTATACAATATTTTGACCAATTTTGAGTGGATAGATGAGTGCAAAAGAATTTTTTACAAACTTAAATGATGATTGTGTTCAGCACCAATCTTGACTACACTGGATTGGTGTAAGCCATTCCATGTTCATGTGGATGCATCCAATTATGCTATTGGATGTGTGCTAACACAACCTATGGTTGAACATAACATTGATCTTTTGATAGCTTATGCAAGTAGGAAGTTAAATGCAGCTGACCAAAATTACATCACCATAGAAAGAGAATGATTAGCAATGGTATATGCAGTCAAAACTTTTAGGCATTATTTTCTTGCAAATAGTTTTAAATTCTTTACAGACCATCAACCACTACTCTATCTAGTGAATAGATTTTGCAATAGTGTCACATTAGTACAATGGTTCCTCTTAATAATGGAATAGGACTTTGATGTAGTCATAAGGAAAGGCAAAAACCACCTCAGAGCATATCACCTTTCTAGACTCACTTTAGGAGAATCCCTGCAAGGAGTGTCAAGTGAACTTCTTGATGCTTATTCAACTTGGAAATAGTGTCTAATTGGGCCAGAACAATTATGCCTATTCACCCTATACTCATAGCAAAAGGCATTGAAATAATCAAATCCCAAAAGTATCACGTAATGGCAGATAGTGTGTATATGCACACCGATCAAGGCATATTGGCTTGTTGTGTGGAAGAAAATGAGTATGCTAAATGGTTGCAACTGGCACACATAGGTGCACTAGAGCCACACCACTTAAAACATAGAGCTATTTAGACTCTATGGAGATTAGGTGTATATTGGCCAACCATGGAAGCAAATGTCCATAGGATATGTAAGGAATGCCCAAGTTGTAGTGTTAGAACACCGATAGAATATGCTGCTTTCTATCAAGTATCTTTAATACCAAATTGGAGTGAACCTCTGGTAAACTTTATGAAAACAAAGAATTTTGCTCCAGAGATGATGTTAGTTAGATGACAAAGCTTAGAACAGGAAGCCCTAGATTATGCGTTCATCGAAGAAAATCTATGCAGGCATGGAAAAGATCAATATTTTAGGTTTTGTATCCTTGCAAGTGAATATCTTAAGATCTTAGAAGCTGCTCACCAATGTGTGGCAAGTAGACATTTTCGATAAGATCAGGTGATCAAAGAAATATTATTCACAGGTCTTTAGTGGTCATCCCTTCACATGGATGCTCATACCTATGTGAAGCCATGTGATATTCGTTAGCAAACTTAGTGTTCGATACGTAAGGATGAGATGCCATTGAGGCCCATGATGGGAGGACATGCATTCTCTAAATGGAGCATAGAATTTTTTGTTCCTATTAATCCACAAGCTAAAGAGTTCACATGCTAAGTATGTTATTGTTGCCACATATTATCTAACCAAACGGGTAGAATTTAAAGCCACTAGGAAGAACAATGCATAGACCACATCTAAATTTCTCTTTGAAAATGGCTTTATGAGATATGGTTCGTCCATAGAACTGATCAGTGACCCTGGTACCCACTTCTTGAATGAGTTTAGTGAATACTTTTTACAAGAATTCATGGTCATCCATAAGAAGTCGACCTCGTACCACCCACAAGCAAATGGAAAAAGAGAAAGCACAAACAAGATACTTTGCATTGTTTTAACTAAACTTGTGAACAACAAATGTTCTGATTGGGACAAATCAATAGCTACACCACGTTGTTTGGGCATATCGAGTGGCCTATGAAATGGTACTCCAAGCCACACTCTTTTAGATGTTATTTGGCCAAAATGCAGTGTTTCCATTAGATTTCTTGATATCTACTTTAAAAGTGACACAAAAGCATCAATGGACAAGTCACAAACTTTGTTCTAGAATTTTTTATTTAGAACGATTGAGAGAAACTAGATTAAGAGCAAACACTAGGATTTATGCAACCAAGAAAAGACAAAAGATTAATTTGATGCACATGTGAAAGATAAAGGCTTGAAGGTAGGACACTTAGTCTTGGTGTATACTCTGAAGCAACATGCCAGGAAATTAGAAAAGCATGGCTATGGGCCCATGATTATTATCAAAATCTAAAATAAGTGGAGTTGTCCAACTAGCCACCCTTAAGGGAGATATACTAACAAACTACATTAGTGGATGCAGAGTGAAACTATACCAAGAATCCCTAATGGAGGAAATACTTAATTGACTACACAAAACAAGGAAATGCAAATAGGAGGAAAAACGGATTAGAGAAGAGTCTCAGGCAATAGCGTGCCAAACAACAGGTGTCACCACACATTGAATAATTGACAAATGTCCTTTTGTGACCCTAGAGATAGGACAAGGAAAGAGTGCAAGGATGATAAGAGCCTTGATTGACTCAAGTGCTTCCACTAGTGCAATTCTACTTTCTTATTGTCAAGAATTACGATTGAGCCTTACACCTATTGAGGCTTATCTCATAGGATTGGGAGGTGTGGAAACCCATTGCATGGGCAAGGTGGAGCTTCCCATCAACCTTCAAGATGTTTGAATGCCAGCTAAAGTGCTAGTATGTCAAGATGAGGACCTCACAAAACCTCTTGTCTTGGGTCAAGACTAGATATATGACCATTCATTCAACTAAATCTAAGAGCTAGACTTCTTCAGGTTTGGGTGGACCAGCAAAGGATCACAGTTGACCTAGTAATTTGTGCACTCAATGAACTAGGAAAGTCACCAAATCTTGGTCCTTCCAACATCACACATTAAGATGACAATGTTATTCTTGTCCAAAGTTCTATGTTGCAGAACAATGTAACTCATGAAGGAGTAGCAAAAACCAACATGGAACTCTCGTATTTTCCAAACATGGTCAAGGCTAAACAAGCAAGAGTGAAGCATATATGAGAATGCAAGAGTGAGCTACCCTTGGCTCCCTCAACAATACCTCGAATACATACCAAGTGAATGATGCAACCAAAGAAGACCATAACTAAATATCCCAAGAGTCAACCTCAATGAATCATTTCTATTTGGATACCTAAGGGATCGATGAAGTCTGGCCCCAATACCTGACAAATTTGGGTGCCTAGAACTTGCTTATGCTCCCAATCAGTCACACATAAGCTCATAGGCTTGAATCAATACTCATAGGCACTCACTTTACACTCTTCACGATGGACATCTATTATAATCACATCAGCACATCAAATCACACCTAGGATTACTTGGAAACGGGTGCCTAAAAAGTCCCAAATCTAGGTAGAACCATCTCATAAATCTTTAAAGCTCACCAATGTCAAGATTTGTAATCCCATAAGGGAAGTTTGGCAAGTCAAACCTTATATTAAACCCCCTGACCCACCCATGTAGACTCCTTAACACTAGAATAGGCGCATTTTGAGTGCATTGCATATCCCGAGTATGCATCTAGAAATGTCTATTAACTTTTTACAACACTCACTTTCACACAATACACACTCCATGACTAACCACTAACTACCATGCAAATCATATTGGTATTGCAAGGGGAATATGGTCTCACCTCTTCTCTAATGCAATACTAACATGACTTTATTCTTCTAGCTGATACATGCTTTAGTATCATTACTATTAATGGTGGAGATAGAAGGCATGAGCACTCAAGAAGGGACCTAGGTTGCATTATTTGTTATTCACTAATTCGATTATTCCTGAATAATTACAGAATTTTCGATGACCCCTTATTATTTGACTAAATTATCTGGTGCCACATCAGCTTATTCGGACAAGTCTGAATAGTTTTTGCACGATCATTTAGAGATTTTTTATCGAAGGCACTTTCAATTGGAAAAACTTTTATAAAAAATATTTTCGATCGAAAAGGTTCTCGATCAAAAATATTTTTGATTGAAAAGGTTATAGATTGAAAACATTTTAGATCAAAATTCTTTTAGATTAAAAATCTTTTAGAATGAAATTATTTTTATTGAAAATATTTTAGATAGAAAAGATTTTACATTGTATTTTATTCATTTAAAATTCTTTGAGATTCAACATGATCAGGTTGATTATTCATATTTGGAATTTTTAATTTTTTGCTTCTAAAACTGCAACATATCAAATAATATAATAACACTTGGTCATTCATCATTCGATATCATCACGGCACCTCACATCATAAGATTTGAATCAAAATCCACATAATATAAGTACGTTGGTGGTTGCAAGGAACCCTATGTTCCATGCTCGCACTAAGCACATGGAGGTGCATTATCACTATGTCAGGGAGAGGTTCTCTGCTGGGGAGATCAGCTTGGCATATGTGCCCACGTAGGAGAACATTGCAGAACTTTTAACGAAGGTTGTGCCTAGGGAGAAGTGTGAACCTTTCAGCAAATCTTTGGGCTTACTTCCTTTTGTGGAGTGATTTCCACATAGCTTGGCACTTCCTTATACATGAGTGCCAACTCCTTGTTCATCGGATGACTCTCAGGGGGGATTTGTTGATATATTTAGGTAGTGATGCATGTGAACACACTAGGACCGTCGGGGCACTTTTTTCCCTCTTTAGGAGGTTTTTTTACCCCGGCTTGTATAAACACCTATTGCCCTAATGGGCTACTTATCTTTGTATATTCTCTAGTAATACATTTAGTATTGTGTGTTGTGCTCCAAGCTTCTTCTCCTTCCTTGTGATGTTCGCGTGCTTCCGCAGATGTCTATCTCCAACAATTCAAAAAGTCATAAATTTTCCAAACTTATTCGGTAATTTTCATTATTCGGTCAAATAAATGCAACATAGGAAGGGACCATTCAGAAAACTTTCAAAATAGAAATCTTATTTATTCTACCTAAACCGATAGAGCGACTAGAGGATATGCGGGCAATGTAAATTATCCCTATGCAAGATCCACCCATTGGCCACACAACAAGAGTTACTAAGAACTTACATTGGTTCAATGAGATGGCAGGACCTCTAGGAGAAGGCATGTACATGTGGAAAGTTGAGATTGAGTACAACACATGGGGAAAATACCATTTCTTTACTAGAGAATTTGAGAAGCTACAAAACTCAACAGACTAAGGCCTATGTAGCAAAAAGTGGGCCTAACAGAATACTTTGCTTCCAAATTACCAAAACCTAATTTCATGCAATGTTTCTATCTCATCAACTCACTAACTCCCAACCAAGACCCCAAAGCTTCAAGCACATTCATGATTCCATCATTTACATGCGAGAATGAGTTAAAATGATTTTTTCTGACTAATAATCTAGTTTAAGAGGCCCTAGATATGAGAGGTATGCATATCCCCACTGAGAAGGAAGGGTTGGTTCTAGAAAGCATGAAGAATCAAAATCTAACGAAGCTCAAAGACATGGTGGCCATGAAACCTAACATTGTTGTGCATCTTAGGATGTGCATGCAAAATTTTTCATTCCCAGGGCAAGACCGGTTCACAATGCCACAGAAAAAGGTTTGGTTCACCTTGCATTTAGCTGAAACGTAAAACATGATGATCAATCTTCCACATTGGATTATTGATCAGATCCATCAAGCATGCAAGAGGTGGCCATGTGAGCCTGCGTTACATGGTTTTTGTGCTATCATGAGAATCATTTATCGATGCCTTGCATATGATGTTCTTATTTAGAGGGCTCTTTCCTAGAATAGAGTGCAATAGTTTAAGGATAGGAAATCTTCTGCTCCACCATCCAAGAGAATGAGGGGATCAATACCTTGTTCCCAACCCAAAGGTTCCACTTTGACACCAAGTATATCTCCTACACCACAAAGGTTAGTTAGACCATTCACACTCAAAATATTGAGGTGAAGTATGGATGGTCGAGTTTCATCTTTCCCCCAGTGTCATTTGATCTAGATTTCCCTGGAGGAGTTCTCTTGGAAGAGCTCAGTAATGGAGATTTTGAATGAATTTTTGAGGAGGTAAATCTCAACTGAGGAGAAGAATGAGAAGGATAGAAGGAGCGACCACATGAAGAAGGGCAACAAGAGTAGGCCAAAGAAGAAGATGATGATGATGATGAGGAAGATGAAGACAATGAGGAAGAATGAAATGATGAACAACAAGGAGAAGCTACAAGAACCCTCGCTTACACTACACACTTACAAAAACTCTATGACACAATTGTGAGTGTGCAAGAATAGCACCATCTCTCCTTCAGTATAGGAAAAGCATTGATTGAGCAGATTCTAAGTGAAGAAAGAGTGGATCAACACTTCATCAAGACCCTCCAACTACTTATGGAGACTTTTAAGAGTGATTGAGGTAGTTCATACCATGTTACAGAAACTAACACCTCGCTATGATGATAGGCATGTCGAGACACAAGAGCACAGTGGCAAGAATATAAAAATACCCATGATAGAACATGAAGCAACTATAGGTCAAGAGGCCACTTTAATGGAAACCATCAATCTCATGGCTGAAACATTTGTACAAACCTTGCCAATTTCACTACAGCACCCTGCATCCCCCCCAAGTGACATCGAGGTGCATGTAACCACAAAAACCACTACAACTGCTCACTCCAATGAGCCTATCTACAAGATCCCTCCCCACTCACCACCTCATGCCCTCCTAGAGATAACCACTACCTATATCATTACATACACACTTTCCTTCAGCTTTCCTGAACCAATCTCCCATGCCACCCTCTTTTCTTCCATCACTAATCCTCTCTACACCACCACAATTGAGCTTCTAGAACCCAACATTGTCCATCCCATTGTAAATAGTGTAGCAAGCCACCCCAAATCACCCACTAATAGTATCGTTGGATTCGTCGCTACCCCTGGCATGCAAGTCCCATTCATCACAGACCCATATTACTCTACCCTCCGACCCCCTACCCTTGCTACCACCATTCTGGTTTCCATTCATGGAAGCTCTCGCTCATCCTTCTGCACCATTATCTTTGGGTCCAAACCCATTTGTAATAGTGTTACTCTACATGGACACCATATGCACCACACCTACCACCTTTATCTTCAAGGTCGAACCCACACGCATGGAAGTGTTCAATCCAATAGATATCTCACCGCCTATCGTACCATCCCCTCCCCCCACACTTGCACAATCCCCATTCCCCCTCCACCAACCTCACTGGCACCCACCATAGTATCATGCACATCATTCACACTTCCCTTCCCCCTGCATTCACACCTACAAATATTGCATCAACATCTTTGCATAATACATTTAATATGAAGATTCAATGTGTATCACAACTCCAGTAGGATTATCAACAACTAGAAGAAAGGAATGTGGTCCCCTTAAACGAGTCTCAATGATTACAAGCTCAAGTAACAGAGTTCGAAGCATCTCACCAGGAATTACAAGATCAATATCTTACCCTCCAACAAGTGCATGATGAATTGGACACCAAAGTGCAAATGGTGAATATGAAAGCTGTCCAAAATTTGGAAGAGATGTTACGAGAACAAAATGCTCAAAATGCCAAGCTACAATGCAACCTAGATCTTATATGAAGACATATGTCCATAGTCATGGAGGAGAATAAGAGGCTTCAACAATAAAATCAACATAATCTCGAGGGAGCCATGGAGGGAACCCTGAGAAAAACTATGAGTCCCACTCGGTTCCAAGTTGTTCCTTTTGATAGCATCCAAATCTTATTAGAAAAACATGCCAATTTCTTGGATTGATACCAAAGTTTGGAAGAGAACTGTGTGGATCTCAAGCAAAAGCTAGCCAAGCCTAGCATACAAATACCAAAGGCCACCCCTCTCTCACAAAACATGCAAGCACTAGAAAACCTCTTAAAATAGGTTGATGAACTTCAAGCACGGTTACTGCAATATGAAAGATCACCCTCTCATCTTGTGGAACTCGAACGCAAAGAAGTAGTTGAAATCCTAGTAGAAGAAACCTTCAAGAAACCCTATGAGCCCATACAAATACCTAAGGATTGCACCACAGAGGAAGACCAAGAAACCCTTGAGATTGAAGTGGTAAAATGGCTCAAATGGATCAGACAAATAGGCAAAACACATGATGATCAATTGGCCATACAGATCCAACCAACGTCAAATCTCAAAGGCATAGTATTCAAGCCACTGTATTTCCAGAACCTCTCCTATCAATGGCTCATCACCATGTCCAATTCGCAACATATGCCTTACTTTGTGCTACTCACTAACAAGATCAAAAGGGTGATGGGAGAAGAACCGACTTTTGCAACTCACTTTGAGACAAAGGAGCTCCCAAACTCAACAAGAAAAGGTACAATATTTCAACCAAACTGACACACATGCTTACTTGAGACATATCCAAAATGATGTGCACATGGTCCAGCACACCTTTGTATATCAAATACAATCCATGTTATTGCTTCGTACCTTGCCTATGCCCATGGCCCGAGTTTGCAGTTAAGGTGAATAGGACTAAAGGTTGCTCTGATTGGATTAATGATCCTTACTTTGTTCCACCAAAAGGACCATCCACCCTAGCTTACATGATACAACCATATGCCATTGGTCATCCAAATTCAATAATGTGCCTGATATTGTTGCCAAGACGTGTATGAAGATTTTTGAGCTAATGACAATGGTCTTCAAAACATTCAAGAATGTCAAAACCCCCTATATCTTTGTTGCATGCTTCAATGAGGGTAATCTTGACTTGGCCTATGATATGAGTAAAACCCCCTCAATCAACACAATCTATTCTTGGCATGCTCGTATTAAATACCTACCTACTTGTTACAAGCAGACTTTTGAAGAAACGTTTTGCATGGGGTTCTGGAAATACCACTTAGAGATCATCATTCCCAGATCCACACATTTACTGCAAATATTCACAATAGAATAGGCCATGCATGCAAAACAACTATGCATTTCACATGTGGATGTACCAAGCCTGATCGATTGGGATAGATTAATGATAGATCTAGCAAGAGGCCTCAGACTGAAAGAACATCACTTAGCTACTAATGTCCTTGATCATTACATTGCACACCCTTCACAACAACGGTCTCTCAAGGACGACAAACGCGAGAGAGGGTGGGGGTTGGAAGTAGCCAAGCAGTTCCATGCAACTTGATGAGACAAGGCATTATGCATGTTAGTTGGCCGCCGGATTGGCGATTGTAAAGACTGAATCTTTTTATATTTCGCACGAACGAAAGGTTTTTACAAAGATGTTTGTATCTTTATATAAATCAATGAAAAGAAATTCTTTGTACCTGTTCGGTAAAGATTAAGTCACTGTTATTGTCTCTATTGTTACAGTAGTTTGTGTTCGGACAGTTCTTGAGTTAATCAAGTAATTCTGCATTACGGTACTGACTAGTTCTTGCGCTGTACGCTGAAGAGAGTATTAGCATAGTGTGTGTTCGGTAAACTTTGGAAGAGTTTGATTGCCTACTGTAAGATTCTAAGTGTAGCAGATTCTTGATAGAGTTCTTGAGCATTAGTATATTGCTGTGTGTGAAGTGGTTAGTTTGGGAAACCAAGCATAGGGCCTCTGTTTAACAGACCCCTTCCACTCCCAAGAACCCGATAGCTGCTTAAACGCGTCTCTAACGGTTAGTTTCGCGTTTAACACTGGCGCCGTCTGTGCGAAGGTGGCATCAAGAGTGTTGCCAGCTAACTGTGGGAAAATGGCACCAGATCGTTGCCATTTGTCTGTGCGAATATAGCATCAAGAATGTTCATTGATTGATTGTGAAAGTGGTCATAGATTGTGAATCGACCGTAAAGAAGAATAGTATGCAAAGTATTGCAAACGTAATATATGCCGGTTACTCGTTCCGGTGAGTCATACCCGAAGCATAGAAGAAACCAACAATCTTGGGCGATACCTAATTTGCTAAGGACGCCTCCAAGAAGTAGAAGTGCAGATAAGTCTAACCCAACTGTCAAGGAATTGAAGAACGTTAGTAGTGATTCCAGTAGTATTCCGGTAGAACGTACTACATTTCTGGCAGATTCCGGTGCAATTTCGGCACATTCTGTCGAAGAAATAGTAAATCCAAAGTCTACCAGGACGCAGCATGAAGTTAATTTAACACCATTGGGTCAAGATTTGAATTTGTCTGCGGATAGAAACGTCTTGGCCAAAGAAATCAGTGAAGGTGAAAAAGCACCTTGTTTTGGTGAAAATTCGACACCTTCCGGTGTTATTTCGGTACCAGTTGCTAAGAGTTCACAGTCTTCCGGTGAAGGTCTACCATTTCTTGGTGAATCTTCAGTCCAGTCACCGCTATTTGGAGTAAGTGCCCCTACATGTGATACCAAGGAGGAAGGTAGCTTGTTCGAAACTGAAATCAGAAACATATTGAACGATATTATCAAGCCGAAAAGTGTACAGACTGACGATACAGATTCAGACGGTTCAGTTATTTAGCCTCGGGATACAGAAGATAGTCACAATACAACCGCCAGCACGATGAGTGGGCAACAACAACAACAACAACAACAACAGCAGCAGCAACAGCAACATCTATTTCCACCCCGGCCGACTCCAACAGGAATAATGCACACTAAATTCGATGGATTTCCACGTGATGACCCAGATGCTCATGTACGCATATTTGAGATAAGTTACATAGTGCTCAATCATCCCCCTGATCCGGCGTATAAAGCTATTGTATTCCAGTCCACGTTAGTTAATGAAGCGGCCAGATGGCTTACAGAATATGATTTTAATCATTTTATGACTTATGAAGCAGTAAGGGATGCATTTTTGCAGAGATTCAAGCTAAAGAAGAATCCAACTGAAATTTTTTATTACCTGCAAAATAGACAGAAGATTAATCAAACAGTGCAGGAATATGCCACCCTATTCAGAACTCATTTGAGGCAATTACCACCAGCACATGCCAACCTACCGGATGACATTATCACTCAATGGTTTATCAATGGTTTGACTCCGCAACTTAAACAGATTATGATCATACGCTGTGTGGGAGCTATGACGCTAGATGCGGTGATTGCAATGGCTTTGCAGCTGGAAAACAAGGTTGGAGGATTTACAAAAGACCTGGAATGGTTAAGAGCAAGTAAAAATGTTGCAGAAGATCCGACCAGACAGCTGTACTGCACCACGTGCAAGAATTTAGGGCATACCAGTGTCACTTGTGCCCTCAACCAGTTGTTTTGTGCTATTTGTAATACGACAGGACATTCCACCGAAAATTGTGCATACAACGCCAAAGTGCAGGGAACAGCAACAATAAATGCAATTATACAGGAACCAGGACAACCTACCACTCACTATGTACCCCCGCAAATGAGAAACAACCAGCAGCAGGGATATCGAAATTACGGAGGACAGAGAAATAATAACTATAATGCAAACTGTTGGCAGGCACGACCAGCACAGGAAAATACTAATTTGCCACCACCTCGCTGCCATTTCTGTGGTGAATTAGGACACATTCGAAGATTCTGTAAAGATGCAGCTGAATATGATCAGAGGAAGAAAGAACGTCAGAACCCGATGACAAATATGGTTCATATCACACCAATAGAAACACAAGCTGCAGTAGTTCAAACCAGATCCGGTAGGCCGTTACAACCAGCAGCTGAAATATTTGAACCAAGCATCTGAGAACAGCAAAGAACATATGACAAGGCTAGTCAGTGGACCACCACAGAACCTCCAGTGTTCCCAGATCCTATTCAGGTGACACAAGTTCCACTGTCAAAGGAAACTACACAGGAGCAAGAGTCAACTCCAGTAACAGATGCATCATCTTCAGAATCGATCAAAAGTACAAGTCAAGTAAATCAAGCATGGGAAATCTTATCTAAAGCGTCCATTACTCTTCCTCTTGGACAGTTACTTGCACTAGTACCAGGAGTCCGTCAACAATTCCAGCAACAGTTTAGTACTGAGTCTGCCTGCATTCCAGCAACGGCAACAGTACAACCAAAAACTGACGCTACGGTGGATCATTCGGTCCCATTAATTACGGTATGGTACAAAAATCATAAAATTAATCAAGTACTAATTGATGGAGGGTCTGGTGTAAACATTGCTACTGCCGCACTGTGTAAAAAGTAAGGATGGACAAAAATTGAGCCTGTCCAGTTTTTTGTAAGGATGGCTGATCAGTCCAGAGTCCACCCAGTGGGACTAATACGAGATGTTCCCATAACTTTGCAAGGTACAACATTTAAAATGACTTTTGTCATCTTAGAACTACCAAAGTCTAGCTTGGATTATAATCTTCTATTCGGACGTCCTTGGTTGAAACAAGCCAAGGTGATACAAGATTGGTCCGCACAGGAACTCACTTTCAAAGACAATAATCGTAAATATGTTGTCAAGTTAGATGCTATACAGCCTTGTGAATTACATGCTAGACCTTATTTTGCAGAACAAGTTCATATGTTAGATGGTTTGTCAGATAATGAAGAAGAAGAGTTTTTGAAGAATAATATTGATTTGATCTCCCTAGGAACTGTTGATCTACAATCTGTTGTAGATAATTGGAATCCGGCAGTTTGTACGGTGATGCTTGTGATTGAAGAAGACAAGACAAAAGATACTGCTGCTATAGATAATGCTGATCTACAACAACTTTTAAACCCACCCGATGTTACAGAGAAGTCCCGACAATTCTATGTTCCAAAAGATCAGTTGATCACCTATAATCTAGGAGATGAAGAAAATCCGCATCCTGTCAAGATAAAGGAAAACTTACCTAAAGTATTTCAAGCAGATCTGATCCAGTTACTTCGTGAGTTCGCTGATGTTTTTGCATGGGATTACAAAGATATGAAAGGTTTGGACCCTTGCATTTATCAACATAGGGTCATGCTGAAGCCGGAAGCAAAACCAATCAAACAACCCAGCTATCGGATGAATCCAAATTATGCAGCATAGGTAAAGGCAGAGCTGGATAGGTTATTAAAAGTTGGATTCATTGTACCAGTAGAGCATGCTGAGTGGATATCACCCATTGTTATCGTCCCTAAAAAGAATAAGCAACTGCAAATATGTATGGATTGCCGGAAACTGAATGCAGCTACGGTGCATGATCCGTTTTCTCTACCTTTTCTTGACACGATGCTTGACAGAGTAGAAGGACACAAAATGTACTCATTCTTAGATGGATACAGTGGGTATAATCAAGTTAGAATGGATGAACAAGATATTCCAAAGACCGCTTTCATTACCAATTGGGGTGTTTTTGCTTGTACTGTTATGTGGTTCGGATTGAGAAATGCCCCCAGCACTTTCCAGAGATGTATGCAGGAAATATTCTCCCCTTATCTTACCTCTTTTATGCAAGTATATCTTGATGATTTCTCTTTATTCGGTAAAATGGAAGCACACTTGTACCATTTACGGTGTTGCTTTGAGAAGTGCAGAGAATACAGACTCTGCCTGAACCCAAACAAATCTGTATTTGTGGTTTCATGTGGAAAGTTACTTGGCCATATTGTCTCTGCACAAGGTATTCAAGTCGATCCAGATAAAATTGCAGCCGTGTTAAAAGCACATGTACCTACTACACCAAAGGAAGTAATGCGTTTCATGGGTCAAGTGAGATGGCATGGTCGCCATTTACGGTGGCTCGCTCATTTAGCCATTCCACTCAATCGCTTAATCTCGAGTACTCCTAAACAGTTTGATTGGACTCAGGAATGTCAAACAACATTTAATCGTCTAAAATGTTTATTAACGCAGGTCCCAATTTTACAACCACCTGATTGGGAACGTCCATTTCATGTTTTCGTAGACACATCAGATATAGCCATTGGAAGTGTGTTAATGCAACAAACTGATAAGTGGTTCAGACATGTTTACTATGCAAGTCGAAGGCTTGCTCCTGCTAAAAAGAATTACTCTGTAACTGAAAGAGAATGTCTGGGTTTAGTATATTCTATAAAGAAATTCAGGCATTATTTACTTGGCTGCAAATTTACTTTTCATGTAGATCATGTTGCACTTGTTTATCTAGTACGACAGTAGCATTTAGGTGGTCGATTAGCACGTTGGGTACTACTAATCCATCGGCCCGGCAGCTCACATGCCTTAGCAACTTTCCTTTCTCGCTTAGATTCCGGTGAAGCTCTGATCAGTGTAGATGACACCACACCAGCGATTTATGTTACTGAACCAACTAATAATGAATATGTAGAACCACCTATGCCATCTACATTTTATGATGAGATATTAACTTTTCTTACTGATGGATGTATTCCTGCTCAGACCTCTCCTGCAATGCGTAGGAAGATTGCAGTGTACAGTCGCAGATTCCTGTTAATTGCTGGAGAATTATACTATATGGATCACACTGGAATTTTACTTCATTGTATTCCTCCGCATGAAGTTAACTCAATCATTACTCTGGCTCACTCAATTCCTTCCGATGGACACTTTCAGCAGATTTAACGCACCGGAAAATTCTGCAAAGTGGACTTTGGTGGCCTACTATGTACAGGGATGTATCTCAGTTTGTCAAACAATGTGATAGTGTCAGAGGTCTGGACAACCTCTACAACGCCATTTTTTCCCTCTCCAACCTGTCTTGCCATTGGAGCCTTTTCAGAAGTGGGGTCTAGATTTTATTGGACCTATTACACCTCCAACAATCCTCAGTAATAATCGTTATATTCTAACATGTACAGATTATGCTACCAGATGGGCAGAAGCATGGGCTTTAAGGTCCGCCACAGCTGTTTTGGTGGCAAAGTGTCTAAAGAAAGATGTTTTCCCACGTTTTGTCTTACCTCTGGAGCTAGTGTCAGATCAAGGCACACATTTTGTTAACAATTTAATGAAAGTACTCACACATTCTTTTTAGATTATGCATAAGTTCAGTTCACCGTATTATCCTCGTGCAAATGGCTTAGCTAAAAGTACAAACAAGACTTTGCTGAATATGCTTCGTAAACTGATTCTGGAATCACCGAAAAGGTGGGATCAACTGTTACCTGCAGTTTTATGGGCATACCGGACTACCTACAAGGTAGCAACAGGACTAACACCTTTCAAATTGGCTTATGGGCTGGAAGCCATAGCACCAATGGAGATTGTTGTGCCAAGTTTACGTGTAGCTCTCACTCAAAAACTGTTACCTGAAGAATCTCTGTCATTTCGGTTGAATACACTCAGAGAACTGGATGAGCATCGATGGCAAAGTTTTCTGACTATTCAGGAAGTACAGTTAAGACAAGCTCAAACACATGATCGATATCTAAAAACTCCAGTTTTTACGATGGGGCAACTTGTAATCTTTTACAATGCAAAATCGAATCGCTCTGCTGGAAAATTCAAGTTACGATGGTTTGGTCCCTATCGGATTAATGAACAGGTGGGCCCAGCCACTTTTTGGTTGACTACTTTGACCGGAATTCCTCTTCCGAAAGTCATCAATGGTTCAAAGTTGCGGTCGTATCATCAAGCATCTGGCTCTCGCTAACGTGTTCAGCATTTTTTTCATTTTATTTATTTTCTTTTTTTGTTTTTTACGTACTTAATAAAATAAGTCTGTAAATATCCACGTTTTGATACCTAATTATGACTAACAGCCACCCTGCCTTATCGATTCCGCTCATGTATGCCCACCGAAGTTATGAGGTTATCATCTCAATATCGCGCGATGATTCACGAATTTAATTGCTTCTCGGTATCAAGTATCTACTTAACCTTTTTCGTTTCACTGTTAATCGCTATTGTGTCTGTGTGATTTGTGTATTTGTGCTCTCTATCTACCCTGCGCAGTTGTGTATCGTGCTTGCTATTGTCTGTGCACCATGGAAGCTCTGGCAAACTTCGCCGCCTTCCATGAAGGACTCCCTGCTGATGTAGGTGAGTTCCTGCGCATCCGCAGGTTGGCCAATTTCGTTGAATTGCCTTGGCATTCGGTGGATTGCCACCCTTTCTACGCACAAATAATCGCCGCCATCGCTGCCACACCTGCTACCGAGCAAAGTTGGCCTATCACTGACCTACCATCCCGTACCGTAATCACTTTCCAGGCCTTTGCTGATGCATTTTGACTCCCTCGGCAAGGACGAGAGAATGGCCTGAATTTACCAATAGCTACCATGATCCAGCTATCCCCTAGATACTCCTCCAATGAATATGCAATCCTCTGTCGCCCCAAACCTGAGAGATCAGCACTCCAATTTTTAGTTGCCATTTTGAATCTCCAAAAGTGCACATATGGAATATCTCGTCCCTTTTACTCCACTATAGATCTAGCTGCTCGAGAACCTGTCAACTTTGCTTCGTATTTCTTCCGCCGCATTCACAAAGAATGCATGTCAATCATCAAGCAGGTCAACAAGGGAGATATGCCAAGGTCCAGACTGCTGCACATCCTATCTTTTCTATTTCTGACCATTCTAGCAGCACAACCGCCACCCCGAGGACCCGTTCTGCACCATGAAGAGTCTGCACAAATCTTGGATGATGATGAAGAAGAGGACGAAGAGATTTTCCACCTTCTCCACCGAAAAAGAATCAGAATTAGTTCATCAGATAGTCAGGTACAAGGCTCTGCCGCCAATGATCAAGCAGATGACAAAGAAGAAGAAGGACAGGACGAAGAAACCTTCCATGACACCGCAACATCAATGCATCATGAATCATCAACACAGTCTTCCTCAGAAAGGCAACAAGAACAGGATGCTACCACCGAATCTGAAACAAGCTCGTCAAAAGAGGCATCTCAACAGCAATCTGAGCACGAAAAGCAAGAGGATGGAGAACATATCATTAAAGAGGTTTTCGAAGAACTGCTTAAAGCAGTGGAGTATACAGCTACCGGCCATGATGACTCTACACAACCAATAACCGAAAAGGTAACCAACACAACTACTATTATTCCTACTCATCCACCCGAACCTCCAACTATACCCATTACTCCTATTCCACCCATTGTCCCCGACGAACCCACTGCTTCTTCATCCTCATCACCAAATTACTCTCCATCGAATTCCCAGCAGCTCCTCACCGCTTCTTCATCTCAACCCCGTTCTCATCCTCCAATTCCTTCAATTCCCTTATTTTCTGAGTTAGCATCCATGGGTCAAATGCTGATCCACTTATCACAACAACTACCTGCACAAATGAAGCAAGTGACAGATAATATCCGAGACGAATTTCAACACAAAGTTGATGTGTTGGAGGCAGACATCACTCCTCTCCAGGAAGAATTACAAGCAGTCAAGGCAGAAAATCATGCGTTAAACGAACAAATTCAGGAGTTGCAGGCCAGACTTGTAGAACAGGAAATAATTATTAATCAAAGAGATGCGGCCCTGACAACAGTCCAAGAGAAAGATGAATTACTAAGTGTTGCAGATGCAGAATTAGTCAAGTTGAAACAGTCAGTCCAGGATAAAGAAGATGCACGAGTAGCTTTAGGGAATCTGTTAGAAGAAACCAGACAACAGCTACATGAAGCAATACAGCAAGGACAAGAGATGGCAGATTTGCTCAAGAAGACTAATGAAGAACTCCAGAGAAACAAGTCTAATTTATTTGAAGTAAACAGTATTCTCAAACGTAAATTGACCGTGGAAGCTCAACTACAAAAAGTGATAACAGATCTTTGAAGAGAAAGGGATACCTACTCCAGGACAATCCAGTTTCAAAATCAGGAGATAGAAAGAAGGGAGTATCAGCAGGATGTACAGAAAGAAAGATTAGCTCAAATAAATAAGCAAATTGCAGATATGAAGGTAACTCGTGATGCGGCCTTATCAAACAATTTTTATCTACAGGAAGCTTTTCTGCAGACACAAGCAGAAGTTTTGATGACCGAAGTCATTTCTTTAATTTCTGTACGAACAGATGCCCAATTAGTAGAACCAAATATTTTGAAACAGATGTTAAGAAGAAAATTGCCCGGACTTTTAGATTAGCTCGATCGATGTATTTAGAAGGCATTGTAGATGAACCATAATTGTTGTAAACCTGCGGGTTCGAGTCCACCGTGTGTGCCAGTGTTAGTCGGCCGCCGGATTGGCGATTGTAAAGACTGAATCTTTTTATATTTTGCACGAACGAAAAGTTGTTACAAAGATGTTTGTATCTTTATATAAATCAATGAAAAGAAACGCTTCGGGATGTCCAGAAGATCGCCAGACTGTTTGTCTGGGTGAGTCGTTCTGCGAAGTTTCTATGGCGATTGTTTTGCTAATTACGCGTATTGTGGTATCTCTCTGTCTTGTGATGTTCTGTAAGTTGTTTGATGAAGTCTATACTACTCTAGTAATGACAGTTTTAGTACTGTGTGTTTGAGAATCCTGAATCGTTCTGCGTCTGCTGTCCTGCTTGATTATCTGTACCTGTTCGATAAAGATTAAGTCACTGTTATTGTCTCTATTGTTACAGTAGTTTGTGTTCGGACAATTCTTGAGTTAATCAAGTAATTCTGCATTATGGTGCTGACTAGTTCTTGTGATGTACGTTGAAGAGAGTATTAGCATAGTGTGTGTTCGGTAAACTTTGGAAGAGTTTGATTGCGTACTGTAAGATTGTAAGTGTAGCAGATTCTTGATAGAGTTCTTGAGCATTAGTATATTGCTGTGTGTGAAGTGGTTAGTTTGGGAAACCAAGCATAGGGCCTCTGTTTAACAGACCCCTTCCACTCCCAAGAACCCGATAGCTGCTTAAACGCGTCTTTGACGGTTAGTTTCGTGTTTAACATGCAACAAACTGCAAAGAGGTCACGAAAAAGGGAGGACCAAGCAAAATTAAGCAAACAAGGAATTCAAAGAAGATTCAGTAATCAGGCCCATCAAATTTTTGAACACAACCTCCTATGAAATAGTGATTTTGATCAATATATGCCATTGTAAATCTTGTTTTTTTTTATTCCAACTCCATTATTATCAATCCAAGAAGTCCTCAAGCTTGAGGAGTGCTACATCTATGTACATACCAATTTTTGTAATTTTTAGAGCTTGTTTGAGCCTCCAAAATAGCCTAGGAACCTAATTTTAAATTAGACCAAACACTAGGTTTGAACAGGGCCGAAGCTAGTGAAAACCCATAAAAAGCGCTAGAGAACTCATTATTTAGGTTGGATTCTTGAAAATTGAAGTGAATAAAGCATGTTGTAAACTTTCTTTCGGCTAATTAAAGATTCCATTGCTCCATCTCTTGGTCTTATCGTGTGTACATGTGTGTGTATGTGTGTGCATATTAGTGTGCTTCTCACTCACACATTTGTACTCTCACTTGCTCATGGTTGTCATAGCACCCTCATGTCTCCTTGGATTGACAATTATGAGGTTGAGCTCCTCGCATTGATATCATTGTGCTAGAGTGACACCAGTATGCACCAACCATTTAGGCATAGTTTTTACCTCCTCTATATCAGGCCTCTCATCAAAAAGTGCATCATGTAAATTTGCATTAGAAATGGAATGATCTACATCATCACGTGGAACCTATAAAGGAGGAGAAATCACCTCATTTGGACCATCACTTGAGTGTCCACCTGTAAACAAGGCAGCAAAGTATCATACACATCTTTGAAGCTAATTGATGTCTCCTTAGTACATGAAAGATAAATTGCATCTTCCACAAAAACAACATCACGGCTAACCAACATGTGTTTATTCTATGGATGATACAGATGATAGCCTTTGCTTTGAGAATTGTACCCAACTAAAATACGTTTCACTACTTTATCATCCAATTTTCTATGTTGTTGTCTAGGCACTAATGCATATGCCAAACAATCAAAGACACCGAGATGAGAAACAGACAGCTTGTGAACATTCCAAGCCTCATATGGAGTGATAGACTATAGTGCTTTAGTGGGACACCTATTAATTACATATGTTGCACACATCACAATCTCAAGCTATAAATTATGTGGTAAAGTCTAACCTTTGACCATACACCTCGCCATCTCCATGAGATACATATTCTTTCTTTTAGCCACTCCATTTTGTTGAGGTTTCTACAGCACTATACACTGATGTTGTATCCCATGTTCAGCCAGAATTGCATTAAAATTAGAAGACATGTATCCACCCCTCAATCAGTACGAAAAGTGTCCAATTTACATGCTAACAAATTTTCAGCCAAAACTAGAAACTCTTTGAAGCATGTAAACACTTAGGACTTTGCTTTCAATGGATACACCCATGCATGCCGAAAGGAATCATCAATAAAAGTCACAAAGTAAAGGTAGTTCCCAAAAGAAGGTGTCTGTATAGGACGAGAAACATCACTATGAAGTGAACAAGCTACAATTTTTGAGTAGCTTGAACTAAACCATATTTTGGGAAGGAGGAATTGTCAATCTTTGTTAGGCTAGCTTGTGAAAGTGGCGTGTGCTACTTTGTACCCTTTCATATAGAGGATGCCCAATCGCCTTGTTTAGAGGCCATTAGTTCAATCCACCTTTCCTGAGCCTACTTCCTAGGCTCTGATACCAATGTAAGGAATTGAACTCACAACCTCTTCGATAGGAATGTTATGGGCTAACCACTTGCCCCAAAAGCAATGGTTGAGGATTACTTCCTAATCCTCCCTCTTAGGGTGTAGTTCAACCATCTCCTTTCTGTCAAGGCTGTGGTTCAACCATCTCCTGCCTATCACTTTATTACAGGAATGCTATATTTTGCCCAAAATATAGCCTTCACAAACATTTTTATAATATTCCTCAAATTTGGGTAGAGAGGACAGCATTTTGATTTTCGCATGCATAGCAAAGTAGCATAATTTAGATGAGCAAAGCATGCATGCCAAAGATTTGCATCTGAGATAGCCTGAGAATCTTGTACTACACATGCTAAATCATTCATAGATTTTGCATAGTCTATAAGCTTATATAGCCCACGACATCAGATGATATAAGTAATGACGACATCCCCATTTGATAGATCATGAATTGTACATCTCTCATCAACAAATTTGACAACCAAGACAACCTTGGCTAATGCTAAGATTGACAACAGATTTTTCTTGATTCCTAACATAAATAAAGCATTTGACAATATGAAAGAACTACCATTAGTAGTAGTCAAAATGATCTTACCAACTCCCATTCTAGGATAAGAGGAGTTTTTAGCACATGTGACAATATTCCTTGTAGGTGCAAGCTCATGTGAACTCAAGAAGCTGAATTGTGAGATAATATGTTTGGTTGCCCCACTATCAAAGTACCAAACATTTGATTCTATTATAGACATACACTGCTCATGAGAGGATGGGTCATAGCTACATACAATAGTAAATGCATGCTCTACATTCTGCACAAGATTAGGAGACTTGGTTTTAGGTGGAGATGCCTCTGCAACAACCATTCTGACCTCTTTCTTCTTTTCCTCTTTTGAAGCTAGTTTTAGACAACTCTTTATGACATGATCATTTCCTTTACAATATTTGGAAAAATGTTTTTGCTTTTCTGTTTTCTTCTCATCTTTGTCTTCCTTCTTCCACTGTGAATCATTAGCATATTTTTTCTTACTAGTAGATGAGCTCCATTTACCTTTGTCCTTATGACTAGCTCAAAAAGCTTGATGTGGAACATGCATAATGGACTTGTTCTAACTGGAGTAAACTTCCTACAACAAAACAAACACTAACCCCTCAAATTTTAAGGAATTTGGATTGCCTTTCATCATCAATCAAAGAGCAAAAACAAAACTTTGATATGAATTTGGAAGATCATTAAGAACCATCTACACAAGTGAACTATCAATACAAGTGAATCTCCTTCATTCATGTGCTTACTCTCCAATTTTTTTTGGAGATAAGCAACACAAGCCTCATTTCTTGCTTGATATAAAGTGCTAAGTGTATCCAAAGCATCCTTTATTGTTTTGCAATAGCGAATGTGAGGGATAATGGAATGTTTCACAGACAAAGCTATCAATGCATGTGCTTGAGCATCTCTGCTATCCCAACAAAGTTTCTCTTCAATAGGTGCAACAAGAACCGCAACACCAACAAGAACCTGAAGATCATCATCCTCAATGCCATTTGCATGACTTTCAATAATTGTATTCACACATGTAGTAGGGTATTTTTCAATACCTTGCACAATATTCCACAACCCTTTTGCTACCAATACATGACGCATCATATATGCCCATAATGGGTAATTATCTTGTCCTCAACAACCAACATACAAAATACATCATTGTTTTTAGCCATAGCCACTAACTAAATACCCTGATGGAGAAAAATGGTTGTATCTCAAAAAGTTGAACAAAAGTACCCTATGAAGCTCTGCTAAACATGTAGTAGACTTTGAGGCACTTATATTGGCAAACTGAAACCTATATATATGTTCGGCACAAAAGGAAAAAGTTGCCTACACAAGTGCTATGATAGTGCATTCAAAGGCTAAAATGAGCTCATACCAAAATTTTGATGTGAGACAACGAAGTTATTCTGAACTCCTAAGTGCCTTGAGTATGCTCACTAATTTTGTGAGATTCTAAGACTCTGTCTGGATGGGTGTTGACAATGCCCTAGATGGATCAACAACTTGCTTTGATACCAATTGTTGGATTTTGAGGTATGCGAAAGCACACGAACAACACAAGGAAGAAGAAGAAGAAGCTTGGAGCACAATACACAATACTAAATTAATTACCAATGACTGTACAAAGATAAGTAAATTGTAAGGGTTATAGGCATATATACAAGCCGGGGGAAAAAACCTCTTAGAGAGGGAAAAAAGTTCCCTGATAGTCATAAGTGTGTTCACAAGCATCACTATCCAAATATATCAACATGGAAGTACATTAAAGGAGAGAATGAAAATGCTTTGTAGTTACCATAGAGGAATCGGATTGCAGACCAGTTAAGAGCATATGAGGACTAGAATCAAGAAGCATGGAACGTAATGTATTGGTTGTTTATTAGCATACAAGATAGCATGGTTGGACACATACAAAATGCCAAAATTTTGAAAGAGGCTTGGAACAATTTGATCACATTGTATGAGACCAATACAAAGCATGAAAATTGGTACTCAAGAACAAGTTGCATTTACGGGAGAAAAAGAGCATGTCGGTAAGTGAATGCACCCTAAAAATCAAAAGCATGTGTGAGTTGCTTGCATCTATTGGCATCAATGTAGATGATGATGATAAGGTGGAAGTGTGCCTTCGTGGTTTAGGAACTACATATAAGAAGTTCAAAAACTTCTATTCAGACCAGAGAAAATATTCCAAATTTTTTTGATTTGGTGTCCATGCAATTGAAGAAAAGAATCTTTGTGAGGACTTAAAATCCCAAGGAAAACCTAGTTCTGAGTAGGTATTCTACTATGGCAGAGGAAGAGGCAGAGGTAAGGCTTCGAAAGTGGAAGAGGAAATAGTAACCAAGACCAAGGTCAACAACAAAATCATGAAGGAGGTAGAGGATAATTTCGAGGAAAGGGGAGCCAAAGAGGCTACATAAATTTCCAAAGAAATGATTCAAGCAATGGTAGTAAAGGATGCTAGAATAGTGGTAAACCTAGTCACTTTGAATGTGACTACAGTTGAAGAATCAAAATAGCAAAAAGCAACAAAACAACTATGCATCCACAAGTGTCACTCTAGCACAATGGGAAGTACCAACGTGAGGAGCTTCACCTTGTAATTGTCTATCCTTGGAGAGGCTAGGCTGATATGAAGATCAAGAGCGAATGATGTGCATGAAGAAGATGGTGAGAAATGCAAAGAGCATACACACACACTAGGGAATTCGCAATGGAGATCAATGGAAGGCAAGGAAAGAAGTCATACTCATATTCATCCTCAACTAGTTACAATAGCTCTTCTAAATCTAGCTCATAGGTTCAATAATAAACTAACAACAACCACAAAATGAGCTCTCTAACTCTATTTACAATTTTTGCCTAGTTTGATCGGTTTCACATCTAGTGACCGACATAGTTAAAAAATAGGTTCTACCTCTAATTTGAACTATCTAACGGCTTCCAAAAATTAAAAAAATTGGTGTGAGCTTTCTACTTAGACTCCTCAAGCTGGAGGACTCCTCGGCTTGCACAAAATGGAGCTGCACTCGTGATAATTGGATATATGTACATATATTACATTATTTTAGTGATAAAAAATCACTATTGCCATGATGAAATAATTTGAGTAGTTTATGTGCTTCCTCTTCTTCTATGACGAGAACGAGTACTCGGTCCTTTGCCTTGAACACTCCCCTCCTCCTTGTTTTTGTCATCCCTGACAGAACCTGATTTCGCATGAGTAATATAGTTAGTGAGCAGGTCCATTGCCAAGGTGCATTTTGTAATGGGAAGTCCCCGGATAAGGTCGCATTCGGGTTTCTCCCAATCAATGGACTAGGGTTCGTTTGGAGGTAGGCGCATATAATGTTCTAAATACATGATTGCTTCAGAGGCAAATAGGTGTAGCAAATGCATTGGATGACTCATAAACACTTCTGACTGGTATTCCTAGAAGCCAGTGGTGAACATCTCTTCAAACGTCTGCTTGTAGCAGGCAGGCATGTATTTTAGTCTGTAGTGCCAAGCATAGCATACCTTGAGAGAAGGTGCCATGCTCATGTCATAAAATAAGTCCAAATTCCCATTCTCAAATCCTGGTGTATTTAGAGTGGGAGCCTTGACACGTCGGAAGGTCTTAAAGACTATCTGCATCATATCAAAAATCTTCACAGTCATTTGAGCAGCAATATCAGTTATCTTGTGTAGACGTGATAACCAATGACAAATAGTGGCCATCATATAGCCAACGATCGGCATATTATTCATGGGGGGTGAGAGATATGGATAATTGAGCCAATCTCTGCATTGATGGTTATTTTAAACCTTAATAGAAAATGTCTTCCAAGTATGTCTACGCAGAATCGGTCCATAGCACGGGTTGTACTTCAAGTGCGTCGGTGCGTGCATCCATGTGTGCATCATCATTTTCGAGTACTTTTGTAGTAATTCTATGCGCCATGTGGGTTGATATATGTGGCCTTGCTCGGCTTCGAGTGGAACATCTTCAGGCTCGAATTGTGTAGCATGCATGGGGTGCCTCTGAGTAATGCTCTCAATTTGGATATTATATTCTTCTAGCAAAAGGAAATATGGCTTATACTATAATTCACAGGACATTATGTGTCTCGGGGGCGATAACAGCAAAATAGGGCAACTTCAAAATAACCTCTTTGTGATTGGCCATCACATGTAATTGCACATTGACTCGTGCAAAGTGCATCTTGCCCAATTCTTCTATGGTCTTTAACCAAGCGGGCGGAGGTAATTCATATGTGTCTTGCCCTTTGGGTGATGAGTGGCCGCCAACAATAGGTAAAGGTACATATTCTTCTTCAAATGTTTCCTCTATAGGTATAGGTATTGTTTCCTCCAATTCAGGTAGATTGGGTGGTGAATCTGGTCGAGGGGCTTCTGTCATATTGGATACCTGAGTCTGTAACTCTTGTACTTTCATACGTAGCGCATTCAATTCTTCCAAGAGAGCCAGTGGTGCCACTTCCTGTACAATAGTGGGTCCTTGTGAATCTTTGAGAAACAAGGTTCTATTGGTCTCCTTGAGGGTAAGGCATTCTTCTTGTAAACGATCATAGTCCTCAAGCACTCGTGCATGGTCTTCTAGGAGGATCTACATTGATTCAAGGGAGATGGCTTGAAAGCGAGACTGGCTAAGGGGTGTATCCAGATTGTCCAATGTAGCTCCAAAATTTTCATGATTTTGTTGTTGTAGACATTGATTTTCCTCCTTTGCAGCATTGAGATGGCAGCAAAGAAGCACCATATTGCGTGATAGTTGCGCATTGTGCATCAAGTAAACTAAGGGTGTATTGGGGTAAGCAAGGTGTTCAAATTCTTGAGAGACAACATGGGTATCCAAAAAAATTAAAATCATTGGATAATACATCGGGGATCTCAAAATCAAATGTAGTATTGATATCCTCTGTGCCCAAGCTTGTGACTGGGAAGGTAAAGGAATCAAAGACAAACATAGAAGTTGTTGCAAGAGCTTCTATAGTCATGGTGGCAATAGTCGTTATGGTGGTAGGCACGGTGGTCTCTGCCTGTGAAACCTCATGAAGTGTGGCAGATCAGTTCAGGTGAATGCGGAGAGGGGGGACCGTTGGTTGTGGTTGAACTGGAGATTGTTGGGGAGAGGTTTCGGGTGTGGGCTTAGGTGAGGGTGACATCGGCACTTCTAAGCATGGGATGGTGCCGTGCATGCGCTTGACTCGGTAAGTTTTGGGGGTCTTGTGGTTTTCTTGGAGCCTTTATATTGTTGTAATTGCACAGTTGGGAGGGCTCTCTCTATAGCAATATCATAAGACAAACACATGTATATGATGCGTATAAGAGCATAGCATCCATGAACAACTTTTTTCTTCTCCCACTGATGTCCGGCCAATAAAAGTTGATCCTGAATATTAGTAGCAATATCAATTGTCTGAGGCCCTGTGGTGGCAAGATACAAACCAAACCAAAGACACTTGTGTGGGATCCTAAATTGCTCCTGTGCAGGGAAGGCAAAGTGTTGTAGACATATTCACAACGGAGTGGTCAACTGAGGAGTGATGGCTGAGATGGCTAGCCATTTATCAACATTGCTTTGCTTCATTGGTTCTGGGATGAGACGCTCCTTCTCTATGGGCATATGGTTACTGTGAATCTTCAGCACGGTCCTGATTAAGTCCACAGACAATGTAAACTTCTTGAAGGGTGGGTCACTCACCAAGGATGGTAGTACAAAGAAAAGGTCCAATTCCTTGTGCTCTTGCTCTCTAATAGAAGATACCAAATAGTAGCATTGATAAAATTCAGGTTTAGGGAGTTTTGCATTGAAGTAATCTGCGAATTCTACCCTCTACTAGATGGGTTTGAGGCCTTCACTATTCTGGAGTTTCTTGAATTCCTATGAGAAGAATTGGTAGCATCTCCACACATTTGCACCATAAGTTAGGTTAGCTTCATATATGAACTCTGCATCTCCCAGGGATCTTGCAAGCCCTTGGAACCAGTGTGCCTTGCTGCTTACTCTTTTTTTTATCCTTGAGGAGGGTCTTCAATGGTCATAGGTCCCACGAAACCCTAGAACTCCGCTGGGATAGCCTTAAGCAAGCTCTCAAATGGAAGAGTTGAGAAATCCACGATAGGTCGCCCGAGCATTGCATAGGTAGAACCTTCTGCTTGCATGATGGAAACTGGTGTTGCAGACCTATGCTGAAGTGAAGAGGAAAACACATTAATCATGGAAAATAATTAAGATCCCAAGAAGATGAGACCTCCATTCCTTTCCACCACCAACATGCTTCCTGTGTTGTGTGTGATTTTAATGATGTGAGAAGTGAATTATGAGGAGTGTGTGCTTTGACTATGAGTGGGAGTGTGTAAGGTGCATGGCTTTACAATTGATTTCAAATGAGTAGTACTTATAGAGTTGGTGTATGTTACAAGGATAGTGGTGATATGAAGTTGTCGAGCTGGGTCTGCATGTAGTGGTTAATAAGAGTTTTAGTTTCACTAAGCCGGTGGTTAGGGTGAGTTTGGTGGAGAGTAGTCATGATTATTGAAGGCTTGGGGATCTATTTTTGTATCACATGGGGGGTTAGAAGAGTTGTAGTGGAATTTCCAAAAGAAGGTGTTTAGGGTGTCCTAGTAGACTCAGAAGGTGTGTAGGGTGTCCTAGTAGACTTAGAAAAGGTCTTCTTAGAACTGACTAAGGTTGAAGCATAAAATAAGCACCTTTTAGGTACCCAAAGCTGGGGAGACTTGTTGATATATTTAGGTAGTGATGTGTGTGAACATACTAGGACCGTCGGGACACTTTTTTCCCTCTTTAGGAGGTTTTTTTCCCTCGGCTTGTATATACGCCTATTGCCCTAATGGGCTACTTATCTTTGTACATTCTCTAGTAATACATTCAGTATTGTGTGTTTGTGCTCCAAGCTTCTTCTTCTTCCTTGTGTTGTTCGCGTGCTTCCGCAGACATCTATCTCCAACAATTGGTATCAGAGCAGGTTGTCGCTTCTTCTAGGGCGCCGTCGACACTCCTCCGTTTGCAGTCTCAGATTCGCACGAAATTTGGTGAGCATACTCATGGTGTTTCCAAGATCAAAACAGCTTTGCTGTGTGGTGCCGAAATCGCGATCTGAGCTCGTTTCGGCCTCCGAACGCACTATCACAGTGCTTGTGTAGGCTATTTTGTCCTTTTGTGCCAAAGGTATATACCAGTTTCTGTTCGCTAGTTTAAGCGTCTCGAAGTTTGCTACAGGTCTAGCAGAACTCGTCTTGGCAGTTTCGTTCAACTTTTTGAGATACAATCAATTTTCTGCATCAAGGTATTTTAGTCACCGGCCATGGCTGAAAGCAGTGATGTATTCCGTATGTTGGTTGTTGAGGATAAGTTGGATGGTACCAACTACCCATTATGGGCTTATATGATGCGACATGTATTGGTTGCAAAAGGATTGTGGAACATTGTGCAGGGTGTTGAAAGACGTCCTGTTACACCTGTAACGACAGGTACTGCAAATACAGGTGCTGGAGCTGATGAAGATGGTGTCGAAGATGATATTCCACAGATTCCTGTTCGTGCTGTTGTTTCTGTTGCACCTACTGCAGAGCAGATTCGCTGGGATGGCAAAGATGCCCAGGCACATGCATTGATAGCTTTTTCTATCAAATGTGCCATTATTCCTCACATTCGCTCTTGCAGAACAGCAAAGGATGCTTGGGATACACTTACCACTTTGTACCAGGCTAGGAATGAGGCTCGTGTTGCTTACCTCCGAAAACAGTTGGAGAGTGAGCACATGAATGAAGGTGATTCTATGGACAGTTTCTTAACGAAGATCAAAGATTTGAAGGAACAGTTGATTTCTGCTGATGAGGTTATACCAGATAGCTCACTTGTGCAGACCGTTCTGAATGGTCTTCCTGATTCATATCAGAGTTTTGCTTCTACTCTTTGGTTGATGATGAAAGGCAATCCAAATGCCTTGTCATTTGAGGAGTTAGTCTTTGTTCTGTTGCAGGAAGATCAGTCCAGGCAGAACAGGTCCATTATGTGTGTTGCAGATCAAGCTTTCCTGGCTAGTCAGAAGGGCAAAGGAAAATGGAGCTCTTCTACTAGTAAGCAGAAATCTGCAAATGCTCCACAATCGAAGAACTAGGATAAAAATGAGAAGAAATCAGAAAAGCAAAAATTGTTTTGCAAGTACTGTACAGGAAATGATCATATCATAAAGAACTGTCCAAAACTGGCTACTAAAGAGGCAAAGAAGAAAGAGGCTGGAATGGTTGTTGCAGAGGTCTCTACACCAAAAACAGAGTCTGCAAATCTTGTGCAGGAAGAAGAATGGGTGTTTACTACTGTCTGCAGTTTTGACTCATCTTCTCATGAGCAGTGCATGTCCGCAGTAGACTCAGATGTTTGGTACTTTGACAGTGGGGCGACCAAACATATTACCTCGCAGCGTAGTTTCTTCTCTTCACTCGAGCCTGCCCCTATAGGGAATACTGTCACATGTGCCAATAACTCCTCTTATCCTGTTATGGGAGTTGGTAAGATCATTCTGACTACTGCTGATGGTAGTTCTTTCACTTGGTCAGATGCTTTATTTGTGCTAGGGATCAAAAAGAACTTGTTATCAGTTTCTGCATTAGCAAAGATTGGCTTGGTTGTGAAATTCGTTGATGACAGGTGTACAGTCCATGATCTCTCAAATGGTGATGTGATTATTGCTTCTGGCATTTTATGTCATGGGCTG
This sequence comes from Ceratopteris richardii, assembly GCA_020310875.1. Classification (NCBI taxonomy): domain Eukaryota; kingdom Viridiplantae; phylum Streptophyta; class Polypodiopsida; order Polypodiales; family Pteridaceae; genus Ceratopteris; species Ceratopteris richardii. The sequence goes on along the minus strand of CM035441.1, from coordinate 107,352,842 downwards.
TATAAGCTCATAGACCATGAAAGATCTCTGAATGATTTGGCATGTGCAGTTCATGATTCTCAGGCTATGTCAGATGCAAAGCTTTGGCATGCACGCTTTGGTCATCTGAATTTTGCTAGTTTACTATGCCTACAGAAATCTGAAATGGTGTCCTCTTTGCCCAAACTTGAGGCTCCTGGAAAACATGTTTGTGAAGGCTGTATTTTGGGCAAAATGCAGCGTTCTTCCTTTCCAAAAGATGGTTCAGTTCGGGCTATGCAGAAATTGCAGCTTGTACATAGTGATGTCTGTGGTCCTATGCAGACACCCTCTTTTGGAAATTACCTTTACTTCGTGACTTTCATTGATGATTTTTCCAGGCATGCATGGGTATATCCACTCAAAGCAAAGTCCGAAGTGTTCATGTGCTTCAAACAGTTTTTGGTTTTGGCTGAAAATCTGTCAGCATGTAAAATGGGCACCCTCCGTTCTGATCGAGGGGGGGAATATATGTCTTCAGATTTTAATGCATTTCTGGCTGAACGTGGGATAAAACACCAGTGTATAGTGTCGTATACACCTCAACAGAATGGAGTTGTTGAACGAAAGAACAAGTCACTCATGGAGATGGCAAGGTGCATGGTCAAAAGTCAGGCTTTACCACATAGTTTCTGGCTTGAGGCTGTCATGTGTGCAGCATATGTACTGAACAGGTGTCCCACTAAAGCGTTGCAGTCTATAACTCCATATGAGGCTTGGCATGACCGCAAGCCATCTGTTGCTCATCTGCGTGTTTTTGGTTGTTTGGCATATGCATTAGTGCCTGAACAACATCGCAAAAAATTGGATGATAAGGCAGTAAAATGTATTTTTGTTGGGTACAGTTCTGAAAGTAAAGGCTATCGTCTGTATCATCCACAGACTAAACGCATTCTTGTTAGCCGTGATGTTGTCTTTGTGGAAGATGCTATTCAGCCATTGCTTTCATGTACTAAGGAGACATCTGTTAGCTCCAAAGACATGTATGATACATTGATGCCTCTTTTTACAGGTGGACAATCTAGTGCTGGTCCTAATGAGGCAACTTCTCAGCCCTTGCAGGTTTCATATGATGATGCAGATCATTCTATTTCTGATGCAGATTTACATGATGCACTTGTTGATGAGAGAGCTGATATTGAGCAGGCAAAAACTATGCCAAAATGGCTGGTGCAGACTTTGTGTGACAGCAAATTAGATGCACCTTTGTCATATCGTACTCGTTCAGGCTCTCATAGTGCCTCCTTTGCATCAGATTGCTATGCTATGGCTATGTCTAGTCTCTCTGATGAGAATGATCCTGTTTCTTTTGATGAAGCACAGAATTCAGAAAATTGGAAGGCTGCCATGCAATCTGAATATGATGCTAAATTAAAAATGGTACATGGTCTTTATGTGACTTGCCTCCTGGCAAGAAGGCCATTGGCACTAAGTGGTTATACAAGCTGAAGCGTAAACCTGATGGTACAGTTGACAGGTATAAGGCTAGGCTTGTTGCAAAGGGTTATGCGCAGGAAAGAGGCATTGATTTTGATGAGACCTTTGCACCTACATGCCGTATGACTACTGTTCGGAGCATTTGTGCACTTGCAGCCCATCATGGTTGGAATGTACATCAGTTGGACATTAAAACAACATTTCTGAATGGTGACTTACATGAAGAAGTGTATGTTTTTCAGCCCCGTGGCTTTGTGTAGAAAGGGCATGAAAACCAGGTGTGCAGGTTAAAGAAGGCATTATATGGTTTAAAGCAAGCACCACGTGCTTGGTATGAGAAGATACATGCCTATCTGGTTGCACATGGTTTTGTGAACAGTCCAACTGAAAGCACCTTATATGTTAAGCATGCTAATGATGTGCTTCTGATCATTGTTGTCTATGTTGATGACATGCTGCTCACTGGTCCTATTGAGAAGCATATTGCTGATTTCAAGGCTGATTTGCATGCCTCATTTGAGATGTCTGATTTGGGGCATTTGCATCACTATTTGGGCATTCAGTTTATGCAAGTTGATGGTGGAATGGCTTTGTGTCAAACGAAATATATTGACACATTATTGCAGCGTTTTGGCCTTGAAGACTGTAAGCCTATTGCCACTCCTATGGAGACAGGTTTACGATTGAGTCTTCATGATGTTGGAGATGCATTTGATGTTGTTCTCTATCAGCAGGCTGTTGGATGCTTGATTTACTTATGCATTACTCGGCGAGATATTCAGTTTGCTGTCTCACAGATGACCAGGTTTCTGCATTGCCCAAGAGTTACGCATTGGAAGGCGGTTAAGCGCATCTTTCGCTACTTGAGTGGTACTCGGCTACTTGGGTTGTTTTATCCCAAGGAGGGATCACTACCGCCAGATTTGCATGCTTTTTCTGACTCAGATTGGGCTCGTTGCTATGACACTCGTGTGTCCACCAGTGGTTTTTGCTTCATGCTTGGTAGCTCATGTATATCTTGGTTGAGCAAGAAGGAGCCTACTGTGGCCACTTCCAGTTGTGAGGCTGAGTAGAGGGCAGCTTTCACAGCGACTATTGAGTGTATGTGGCTCAGACGCCTTATGGCTGATTTGGGTGTTGGCCAGTCTTCTGCCACCACCATCTTCACTGACACTCAGAGCGCATTGGCAGTTGCGAGGAACCCTGTGTTCCATGCTCGCACTAAGCACATTGAGGTGCATTATCACTATGTTAGGGAGAGGTTCTCTGCTGGGGAGATCAGTTTGGCATATGTGCCCACGCAAGAGAACATTGCAGAGCTTTTCACAAAGGCTCTGCCTAGGGAGAAGTTTGAAGCTTTCCGCAAAGCTTTGGGCTTACTTCCTTTTGTGGAGTGATTTCCACATAGCTTGGCACTTCCTTATACATGAGTGCCAGCTCCTTGTTCACCGCATCACTCCCAAGGGGGATTTGTTGATATATTTAGTGATGTGTGTGAACACACTAGGACCGCCGGGGCACTTTTTTCCCTCTTTAGGAGGTTTTTTTCCCCAGGCTTGTATATACGCCTATTTCCCTAATGGGCTACTTATCTTTGTACATTCTCTAGTAATACATTCAGTATTGTGTGTTTGTGCTCCAAGCTTCTTCTTCTTCCTTGTGCTGTTCGCGTGCTTCCATAGAAGTCTATCTCCAACAAGACTTGGATTGAGCTGCCACCAAGGACTTGGGCATCCAAATTTGCCAAATTTGTTGCCTCGGTTCAAATTGAGAGGGATGCCGAAGATTTTGAGTGTTTGACTCATTGGGTACGGTCGCCTTGCATATCCACCTCTGCTGAGGGAATGTCTGAGTGGGATGTCTAACAAACCACTCTGATGTGCTGCACCGATGAGTACATGGATGATGCAGCCATGCGGCTCGCCGAGGGTGAGATATCATATTCTCACATTGTTTTGGAAAAGAAGGGAGATCCACTGCAATCTTGCCCGGAAGTGATGACTGTTTACATTCATCTGAAGACTGAGCCTTACGCCTCCATACTTGTCAGATTCATGTCTGTTTCCTCTCTTGGGTGGGTGGTAATTCCTATGTGTGTTTGGTAGGGTGTGCTAACTCGCACAAGGTTGAGGGGCTTCTGTCATGTCCACACACCTCTCTGCGTCGTCTTTGGAGGGGTAGTTCATGATACTATCTTGCAAGTTCCAACCGAAGCACACTTTTGCGAAGATTTAAATTCATCGAGTAATGGTATAACCATTCTTGGCCTAGGTCATCGTCATGACAAACCAATAGTTTTACTATCAAGTTCACATTTTCTATGGAGATGGGTAGCTCGACCTCGCCTATGCAAGGGGTTTCTAATCCACCTAGTCTGATGAGATAGGCTTCAAGAGGCTTAATTTCATGCTCCCTACAAAGAGAGAGTCGAATTGCATTCATTGCTGCACCAGAGTCGGTTAAACCCTTAAATTGCATGCGTGTGGATTCCTGTCCTAGAGTGATATTAATGAATGGTCTTCTATCAATGATACTGGGGAAATCTCTTCCTCCAAGTTGGCACATGGCTACAGCATATCATGGGGCGTCCACCAATTGAGGTTCTCTACTTAGTCCATCTCATTCGCTTAATGCATTACGATGTTTCTGCTTGGGCTTTAGCTCTGATTCGTTCCTCTTCTTCTTTTTGCTTCTTTGCAAGAGTTAGTTGTTTAAGCATGTCTGCAGTTAAGGGTTCCTGATATAGCTTAACTCGGCATCCGCTAATATAATTAGGCAATACTTCACCTTCAAGAGTTGCTAGCTGAACTGCACTACTAGTTGATATTTTATTGATGATCATGGGTCCGTAACCTCGTTTCTCTAACTTGCGAGCATGTTGTTTCAGGGTGTAAACTAGCACCAAATCTCCTACTTGTAATCCTTTGTCCTTAATATGAGCATCTGTTAGAGGATGTATTTTTGGAAGCCTTTTTTAAGAAAAATAATTGTAAAATGATAAAAATTTGTAAAAATATTTATGCAATTGCTGTAAAAATAAGGAAGAGTCTTCCTTATGTAGGATAGAATCTTATGTAATTTTTCTAGAACTTTTGGAAACTCCTAGATAGCATATTTTTAGAATAATAGAGGAAAGGACCAAAATTCGAGTGTGAAAAGGGACACTTGAAAATGTATATAAGCTAATTTCCTCTATTATGAGGGGGTTGGTTAATCATTTGTTTACATGCTATCCAAGTGAATAGAGAAGGAGTTTTCTGCTGAAAATCGTGTTTTCTCCTCTTTGTGTGGTTTCTTTGATTTGTGAGTCTAGAGCTTGTGTATCCATGGAGATTTGTGAGCTTCTATTGTGTAAATCTGTTGAATGTGTATGAAGAGAGTTGAATACTGATGTGTTGAGTGATAAGTTGATGAAGAATGGTGCTGGAGATGAAAATCGTCTGATTTCACAGAATCGCGATTGTCTCGTCTGTATGGTGCAGGTGACATTTTTTGATTTTGACTTCATAATTGTGTTCTGCTGATAAAATAGCATGCAATAGACACCAAGATTGTAGAAAATGGTGAAGATTTGCTCAAGATAATCCAAACCCTAGAAATTCCTCTTCATTTTCACTATTCTCAGAAATCCAGCCATTATTCTCTTATTTCTTGGATTCTATCATCTTGGAGGGGCTGTGGTCTCAAGAATACTTCCAGGATTGACAAAATAAAGATGTCTTGTTGATTCTTTATGCTAAATGATTGGAGAGGACAACTCCAAAGATCAATAACAAACATTTTTTGGCGTCGTTGCCGGAGTATTTCAAAGGCTTCATTGAAGTTGGACCTTGCTGGATCTTCTATTGATGATGGTAACAAACACAAGGAAAAGGTAACACTCTTTAATTAAGAAATGTGAACATAAAAAGGTAGATGTCTTTGTTTTTCTTTTGGGAAGTAAAAGTGTAGGTGTGTGGAAAATTTGAATCAAGAAAGCTGAAGATGAGGTAACATGTGTCTATTCTTGCATTTTTAGAGTTCTTTTTGACCAAGTACTAGGCAATATTGTTGATCTTGGGAAGATAACATGGTTGCACTAAGGAAAGGTCAGGTAAAGTAGCTAGATGCAAGCAGAAAAGATTCATTTGTTAACCAAATCAAAGCATAAATCTTGAGAAACAAAGCTGATCTGCATTTTGAAAAGAAATGTGTGATTGAGTTTATCTTTGCAAAAATTGATACTTGCATCTCATAGCACATTTTCTTTGGAAAGTTTTTCTCATGAACTGTTTTGATAGCTAAGCCATAAGAGATCATAACCAATCAAGGAACATAGGACCAGTAGATCACCAAACAAGAAACCCTAATTGAAGTGTTTACCTTTATTTAGGGCAAAATACTAAAAAAATTCATAAAATTCATCAAAAACAATCAAACAAATTTCTTTTCTTCTTAGGAAGTTGAACTCGAGCTTTGTGGATAAGAGTAATAAGGACCAAGTAAGAGAAAAGCAAAAAATTTGTCAAAAAATTAGCAGATTTGAAAAAACACGATTTTCTGTACAACATCACGATTTTCTGATTAATGTTGTGACTATGAGGTAAAATTGCAGGTGATTGTGGAATTGGAGTTGGTAAGGGGTACTGAAAGGGAACAAGAGAGAAGAATACTCAAATTTGCATAAAATCAGAAGTATAGAAAAAACACAATTTTCTGCACAAAATCGTGATTTTCTGAGTAAGGTTGTGATTTTGATGCAAAAGTACAGGAGTCTGGTGAATTACAAAGGGTAGAGGGTATTGAAAGAGAACAAGAGAAAAGAATACTCAAATTTGCACAAGATAAGCTCTACCGTGAAAAACACGATTTTGAGCACAAAATCGTGAGAAACACGATTTTGAGCACAGAATCGTGAAAAACGCGATTTTGGACACAAAATCGTGGAAAACACGATTTTGAGTAGAAAATCGTGAAAAACGCGATTTTGAGCACAAAATCGTGGAAAACACGATTTTGAGCACAGAATCGTGAAAAACGCGATTTTGAGCACAAAATCATGGAAAACACGATTTTGAGCACAGAATCGTGAAAAACACGATTTCAGTAGAAAATCGTGAAAAACCCAATTTCAGTTATAAAACCGTGAAAAAAACACTAGCTTAGTTAGAAAATCGTGAAAAACGCGATTTTGAGCACAAAATCGTGAAAAACACGATTTTAAGTAGAAAATCGTGGAAAACACGATTTTAGTCAGAAAATCGTGAAAACTCATTAATTTGAACACAAAATCGTGAAAAACACGATTTTGAGTTCAAAATCGTGGAAAACACGATTTTAGTCAGAAAATCGTGAAAAATCATTAATTTGAACACAAAATCGTGAAAAACACGATTTTGAGTTCAAAATCGTGGAAAACACGATTTTAGTCAGAAAATCGTGAAAAATCATTAATTTGAACACAAAATCGTGAAAAACACGATTTTGAGTTCAAAATCGTGGAAAACACGATTTTAGTCATAAAATCATGAAAAAAACACTATCCTAGTTAGAAAATCGTGAAAAACACGATTTTGACCTCAGAATCCTGAAAATTAGGTGAATGATCCTTAGGTCTGGGAACAAACTAAATTCACATACTAGGCAAGACCTAGGAAGGAAGGAGATAGAGTCAGTAGTAGGGGAAGGGCAAGAAAGAAATTTAGGGCAAGAAAACAACATGGAAAATTTAACTGAAACAAATGAGCCCATTGAAACTGGGGATTATAGAAATATCCTCAAATACATGTATACAAATAGGTTTGGCACCTATGTATATCAGGATGGAATGCATAAGTTTCTCATTAGATTGAGAAACTTAGAAGTTTCCCTAAACATAACACCAGTAGCTCAGTTCAAAGATGGTAGGTATGAGGATAGGCAAGGGTGTGTGTACATCTTCTCCCAAGACCCAGAAAATTCAAATGACTTAGGGCAATGTGCTGTTAAAGGACCTTGGGAACATAACATGGGACAACCAGATTTACCTAGACCACATGAAAACTACACTAGTACTGAGCAACAACATGGGAGGAGGACACATGATTCCCCAAATCCTTTTGATAAGGAACCAGAAGGTTATAATGAGTTTTCACTCAGAAGAAGACATCATTGGCAACCTCAGGGTAGAATGCTTAGACCATATCAAGTAGCCAAATGTATGAAAAATCAATATGAAGGGTATTCAGATCCTCATGCTCATGCTGCAGAGTTTAGGCAATTAATTAGAGCTGAGGAGGTGGAAGATTATAAAGTTCAATTTGAGGCATTTGGTCTAACCCTAACAGGACCAGCATTATCTTGGTTCATCCCTTTGAGAAAAGAAATGTACCTAGATATTGAATCCTTCCTAGAAGCCTTTATTGGAGAATTCTCAAAGACCGGAATAAAACATAGCACAGCCACTCTGATACATAGTTTTAAACAACAAAAAGATGACAATGTCAGAGAGGCAGCCAGGAGATTTAAGCAATATATTGACAGATGCCCTAAAGAGGAAGTACCTTCCATGGCTAGACAAGTATCCCTATTCATAGAAGGGTTGAGAAGTGCTCAATTAAGAACCCTAGTGTACTACAGGAGATGCCCTGATCTAGGAGCTTGTGTAAAAGAAGCAATAGATTTGGAAGATAACAGAGGCCAAGATTTGTTAGCATTTGATCAACCCAGATCAAATGAAGATAAAATTCCTCCAGCAGAAGAGTTGGCTCAGGCCATTGCTAAAGCCCTAGAGGTAAGCACTAAAACCAATTTGATAAACTCCAGGATAAACACAAATAAAAAATGCTACAATTGTGGAGAAAGTCATCTGATACAACAGTGCCCATATCAAAAGCCTCCACATTTGCAAGATAGAAAGACACTCAAATATTGTACACGAGAGAGGAAATGGACCAACCATACCAGGGAGGAATGCTTCTATAATAAACAACCCATAAAGGAGAGAGACTATGGGAGCCAAAGAGAATCAGTGTATAGTGAGCAACCAAGACCTGTGCTGGGGCAACAACCTCCTATACCAACAAATGTGGTACCAATCAAATACACACCAATAGAGGAGGGAAACTTAAGAACAAAGTCACCATACAAGGAAGATTATCAATGGAATGAAGGATATCAAGAAGAATGGGAAGGTTATGAATCAAGAGAGCCAGAATTACAAGCCTTAGACTTGGGAAATGGAAGAATTGAGATGGACACTGCCACTTTCATGTATATAACCAATAATTATATGTCCAATCAAAAACCTCAATTCAAAGGAGGACCAAAGATAACTTGTTATAGGTGTGGGGGAGATCATTTCATTAGAGACTGTCCACAACCTCCTACATTAAGAATAGAAGGAGCATATTGCAAGGATTGTGGCAGGGAGCATTTGATTAAGGATTGCCCAAAAATCCTCAAAAACAACAAAACACACCTAATAACATACCACTAAAAGCAGTCAGTATCATGGAACAGGAAGAATTGGGTGACATTGACCAAGTGAGTGTAAATGCTATAACAAGGTCACAAACAAAACAACAAAGAACAACTAAGGAACAAAATGAAGGTTCAATCTCAAAGGTGAAGAAAAATAGACAGAAAGGGAAATGGGAGAGGAAACAAAAAATGAGTAAAAATATTGAGGAAGAAAATAGGGAACAATTAAATAGTACTTCTCCTCAAAAGACACAAACCTAGTTGGAAATAGGAAATTCACAAAGTCTAGACACTCTGATAAAAGCATACAAAGGTAGAATTCAAGAGGGACCAAGTCCTGTTGATCATATAATAGCTTATCCTATGCCAGACTTAGAACATGAAAGAATGCAGAAGTGTAAACAGATCATACGGGAAGTACAACTCAAAATAGGGAAAGAAGATAATTCTCAAAAAACAGTTGAGGAATCTGAGACAACAACAACAAGAGGAAAGAGTATCAAGGAAGAAAACCCACAAGTAACACTCCAAGTGAATGTAGATAAAAGATGCACAATTCTGTATCATACCACATGGGAAGATTTAATGAAACAAAATCCTCACTTACAGAACCAAGTGAAAAAATGGGAGACAACACCAGAAAATCTTCACCCACAACTACAGGAAATGGAGGAGTTGTGGTATATTCCCATTGATAAGATAGGAGGATATTGTGAGGGAGAAGAGGGAAACTCAACTTTAAAAATACAATTTGGTAAAAACCAGGCCAAAGCTATTTTGGATAGTGGATCAGGAGTGGCCATCATGACTAAACAAACTTGGGAGAAATGGGGAAAAAATGAATTATTACCCACAAAAATGAGATTGCAACTTGCAGATGGACACATAGAAAAACCCCTAGGAATGGGAAAAAGTGATTGTGGACATATGTGGAATAGAGATAGAACATACTTTTGCTATAGTTGAGTTCCCACAATCCACTTCATATGAAATTATCCTAGGAAGACCATTCATGAGACAAATGCAAATTGTGCAAGATTGGGGTAATGATTGCTTATACCCGCAGAGCAAAGGAAGAATAACCAAAGTAAATCTAAGAAATGGGCACTACTGTGACATATCTCCTCAAGAATGGTATAAAATTCATCAGAATCAAGAGTTGAGTGAGGAATCAGAGATGGAGGACCAGGATGAGGCTGAATCATCAGTATGGAAGTGCAATATGATAAGAAATCTTACCAGTAGGAAGAGGAGATTAAGAAGAGAGGATTGTGTGGAAGGAAGGAAGTTACAAGATGAGAATTATGTACCCCAACAATTCAAGGATGAAGAGTTTGAGCCCTATGGGTGGAATCAAATTTTGGCTACCATGGACCTAGCCAGTGATGAATATGTAGGAGTGGAATTTCAAAATGAAGAAGGATATGATATTTTTCACATTGGAATACAAATGATAAAGGTATCCAGAACAGAAGAGGACATAGAAGAAGAAATGATATTAGAAAAAGGGAAGACACAATTTTTGGAGGAAGTAAAATCTGAAGATGCTATTAAGGATAAAATCTCAGGTAAGTACAAGAAAAACAAACACAAGGAAATAGAAGAAAATCAGGAAAATGAGAAGAAGACAAGGGAAATGAACAAAGATCAACAGTTTGATGTACCAGAAAATTTCAAGACTTATGAAGTGGAAAATAGATTACTTCTCAAAAGGAAACCAAAGAGGGAAAAGAAGAAAGGAGAGGCTTATGATAATGAGGAAGAAACTAAAAAGATCATGATCACTCAGGAGGAGGGAGAAGAAAGACACATTGTAGTGGCTGATGACATGACAACTCAAGAAGAGGAGGCACTAAGAAACCTGGCAAGAAACTATAGGGATGTATTTGCTTATAGCTATAAGGATTTGAAAGGCATTGATCCTAAAATCTGTGAGCATAAGATTCCTATTACACCTGAAGCAAAACCTAGTAAACAGAGACATTACACATTTAATGATAAATACTCTGCTAAGATAAAGGAAGAAATTGACAAGCTATTAGCTGCCAATTTCATCTATGAAATTGAGTATACAGAATGGATATCTCCTATAGTTGTGGTAGCAAAGAAGAATGGGAAACTTAGGGTATACATTAACTTGAAAAAGGTAAATGCAGCAACTATAAGAGATAATTATCCACTGCCTATAACAGATCATCTTCTAGAAGGAGTTGCAGGGAAGGAGGTTTATAGTTTTTTAGATGGTTTTTCAGGATACAACCAGGTTCCTATAGCATTGGAAGACCAACATAAAACTGCCTTCTCCACAGAATGGGGAATCTATGCCTTTAGGGTTATGCCCTTTGGATTAACTAATGCTCCAGCAACTTTTCAGAGATTGATGTGTCATATCTTCAAAGAGTTCCTGAGAAAGGTAATGGAAATCTATGTAGATGATCTCTGTACTTTTTCATTAAAAAGACAAGATCATTTGCAGGATTTAGAAAATATATTCAGGAAATGCAGAACCTACAGAGTATGTTTAAATCCAGAAAAATGTGTATTCTTTGTGAGACAAGGAAGAATGCTGGGTCATATAGTCTCTAAAAATGGAATTTCAACTGATGAGAAGAAAATAAAGGCCATAATAGAGCTTCCAAGACCAACAAGTGTAAAGGAACTTCAAACTTTCATGGGACATTGTGGGTACTATAGGAAATTTGTACACAAATTTGCTGACATAGAAAAACCCTTATATGCCCTAATTACAAAGTTTGAGTGGACTAAGGAGTGTGACCAAGCCTTTGAAACTCTAAAAACTTGTTTGGTAACAGCCCCAATTCTGAAAACACCTCAATGGGACAAAATTTTTCATGTTCATGTGGATGCTTCAAATTATGCTTTGGGATGTGTGTTAGCACAACCAATAGAAGGAAGCAAGTTAGATTTTCCAGTGGCCTATGCTAGTAGACAATTGAATCTAGCAGAGAAAAATTACACAACCACTGAAAGAGAGGGATTGGGCAACCAAATAGAAGAAATGATATGCCATTGGTTCCATTAATTTCAGCCAGAGCCTTTAGTAAATGGGGATTGGATTTCATTGGACCTATACATCCTCCAGCAAAACAATCCCATGGTGAATACATCATAGTGGCTACAGACTACCTGACAAAGTGGGCTGAGGCCAAAGCCACAAAAAGAAATGATGCTCATACTACTGCTAGATTCCTATATGAAAACATTATCACCAGATTTGGACTTCCAATTGAACTAGTAAGTGATAGGGGGACCCATTTTGTAAACCAAATCATAGAAAACATCACTGAATATTTCCTGATCAGTCATAGAAAGTCAGCCCCATATCACCCACAAGCCAATGGGTTAGCAAAAAGTACTAATAAAGTACTTTGTACTGTACTATCAAAATTAGTGAACAAAAACAGGAATGATTGGGATCTACAACTTAATCATATCCTATGGGCTTATAGAGTGGCTTATAAAACTGCAATAGGAAGCACACCATTCAATCTAGTATATGGACAAAATGCAGTTTTACCTATGGAATTCCTTATTCCAACATTAAAAGTAGGAAGTCACTACAATTGGACTGGACATGAACTATCAGAGAGAGTAATGGAATTGGAAAAGTTGGGAGCATCTAGACTCCAAGCCATTATGAGTTTATATGTGGACAAGAAAAGGCAAAAAGCTTATCATGATGTTCACATAAAAGAGAAAGATCTACAGGTAGGAGATCTAGTGTTGGCTTACACAGTCAGAGAACATCAGAAAAAGTTCCAGAAAAAAGGACATGGACCATATATTATACATCAGATAAGCAACAGTGGAGCCATTCAACTAGCTAACATAGACGGAGAAATCATGCCAAATTTTATAAGTGGATGTAGAGTTAAGAGGTATGATTGCCCATTAACTGTTGATGAATGGAGAAGGTTGCAACAAGCTCAAAACAGGAAAAGAGAAGAGGAAGACATGAGAAAGGAAGCTCAACAGGAAGCTATGGAAAGGATAAGAAAAATCAATGAGCTTAGGGAAGTCTGTCTGTGTGAAACTCCTCTCAAACCAAAGGAACATGTCCCTGAGATGATAATGGATTTTCAAAATGAAACCATTAGGGTTTTGATAGATTCTGGAGCACAAGTAAATCTGATTAGTTCAGCTTTGGTAAGTAAATTCAACATAAAAAGAACTAAAAGTAGAACCCTAATCAAAACTTTGGAGGGTCAAATAGTACAGAGCATGTCTTCACTGACTATTGAAGTAAAATTTAATGAATAATATATGAAAATAGACTGTGAAGAATGGCCAGATAATTTGATGGCTGAAAAAGTGATTTTAGGTCAACCATGGCTTCAACAAGGTAAAGTGATCTTGGATTTTGAAAAAATGAAGCTTAAATTGAACATAAATGACAAAAGGTTTTTAATATTTTTATTGAGTAATGAAAAATAGGAAATTCAATCAGATGTGCATGATATACACTTGGAAGGATTCACTTTTGCAATTGAGGATACACAAACATTACCAATACAAATGTTAAATGATCAAGCTTCATATAATCAAAATTAGCAAAAAAATTGGAAGAACAAAGAAGGGTGGAGAGATAGGAAGAAGATGGCAATCATGGCATTGTCCAAAGAATCAAAGCATCAGAACAAGAAGCACATGGAATCAAAGCCTACAGGAGGTCTGCTCATTAAAACAGGAATCAAGGACAAAATGGATATGGAGACCAAAAACTCCTACAAAATGCTTATCCAAAGGGAATGGTTGTTTGCCTGGAACCAGACCAATTGGAGTCAGGAAGTATTGGGTTAAAAAATCAGAGTTGTTCCAGTGGAAAAAAGATCATCCAGATTTGATCTATATCTAGAAAATCATAACATGTTGAAAAATTATGAAAAAATATATATTAGACCTGATTTTCTTTTCTAAAAAAGAGAATTAGGAGGGGAAGAAAAGAAATTAAAAAAAAAAACATTATTGAAAACAAAAGAAGAGAAAGAAAAATTGAAAAAAATTGTTTATTTTTTGTTTTTACAAAAATTATATAGCAAAAAGCAAGATCTAGGTAGAAGAATAGTAGAGATCTATTTATTTTTTATTTTTTATTAATTAATTTTTGTTTCTATCATTGATAAATGATTTGTTTTTTTCCAAAAGAGGGGTTAGGAAAAGGAACTTCACAAGACATCTTGCTACACCTATAATGATCACTTTTTGAGTCTTTTTTGGAGAAATGGAATTTATTTTGGATTTTATTTTCATTCTTATGTCATGACATCTCAAAATAAATCCCTACATATTACTCTTTGACTTCTTGTAACTTATGTGGGTAGATTTTTTCTTTGTGTATTTTATTTTCTTCAGAAAATGGTGAATACAAAGGAGTTGCCAATTCATGACTTCAAGGCAGAATCAGTCGTTCTATCAAGAGGCCATTGGTTTCTGGACAGTGAAGCTGTGGAGGAACAGGTGGACCTAGAGTCAGATGAAGAGCCAGAAATTCCAGAGGATGAGAAGGTGGTGAAGGAACTTAAGGAGACCCTAAACATCATTGGTCAGCACATATTCACAGTGGGAGTAGGAGGATATAAGTATACAATGTTGTGCCAGGAGTTCTACAGGTTCCAAAGAGTGGCAATCAATATGAAAAGATGGAAGGCAGTAGGATTGCACAGAATATTGGAGGAGCCTATCTTTTTCATTGATTTTGAGAGAGCAGCACAAGTAATGAGCAGTTTGATGGAAATAGGAAGAGGGAATGATGCCTATTTCAGGTGCAAAGTCAAAAACAAGGATAATCAGGAAGTAGGTATCACTATCAAGGCGGAATATATCAGAGCAGCATTGCAATTCTACACAGTGGGAACCAAACTTGACAACACTTTTGCTTTCCAAAACTACCAAGGTATACCATGCCACATAAGTCATTGACACTATTGATGTTTAACAACAAGAATAGAACCAAACCCTTTGGAGTAATGGATGTCTCACCATACATCCATGAATAGCTGAAAGAAGCAGCAAAACACTGGGAACAGAAGAAGTTCATGAATGGAGCCCAGTTCTTAACAAGAATCATTTATCATGTCCTAGGGATGGAAGATCAATTGAAATTGGCTCCAGAGGCACAGTATTTCAGAAGCCTTATGTCTCGAATCAAGAGTCCTCCAAGGAAAATGGCTGAAAGGGAAATAGAAGGACAAACCCGCATGAGGGGAACAGGAATGAAAAGAAAGATGATATCTGAGGAAGTGATTCCTGTAAAGAAAAGAAGGTTGGACCCAAGGAAGGTTGAACTAGAAATAGTGGAAGCTACAAAAGAAGAACATGAAGAGGCACAAAAGCAGGTTCAATCCTCAAATGAACCTCATCCACCCCAAACAAGCAAAGATCAATTATACACTTAATTAACCCAAGGAAATAACAAAAGAGCTATGTATGAGGCACAATATCAGAAAATGTTGGAAGATTATTCATGCAAAGCTATAGATTGGGTTCACGAGGAGGTGGAGCACTATGAAGCACTCCATGATCAAATGATAACAGCCGAAACAGAAGAAGTGTTTGTCAGAAAAGAAGTTGAGTTGCTAGCCTACTTCAAGGAATTGCAAGGACCTCCAGAGACCAGAACCACTATTGTGGTGAAAAAGAAGGTTCCAAAGGAACCAATGCAAAAGAAGAAATTGACCAAGAAGGGAAAGGGCAAATCAGTAGTTGAAACTGTTATCACCAAAGAAAGGGAGGAAGTAATAATGGAAGAAACACAGAAGCCATCCACTGTGGAAGAAGTATCAAGACCCACAGAACCAGAAGGAGGAGGACCTTCACATTTTTCATCTGATTCTGAAAGTGATATTGAGAGCTTTTTGCTAAAGAGTCTAAATTTGTCAATACCAAATACTCCTAATGTAATTACACAGGCCTCTGAGAAACAGAAAACACCTGAAGAATTGAAGAAGAAGTCTCAGGAGAAGCCGATTCAGGAACAGGCAGTAAAACAGCTCAGTATTGAAGATGAAAGAAGGTTGATGAAGGGAAAAGCAGCTATGGTAGAACAGGCAAGTGAAATAAGGGAAGAAGTTAGTTGTGGACTAGTGCATACTGGGATGAAATCCATATGGACAAAACCCTCACAAACCTACTTCAAACTAGATGAGAGCATAGAAGAAATAGCCAAGAAGGCACAAATAAGCAGCTCAGTCATAAATAAAAAAGGTACAGATCAAGATCCAATTCAGGAAGAAGAGGAAATAGTTGTGAAAGGCAATATTCAAGAAGTCACAGGGGGAGTAGTGGAAAAGGAGATCATCCAAAGTATAAAGGATGTACTGCATGATTTGAAGAACAATGAAGAATTTACATCCAATGAGGATCAAGAACAAGAGGTAGCAATGGACCTCATGAACATTGATGAGCAGGAAGAAGAACACAAAGAGGAAAGAAGTAATGATCAGGTCAAAGATTTTGAAGTAACTGAATCAGTTCTAGCCTAGGAAAAGGAAAGACAGGAAGAACAAACAGGTGAATGTCAGGGAAACTCTGGTAGGGAAACTGAATATACTCTGTTCCAGGAAACTTTAAGCCAGGAAAAGGAGATACAAATAAAGGAAGGACACCTCTCCGAAGAGAAGCAACAGGTGATGGAGAAGGAAAAGATACAGGAAATAAAACTGATTTCAGATGTTCTGGAGCAAAAGAATTCAGGTGTTCAAGAAGACATGGTAGATTCAGAAACACTAGACACTCATCCAAACAATGAAGAAAGTAAGGCCAAGATTATAGAATATGAAGAAGAAGAGGAAGAGGAGAGTGAATGCAAAGAGGACAAACAACTAGAAACTAAACAAATGGAAATGGAAGGGGGATTGGAAAGAATACCAAAGAGTATAAGATCAGCATGTCAGATCATTATGAATAACATTGAACAGTTCATACCTTCTAGCCGGAACATGATCATTTCAAGAATGGTAGCAGAGTCAGAATTTGAGAAAGGTAGTATGATTATTAAAGAGCATAAAAGGGAGAAGGAGCAGATGTCAGAGCAACTGAGGAAGGTACAAGAGAAAAATGAGGAATTTACCAACAAAATAATTGCTTTGGAAGAGCTAGAAGTGCAGAAGCAAAATAAGATTCAATATCTAGAAGAAAAGAGTGTAAAACTAACAGAGCAGAATATTAAATTGGAAAAGGAGTTGAGAAAGATTGAGGGAAGATATAGAACTCTACAAACCTCTTATCAAATTTTGACTAAAGCAAATGAAGAAATTAACAAGCTACTATTGGAGGAAGGGCAGTTGAAGGAGGAAAGTCAGACAGCCTAGATGACAGAGGAAGAAAAGGAAGGATTACTCAAAGAGATTCAGAAATTACAAAGAGAATTGAAAGAAGCTAAGGAATTAGAAAAGCAGGCTAGTATACATGATGCTACATCTATGAGAGGATATAATAAGTTACACATGGATATGGAAAAGGAAAGAAGTGATTGGCAGACAAGGAGAGAAAAGGAACAGGATGAATGGAAAAAAGAAAGGGAGCTATGGGCAAAACAAAATGGAAGTCTGATGATGACGATAGAGGAATTACAGAAAAAATTGGATAAGCCACAAATTCAGGAAGAAACACATGTGGAAACCACATATACAGAAGAATATGGGGTAGAAAATAATGAGGGAATACAACATGGTAGTGAACCGGCAGATAAAAGATCAGAAGGAGAATATTCAGAAGGTTTTGTAAAGAAATTGCTGACAAATAGAGATTCTAGAATGGAGTTTATCAGGAAGATGCATGATGAGTATGAAGAACAAATTGTCACATTTGCATTAAATAAGGGGATTAATCCAGATCAGCATCACTGGGCCGCAGATGGATTGGGAATACCATTGTGTATGATTATGGAGAGTATAAAGAACTATCAGTTGGCCAGAGTTGGGCTACCTCCAAACAAATATCTTGAGTATGAAGAGGATATCAATGTAACTAAAGAACTATTTGAAAGAGCCAATCCAAAGTGGAGAAACAAATGGTTGGACGCCAACAAAGAATGTAGGAAAATTTGGAAGGAGGCACCTCTTCATCTAAAAATCAATCCAGCTTACTGTCCAGTGGTAAGAAGGAGAGAATGGACAATCTTTTGGGAAAAACGAAGAGGGTCAGATTCCACCTAAGTGGTTGAATTTCCCAAAAATAGCAGGTCCAAAGGCAGGCACTTGGCCTACAAAGAGTTACATGGTGAATACAGCTGAGTCCGTAATAGCTACATACAAAGATGTAAACGACCCTGCATGCATTCTACTTATCAGAATAATGAGATTAATTTTGGCCTGTATAGAAACATACACCGACACAGATATCAGAACTCTAAATTATATCGGCTTTAATTCTCCAACAGACGCATTGTTGTTTGATTTGAGTGAAACACCTGATAGAATCTGCTTAATGGCATAGTACAGCAGAGTGATATTTTTGGGTAGTCATTTCTTACAAATTTTTGAAGACGCATTCGATTACGGGTTTTTTGAAAGAGAGTCAGAGATTTTTGGAAATCTGTGAGTTGTTACTAAGTCCAGACTCACAGCATATGAAGCCGCCTATACAGAATACTTGAAAAAGGATGTCATTGATAAACCAGAAGCTGCAGTACAGTGGAGAAAGGCATTATTTGAAATGGTCAATAATCTAAATGTTACAGAAAGGAAAAGTCATGATTTGCTGTCACAAGTATATCAAAGAAAGAAGAAGTGAAGAAAAGTGGTCAGTACAGAAGAGTAGGAAAGTCTTTTGTCAGGAGCCAAAAGATTTAAGAGGGGAAGGATGTTAGAGGATGTATTTTTGGAAGCCTTTTTGAAGAAAAATAATTGTAAAATGATAAAAATTTGTAAACATATTTATGCAATTGTTGTAAAAATAAGGAAAAGTCTTCCCTATGTAGGATAGAATCTTATGTAATTTTTCTAGAATTTTTGGAAACTCCTAGATAGCATATTTTTAGAATAATAGAGGAAAGGACCAAAATTCAAGTGTGAAAAGGGACACTTGAAAATGTATATAAGCTAATTTCCTCTATTATGAGGGGGTTGGTTAATCATTTGTTTACATGCTATCCAAGTGGATAGAGAAGGAGTTTTCTGTTGAAAATCGTGTTTTCTCCTCTTTGTGTGGTTTCTTTGATTTGTGAGTCTAGAGCTTGTGTATCCATGGAGATTTGTGAGCTTCTATTGTGTAAATCTGTTGAATTTGTATGAAGAGAGTTGAATACTGATGTGTTGAGTGATAAGTTGATGAAGAATGGTGCTGGAGATGAAAATCCTCTGATTTCACAGAATCGCGATTGTCTCATCTGTATGGTGCAGGTGACATTTTTTTATTTTGACTTCATAATTGTGTTCTGCTGATAAAATAGCATGCAATAGACACCAAGATTGTAGAAAATGGTGAAGATTTGCTCAAGATAATCCAAACCCTAGAAATTCCTCTTCATTTTCACTATTCTCAGAAATCCAGCCATTATTCTCTTATTTCTTGGATTCTATCATCTTGAAGGGGTTGTGGTCTCAAGAATACTTCCAAGATTGACAAAATAAAGATGTCTTGTTGATTCTTTATGCTAAATGATTGGAGAGGACAACTCCAAAGATCAATAACAAACAGCATCAAAGTAGGCTTTATGTCTCTTCTTAGTGGCATATTCTTGTTGTTGCCCACAGTCTTGTCTCACCTAATTGTTCTAAGTCAAGTATTCTTGAGGAAAGCTCATGACCCGTCCATTCGTACTCCTGAGTGATTTTGAGTGTGGGTATCAAAAAGTCTAGACACAACATGGCATTCTGACCAAACACCATTTGGAATGGTGTAGCATTAAGCACGGTTTTATAGGCTACACGATAAGCCCACAAGGCATGGTGTAATTGTTGATCCCAATCCAAACGTTGATTGTTCACAATTTTGGTGAGAATGTTGCACAAAATCTTATTAATACTCTCTGCCTATCTGTTAGCTTGTGGATGATATGATGCCAATTTCTTGTGTACAACCATAAAGTCTTGTAACAGGTATTCAATAACCTCGTTTAAGAAGTGAGTACCCCTATCACTTACAAGCTCGATAGGAATTCCATATCTTGTGAAGACATTCTCGAACAAGAACTTAGCAGTGTTGCATGCATTTTTTTTCCTTGTGGCCTTGGCTTCTACCTATTTAGTGAGATAGTCAGTGGCAATTATGATGTCCTCGGCATGGGAATTCCTTGTTGGGTCCTACAAAATCTATTCCCCACTTTGAGAATGCACGCCCTCCCATCATGGGTCATAGGGGCATCTCATCCCTACGTATGGGATACTGAGTCCTTTGACATACATCACATCGTTTTACATAAGTGTGGGCATCCATATGTAGAGTGGGCCACCATAATCCTGAAAATAGTATCGCCTTGATAACGGGATCGGGTCCAAAATGGCCTCCTGCTACACCCTGGTGTGCAGCTTCCAACAGGTTAAGATATTCACTTTCATGCACACATATCCTCAGATAATCGTCACGTCCTCGCTTATACAAACTATCACCAATGAGCTTGTATTCTAAGGCCTCTTGTTCTAGGTTGTGTCTACGTGATATAGTCATATCCTCTAGAAATGTCCTTGTCCTTAGGAACATAACTAAAGGTTCACTCCAGTCTGGTGTTAGGGTCACCTGATATACAGTAGCATGTTCTATTGGGGGTCTATTACCACACTTGGAACATTCATCACACAGTCGTCAAACATATTTTTCCATTGATAGCCAATACACACCTAACCTCTTTAGTTTGATAGCATCGCTTGTCTAGAATGGTGTTGCTTCACTGCACCTACATGTGCTAACTCCAACCAATTATTATACTCTTGTTCTTCTACACAACAGGCAAGGATATTGTGATGATCTTGCCTATAGATACTTCCTGCGAGAAGTTGATATCTCTGCGCTCTCACTACCTCTCTCTCGGGTTCTCACGTGAGAATACTTAGGTCCTTATGTCATTATTGGGATTAATGACTTGGCCCATTCAGGGACAATCTCGACATTGAAGAGATAAGCATCTGGTAGCTCATCTACTATCCCAGAAGCTGCTTCTCTTGAAGTTATCCTAGAGAGGTGTTCTACTCTTAAGTGTGTTTTCCCCTTTTTTACTACAACTTCAAATTCATACTCCATAAAGAGCAGAAACCAACGTATTAATCTACCGGTGTTGCACAGTTTGTTTACCAAATACAAAAGAGCTTGGTGGTCAGTAAAAAAATTTAAACTTATTTGCCAATAGATAATGGCAAAACTTCTTCACTGCATATGTATGAATCATTGATAATAACCGTAGTGGCCCATAAATGCTTGTACTTTGTTGATGTTCTCTGGCCTAGGTAGTTCATTGATTACTCGTACCTTATCTTCATCTGTGGAGATTCCATCTTTTGAGACTATGTCACCAAGTATATTTCCTTGTCTGACCATAAAAACACACTTCTCTGGGTTCAAACAGACTTGATATTCCCTACACTTTTCAAGATGCGTTCGAGCTCAGGGATATGATGTGCGCTATGCACTGAGTGAGCACACAGGTCATCCACATACACCTCTAAGTTCTTTCTTAAAAACTCTTTGAACACATGGCACATCAACCTTTGGAAAGTTGCACATGTATTTTTCAGCCTAAAAGGCATTACGCAAAACGCAAAGATACCCCACTCAGTGGCAAATGCTATCTTGTGTTGGTCCTCTGGGGCAATGGCAACTTGATTATAACCTGAGAATCCATCAAGGTAATTGTAAACCTCCTTGCCTGGGACTCTTTCCAACAGGTGTTCTGTAATGGGTAGAGGGTAACTATCCCTAATGGTGGCAGCATTGACCTTCTTTAAGTTAATGCACACTCGCAGCTTACCGTTCTTCTTAGGCATGACTACAATGGGTGATACCCATTCAGTGTGTTCTATTTTGTAGATGAATTCGGCTGCTATGAGTTTGTCTATTTCTTCCTTGATTTTCAATGCATAATTGACATTATACGTATAGGGTTTTTGCTTAGTGGCTCTTGCCTCCATGGTCATGGGTATCCTATGGGAAATATGTCAGGATCTACCGCTTTCAAATCTTTGTAACTCCATGCAAACACATCCCTATACCTCTTCAATAAAGCAATCAAACTTTCTTCCTCCTCATCAGTCAAATCATGTCCTATGTATGTGCATCATTCTTCTCCTTCCTCAATCACCACTATGACTTTATTCATGGTTTCCTTATTGTCATAAGCTTCTCCTGAACTTTTATCTCTCTTTGGCATCCTAATCATGATTTTTTGGTCTTCCACTGCATATTTCCTAAAGTTTTCTGGAACTTCCATCAAGGGTTCTTTTTCCTTGGTTTTCACACTCTTTTCCTTCCTCACTTTTTGATCCCGTTGACTGGAACTTGAATTATCCTTTTCCTTCCTATGGGTGGTGAGACTTGGGGACGTGGCTTCTTTCATGAGGAAGGAGATAAGGAAGAGAGCTCACACACACACTCTCACTCTCAAGGAGAAGCACACACACTGATTGAGGCAAGGAAGAATGATCTTCTTCTTCTTCTTCTTCTATTACATAAAAGGAATGTACAAGAATGACCTAAAAACAAGAATACAACCAGTGCAATATATAAAGACAAGTACATAAGGAAAAACCTAATGTCCGCGAATGAGTGAGCTGGCAAGAAACAAATGTGCCATCACTCTCGGTAGATAAATCTAATAAAGCTCAATGAAGTATCCTTGACATATACCGGCGTGACCACTATACATGTTAGAGAAACGAAAAACTAGAACGTGTCATCCTGGATCATCACATGTTGAGCTCGATATCTCAACACTCCCCCTCAAGCTCAATGCCATATCCTCTAATCCAAGCATCTTCCGAAACTTCTTCAACTTCTCAGCTCCAAGTGCTTTGGTGAAAATATCAACAACCTGCTCATCTGTTCTCACATAAACAAGATCAATAGCACCTGCTAATACCTTCTCTCTGAAGAAGTGCTAATGTACCTCGATATGCTTTGTTCTAGCATGGAAAACAGGGTTCCGTGCTAACTGTATGTTGCTAAGATTATCACAATAGATAGTGATAGGCTTTTGCACTTCCACACCTATATCTGCAAGTAACATCTCCATCCATGATGCCTCACATGCTGCCATTGCAGCACCTCTATACTCAGCCTCTGTACTCAACAATGCAACAGTGGGTTGCTTCTTACTGCTCCATGTAATAGTTGCACCTCCAAGTGAGAAAAGAAAGCCACTAGTAGATCTTCTATCTAGAGTACTACCATCCCAATCTGCATCAGTGTATCCATGAACCTACAAATCTACACCAGCTTCATAAAGCAATGCATAATCCAAAGTAGCACTCACATAACGTAGAGTGTGCCTCAGAGCATCCAAATGTGGCTTCCTGGGAACCTACATAAACTGACTTTCAAGTCCAACAGTGTAGCTTAAATCAGGCCTTGTAATTGTAAGATATATAAGACTTCCCACAATTTTCCTGTACATAGTAGCATTTTCCAATGCTTCACCTGATGTAGTATCCAATTTCAAATTCTGATCTAAAGGCATAGAAATTGGCTTACAATCAGCCATACCATACTTTTGTAGCATATTCAAGGCATATTGCCTTTGCGACATCCATATACCTGTTTCTGTATGTATAAACTCAATGCCCAAGAAATAGCGCAGCACACCAAGATCTTTCATGTCAAATTCCTGCATAAGAAGTTTCTTTACCTCTTTGATGCTTTCTTCATTATCACCACCTACAATTAGATCATCAACATAAATAGCCACAATAGTGATGCCATCATCAGCCTTCCTTGCATATAGTGAGTGATCTGCATCACACATAGAAAACCCAATGCTGGTTAAGTAATCAGCAATCCTTGCATGCCATGCACGCCGAGCCTGCTTCAGCCCATACAAAGCCTTTTGCAACCTGCAAACATATTCTGGATGCTTTGAATCTTCATATCCTTGTGGTTGGTCTATATATACTTCTTCCTGTAACTCACCATGTAGGAAAGCATTCTTCACATCCATCTGATGCAAAGTCCATCCTTTTGTTGTAGCTAATGCAACAAGTGTTCTGACAGTAGACATTTTAGCTACAGGGTTGAATGTTTCCTCATAATCAATGCCATATGTCTATGCATAACCTTTAGCTACCAATCGTGCTTTATACCTGCTTATGCTACCATCAACATTATGCTTCACCTTGTAAACCCATTTGCAGCCTATGGATTTCTTTCCTTGCGCAATGGAACCAGCTTCCATGTATCATTTCCATAAAGTGCAGCCATCTCCTCATCCATAGCTTTTTCCCAATGTGCATTACCAATTGCATCTTCAAAACAAGAAGGTTCAGCATCTTGTATTACCTTTGTCATGTAGGCACAATGACGAGCCATGTAACTATCATATGTCAATCGTTGCACTGAATTACGCATCCTCCCAGATCTTCTTAGTCCTGGGTCACTTCTTCTTGTATCATCTGCATGTGCCCTTCTTACTCCTGGAGTCTTCACAGAGGGCAATCCAAGTTCCTCATCAAAACTCTTTTCTGAACCGCTTGGATCTCCATCAACGTCTTCAAAACCTGCACCTGTTTACTACCAGCAGAAAGCTTTTCTTTACCTTTCTTGGATGTATTTGATGAATTTGCTGGACTGAAATTTCCACGCAATCTTCCACTCCATGGATTTGAGTTGGAATTATTGCTTGGTGATGCATCCAGTCCACTCAAAACTTGAGATTCTGCACTAGATTTTTCAGCATTTTCTTTGTCATTTGATTCAAGATCCAGTCCTTCTTTGGCATCTGCATAGAAGCTTGACATTTCATCAAATACCACATCTCTGCTCACCTTCACCTGTCGTGTGAGTGGGTTATAACATTTGTACCCCTTTTGCTCAAGGGAATATCCAATGAAGACACATTTTTCTGCTTTCGGATCAAGCTTCGTCCTCAACTCATCTGGAACATGTACATATGCAATACAGCCAAAAACTTTCAGATGTGATAAGTTTGGCTTTTTACCTGTAAACTTCTCTTTAGGTGTAACTTGATGTACAGCAGTAGTCGGAGTTCTGTTCATGATGTATACAGCAGTATGCACAGCTTCTGCCCAATAACAATGAGGCATATTCTTCTCAGCCATCAAGGCTCTTGCTATTTCTGCAATATGTCTATTTTTGCGTTCAGCAACACCATTCTGTTGTGGTGTGTACCTGCATGAAAACTGACGCCGAATTCCATGATTTTTTAGAAAGCTGCTGAACTCATTTGACATGTATTCACCTCCTCCATCAGATCTTAATGTTTGAATGTACTTCCCTGTCTGCTTTTCCACCATAACTTTAAAATTCTGGAAGTGAGAAAACACCTCGCTCTTCTCTTTCATGAAATATACCCATACTTTGCGTGTATGGTCATCAATGAAAGTAACATAAAACCTGCAACCGCCCATAGATGTGGTCTTTGCTGGATCCCAAACATCTGTATGTACTACTTCTAGTACATTCTCACTAACATGCTTGTCATGTGGAAATGATGCTCTTGATTGTTTACCAAATTGACATGCTGCACATACCTTTTGCATTTCTGCAACTTTGAAATTTGGTAGTCCATGGACAATCTCCTTTGACTGCATCAGTTTCAGCCTTTGCAAGTTTGCATGTCCAATCCGTTTGTGCCATATCTCTATATCTGCAATAACTCCTGCACCTTTCGCAAACATGGCTGCATTCATTTCAGGAATCTTCACATTTAAGGTGAACATCCTACCCACTTTGTTTCCTTTGGCAACCAATCGTCCATCCTGCTTGTACTCTTCTACATATAATCCATCAGCATTGAACCTGACTTGTAATCCCTGGTCAACCATTTGTCCAACAGAAACCAGATACTTCGTTATATTTGGAACATGCAGCACATCAGCGAGATGTTTTACCTTTCTGTCCTCCATAGACAATGCTATGTTTCCTGTATGCTCAATAGGATGCGATGTGTCATCACCTGTTTCAACATATCCAGGAACTGGCATTTTCTGCAAACTACTAAACCATTCTGCATGACTGGTCATGTGATTTGAAGCACCTGAATCAACATACCAGACATTATCATTCGATTTTGAAACACCAGCAGACATTGTATTCATCATGTGATGTTGAACCATAAACAGCTTCTCCAAATCATCTGCACTTGTGGATGCATAGTTGTTTTGCTGCCTTCTATTATTTTGATTCTTTAACCTGCAATCATGTTCAAAGTATCCAGGTTTACCACAATTCTAGCATCCTTTACTATCATTACCTGAATCATTCCTTTGGAAATTTTTGCGACCTCTTTGGCTCCCCCTGCCTCGAAACTGTCCTCTTCCTCCTGCATGATTCTGTTGTTGACCTTGGTCTTGGTTACTGTTTCCTCTTCCACTTCCAAAACCTCTACCTCTGCCAGAGTAGAATACCTGCTCAGAATTGGGCTTTCCTTGGGAGTTTGAATCCTCACCAAGATTCTTTTCTTCAACGATCAACGTAGAGACCAAATCAGCAAAATTCGGAATATTTTCCCTGGTCTGTATAGAAGTTCTGAACTGCTTATATGCAGCTCCTAAACCACGAAGACACACTTCCACCTTATCATCATCATCTACATTCATGCCAATAGATGCAAGTGACTCACATATGCTTTTGATTTTTAGAGTGTAGTCACTTACCGACATGCTCTTTTTCTCCAATGTATGCAGCTCGTTCTTGAGTTGCAATTTTTGTGCCTTTGTATTGGTCTCGTACAAAGTGACCAAACTGTTCCAAGCCTCTTTTGGAGTCTTGGCATCCTGTATGTGTCCAATCATGCTATCATGTATGCTAACAAATAGCCAATACATTACCTTTCGTGCTCCTTGATTCCATTCCTCATATGCTCTTAACTGTTCTGCAGTCCGATTCCTTTCTGGTAACTGCGGAGCATTTTCGTTCTCTCCTTCGATGTACTTCCAGTAGCCTTTTCCCATCAGGAAATTCGTCATTCTGAATCTCCAAGCATGGAAATTGTTCTTGTCCAGCTTATCGCTCATAAGCTGACTCATTCCATCTGCGTTTTGCCATTTCTGCAACAATTCACAACACCGCAACACACTACAAGCAGCACTTTTGCTTGAACACTATCGCACTATGACGTGACAGTTCGATCTCAGAAAAACACAGTTTTCGTGTATCAACAGTACACGAAATCGCTTGAAATTCTGAATCTAGAATATATGAGTGTCGCCGAACACAACACAAGTTACAGTTTCTGAAAGTGACCTGGTTTTTCTGTGGGCCCCACCTTGCGGGCTCGAAACAGAGGTCGAGATGGCTCCGAAACTTCGATCTGAAAAAAACGAGTGACCCTAAAGGGATTACTATCGAAAATATTTTGAGGTCTTCTACCTTCACGGTGATTTTCGTAGCAAACGGAGGCCGTTTGTGAAATCACGTTTTCTCCACGCCTTGCCGCGTAGTCTTCACCGTCCCCTTCTCCACGAGCTCTCTACAGCCACGCAAGCTCTGATACCATGTCACAAGGAAGGAGATAAGGAAGAGAGCTCACACACACACTCTCACTCTCAAGGAGAAGCACACACACTGATTGAGGCAAGGAAGAATGATCTTCTTCTTCTTCTTCTATTACATAAAAGGAATGTACAAGAATGACCTAAAAACAAGAATACAACCAGTGCAATATATAAAGACAAGTACATAAGAAAAAACCTAATGTCCGTGAATGAGTGAGCTGGCAAGAAACAAATGTGCCATCACTCTCGGTAGATAAATCTAATAAAGCTCAATGAAGTATCCCTGACATATACCGGCGTGACCACTATACATGTCAGAGAAACGAAAAACTGGTACGTGTCATCCTGGATCATCACATGTTGAGCTTGATATCTCAACAGCTTCTACCCAGCCTAGAAATTCCTCTTCCGATGAACATTCAGGTATATCCGAATCTACTTCCCATTCCTCATCATTCACCTGCTTACTTCGTCCCCAGATGTCGTCTTTAAGATCACCCTCTTCTGTTTCTTCTCTTACTAGGCTTACAATGAAGATGGATATATCGTAACCATATTCATCACAATGGGGGGTCCATTGTTCTTCATTAATTGCAATATCCATAGTTGCTAAGATCTCTGCCCAGTCATGGGGTTCAAATTCCTCGTCTGGATACTATCGGAGCGTACACTAGGTCCTCCACAGGTCTAGGGGTGTGACCTACTCCTGACATTCTCGCTTTTGCATGTTCCTCTTCCTTGGCTGCAATTTTACACATCCACAGGTGTGTATCCTCATGCAACCATGATGGATCTAATTTTAAAGAATGTACCGATTCCTTCTCCTCTTCACTCCTATGTATTGTATTCCATTGCAAAGGTGGTACGTCCCTATGTGAATAATCTATGAGGTTCACTTTCGTGGTTAGTCCTAGGTGTTGTAAGTACAAGGAATTGGTTCCCCAATCTTGTACTACCTGCAATTGTTGCATTAAACGTCTACCTAAGAGCATGTCGTACGCTTGATTCATTCCAAAATCGCATGTTGTAAAGGTGTGATCAACTTCTACTCCACAAGTGGATAGGTTAATTCCTTCCAATAGTCCTAAGGGCCTTTCTATATGTCTGTCTGCCATCTGCAACTTCATCCTAGTAGGTCTAAGGGCTTGTTTTCCCCAACGTTTCCACAGAGAAGCGATCGCGATAGCTACTCTTGCACATGTATCTAGGATGGCTTTGGTAGTGCGACCTTTGCACGTAATGGGCAAATAAGCATTACCTTCCTCTCCTTCACTCGCATCTCCCACTTTATCTAGGGGTATTTCAGGCACCTTTCCTTGTGCACTTGGTCTAGAGGAGGTTGTGGCTATTTTTGGGAATTGGTTTGCTACATGTTTCCATAGTTCAAGTTTGATCTTCAACAGCTCGTCCAAAGTTAAATGGCATTGAACTTTTGTGTTCCTAATGGCTTTTGTATTCCTAGAAAGAACTCAGTTCTCTCCCCTTACTCAAATAGTGGGGGCTTTCACTTGAATTGAACAGTCTTCCCAAGGGCCCGTAAAGTGAGGTAACTCTTGCAAAGAGTTAGATTCAAAACTAGTGTGCTCACTTGGCTAGTCATCTACTTGATCTTCATATATAGATGGGATGTCTGCAGGGAACTTTTCTCTAGATTCATCAATCTCGAGTATAGGTGGTTGAGATTCTTGTTCCTATCTCCATCTTTCTTATTGAATCTCTTTCAAGATGGAGTGTGAATGCATATAACCCGTTTGATGATTTTCTAAATCTGACCTAGCCCTTTCAACTAAAGTGGTCTTCAATGGTTTCGTTGAGCTAGTTTGTGTGCCAGAGCTGACTTTCACAGGGTTAGATACGACTTGCCCTAGTTTCTCTAGTATTCCTTGAAAATGTAACTCAGGCCTGGCCATAATTTCCCAATTGAGGTATTGTGATGCTTCAAACATTGCTTGAGCTAATTCCACCATTTTCATGCATAGTTTGGTTCTCTCAATTTCTAAGTCAGCTATTGGGTAATTCTTGCTAGATTCTCTTACTTGTGGTCCTTCTTATATTCTCGATTGATAAGTTTTGCACATCATATCAAGGTTTCTTGGGGTGGGTTCAGCTAGTATTGATCCTCGTTTAGAGGTGACTATTTGTGGTTCAGCCTCCTGTGATGCCATTTCTAAGATTTTAGCTCTGGTCTCCCTTAGTCTTTCCTCTAACTCATTGATCTTTTTACCCCATTTTCTCTTGTGTCGCTATTATGACTCTTTCCAAGTTCTTGATTTCTTTCCTGTTGATTCTCCTACTTCACTAGCTTCAGTTATTTTTCTTGGGTTTTTTGGTTGTTTTTGCCTTTGTGCTTGGGCTCTAGTAACTGCCTAGATGGGTATGCATTGGGGTATGGAACCTTCAACATGCTGCACTATGCCTATCACGTTGATGGGTGTTACTTTTGTGGAGGTGTTCGCAGGGTTCTTGGGGCAATCTCTTATAAAGTGATCCTTCCCACATTCAGGGCAAAAGCCTTGAATATTGAAATATTGTGACTACATTGCAGTTGCTGCGTGTGGAGAATCTCGTATGAAGTGGTCTCCTTGGCATTTATGACATGGTCCTTTAGGTGCTTGTGGTCTTAGTTGTCTGGCCTGCAGTCTCGGGTTGCAGTTTGTGTACATGACCTCAGCATAGTCCGGTTCCCAGTTTTGCTCATACGCAGGGTTCTCATAGTAAGGGTCTAAGTTTTTTTGTGACTCCATGTAGTACGCTGCTAGGCTATCCACATGGGTGGAGTCAAAGTTTTTTGCATTAGGATCATTATCTATGACGTCATGGGTACTAGAGCCATGCTGGAATTCTCCTCTAGTGTGGCATACTTTACCAAAACTACATTAGTAGGGGTTGGAGGTTGTTGTCCCAGGATAGGTTGTGGTCTAGGTTGTGCTTGCTATGGTGCTTGATACTAAGGGGGGGCTCGGTAATATTGTTGTGGCTGGTACTGCCCTTGGTATCTACCTAGCTCATATTGTTGAGGGTAACTCTGCCTAACCATTTTTTTATTGTATGGACAATCCTGAGTAGTGTGGTTTGTGTATCTTCACTCTATGGTACAATACATTCCATTGGATTTTCCTATGGGTTGCATTGCATGTGGACACATGTTCACCATATGGTCACCTCCACAAGTATAACACCTTTGAGGGGGGACTAATTTGATGCCTAGTTTGCTAGAAACTCCTAATCGTTTGGCCACTTGTTCTACTAAATCCTTTACTGAGTTGGAATGTCTGGATGAAGTTTTTGTAGTGCTATCCGAGTCTTTACGAACCTTAGGAAGTTCTGGCTCATCTCCTAAGTTATCTTCTATGTCTACACAGATACGTAAACATTGATCCAAGGTTCTTAGTTCCTTCAAGAAGACGTATGATCTCAGCTTAGCACTCAGTAGACCGTCTATGAACAAAGCTATCAATTTAGCTTGAGTGGGTACTTCCAAAGGGGACATCTTTTTATGTACCGTCTAAATCTCGGACAGGCCATCCTCACTGTCTCTTGAGAGGCTTGTTTGAATGTGTGTATCAAGGAAGATGTGTTGTGTCTGATCCACGCTTTGAAAAGTCTGTAATGAAGGATTCCATCATGTGGTGGATGTCTCTAAATTGGTGTTGGTGCAATGGTTGGAACCAATCCAAGGCATCACCCTTTAGAGTGAGTCCAAAGGCAATAAACTATGTAAACATATATTTGACTTGTTCGGCTTGTAACACCTGCTTGAACTCTGCTACATGCTCATAGGGGTCTCCCAGTCTGTTAAAGAAATTCTTCATGGCCTTCACCAATTGAGTAGGCCTCAAGGTTCTAGGGTGGTTTCTTGGCCTGGGTAGGGGAAAACCGTCCCCACCCCTGTGAGCCCTATGATCCCTGAGAGGTTCTCTTTTTGCTTCTCCACCTTCGGTAGGGGCTCTCTCCCTTCTTGCACGATGGATGAAACTACTCTCGACACCTACCTATTCTTCTCTCTATGTCCTTGAGATGTGCCAATACCCAAGCTATCCTTAGGTGCTTGCGATCTTACTAGAGGAAAAACTAATTCTCCTCCCCATGTATATGCATGTCATCCATGTTCTGTGACCTTATACATTCGTTTTGAAGCATCTAAATACACTACCTTTCCTAGAATCTCTGGGTCCTTTAGTTCATAAATCATATTTTCTCTTGCCGCAGTAGGATGCTCTAGCCTATATCTCCAAAAGGCTTCATTGGTTTCCTTATTCCAGAATAATTCTATACTCCTATTGTCTTGGGGCATCCACTTAGGAGTTATCACCCTCATTTGTATGGATTTTCCTCTTGATGTTCTGGGCTCCTCAATTTGTTTACCATGTCCTTCCACATTTATGTCTACATTTTCTACCATCTCACCTAGTTCATTTGTTGAGTCGGCCCTAATTGCGACAATATACATTGTCCCTTCTTTGTCTATGTAAGCCTCGTTTTCAAACTTAATGGTTGGATGTTCTAATCCCAAGGTTGATCAGGATTATGTAGTTGAATCACTGACCTATGAAGGCCATCCTCATATACCCGGGCACCCAATCTATTCATACGGATATACTCCAACTTGTTCTTGTACGGTCCCTCCATCTTCTCTAGGTGGGCTACATCAAACGACACCCCTGGTCTACCCATGTTGAAAGACATATCCGAGTCACTCATATCTTAACTAACCTCGTATGGATAACTGCCTAGTTGTCGTGCCCATAGTCGTGTTGTAGTTCTCATGCTAGCCTCAGAAGATCGAACACTTGGTTTATCACTTTTCCCTAAGTATTTTACAGATCTCAGGTTCATTAATCCTAATCTCACCTTCTCGCGCTCACCCCTTCGATTAGGTCAATCACTTAGTTCTTTTGGCATTTTCTTTAGAGGTTCTTGTCTTGTTTACCTTTGTCGCAAGGAATCTCTTTGATATGTTTGACTTTAATTCATTTCAGTGTTGCATATTCAATTCACAAAATTCCTTTAAGCTTTATCCCTTCACCCACTTATGTCTTCTCTCATTGGCTACTTCTCACTCAATGAGCTAGGGAAAATCTTGGCTACACTAGGAGTCCTGAGACACTCCGTTGATCACAATATAATTTTACTCAAAGAAATTGCCAACAATTAAAGAAATGGAGATTCCACTTACTAAATTCTTCTAGACTTAAGAAGCGGCTATTTTGGCTTTGTCCGGGAACTCGACGTATTTTCCGGCTTCTCCCTTTGCTCTATGCCACACACAAGGGTTCACAATTAATGCCAATAAATGATCCCAAAAAATTTGAAAATTATGTGCAAAAACCATAATTTGGCATTTTGTCTAACAGTCGTGATGGTCAAACACAATCGCGATGGTGTGTCATCATCATGATGGTGTGACACCCATGATGGTTAGAAGTCATGATGATCAGGCCCTACGATGATGAGTCACAGCCACAATTGTCAAGTCATGATGATAACTGAGGATCACGACGATCAAGCTACGATGATTACTGAGGATCATGATGGTCACTTCATGATGGTCAAACGATGATGGTCAAGGCCATGATGATCAAGCACAATCGCGAGGATCAAGCCACGATGGCCAGTCAAGATCACAATTGTCAAGCACCGTCGCAATGGTGAGATGCGATCGTGATGGTGTGAGCCAATCGCCAGGACGGTTAGTGACTGTCGCGATGGTCAGACGTAGTTGCGATGATGTGTCATCATCGTGATGGTCAAAAAATGATGCAATTTCACGAATTCAAGCATGGATCTATGCAAAAGCTTACCTAGGCTCCTCCCTTATGCAAAAATTTTGCTCAAATTCATACCTTCTCTTATAATCATTCTGAGAAAAAAATGGAGTTTTTACCTATGTATCCAGCAAATTTGTGGTGTCTAGAGGCTGCCTTGCAAGACTAGTGCACTAGAAAACACAAACATACACCTGCAAAATCTCTCTCTTACTCTCGCACACACACACAAATGAGGGAAAGAGGAGAGAAAGGGGGATTAGGGCTGATTTTTGGTGATTTTTTGGAGTTTGAGATAATGATAGGGAATGATACTAGAGGAATAGAGAAGTAAAGTTTGTAAAAACTAACTACAAACAACAACAAAAAAGAAATTTTACCTTCGAACAATTTTTTCCAATACACTTACCATCACATGCTCAACCTAGAGCTCATCCCCGACAAAGATGCCAAATTTGGTGTCACTCTAGCACAATGGGAAGTACCAACGTGAGGAGCTTCACCTCGTAATTGTCAATCTGTGGAGAGGTTAGGCCGATATGAAGATAAAGAGCGAATGATGTGCATGAAGAAGATGGTGAGAAATGCAAAGAGCATACACACACATGCATACACACACACTAGGGAAGTCGCGATGGAGATCAATGGAAGGCAAGGAAAGAACCCATACTCATATTCATCATCAATTAGTTACAATACCTCTTCTAAATCTAGCTCATATGTTCAAACATAAACTAAAAACAACCACAAAATGAGCTCTCTAGCTCTATTTATAGTTTGTGCCTAGTTTGATCGGTTTCACATCTAGTGACCAGCATAGTTAAAAAATAGGTTCTACCTCTAATTTGAACTATCTAACAGCTTCCAAAAATTACAAAAGTTGGTCTCATTTCTACTTAGACTACTCAAGCTTGACGACTCCTCGGCTTGCACAAAATGGAGTCACACTCATGATAATAGGATATATGTGTTGGAACATCAAGCTTACACTATTCTTGAGGTGGATTTGATCTACATCAAAGGCTATCGCATCAAAAGAATATCTGTTGGAGAGTTCTTTTTCTTATGCTCATTTATTGTATTTTTTTGAGAGATTTTTTGATGGTTCATTTACCGTTCTAAAACCCTTGAGCTTTACACATGTAAAGGGAGAAAGATAGAGCCCAAATCCCATGAATTTATGGTGGTTGAAGTTGCATTCAATCAAGCAATCAATCACCTAAAAGTAGATCAAACTAGATCTTCACTTTTCCTAGATTGTAGGAAAGTGAATTGATTCCCTCCAACAACACTTCCCACCTTCATTTGAATTCAAAATCCACTTTTAGAAGTCATGGAACACTCCTAGATTCTGTACAAAGACTTGAAAACACTTGTAAAATACATGGAAGCAATATACATACATTTGTGACCATCATTGTCTTGCTCCTTCAATTCTCTGCATCATCTTCTTCGCCAATAGTAATCTTGCAGAGGTTGTTGCTCTCTCTCCAGAGCTTTAAATTGAGTGCAAGTTGGCTCATTGGAAATTTATTAGTGTCTAGTTTATGCCTATAAATTTTCAAATTATTTGATTCAGTAAATTGGGAGAAATCTGAGTTTTTCTATCTCGGGGTCAATCTCTCCATATTCCTAAAAAATAAGAAGTACCACCGGTGAATATCGCATTCATTCCTATAGAATATTTTGCTTATTCCTTATAATTTTGTGCATTCCATACACTCAACCCTATGTGTATCACTCCCATAAAAGGATTTTTTCTAATTAAAATCACGCTGGTCGCTATGGGCATTTGAAGTTCATTGTCTCTTCCATAGATAGTAAGTTTTTTGAGCTATTCGACCCGCGAACCTATCTGTTTTGTATCGACTCATTCTCCTTGATGCTCCAAAGTACATAGTGCATTTCTTTGCACTTATTGCATGCCTATAAGGTCTATTTGAGTCTACATAAGCTCAAGGGTTGGTCTTGTCCGGTTGGTTTGACCAAACTTCGTCGCTTTGAAACGCACTTTTCTACCTTCTACAAGCTTCTCCAAGTTTTTTCAGTGGTATC
Source organism: Ceratopteris richardii (assembly GCA_020310875.1). Classification (NCBI taxonomy): domain Eukaryota; kingdom Viridiplantae; phylum Streptophyta; class Polypodiopsida; order Polypodiales; family Pteridaceae; genus Ceratopteris; species Ceratopteris richardii. The sequence goes on along the minus strand of CM035441.1, from coordinate 107,317,510 downwards.
AAAGCTAGATCAAGATGGGTGACGGATTTGCTTCAATGATCAAGAATCTTGATCGACACAACTACGCGGCTTGGCAAATCAGGATGGAGGCCTATTTGAAAGGTAGAAATCTTTATGGAATTGTAGCAGGCGATGAAGTTATGCCTATTCCAAGATCCAAAGGAGGAACTACACAAGAGGAGACAGATAAGCTCACACTTTGGTGCACAAGGGATGCTCAAGCAAGGTCGTACATACTAAACTTTATCTCTGAATTTCTATTACCACATATTAGAGGATGCAAGATATCTCAAGAGACTTGGGATGCCCTGGAGACTTTCTTTTCTACAAGAAAGAATCATCTTTGGAACGAGCTCAATCAAATGAAGAAGACACCTAAACAAACCATCACAGAGTTTGTTACCAAGGTCAAGGAGGTTGCGGATCAGTTAGCATCCATTGGAGAGCTGATTGAAGAAGAGGTCATCATGAGGCAAATTCTCAACGGCATTCGAAGTGATAAGCAATAGCAATCCTTCACGATGGCTTATGATCTCATCATGGATGTGCAAACTCCAAACTTCAACATCTTTCTTGGACAAATCTTCAATCAAGAAGCCAACAATAGCATAAAGGAAGGTAACTCTTATCATGGTAATTCAACTAGTGCTCTATATGCAGATAAGAAGGATAAGAAGCAGAAAGGCAAGAAAAAGGAAGAAGATGAAGAAGAGACTTATCAAGCCAACTTTGCAAGCAAGAGCAAGTGGAAAGGGAAGAAGAAAGTACCAAAGCAAGACAAAGCCAAAGGTCAGAATGTTCAACCTTGTGCCATATGCGATAAGACCAACCACACCACTCAGAATTGTTGGTTCAATGGGAAGACCCAGAAAGGAAGTGGAAGAGGTGGATATGGCAGTAATAGAGGTAGAGGTGGACACAACTTCAACAACAACAATAGAAGCTATAATAGAAGGGACTACAACAATTATTCAGAAGATCAACCACATCATTGCTTCTTATGAATCTAAGCCACAAAGAAGGTAAAGAAGATGATCATTTGTTCTACATAGATTCAGGATGTTCGAATCATGTTGCAGGCAACATTTCTCTTCTATCTGATTTGGAAAGTCCAAAGCATATGAAGTGCAAACAGGGGATGACACAAAGCACAATGTGGAGAAGATTGGTAATGTCAAAGCTTCCAATGGCAGGACAAACATTCTAAGTAAGGTTCTCTATGTACACACTATCACTAAAAACCTAATAAGTGTAGGCCAAATAGTTGAAAAAGGCTTGCAAGTTAGGTTCACCCAACATGGAGCTTTTGTGGAAGATCCATGTCAAGGCTTCAAGAAGATAGCCTGAGGTGAGAAGCATGGTAGGCTCTTTACTTTTGAAGTAGGAGAAACCAGGAACATAGCTCTATTCAACTTTGGGTCTCAAACCCTAAATGAGCTTGAAGTGTGGCATAAGAGACTTGCTCATGTGAATGAAAGAACCTTGAAGGATGGATATATGCAGGGATCAAAGTGTTCTAGGACTGTTGAACATATCAAAGCAACACACGATCAACAGGTGTGATGCATGTCAGATTGGGAAGGCAGAAAGACAACCATTCAACCACAAAGGCTACATCCACAACAACTTATTGGACTTAGTACATACAGATGTATGGGGACCAAGTCAAGAACCTTCATTGGCAGGATCAAGGTATTATGTCTCATTTATTGACGACCATAGTAGATGGACTATTTTATACTTTATCAAGAGTAAGAATGAAGTGTTTGGTTGATTCAAGAAGTATCTTGCACATGTGGAGAATCATACAAGTAGATCACTAAAGAAGCTCAGATCTGATGGAGGGGGAGAATACTTCTCCAAAGTGTTTGATGAGTTCTTGCAAGAAAAAGGTATCAAAAGGGAAGTGACTACCAGGTACTCTCCTCAACTAAATGGAATTGCAGAGAGGAGAAACAAGACATTGGTTGGATCAGCCCGAACAATGCTTGAAGAGAAGAAGTTGCCACATTATCTATGGGCAGAAGCTATTTCAACTGTTGTGTACCTTGTCAATAGACTACCATCCAAATCACTTCAAGGTATGACTCCTTATGAAGCATGGCATGGAAGAAAACCTAGTCTTGGACATTGCAAGGTTTTTGGTTGTTTAGCTTATGTTTATGTCCCATCACAAATAAGAGGTAAGCTAGATGAAAGGGCAACAAAAGTAGTGTTTATTGGATATGATTCAACTTAGATGGGTTATAGGTTCTTCAATCCTTCAACCAAGCAATTCACTACAAGTAGAGATGTTGTGTTTGAAGAACACAGGTCTTGGTATGATAAAGACAAACAAAAGGTAACACTACCATATGATCTTGATTCTGACTCTCATCAATTAGGAAGCAAACATGATACATAGGTCCAGGATCCAAGAAGTGATACAGACGATGACCAAGATGAAAGAGAAAAGGATTACAAGCTATGGAAGTCAAGAGGCAAAGAAAATATGCAAGAGGTTGGAGAATGCTCAAAACAAGCACCTAGAAGATCAGCAAGAGAGAAGAAACAACCAGAAAGGTATGGATATGATTCCACATTTGCTACGAAGCATTCAATCTACTTGGCAAAAGACTCTATTTCAGAGGAACCCTCAACCTATGAAGAGGCAAAGGGAAACCCTAATTGGGAAAAGGCCATGAACGAAGAGATAGATGCATTGAAGGAAATGGACACTTGGGATTTGGTTCCAATGTCGTCGAATCAAAAGGTAATTGGTTGCAGATGGGTATATAAAGTTAAAAGAAATTCAAATGGATTAGTTTGCACGTACAAGGCAAGATTAGTTGCCAAAGGATGCTCACAAACTCATGGTATAGACTATGAGGAAACATTCTCACCGGTTGCAAAGATGACTACAATCAGGACATTGATAAGTGTAGCTGTTGCAAGGAATTGGAGACTCCTCCAACTTGATGTGAAAAATGCATTCTTAAATGGCTGGATAAGTGAAGAGGTATACATGTCACAACCACCCGGTTTTGAAAACCTTAATCATCCATCTTATGTTTGCAGACTTAAGAAAGCATTGTATGGATTGAAACAAGCTCCTAGAGCTTGGAATTACATGTTGATTACATATCTTCAAGATCAAGAGTTCAAAGCTAGCAGCTTAGATCCTTCTCTATTCATCAAAAGGGATCACAATGAGGTTATCTATCTATGTGTATATGTAGATGATATTATTGTGATAGGTGATGATCTAAATGGCATTTAAAGGATCAAGAGACACATGCAAGAGGAGTTCAAAATCAGTGACCTAGGTGAGCTCACATATTTCCTAGGTATGCAGGTGATATATACAGATGAAGGAATGTATTTGACTTAAAGAAGATACATTCAGGATCTTCTTCTCAAGTTCAAAATGGAGAATACTAAACCTGCACGTACACCTTTGGAGATGAATCATAAACTTAGTGTTTATGAAGGTGAGAAAATTGAAGACATTAAAGAGTATCAAAGCTTGGTAGGTAGCTTGATATATGCTACTCATAGAAGGGCAGACATCTCATATAGTGTGGGAGTGCTTAGTCAGTTCATGCACTCACCGAGAAGACCACACATGGATGCGGTTAAGAGAGTACTTAAGTATCTCAAAGGTACAATCAACGAAGGTATATTCTATCCTTACTCTTCAGATTTGGATATCAAAATCTACTTAGATGCAGATTGGGCAGGAGCTAAGGATGATAGAAAAAGTACATCTGGTTACTTAGCATTTGCAGGTTCGAAGCTACTGTCATGGAGTTCGAAGAAGCAACCAACAGTTGCTTTATCATCAACTGAAGCAGAGTATAGAGGCTTGACCATAGCAACTCAAGAGGCAATATGGTTAAAAGCATTGTATACAGATTTGGGACTTGTGAGTTCCAAACCTCACGTATTTGGAGATATTGTAAGTTCCATGCATCTAGCAGCAAATCCTATTTTCCATGCTAGAACCAAGCACATAGAAGTCCATTACCACTTCATCAGGGAGAAGCTCATGGCAAAGGAGATTGACATTTCTTTTGTTCCAACTGAAAAACAAGTAGCAGATATGGAAGGCACTTGATGGAATAAAGCTTTGTAGATTCAAAGCTATAGCAAGTATTCAACCTATAAGAGAATGAAGACTCAGGCATACTTTAGCTTGAGGGGAAGCGGTTGGAACATCAAGCTTACACTATGCTTGAGGTGGATTTGATCTACATCAAAGGCTATCGCGTCAAAAGAATATCCGTTGGAGAGTTCTTTTTCTTATGCTCATTTATTGTATTTTTTTTGAGAGATTTCTTTATGGTTCATTTACCGTTGTAAAAGCCTTGAGTTTTACACATGTAAAGGTAGAAAGATAGAGCCCAAATCTCACAAATTTGTGGTGGTTGAAGTTGCATTCAATCAAGTAATTAATCACCTAAAAGTAGATCAAACTAGATCTTCACTTTTCCTAGATTGTAGGAAAGTGAATTGATTCTCTCCAACAACCATTCCCACCTTCATTTGAATTCAAAATCCACTTGTAGAAGTCTTGGAACACTCCTAGAGTCTATATAAAGACTTGAAATCACTTGTAAAATACATGGAAGCAATATACATACATTTGTGACCATCATTGTCTTGCTCCTTCAATTCTCTACATCATCTTCTTCACCAACAGTAATCTTGCAGAGGTTGTTGCTCTCTCTCTAGAGCTTCAAATTGAGTGCAAGATGGCTCATTGGAAATGTATTAGCGTCTAGTTTATGCTTATGCATTTTCAAAGCATTTGATTCAGTATATTTGGAGAAATATGAGTTTTTCTGTCTCAGGGTCAATCTCTACGTATTCCTGAAAAATAGGAAGTACCACCAGTGAATGTCGCATTCATTCCTATAGCATATTTTGCTTATTCCTTATAATTTTGTGCATTCCATACACTCAACCCTATGTGTATCACTCCCATAAAAGTATTTTTTCTAGTTATAATCATGCTGGTCGCTATTGGCATTTGAAGTTCATTGTCTCTTCCATAGATAGTAAGTTTTTTGAGCTATTCGACCTGCGAACCTATCTGTTTTGTATCGACTCATTCTCATTGATGCTCCAAAGTACATAGTGCATTTCTTTGCACTTATTGCATGCCTATAAGGTCTATTTGAGTCTCCATAAGCTCAAGGGCTGGTCTTGTGCCGGTTGGCTTGACCAAACTTCGTCGCTTCGAAACGCACTTTTCTACCTTCTACAAGCTTCTCCAAGTTTTTTCAATATGTACATATATTACATTGTTTTAGTGATAAAAATCATTGTTGCCATGATGAAATAATTTGATTAGTTTATGTGCTTCCTCTTCTTCTATGACGAGAACGAGTACTCGATCCTTTGCCTTGAACAACAAGTGCAGATGATTCAAAGAAGTTGTTCATGGTCCAACACCATATGATGAATACAATGTTTGTTGATGTTTCAAAATTAAATGTTAATGTCTAGTATGTTGATTCAGGTGCCTCAAATCACATGGCCTGCCATGCAGAATGGTTTAAAAGTTTGCAAAAATTGTGTGTTCTTGGATTTGTTGAAACAGGTGATGGCACATCACATCCTATCAAGAATATAGGAAACATAGCACTATATATGGAGGATGGGAAGGTAAAACATCTTTTTGATGTATTGCATGTTCCCAATATAACAAAGAATATGGTTTCTATTGGACAAATGGTTGATCAAGGATTACAAGATAGGTTTAACGTTGATGGCTTATATGTACAAGAGTACAATCAAAATGGAAGCTTGATCACTAGAGGAAACAAAGTGGGTAGGATGTTCACGTTAAATGAGAAAATTCATGAAATGAATCCAACCATGTTTACAAAAGGTCTAGATGTTATTGCTAACATAGAGATTTGGCACAAACCAAATTGGACATGCAAATTTACAGAGGCTAAAGTGATGCAATCAAAGGATATTGTCAATGGATTACCAAATTTCAAGGTTGCAAAGATGCAAAAGGTATGTGAGGCATGTCAATTTGGTATTAGTCAATGGTTTCCGCATGACAAGCATGTTAGTGAGAATGTGCTAGAGACAATACATACAAATGTTTGGGGTCCTACAAAGACCCCATCTGTAGGAGGGTGCAGGTTTCATGTCACTTTCATTGATGATCATACACAAAAATTGTGGGTGTACTTCATGAAGGAGAAGAGTGAGGTGTTTACTCACTTTGAGAATTTGAAGGCTATATTGTGTCACAAGGAAGGAGATAAGGAAGAGAGCTCACACACACACTCTCAAGGAGAAGCACACACACAGATTGAGGCAAGGAAGAATGATCTTCGTCTTCTTCTATTACATAAAAGGAATGTACAAGAATGACCTAAAAACAAGGATACAACAAGTGCAATATATAAAGATCAGTACATAAGGAAAAACCTAATATCCGCGAATGAGTAAGCTGGCAAGAAACAAATGTGCCATCACTCTCGGTAGATAAATCTAATAAAGCTCAATGAAGTATCCCTGACATATACTGGCGTGACCATTATACATGTCAGAGAAACGAAAAACTGGTACGTGTCATCATGGATCATCACATGTTGAGCTTGATATCTCAACACTCCCCCTCAAGCTCAATGCCATATCCTGTAATCCAAGCATCTCCCGAAACTTCTTCAGCTTCTCAGCTCCAAGTGCTTTGGTGAAAATATCAGCAACCTGCTCATCTTTTCTCACATAAACAAGATCAATATCACCTGCTAATACCTTCTCTCTAATGAAGTGATAATGTACCTCGATATGCTTTGTTCTAGCATGGAAAACAGGGTTATGTGCTAACTGTATGCTGCTAAGATTATCACAATAGATAGTGATAGGCTTTTGCACTTCCACACCTAAATCTGCAAGTAACATCTCTAGCCATGATGCCTCACATGCTGCCATTGCAGCACCTCTATACTCAGCCTCTGTACTCGACAAAGCAACAGTGGGTTGCTTCTTACTGCTCCATGTAATAGCTGCACCTCCAAGTGAGAAAAGAAAGCCACTAGTAGATCTTCTCTCTGGAGTACTACCAGCCCAATCTACATCGGTGTATCCATGAACCTGCAAATCTACACCAGCTTCATAAAACAATGCATAATCCAAAGTAGCACTCACATAACATAGAGTGCACCTCAGAGCATCCAAATGTGGCTTCCTGGGAACCTGCATAAACTAACTTTCAAGTCCAATAGTATAGCTTAAATCAGGCCTTGTAATTGTAAGATATATAAGACTTCCCACAATTTTCCTATACATAGTAGCATTTTCCAATGCTTCACCTGATGTAGTATCCAACTTCAAATTCTGATCTAATGGCATAGAAATCGGCTTACAACCAGCCATACCATACTTTTGCAACATATTCAAGGCATATTGCCTACAGGGCTGAATGTTTCCTCATAATCAATGCCATATGTCTGTGCATATCCTTTAGCTACCAATCGTGCTTTATACCTGCTTATGCTACCATCAGCATTATGCTTTACCTTGTAAACCCATTTACAGCCTATGGGTTTCTTTCCTTGTGGCAATGGAACCAGCTTCCATGTATCATTTCCATAAAGTGCAGCCATCTCCTCATCCATAGCTTTTTCCCAATCTGCAATTCCAATTGCATCTTCAAAAGAAAGAAGGTTCAGCATCTTGTATTACCTTTGTCATGTAGGCATAATGACGAGCCATATAACTATCATGTGTCAATCGTTGCACTGAATTCCTCATCCTCCTAGATCTTCTTGGTCCTGGGTCACTTCTCCTTGTATCATCTGCATGTGCCCTTCTTACTCCTGGAGTCTTCACAGAGGGCAATCCAAGTTCCTCATCAAGACTCTTTTCTGAACCGCTTGAATCTCCATCAACGTCTTCAAAACCTGCACATGTTTTATGACCAGCAGAAAGCTTTTCTTTACCTTTCTTGGATGTATTTGATGAGTTTGCTGGACTGAAATTTCCATGTATTTGAGTTGGAACTATTGCTTGGTGATGCATCTGGTCCACTCAAAATCTGAGATTCTGCACTTGATTTTTTAGCATTTTCTTTGTCATTTGGTTCAAGACTCAGTCCTTCTTTGGCATCTGCATAGAAGCTTTACATTTCATCAAATACCACATCTTTGCTCACCTTTACGTGTCATGTGAGTGGATTATAACATTTATATCCCTTTTGCTCAAGGGAGTATCCAATGAAGACAACTTTTTTTTGCTTTTGGATCAAGATTCGTCCTCAATTCATTTGGGACATGTACATATGCAATACAGCCAAAAACTTTCAGATGTGATAAGTTTGGCTTTTTATCTGTAAACTTCTCTTCAGGTGTAACTTGATGTACAGCAGCAGTTGGAGTTCTGTTCATGATGTATATAGTAGTATGCACAGCTTCTGCCCAATAACAATGAGGCATATTCTTCTCAGCCATTAAGGCTCTTTGCAACAGCGTAACGACTGCAAATGCTCATGAATGAATGACTCTCCTCCCAACCTTATGCCTGTATATATAGCTGCTTGAACTAATGAGGACCACAAATGTAACTAGAGTCCACAAGTGCATATGCAATCTCCTCCACTCCTTTCATATCCACCACTAGAGTCTATTAGTGGCTGGAGTGATCTCGACCACTACTTTAGTACCTCCCACTAGAGTCCACTAGTGGTTGTTGTACTCACCTCTTGAGTTAAGTCCACTGGACTCAAGTTAACTCACGTTAACTTGAGTTAGAAGGCTCTAGAGCTCTTTGGGCAAAACTCTCTCCCCATGCTCCCCATGGGAGTTGAACCCAAGACCTCTTTCTTCACAACCATGAGACTTAACCACTAGGCTAAGTAGATTACTTGAATATGAGAGCACATGACTTATGCTTGAGTCTACTCTTGAGATCTTTGGTCCTACAGACGAGTGACCAAACGGTATCCGATTTCAGATCTGTCTGAAGCCATCGGATCCCTAGATCATAGACTTACTTTATTACATTCTTCCCCCCTTGGGAAAGATTTTCGTCCTCGAAAATAAAGCTATATATATAACTGTAGGCAACCCCCGAGCCTCATGTTCTAAAACTTGAAGAACATGCATTCATTCAATTAGGTTATTTACTTAGAAACTTGAAAATAAAAAACCTTCTTTATTTGGGACCAACTTAAAACTTGAAAGCTGGAAAACGTTGTTGGATTATGGAAACTTTTTCCCATGTTGAATTTTCTTCAGTTCCATCCTTCCATTTTACTAAGCACTCTTCATACAAGTGACTTCTTGTACGTTTATCTCGGGTGCGAAGTATCCTTTCAGGTTCATGAGGAACTGTTTCATTTACGGGAATAGGAAGTATAACCTTTTGTCCAACTAGATTATCTGAATCTGTTAGACTCTTCCTAAGCCGACTAACATGGAACACTGGATGAATCCAACTATCGTCTGGAAGTTGTAGTTCATAAGCCCACAAACCAACTTTCTTGGTGATTGGAAAAGGACCGCAATATCTAGGCGACAACTTGGCGCATTGACCAGTCTTGAACTTTTCCGATCTTTCAGGAATACGAAGATAAACTTGATCGCCAACCTGAAAAGTAACATTTCTTCACTTCGGATCGGCATAAGCCTTTGCACGATCTTGAGCTTTCTTTAGGTTTTCTTTAGCTAACTTGAGCTTAAAGTTCATGTCTTGAAGGAACTCTTGAGCTGCTTGAACTCGTTCATTTTGTAGTCCTACTGCATAAGGAGACCTAGGCTGGAAACCATACATCAACATGAATGGACTAAATTCAGTTGATGAATTCTTGGCACTATTATAGGCAAATTCAGCTAATGGAAGATAATCTTCCTAGTCAGTCTGTTTGGAAGTAACATAAGCTCTGAGTATGTCTTCCAAAATCTGATTGACTTTCTCTGTCTGTCCATCCGTCTGGGGATGTTCAGCTGTACTTAAGCTTAGTTTAGTTTCAAGTCTACTAAAGACTGCTCGCCAAAAATGACTTGTAAATCGAGCATCTCTATCAGAAACTATGTCTACTGGAAGACCATAGAGTCTATAAAGTTGATTTACAAATATTTTTGCAAGTTCTGGAGTCTTATAAGTAGTCTTGACTGGTATAAACTGAGCAAGTTTAGTCAATCGATCAACTACAACCCAGACTGAATCAAAGCCCTTCTGAGTGCGGGGTAATCCAGAAATGAAATCCATGGAAATGCTTTCGCACTTTCCTTTGGGAATTTCCAAAGGATGCAGCAATCCTCCAACTTTAAGTCATTCAAACTTATTTACTTGACATTTATGGCACTTAGATACATAGTTTTGCACATCTTGATGCAAACTAGGCCAATAAAAATGTCTTTTTACTAACTCATAGGTTCGGTTAATTCCAGGATGTCCTGCACTTGGAGCATCATGGCATTCGAAAAGTACTTGTTTTCGTATGTCCGAGGTACTTGGAACACAAACCTTACCTTTATAAAGCAAATATTCATCTTGGAGAGAATAATGTTTAAACTTTCTCTCAGAAGTACTTGCTTCATGTTGTTTATTTTGTTCAGCTGCTTTCCATGCTTGACTGAAGCTTGGATCCTCTTTGCAGCTTTTTTTTAAAGTTGAAATAAATTCACTTTGAATTTGCACAAAGCTTAGGTTGTTCAGCATAGGCATCCGACTTAAGGCGTCTGCCACTGCGTTGAACTTTCCTTTTCTATACCTGAGTTCATAATCGAACTCTTGCAACTGCTCGGCCCACCTCGCTTTTCTACCTCTTAGATCAGGTTGGTTTGCAAACCACTTTATGCTCTCTTGATCAAAAACTATGGTCAACTTTGATCCATATAGATAATGGCGCCATTTCTTCAAAGCATTAATAATAGCGAACATCTCTCGCTCATAGGTAGAGTAATTTTGCTGAGCAGGACTTAGCTTTCTACTCTCGAAAGCTATCGGTCGACCATCTTGGCTTAGTACTGCTCCTACTGCAGATGAACTTGCATCTGTCTCTAATTGGAAAGGCTTGTTCGGATCTATAATTTGTAGAACCGGGGCCGATGCTAAAGCAAGTTTAAGATCTTGAAAACTCTTTGCTTGATCTTCTTTCCAATTTAACTTTTGATGCTTCCCTTTGAGTTGATCTGTCAAAGGTACTGCAATCTTGGCATATCCAGCCACAAACTTCCGATAATATCCTGCCAATCCGAGAAAACTTTGCAGTTCTCGAACCGTCTTGGGCTCAGGCCATTCAAGAATCACTTGGACCTTTTCAGGGTCAACTTTGATTCCTTCCGCGGAAATAATATGACCTAAATACTTTACTTCTGGGGTAAAGAATTCACATTTTGACTCTTTACCGAAAAGTTTATTATCGCGAAGAAGTTGAAAAACTTTTTTCAAGTGCTCTAAGTGATTTTCATGATCTTTACTGTAGATCAGAATATCATCGAGAAAATCTACAACAAATTTTCCCAAATACGGCTTAAGCACTTGATTCATCAAAGTCATAAATGTTGCGGGTGCATTTGTCAACCCGAACGGCATCACTAAAAACTCGTAGTGACCAAACTTTGTTCGAAAGGCTGTTTTAGGAATATCATCATCTTTGATCCTGATCTGATGATAACCTTGGCGTAAATCAATCTTAGAAAAGACTGTAGCCCCCTTTAAACTATCGAAAAGATCTTCGACTAGTGGCATGGGATACTTGTTCTTTATCGTAAGATTGTTCAACGCCCTATAATCTACGCACAGCCTCATAGTTCCATCTTTCTTTTTCACTAGAAGGATGGGTGCTGCCCATGGAGACTGGCTTGGGCGGATAAATCCTTTATCCAAATACTCTTGGATTTGATTTTCTACTTCTTGATTCTGGACATAGGGGAGGCGGTATGGGTTTTGAGATTTTGGCTTGGTACCCGGAAACAGATCTATACTGTGATCAATGTTTCCACGAGAGGGTGGCAAGCCGTAGGGGAGTTCCTTAGGGAACACATCTTTAAATTCCTTCATTAAATTGTTAAATTTAACATAAACTTCTCGAGGAATAAAGGACGAGACATAAGAAACTTGACTTATATTATCAGAATCTATTACATCGGTGCCAAGGACAAGAAAAGCTTGAGTCCTGGCTTCTTTATTGACAAGTTTCTGAAGTTCAGTGTATGAAATCAAAGGGATACTTGGAACATCATGCTCACCCTTGATTTTATACACTACACCGTCACGCTGGAATTCCAAAGTATTTGTAAAATAACACCTGGTCAATGAAGGTCCTAGACTCCATAGCCACTCTCTCCCTAAAACAAGATCTACCCGATCCATGTTCATTATTTGGAAGTCCAAGGTGTCTTTAAATCCTTGGATTTCTAGTTCCAAATTACATATCATTGTGTCCCAAACACGGGTGTGTTGACCGTGCATCATGGAGACAATGTATTTATGAGGAGATGGTTCCTGAGGAAGAGCCAGTTTTTTTACTGACGCATAATTGATAAAATTATGCGTAGCAGAGTCATCCACCATTATCCGGATGGTGTGCCCTTTTACTGATCCATGCAACTTGACCAAATCATGTGGACCAAACTCTTGAGGTTGCCACATGTTTTTGGAAATTTGGCATGAATGGGTACTGTCGCAATGCATAATCTGAACCTTCTTTGCACTTGAACTTGCATCCAAGTTCAAAGAGTGAATCAGATTGATTTGCTGCTTACCCTTTCCCTTACTTTCTCTTCCGACTGGACAGGCACGGCTTCGATGTCCAGGCTTGAGACATTTAAAGCACAAGTTTTCTTTTTGCGCTTTATCATGATCTTCTGGAGAAAGGATGTGTCTAAAAACACGAGGTTTTTTAGACACTCTTTCATTAGATCTAGTCCCTTTGCCCTTACGCTTAAAGTTATTCTTCTGGGAATAACTGCTTTCCTGCGGGACATCCAAACGTGAATTGTCCTCATAAATCTGTGCGACCTTAATCGCCTCTTCAAGGGATTTAGGGGCATGCCTCTTAACTTCATTACGAATTCGCTGGTTAAGTCCTCTGACAAAACCGCGAAGTCGATGGAAGTCATCTAAATTCTTTAACTTCAGAATTACATCTCTGTATTCTGAAATATACACTAATAGCGGTCTACCCTTCTGCTGAATTTTATCCCAAGCTTCCCAATTGCGTTCCTCCTCATTCTCGGGGAGAAACTCTTTCTTGAAAAGATGGGAAAATTCATTCCAAGTGGTAGGTTTCTTATGAGTCTCAGAGAGACTCATCCACCATGTATAAGCTTTCGGTCCTAGCGATAAACTGGCTTCTACTACCCTCACATGATCGGGAGTATGTTTGAGTTCATGGACATCTTGCCATTTCTCTAAGAAAGTCAAAACCGCATCCTTATTCCTGTCCTTATCCTCTCCAGAGAAATAAGGAGGACGGATCTTGTAGCTCAATGATGAGTAGCACCTCCTTTAATGTCAATCCGGGAAGACGTGAGGATGGTATGAAGACCACGAGCAAGTGGAAGCACAAGTGCGTGAGTGAGAAGCACACTAACATGCACACACATACACACACACGCGCACACACGGCAAGAACAAAGAGAGTAAGACAATGGAATCACTTCTATTGCAAGAAAGTTCTCATACAAGCTCAAACTACAAGAAGCCAACCCCAAAAATGAGCTCTCTAGCTCTATTTATAGTTTTTTACTAGCTTTGGCCCTGTCCAGACCTAGTGTCCGGCCTAGTTAAAAATTAGGTTCCAAGGCTTATTTGAGGGCCCAAACGAGATCTAAAAATTATGAAAATTGACAGGCAACTACTTCTAAGGCTCCCCAAGCTCGAGGACTCCTCGGCTTCTACAAAATGGAGCTACAAAAAGGTGAAATGATATTTACAAGGGTTTGTAGTGATGAGAGTCACTTTAAAATGATGTGAGGGTTTTGAAAAAAATGAAGGGTTGCCTCGGTGCTAGATCTGCATGTGTGTCCGTACTTGCTTCTTCCCGTATACTGTCAACACTCTCCCCCCCCTAGGGTCTGTCGCCTCTGACAGACCTTTGCGCTGCGGGTTGATCAATATAGTTCTGGAGAATGTCAGCTCCCACCTCATGTTCTTTGATTCGAAGCCCTCGGATCAGGTCTCTCTGTAGGGTATCCCAATTGACTGGGCCCGGTATGTCCGTCTGAGGCGTTGTGTAGAGTTCTGAGTGCATCGTTTGTTCGCATGCAAAGAGGTGTAACAAATGGGTGGGCCGTGGCGCGAATACCTCTGAGTGTGCTTCCCAGAATCCCGTGGTGAACATTTCATCGAACGTTTGCTTGTAGCAGGCAGGGAGATATCTGATGCGTGCGTGCCATGCGTAAGCCACTCGTATGCTCGGGGTTGTGCTCATATCATATAGCAGGTCGTAGTTACCATTAATAAACCCGGGAATAGGAGGTTGAATACGGCATACATTGCGAAAAGTTTTGAGTACGACCTGCATCATATCAAAGATCTTGAGCATCATCTGGGCAGCGACATCGGGCATGGGGTGGAGACGTGGTATCCAATGTCTGATGGTTGCCATCATGTATGACACCGTGGGAGTACCGGTTGGGGGAGCGATGGCGGGGTAATTGAGCCATTCTTTGCAATTGGCATTGTTCTTGACTTTGATTGCAAATGACTTCCATGTCCTTCTCCGTTGTACTGGTCCATAGCAATTGTTATACTTTAAATGCATGGGTGCGTGGTCCCATGTTCGTAGCATCTCGGGATAGGTCTCCAATAGCTTTTGCCTCCAGATGGGTTGATGTATTCTCCCTTTGCGCGCCTCCTCTGGAATGTCCTCCGGGTCAAATTGCGTTGCGAACGTTGGGTACTTGTTGGTCTTACGTTTGATCTCAGCATTGTAGTCTGCCAACAGTACAAAGTATGGCTTATATTGTAATTCTGAGCTGGTGATTAGTCTTCTAGGAGCCAGCTGTCTGAAGTATTCTGATTGAAGTATGGTTTCTTCAATGGTCTTCATGGCCAACATCTGGTAGGTGATACGTTCTTCATGAGTCTGCCCCATTTCTTCTACCTGTTTCATCCATGCCGATGGGGGTTCCTCATAAGTGTCCTGTCCCTCCTCAGTGGTTGTGCCTCCTGGAAAAGGTTGAGGCTCATAGTTCTCTTCATATGCTTCCGCCACTGGAATAATAACTTCTTCCTCTTCCATGGGTTGCTCAGGTGGGGAAGGAGGTCGCTCGTACTGCATCAACTTCAATTTTAATTCTGCAACCTGTTGTCGTAACTCCACTACGTCATTGGTCGTTGAATGTTCAGGTTCAGGTGAAGTAGCAGCGTCGGTCATCTGTTTAGGTTCCCGTTGGGGTGGTGTAGACTCTTGGGGTCTCTGTAGGTCCTTCAGTTGGTCGGCAAGCTGATCATGTGCTTCTAAAAGATTGGCATAAGTTTCCAAGATCTGTTGTATGCTTTCTGAGGGAACAGCTTGAAATTTAGCCGGGTCTATGGGTCCTCCCGGGGTGTTCTCCATGGCAGCCTCGAGGTTCTCTTGGTTTTGTTGTTGAAGCCGTTTGTTCTCTTCTTGAGCTGCCGCCAGATGTCGTCGTAGCAAGGCCATGTTCCGTTGAGGCCTTGCATTGCGGCCCATTTGATCTCGCAGCTGTTCCTCCATGGCTTTGCTTTCTTCCATATGCCTCGCTTCGAGTTGCGCATTTGCATGTTCGAGGGCGGATATTTTGCTTTGTGACTCCGTATGACTGGACTCCAAAGCATTGATACGCTTTTGGAGTGTTGCTGAGAGGGTGCAAAGCTCCTTGTTATTTTCTTCCAATAACTTATATTCCTGTTTAAGCTGAGTGGCAGCTTCAAGCATGGTGTCGAGTGCAAGACTAAATGAGGTGGATGCAGGGGTAAGGATGGGAGATGCAGGGGGTTGGGAAGTGGGAATGGGGAAGGTGGATGTTGTGCCTACCGTGTGTGGAAGTGGTGATGTGAGTGTAATAACCTGTGATGGTGTTGTGAGAACAGTGGTGGTGGGTGATCCAGCGGATGGTGAGATGTCCATGGGGTCGGACATGAGAGAGTGTGATTCGTGAAATGTGAACACCGGGATGGTGGGTGGTGTGATAGTGGTGGCTGTGAATGTGGGGGAGTGAATTTGGGGAAGGGACTTTTTAGTATGTTCATCAACCTGTTGAAGAATGTTTACAAGTTGGGTCCAGAAGGAGGGTTGGGTGATTAGTGTGGTGCCCGAGGCAGTTACAAGGGACGGGGTAGGTAGAGTTTGGGAGGGAGGAAATGGAGGGGTGGAGGGTAAAGGAAAGGAAAGATTCTGTCTAGTGACAGATGGTTGTCCAAAAGCATGGAGGAAGGAAGGGTGACCTAGTTGGGGTTCAAAAATCTGAGTGACAGAGATGGATGAGGGTGAAGGAAGGAAAGTGGAAACGGGGGTGTGTACAATGGTCTCACTATAGGAGGATAATGGTTGTGTAGAAAGACACGTGGAGAGAGGTTCTGAGGGTGGGATAGGAGATGATGGGGGAGATGGTGCATGCGTAATTTCCTCCGGTTCATCATTGAGCCTAGGGCTAATCATGTGAACATCTTCTGATGTGGACGTAGCTAACGCGGTAGATACTTCCATCTGAATCATCTTTCCTTGTCGAGGCCGTGTATCAATTCTTCTTTGATCATAAGCAGGGTTCTCTCGATAGACCAAGGTTCTCATTGCTTCACTGATGCCACAGGTGTCCGCCAAAAGATTTAGCGATTCTACAAAATGGGGGTCGATATTCTCCGACTGCAGCATCTGGTTTACTAGGGCCCTATTTGCTTCTTCTGACATTTTATGGCGTCGTTGCACCTGCTTGATTGTTTGGTATAGTCGTTTGAGTTGTGCCGTATATGCAGGGGCTTCGTCTTCACTCTCTTCTGGGTCATCTCTTGGTGCCTTCTCCTGAGCTTGTGTGCTTAGTCTCTGAGGAAGTTGTGCCACTCCTATCTCCTGTACACTGCTTGTCTCGCCTCGTGCATGTTCTCTTTGGGCTGATGTCCCCGGATCGACATTGTCAGGGCAACCTTCACTGTCTGATAGATGGGCCGTCTGCAGGAATGTTTCAAAATCAAAGTTTGGGTCCTCGGTGAAGGTGGCCATAGCTGCAAATTCTGCGTCAGTAGGTAGTGGAGGGGCAGAAGGGGTGGGCTGTACCACCTCTCTTGGTTGAGACTCTTGGAGATGGATTGTGAAAGGTGCCACTTGGGCTTCCTCTCTAGTGGAGACTTCGGCGGTGGCTTCTGGAGGGATCAGGACCTGTGAAAGGGATCCACGCATTCTTTTTGCAGGCTGACTCCCTGACTTTCGCCCTTTGAACAGCTCCAGGCGTGCATACTTTAGGGCTCGGGCAACTGGCACGTCATATGCAAGACATCTGTAAATGATTCTTGTCAGCGCACAACAACCATGTAGAGTGGGCTTCCTCACTCCCCGCTTGCCTGCCTCATACACTTGATCTAAGATCCATACCGGCATCTTAATGGGCAAGCTTCCGGTCTCTGCTAAATACAGTCCGTACCATATCTTCTTGTGAGGCTGAGTGAAACGGTCCTGAGCGGGAAATGCAAAGTGCTGGAGACACATCCGCAGGGGTATGGCGATGTTGGGGGTGAGGGCGCACATTTCTTTGAGCTTCTTGACTCTATTGCTTTTCATTGATTCTGGTATCAAGGGGTCGCGATCTGAAGGCACATGAGTGCCATACATTTGAAGGGCTTCCCTGATTAACGTTACATTTAATTCAAACTTCCTCATCTCCTCCAGATTGGATAAGGAGGGCACCCAGAATGTGCCTGAGTGATCTTTATCCCCAGTAGGTTTCATCGTAGCAATCAAGTAGTAGCACCTGAGGAAGTCGGGTTTAGGTAGAGCTGCACTGAAGTAAGCTTGTAGTCCTGCCTTTTGCCAGATGTCTTGAAGTGGAGCTGCATTCTGTAAGGTCTCAAATTCTCTTGAAAAGAACTGGAAGGTCCACCAAACCCCTCCACACTCCATCTTGGACTCCCAGATGTGATCTGCGTCTCCCAAATCCCCTGGCATTTCATTGAACCAATGGGAGTGCCCTTTTACTCTTTCGGTTAGTCCATTGGGTGGATCTGGAATAGGAATCCTTCGCACATTCAAGAATTCTTCAGGCCGAGCTGTTGGTGGAGCTTCCACTGGCATGGCATCCCAATTGATAGGAGCACCAGATCCTGCCTGAGAGCTTGTGCCTGCCGCGGTTGCCATGAGAGTAGGTTGCTTATCTGTTGGAAGACGAAAGGCACATTAGTGTTGCTTAGGAAATAAGATGTAATGGTGTTCCCTTCACCATACTAACATGACAATCCCGGAGGTCAGTGGTTAGTGGTGAGGTGTTTATGATATGTGTGAGTGGTGATTAAAGGTCAGTGTCATCCTAGATGCATACTTTGGTTATGCAATGGCTCGGAATGCTCCTGTGTTAGTGTGGACGGATTTACAGAATAGGGTCAGGGGGTTTAGTACACAGTTTAATTCTCCACACTTTAATAGAGGAGTCGTAGCTCTTAGAGCTAAGGACAGATGAAGATTTCGGTATGAGAGTGTGATGTATTTGGGACCTTTTGGGTACCCACTTCTAGACATTCCTGGGGTTGATGAGAGTGGGGACAGTGAGAGGTGTAGGTATCTTGTCACTTCCTGAGTTGTTGGTCAAGAGTGCTTGTGAAAGCTGCTTCATCCTAGTGCCTGAAGGTGAAGTACTTTGGGCTTGTAAGCAAGCCTTGGGCACCCATATCTGTCTAGCATTAGGGGTGGCCTTCATTGACCGCTTAGGAACCCAAATAGAAATGGTATGCCTAGGGGTTATCCTAGGGGGCTTCTTCACTTTGTTCCTTGATGGTGAGGCTCGTTTCTTGTCTCCTTGAGAATCTGCTATTGGAGTTGTGGGTTTTCCATCCTTGCGTATCCAGATCTGCTTCACGCCATGAGACGCTCCATGTTGCGCGGGTTGGCGCTCCTGCCTCTTGATTAGCGGCCTCCTTCGTGTAGAGTGATGTTCGGTCTGCTCGTTTAGAATCTTCTTTGGATCAGTTATGAACTCCTTCTTGGCCTCTGAACCTTCAGTAAGATTGACATTCCTCTGCACCATAGAAGTTTGGACAAGCACAACAGTGTTGTCTTCATGTGGATTCCTGGAGGGACCAGGAGTTGGTGCCTGTTCTATTGGTTTGAGTGCTTGATTTTCTAATTCAATCGTGAGACGGCTTTGGCCTACCCACACCTGAAGAAGTCTACTTCTTAGGTTGAGGTTGACTGCATGATTATAGATCCAGTCTTGGCCCAAGACAAGAGGTTCGGTCAGATCCTCGTCTTCACACACTAGCACTTTTGCTGGCATGAGGACCTTTTGTATGTAGAGGGGAAGATCCACCTCTCCCATACAAGGGGTTTCAACACCTCCTAATCCTATCAGATATGCTTCTAGGGGTTTTACCTCCAATTGCAGCTGTTGGCAATAAGAGAGCCGAACTGCACTTGTGGCTGCTCCTGAATCAATTAAAGCCCTCACGCTGGTTGTGCTGTCTCTTTGTCCTATTTCTAGGGTCACAAAAGGTCGTCGATCCACTATCTTATGGGTACGTTCACCTGAAGCCTCACACATGGCCATGTGATAGCCTGGAGACTCTTGAGTGTCAGTCATAGGCTGGTCCCTTCCTTGTCTCCTCAACTTCATTCGTCTGATACGCTCTAAGGCCTCTGCCTGTGCTTCTTCTCGAATTCGTTTTTCCTCCTCTTTACGTTGCTTAGCAGTATTGAGTCGGCTTAGCATCTCCTCCGTGAGGGGTTCCTGATAGAGCTTGACTCTGCATCCGCTAATATAGTTTGGGAGGACATCCCCCTCTAAAGTGGCTAGTTGTACTGCTCCACTCGTGGAGATCCTATTAATGATCATAGGTCCGTAGCCCCTCTTTTCTAGCTTTCTTGCGTGTTGTTTCAATGTGTAGACTAAAACTAGATCTCCTGCTTTCAAGCCCTTATCCTTCACATGGGCATCAAAGTATGCCTTTTGCCGTTTCTTTGCAGCATAGATGCCCGCTGCTGCTCGTAGCCTCGTCTCACCTAAACGTTCTAGATCAAAGATCCTAGAGGACAACTCGTGTCCATTCCACTCATGCTCTTGTGCTACTCTTAAAGCTGGGATTAGGAAATCTAGTGGTAGCACTGCATTCTGTCCGAAGACCATCTGAAATGGGGTGGCATTGAGTACCGTTTTGTAAGCAACTCGGTATGCCCAAACAGCATGATGAAGTTGTTTGTCCCAATCCGAGCGTTTATTATTTACAAGTTTCGTCAATACGTTACATAGGATCTTATTCGTGCTCTCGGCTTGTCCGTTAGCTTGTGGGTGATAGGGTGCAGACTTCTTATGTATCACCATGAATTCTTGAAGGAGATTTTCAATGACCTCATTCAAGAAGTGCGTACCTCTATCACTAACCAACTCTATTGGTAACCCATATCTAGTGAACACATTTTCGAATAAGAACTTAGCGGTCGTTTGAGCATCATTCTTTGTCGTGGCCTTTACTTCCACCCACTTTGTAAGGTAATCTGTGGCTACAATAATGTATTATGCATGGGAGTTTCTAGCTGGGGGGTTGATGGGACCTACAAAGTCTATACCCCACTTTGAAAATGCACGTCCTCCCATCATTGGCCTTAAGGGCATTTCATCTTTTCTTATCGGATATTGGGCACGTTGGCATGTGTCGCAACTCTTCACATAAGAGTGTGCATCCATATGAAGAGTGGGCCACCAGAGTCCCGAGAATAGAATGGTCTTAATTACTCTGTCCGGCCCAAAGTGTCCACCTGCAGCACCGCTGTGTGCAGTTTCTAAGACTTTCAAATAGTCTGATTCATGAACGCACAGTCTTAGGTAACCATCCTTGCCTCTTCGATATAGGTTGTCTCCTACTAAGGCATAGTCTTGAGCCTCTTTCTCCATGCTCCGTTTTCTTGCAAGACTAGCCTGATTGGGCAGTGTTCCCGATCTCATGAACTCAACCAATGGAGCACTCCAATCTGGGATTAAAGACACGTGATAAAGAGTGGCATGTTCCACTGGGGTTCTCTTCTGGCACACTGAACAATTGTGAATCCACTCTCGTATTTCTTTGTCCATGCTAGGCCAATACACTCCTAAACGTTTTAGATTCTGCAATGTTCGTTGTTTAGAGTAGTGATTCCCTAGCAATCCCTCATGGGCTTGTTGCAACCAACTAGTATGTTCATCCTCCTCGACACAACAAGCTAATACGCCCTCGGTATCTTGCTTGTACATACTTCCGGCCAATATTTGGTACTTTAGTGATTTTACAATTTCCTCTTTGCTTGTTTTCACATTCTTATTTGCAGGCCCGAAGGTTAGGACCGGTACCAACTTACTTGCCCATTTAGGAACAACTTCTAAATTGAACAGATAAGCATCGGGCAATTCATCAGACACTCCTTGCGGTGGCTCTCCTGAAGTGATGCGAGAAAGATGGTCTGCCCTAAGATGGGTTCTACCTTTCCTGACAACAACTTCAAAGTCGTATTCCATTAGTAAGAGGAACCATCTTACTAAGCGGCCTGTATTGCAAGGTTTATTGACCAAATATAGTAAAGCTTGATGATCAGTGAAAAACTTGAATTTATTGGCCAATAGATAGTGTCTAAACTTCTTCACAGCATACACCATACCTAGGCCTTCCCTCTCCGTTGTGGTATAATTTCGTTCAGCTGCATTTAATTGCCTACTAGCATATGCTATTGGCAAATCTAGGTTTCCTTCACCTGTGGGTTGTGCTAACACACATCCTATTGCATGATTGGAGGCATCTACATGGACATGGAAGGGTTTGCTCCAATCCGGAGTAGTCAATATTGGTGCTGTGCACAAACGTCTTTTCAGCTCGTTGAAGGAAGTCTCGCATTCCTCGTTCCACTCAAAACTTGTTAACAACCCATAAAGAGGTTTAGCTATGATGGCATACATGTGGATAAACCTACGGTAATATCCACAATGGCCCATAAAGGCTTGTACCTCTTTAACGTTCCTCGGTCTGGGCAACTCTGCTATTGCTCTTACTTTGTCTTCATCTGTTGAAATTCCATTCTTAGAAACAATGTGACCTAAGATCTTACCTTGTCGTACCATGAACACACACTTCTCTGGATTCAGACACACTCGATAATCTCTACACTTGTTGAAGATTTGCCTGAGCTCAGGGATGTGGTAACTTCTTTCTTGGGAATGAGCGCATAAATCATCCACATATACTTCTAAGCTCTTTCGCAAGAACTCTTTGAAGACATGACACATGAGTCTTTGGAATGTTGCAGGTGCATTGGTGAGCCCAAATGGCATCACACGAAATGCAAAGATTCCCCATTCTGTGGCAAAGGCCGTTTTGTGTTGATCTTCGGGGGCAATGGCTACTTGGTTGTAACCTGAAAATCCATCAAGGAAGCTATAAACTTCCTTGCCTGCCACACGCTCCAAAAGATGTTTGGTGATTGGGAGTGGATAACTATCTCTGATCGTAGCGGCATTAACTTTTTTAAGGTTAATGCACACTCGCAATTTCCCATTCTTCTTGGGCACCACTACAATGGGGGACACCCATTCAGTGTGCTCAATCTCATAGATGAATCCAGCTTCAATCAGCCTGTCAATTTCCTCTTTTATTTTGGCTGCATAATTGTCATTATATGTGTAGGGCTTTTGTTTGGTGGGCTTGGCATCAGCGGTCATCGGAATCGTATGAGAGCAAATCTCTGGATCTACTCCTTTCAAGTCTCTATAGTGCCATGCGAACACATCCCTATATTCCCTTAATAGAGCTACAAGCTCTGCTTCTTCTTCTGCACTTAGGTCGTCTCCTATGTACGTACATCGCTCTTCGTTCCCTTCAATGGTCACTACAATTTTTTTGGTCTTTTCTTTATTGTCATATGCTTCTCCTATAATGACCTCTCTCTTAGGCATTCGTACCAAAATTTTTCGGTCTTCCACCTCATATTTCTTGAAATTTTCTGGTACTTCAAACAATGATTCTTCCTCTTCTTGTTTCACTGCTTTTCTTTTCTTTCTCTTTTGACCCTCTTCACTTCCTTTCTTTGAATTTATCGTTTTAATACTCGCCAGGGGTTCTTCTTCTTTTTGGGTTAACACTCCTATGTCTTCTAAGTAGTGTTCCTCTGAGTCAAAGTACGTATCCATCACAATGGATTCTAGATCATCGTCATTCTCTTCTTCTTCTATGAACTCACTAGGATCACACTCTTCCAACAAGGGCTGACACATGAACACTGAAATATCATACCCCTCCTCATCACAATGGGGTGTCCATTGTTCCTCATTGACTACAATGTCCATGGTAGCTAAGATTTCTGCCCAACCATGAGGCTCAAATTCCTCGTCTGGAAATATCATCGGTGTATAGGCTGGGTCTTTTATTGGTCTATCTCCTGGGGAAGTTCCTTCTTCTCTCGCTTTTAGGCGCTTTTCCTCTTCCTCTGCGACCTTGCACATCCACAAGTGAGTATCTTCATGCAACCAGGATGGTTCAGGTGAACTTCCAGAATGCACGGAGATAGAGTCCTCTTTCGCTTTGTGGATAGGATTCCACTGTAGGGGTGGTACATCTCTGAAGGTGTGATCCTTCAGATTGACCTTGGTGGTGACCCCTAAGTGCTGTAAGTACAAGGAGTTGGTTCCCCAATCCTGTACTATTTGCAATTGTCGTAGGAAGGGTCTTCCTAGGATCATCTCGTAAACCTTATTCTTCTCAAAGTCACATATAGCAAACGTATGTTCAAACTCTACACCACAAGTGGTTAGAGTTATCCCTTCAAGCAATCCGAGAGGTCTTTCAAAATGACCATCTGCCATTTGAAGTTTCATTCTCGTTGGTCTTAAGGTGGGTTTGCCCCATCGCTTCCACAGGGAGGTGGTCGCAATAGCAACACCGGCACCCGAATCCACAATTGCTTTGGTTGTGTAACCTTGATAGGTGATCGGAAGATAAGTGTTACCTTCTTCACCTTCGCTCATGTCTCCTATCTTGTCGAGAGGTATCCCTGGTACGTTTTGTTTAGAGCCTACTTTTGGTGTATTGGGTTCAAGTTCTGGGACCTGATTTTTCACATGATTCCAGAGCTCCGGTTTTGCCTTGAGGAGTTCCTCTACAGTGAGGTGACACTGAACCTTAGTGTTCTTCACAACATCTGTGTTCCTGGGAATCACTGAGTCTTCATTTCTTACCAATATCGTGGGAGCTCTGATCTGGAGAGATTCAGATTCCCATGGGCCGGTGCATTGAGGCAACTCTTGTAAAGAATTAGATTCAAAATCTAATCCCTCATCCTCTTGTTGCTCTGCTTGATCCCCATAGATAGAGGGAATGTCTTGGGGAAATTGATCACGAAGATCATCAATCTCAGGAATAGGAGGGGAATCACCCTTCTCCTTGGCCCATTTCTCTTCTTGTATTTCCCGCAAGAACTCTGGAGAGTACTGTTGAATTGAAGGAGGTATTCCAGCATCCGTGGAATTAGGAACATAAGCTCCCTTAGGTGGTGAGCTTCCTCTTTCAACAACTGGTTGAGCCTATGGAGGTAAAGAAACCTGTGATTTGTTTACCAACTGCTCTAATCTTTCCAGTAAGCCTTGGAAATGCAAATCCGGCTTGACAGAGTTTGTCTGATTGAACTTTTGACTAGTCTCAAGTATAGCTTGAGCTTGTTCTACCATTTTCATGCACATTTTCATCCGTTCAATCTCTAAATCTGCTCTAGGGTAACTCTTGTCTAGGTTTGCAGTTGTTGGCCCTTCTTGAAGTCGAGCCTGGTAGGCCTTGAACATCATGTCCAAGCCTTCAGGAGTGGGGTCAGCTAATACTGATCCTACTCGGGGTGGTGGGTGGGTTACGAGGGGTGTATTAGAGGGTGGAGAAATGGAGGGTGATGGGGATGGTAGTGGTGGAAGTATGTGGGAGTGCGGTTGAGATGTGATCTCTGTGATTTTTGCCTTGGTTTCTCTCACGCTTTCTTCAAGTTCGTTTATCTTTTTTGCCCATTGCCTCTTCATTCTTTCACGACTATCCTTCCAGGCGCTAGTTCTCTTTTTGGGTATGCTCTCTGTTTCACTCACCTCGAGGCTCTTTTCGGGACCAACACCTTGGTGTTGTTGAAGTGCCTGGGCTCTTGTGATCACCTGCACAGGTGCAGTGGAAGTCACACTCCCTGTGGAGTCTACAACTAACCCAACAACATTGATAGGAGTGATTTTAGGCATGTTATTAGGGTTCTTCGGGCAATCTCGTAGGAGATGCTCTTTCCCGCAATCTTGACAGAAGCCTTGAATGGTTACTGGTTGAGGCTGTGTAGGGGTAGGCAGTGGACAATCACGTATAAGGTGCTCTCCCTGACATCTGAAGCATGGTCCTCTAGGAAATGGGGGTCGTGTCTGCCTAGGTTGAGGTCTAGAGTTGGGGTTTGTGTACATGACATTAGCATACTCAGGTTCCCCACTATTTTCACTTGGGTCCTCATAATAGTATGACTCGTTATGCTCGGGTGACTGCATGTAGTAAGCCTGTGGGCTATCAATATGTGTGGAGTCAAAACTATGGTCACTTGGATCACTGTCTGATAGCAATGGGGTGATTGGGACTATGGCTCTGTTCAAATTTTCTTCAGCAGATGCATATTTCACTGGGATCACATTGGTTGGAGCACGGGGTTGCTGTACTAGGACTGGTTGAGGTCTCTGCTGCCCTTGATAAGGTGCTTGATAAGTTTGCTGTGGTCTGTTGTATTGTTGTGGAGGGTACTGATTCTGGTATCTACCCTGTTGTGGATATGGCTGAGGGTAATTTTGCCTAACAGTTTGTTTGTTATATGGGCAGTCTTGTGCAGTGTGGTTTGTGTACCTACGCTCTATGGTGCAGTACTGGCTACTAGGATTCGCCTGAGGTTGGGCCATAATGGGACATACACTTGCCATATGTTCACCGCCACAATTGTAACACCGCTTAACTGGGGCAAATCTCGGAATTTGCTTGCTAGAGACACCTAGTTTTTGGGCTACCTTCTCTGCAAGTTCCTCGATGGATGTGGATTGACCAGATGTCATGTTACTAGAGCTATCAGAATCCTTATAGATTTTTGATAGTTCTAATTCCTCACCTAGATTGTCCTCAATGTCTATGCACATGCGCACGCACTCCTCTATCGTTCTAGGGTCCTTCAAGTACACATATGACCTGAGCTTAGTGCTCAACAATCCGTCTAGGAACAAGGCCACTTGTTTGGCTGGTGTGGGTAACTCCGGCATAGGGCATCTCTCCAGGTACTGTCTAAATCTTCTTCCAGCTAGTCTGACCGTCTCTTGAGGTGTTTGTTTGAAGCTATGAATTAGTGAGGAGGTGTTATGCCTGATTCCACTCTTAGAAAACTCAACAATAAATGCCTCTAAGAGTTGGTCTATGTTTCTGAAATGCCTCTCATTCAGTGGTTGGAACCACGTAAGGGCAGTGTTCCTAAGGGTTAGACCGAAAGCATTATATTGTGTGAATAGGTCCTCCACCTGTTCAGCTTTCAACACTTGTCGAAATTCTGCCACATGGTCATAAGGGTCTCCCGTGCCATCGAAATAATTCTTCATGGACTTCACCAGTTGAGTTGGTCGTAGGGTCCTAGTGTGCTCTCTCGGCCTTGGCAAAGGAAAATCGTCAATGTCCCTGTGATTCCATGGGGTTCTATGTCTCTCAGGTTCCACTCTATTCCTTTCTGTTCCCGTTCTTTCTCTTCCCGGGGAGTTGGCGAAACTTACCTCAGGTTTGTCTCTACTTCTATTTCTCTGAGCCCCATGAGCTTGGGAGGTCCCAGCTCCTTGGTGACCAAAGGACACATTGGACCTTGGTTGGGGAAAAACAAATTCACCCTTCCATGTGTAAGCATGTCTGCCATGCTCATTGACCACGAAGATTCTCTCTGATGCATTGTCTAGGTAGGTTACTTGGCCTGGGCTATCAGGGTCTTTAAACTCATAGATTGTGAGGGCACTCACTTCCTGAGGTTGAGAAGATTTATATCTCCAAAAAGCCTCATCAGTTTCTCGGTTTAAAAGCAGATCTATGCTTTTATTATCCTGTGGAATCCACTCTGGAGTCATAATTCTGGTCAAGACAGATTTACCACGGGGGGTTCTGGGCTCTCTCTCTAAGTTCCCTTGCTCTATATCACCCATGTCGGTCTCAGCAATCACATTTCCAAACTCATCAGTTCTATCAGGAAGAGTTGTGACTACATATATAGTCCCCTCTTTATCTAGGTATGCTCCATTCTCAAACTTGACTACTGGGTGGTCTAATCCATGGGGTTGATCGGGGTTCTTAATCTGGACCACCGATCATCTCAGGCCGTCTTCATAGATGCGAGCACCTAGACAATTCGTCCTGATGTATTCCAGTTGAGTCTTGTATGGTCCTTCTGGTTTTTCTAGATAAGCCAACCCTGAACTACCTACTGGTCTCTCCAGGTGATAGGACATCTCAGAATCACTTGTTTCTGATCTGGGAGTGTATGGGAAATCACTCAACTGCTGGGCCCAAGACCTGGCAGTGTGATTGACACTAGCTTCAGAAGATCTGAGGCTTTGTCTGTCTCGACCTAAGTGTCTGCCTGATCTAAGGTTCATATGCCTGATTTATTTACCCCCTGGAACCCAAGCACACTCTCGTCGCAGGTTGATTTTGCACCAATCACTTTGTTCTTTTTAGTTGAATATTATGTTTATGGTCTTGTCTGAAATTGCGTCGTCAGGAGTACTTCAGTGAATTTCCGCACTTGATAAGTGATCGATTCCCGTTTACCTTTTGTCCCTTAGGGTTTTCGCACTTAAGACCTATTTACTTCCTGCACTTGGTTGGTTAATACTCTTGGACTTGATTCGTGCCTAACGTTGCCCTAATTAATTACCACACCTAAGTCGTACTTAGCCTAGGCTAGGAATTGACAAAGGAGGGTTGAGAGATCTTCCAACCTCAATTAGCTGGTTGACCAGACTGCTACACAAGCCCAGGAAGACTTCTCCCAAGCTTGGTACTCACCCTTGCTAGCTTGCTTTGGATTGCCTTGAGTGCACACAAAGTTCCTGCAAAAGCTCACCCGTTAGTATAGCTCTAAAACCACAAGTAATTGAAAAAACACACATCAATAATTTTAGTCCCCCTGGAGTAACTCACTGTACCCCCTGAATCTGAGGACCACTTAGTTCCACCTAAAGGTCAACTTAAAAATGCATGTTCTAAAACTCCGCGTATGATTCTTACAAAAACCAGTCGAGGTCCACGTAGGATTCTCAACAAGCTTTCCAACGAGACCAAAATCTCATCAATCGGAGTTCATATGGTCAAGTTATGACCATTCAGGCACTAAAGGGTCAAAATAGGCTCTGGGGGTTCAGGAGATCCCTCTCTGGTTTCTAGGCCTTTTGCCCACTTCCAAGGTTCTAAAGTTATACTAAGGTGCCCAAAATTAAGCTCAACTACCCTTCCAATCACTCAAAAATAACCCTAAATTTTCATGCGTTAAAGGCCGTGTATCGCGATAGGTCGGGTCGAGGTGTCGCGATAGCTCGTGAGGTGTCGCGATAGGTCGGGGTGTCGCGATAGCTCGTGAAGTGTCGCGATAGGTCGAAGTGTCGCGATAGGTCGGGGTGTCGCGATAGCTCGTGAAGTGTCGCGATAGCTCGTGAGGTGTCGCGATAGGTCGAAGTGTCGCGATAGCTCGTGAGGTGTCGCGATAGCTCGTGAGGTGTCGCGATAGGTCGGGGTGTCGCGATAGCTCGTGAGGTGTCGCGATAGGTCGGGGTGTCGCGATAGGTCGGGGTGTCGCGATAGCTCGTGAAGTGTCGCGATAGCTCGTGAGGTGTCGCGATAGGTCGAAGTGTCGCGATAGGTCGGGGTGTCGCGATAGCTCGTGAAGTGTCGCGATAGGTCGAAGTGTCGCGATAGCTCGTGAAGTGTCGCGATACCTCGAGGTGTCGCGATAGCTCGGGATATGGTGAATTTTTCTGTTCTGTCTAGTGATCCTGGGAGCTCTAGGCCTGCGCAGTGTCGTGGTGCACTCAGAATCGTGATTGGGTGAAATTTTCGGAGTGTCGCGATAGCTCGAGCTCAACGCCTCGGGGACTGTGCAGACAATTTCTGTACCTGTTGAGCTTGCTGGAGATGATGATGGAGCTGCCACCTGCAAGAAACATGCAAAAAACACACAAAGACAAGCACACACACTCGCTCTCTCTCAAACTCGCACACAACAAATGAGGGAATGATAAGGAAGAGGGAATATGTAGTGGAGAAGGAGGTGGAGGTGGAGATGGAGGTGGAGGTGAAGATGAAGATGAAAATGGAGAAAAATCAGAAATTTACCTACTACTTACCATTCCAACGCGTCCTCTCTACGTCTTACCATCACACGCTCGTCCTCAAAGCTCGATCCCCGGCAACGGCGCCAAAATTTGGTGTAGCTCAGTGATGAGTAGCACCTCCTTTAATGTCAATCCGGGAAGACGTGAGGATGGTATGAAGACCACGAGCAAGTGGAAGCACAAGTGCGTGAGTGAGAAGCACACTAACATGCACACACATACACACACACGCGCACACACGGCAAGAACAAAGAGAGTAAGACAATGGAATCACTTCTATTGCAAGAAAGTTCTCATACAAGCTCAAACTACAAGAAGCCCACCCCAAAAATGAGCTCTCTAGCTCTATTTATAGTTTTTGACTAGCTTTGGCCCTGTCCAGACCTAGTGTCCGGCCTAGTTAAAAATTAGGTTCCAAGGCTTATTTGAGGGCCCAAACGAGATCTAAAAATTATGAAAATTGACAGGCAACTACTTCTAAGGCTCCCCAAGCTTGAGGACTCCTCGGCTTCTACAAAATGGAGCTACAAAAAGGTGAAATGATATTTACAAGGGTTTGTAGTGATGAGAGTCACTTTAAAATGATGTGAGGGTTTTGAAAAAAATGAAGGGTTGCCTCGGTGCTAGATCTGCATGTGTGTCCGTACTTGCTTCTTCCCGTATACTGTCAACAGATCTCCTTTCCCAAGGAAAGATCCACAGGGCGGTTATGGCTTTCTAACATCCCTACCGAAG
This sequence comes from Ceratopteris richardii, assembly GCA_020310875.1. Lineage (NCBI taxonomy): Eukaryota > Viridiplantae > Streptophyta > Polypodiopsida > Polypodiales > Pteridaceae > Ceratopteris > Ceratopteris richardii. The sequence continues at coordinate 107,287,289 of CM035441.1, read as the reverse complement.
CAACACACAAGGGAGTAGAAGACACTAGGCTAAGACGGCTCATACTTCCCGCTAGCGGAAACATATCTATTTGGGGAGAGGATAATCCCTTATCCTTTTCCATCCTAACAGACATTGGTGAAGTTGCGATCGTATCTGTGTGACTACCTAAAATAGTCTTACTGATATCCCTAGGCGTCTGAAGTAAGTTCAGAATGGCCTTAAGGTGATCCTGGATTCCATCAATAGATTGACGGAGGACTGCAACCTCATCCGGAATACTGGACAACCGTCCAAGCTTTTGCTCAACTAGCAACATCCTACTCTCCATATCTTTCCCCTCGTTTAGAGTAGTGATTGTTTCCCCTTTTTTCGCAGAATCCTCAACGTCTAATGCTACAATCGTCGCTTCTCTATTAAATGCATCAGACGCATGACTTGTATTTGAAACCATAGGTGCAGATGGATGCAATGCATGTGCAGCTATTGGTGGTCTAGGCATGAATGAGGATGTTACTAAAATAGGAACAGAAACAAACACTGACGTACTAGTAGTACTCGTAAGCGAGACGTGGCTAGAAGTCCCCTCCATCGCACACAAAGCGTTATTAAACTTACTAAGTATTCCTAACGCAAGTGGTGTGTGCAACAAAATCAAAAGAGCTATGCAAGAATATCACAAGAAATAGTCCCTGATGATTTGGTCCATTGAGGTCGACTTGATTCTAGCCGAGAGTGCTAGAATTATGACGAACATAGGCCTCCAGATCTTCACTCCACGGCTCCTCTTCCTTCAAGCTTTGGTCAATCTTTGATTCTCCTTGGTTGTTTCTTTGGCTAAAAGCAGAATACTTCTCGGGTTCGGCCTGCAACAACTGATTTGGCTCCTTGGATGGATGAGAGTTGGGCTTGCACTTCAGCTCTGTTTACTGGTTTAGCAGACTTTGCTCTGTACTCACAAGCAAGGAACGCTCGTGGGCGATGTGGCTACGTGAGCATGCTCCCAAGGAATCCGTCTGGGTTCGATCCCTAGTAGGCGCAGCGGGCAGAGAAAGCTACTCTTTTTTTCTTTTTCCTTTCGGAGATCTTCTGCAGCGTGGGCAACGAATGATACGATCTGCTATAGCAAGACTTTCGCGAACGCCTGTTTGGTCTCGTGGATAGAGCAGCGTGCTCACATAAAAGGGACGTGAGTTCGATTCCTCTATCCTGCATAATAGAGGGAATAATTTTTGCTAAGCTCCTTAGCTAATAGCTGTCGCCTCTACCACGAATTCAGCACTTATTTCTGATGAGCCACGAGCGAGTAATGGAGAAGAGGATGCATTCGCAAGATTGATGAGCAAGATGATGAAAAAGAGCTATGGAGAATGAAGCTCTGATACCAATGCAACAGCGTAACGACTGCAAATGCTCATGAATGAATGACTCTCCTCCCAACCTTATGCCTGTATATATAGTTGCTTGAACTAATGAGGACCACAAATGTAACTAGAGTCCACAAGTGCATATGCAATCTCCTCCACTCCTTTCATATCCACCACTAGAGTCTATTAGTGGCTGGAGTGATCTCGACCACTACTTTAGTACCTCCCACTAGAGTCCACTAGTGGTTGTTGTACTCACCTCTTGAGTTAAGTCCACTGGACTCAAGTTAAATCACGTTAACTTGAGTTAGAAGGCTCTAGAGCTCTTTGGGCAAAACTCTCTGCCCATGCTCCCCATGGGAGTTGAACCCAAGACCTCTTCCTTCACAACCATGAGACTTAACCACTAGGCTAAGTAGATTACTTGAATATGAGAGCACATGACTTATGCTTGAGTCTACTCTTGAGATCTTTGGTCCTACAGACGAGTGACCAAACGGTATCCGATTTCAGATCTGTCTGAAGCCATCGGATCCCTAGATCATAGACTTACTTTATTACACTCTTGCTATTTCTGCAATATGTCTATTTTTTGCATTCAGCAACACCATCCTATTGTGGTGTGTACCTGCATGAAAATTGACACCGAATTCCATGATTTTTTAGAAAACTGCTGAACTCATTTGACATGTATTCACCTCCTCCATCATATCTTAATGTCTGAATGTACTTCCCTATCTGCTTTTCCACCATAACTTTAAAATTCTGAAAGTGAGTGAACACCTCGCTCTTCTCTTTCATGAAATATACCCATACTTTGCGTGTATGGTTATCAATGAAAGTAACATAAAACCTGCAACCACCCATAGATGTGGTCTTTGCTAGACCCCAAACATCTGTATGTACTACTTCTAGTACATTCTCACTAACATGCTTGTCATGTGGAAATGTTTCTCTTGACTGTTTACCAAATTGACATGTTGCACATACCTTTTGCATTTCTGCAACTTTGAAATTTGGTAGTCCATGGACAATCTCCTTTGACTGCATCAGTTTCAGCCTTTGCAAGTTTGCACGTCCAATCCGCTTGTGCCATATCTCTATATCTACAATAACTCATGCACCTTTTGCAAACATGGTTGCATTCATTTCAAGAATCTTCACATGTAAGGTGAACATCCTACCCACTTTGTTTCCTTTGGCAACCAATCGTCCATCTTGCTTGTACTCTTCTACATATAATCCATCAGCATTGAACCTGACTTGTAATACTTGGTCAACCATTTGTCCAATAGAAACCAGATTCTTTGATATATTTGGAACATGCAACACATGAGCAAGATGTTTTACCTTTCCGTCCTCCATAGACAATGCTCAATAGGATGCGATGTATCATCACCTGTTTCAATATATCTAGGAACTGGCATTTTCTGCAAACTACTAAACCATTCTGCATGACTGGTCATGTGATTTGAAGCACCTGAATCAACATACCAGACATTATCATTCAATTTTGGAACACCAGTGGACATCGTATTCATCATGTGATGTTGAACCATAAACAGCTTCTCAGAATCATTTGCACTTGTGGATGCATAGTTGTTTTGCTGCCTTCTATTATTTTGATTCTTCAACCTGCAATCATGTTCAAAATGTCCAGGTTTACCAAAATTCTAGCATCCTTTACTATCATTACCTGAATCATTTCTTTGGAAATTTATGCGACCTCTTTGGCTCTGCCTGCCTCGAAACTATCCTCTTCCTCCTGCATGATTCTATTGTTGACCTTGGTCTTGGTTACTGTTTCCTCTTCCCCTTCCAAAACCTCTACCTCTGCCTCTTCCTCTACCAGAGTAGAATACATGCTCAGAACTGGGCTTTCCTTGGGAGTTTGAATTCTCACCAAGATTCTTTTCTTCAATAATCAGCATAGATACCAGATCAGCAAAATTCAGAATATTTACCTTGGTCTGTATGGAAGTTCTGAACTGCTTATATGCAGCTCCTAAACCACGAAGGCACACTTCCACATTATCATCATCATCTACATTCACACCAATAGATGCAAGTGACTCACATATGCTTTTGATTTTTAGAGTGTATTCACTTACCGACATGCTCTTCTTTTCCAATGTATGCAGCTCGTTCTTGAGTTGCAATTTCCGTGCCTTTGTATTAGCCTCATACAAAGTGACCAAACTGTTCCAAGCCTCTTTTGGAGTATTGGCATCATGTATGTGTCCAATCATGCTATCTTGTATGCTAATAGATAGCCAATACATTACCTTTTGTTCTCCTTGATTCGATTCCTCATATGCTCTTAACTGGTCTGCAGTCGGATTCCTTTCTGGTAACTGTGGAGCATTTTCATTCTCTCCTTCGATGTACTTCCAGTAGCCTTTTCCCATCAGGAAATTTTTCATTCTGAATCTCCCAGCATGGAAGTTGTTCTTGTCCAATTTATTGCTCATAAGCTGTGTCATTCCATCTGTGTTTGCCATTTCTGCAACAATTCACAACACTGCAAAACACTACAAGCAGCACTTCTACTTGAACACTGTCGCACTATGACGTGACAGTTTGATCTCAGAAAAACACACTTTCCATGTATCAACAATACAAGGAATCACTTGAAATTCTAGATCTAGAATATATGAGTGTCTCCAAACACAACGCAAGTTACAGTTTCTGAAATTGACCTAGTTTTTTTGTGGGCCCCACCTTGCGGGCTCGAAATGGAGGTCGAGATGCCTCCGTAACTTTGATCTGATAAAAACAAGTGACCCTAAAGGGATAACTCTCGAAAATATTTTGAGGTCTCTACCTTCACGCCGATTTTTGTAGCAAATGGAGGCCGTTTGTGAAATCGCATTTTCTCCATGCCTTGCCACGTAGTCTTCACCGTCGCCTTCTCCACGAGCTCTCTATAGCCATGCTGGCTCTGATACCATGTCACGAGGAAGGAGATAAGGAAGAGAGCTCACACACACACTCTCACTCTCAAGGAGAAGCACACACACAGATTGAGGCAAGGAAGAATGATCTTCTTCTTCTTCTTCTATTACATAAAAGGAATGTACAAGAATGACCTAAAAACAAGGATACAACAAGTGCAATATATAAAGATCAGTACATAAGGAAAAACCCAATGTCTGCGAATGAGTGAGCTGGCAAGAAACAAATGTGCCATCACTCTCGGTAGATAAATCTAATAAAGCTCAATGAAGTATCCCTGACATATACCGGTGTGACCACTATACATGTCAGAGAAACGAAAAATTGGTACGTGTCATCATGGATCATCACATGTTGAGCTTGATATCTCAACATATTGCAAAAGTAGAGAGGGAAATATATTCAAACATTGAGATCTAATGGAGGAGGTGAATACATGTCAAATGAGTTCAGTAGCTTTCTAAAAAGTTATGGAATTCAATTGCAATTTTCATGTACGTACACACCACAACATAATGGTGTTGTTCAATGCAAAAACAAACGTATTATAGAAATAGCAAGAGTCTTGATAGCTAAGAAAAATATGTCTCATCGTTATTGGACAAAAGTTGTGCACACTCTTGTATAGATCATGAATGAAATTTGACTGCTGATGTACATCAAGTTACACCTAAAGAGAAGTTTATAGGTAAAAAGCTAAACTTATTACATATGAAAGCATTTGGTTGTATTGCATATGTACATGATCCAAATGAGTTTAGGATGAAACTTGAACCAAAAGTAGAAAAATGTATCTTCATTGGGTATTCCCTTGAGCAAAATGGATATAAATGTTACAACCCACTCACAAGACAACTGAAGGTAAGCAGAGATGTGGTGTTTGATAAAATGTCAAGCTTCTATGTAGATGCCAAAGAACTTAATCTTGACTCAAATGACAAAGGAAATGTTGAAACCTCAAGTGTGAAATCTCAGGTTTTGAGTGGACGTGATGTGTCACCAAGCAATAGTTCCAACTCAAATCCATGGAGTGGAAGATTGCATGGAAATTTCAGTCCAACAAATTCATCGACTACATCCAAGAAAGGTAAAGAAAAGGTTTTTTTTTACTGGTAACAAAACATCTACAAAATTTGAAGACATTGATGGAGATTCAAGCGGTTCAAAAAAGATCCTTGACAAAGAGCTTGGATTGGCCTCAATGAAGACTCCAAGAGTAAGAAAGGCATATGCAAATGATACAACAAGAAGAAGTGACCCAGGACTAAGATAATCTAGGAGGATGCGGAATTCAGTGCAACAATTGACGTATGATAGTTACATGGTTGGTCATTGTGCCTACATGATCGAGGTAGTACAAGATGTTGAACCTTCTTGTTTTGAAGATGCAATTGGAAATGCAGATTGGGAGAAACCTATGGATGAGGAGATGATTGCACTTTATGAGAATGAAACATGGAAGCTCTTTCCATTGTCATGAGGAAAGAAACCTATAGGTTGCAAGTGGGTTTACAAGGTAAAGCACAAAGTTGATGGTAGCATAAGCAGGTTGTGTACCTAAGTACCGACTTAGGGACTTGTGGAGAAAGAGACTATACCTCAATCCCCCTCAAGTGCATATAGTGGGGACTTCATGCTTTATTTATCAATCCAAGGAGTATCAAAACCTAGCCGAGTGTACGAAGAGATGCATTCAAATGATGGTCAATGCAAATGAAGTTTCACCAAGTACAAATAAGTATAAATCCATCACATTCAAGTTTCAAGGTCAGCTATGGTGTTGCAGAGCTAAAGAGAACACAAAGCAGAGAAAAAGACGAGCCCCAAAATTTTTCCGATTTGGACATCATATCTTTGTATCATAATCATTCTTGTAATATATTTTCCATTGTAAATGCACTAGAGGAGTCCTCTAGATGCATCCACTCATAAGATTAGAAACTTACCCATGTAAAATAGTAGGAAATTAGTCTTTTAGTGAATAAAGTGCCGGTCTCTTGTGTGAAAGGACCATTTTTAGGGCACAAGTATATAAGTCAATTTGTGACTCTTTGTAAAGACTTTTTGCCATTGTGAGAATCAAGAGCACAGAAATTCAAATTTGTGTCTTCTTCCCTCTGTATCTTCTTCTTTGTGAGCTTGTGTGCATGTGTATTGCTTGGAAAGAGTGTTAGGAAGTGTTGTCTATCCATGAAAGTGTTTGTTTGTTGTTGTTGAGGTGTGTGCGAAGTGTAGGAAGTGCTGAAGTGTAGGAAGGTTTTTCCCGTGACTCAGTATTTTGCTCATCACTTGAGGTAGGAGTGTCAGAATTGAGTGAAATGGCCGCCATTGGATGCGTCTTCTTGAGAGCTTCGAAACGCATATGCTATTCGCTATATTTGGAGTTCAGAGCTGAGAGAAAATCTCAATTTACTGTTGGATGATGCACCAAGTATCGTGACACCATGACTGTCAGTTGAAGCTTGTTTGGATTAGCTTTTGCCTGGTTTACACTCTTTGAGTAGTTCATTTGCATTGATCATCACTTGATTGCATGTCCTCATACACTCGGCTAGGTTTGTATACTCATCGGATTGATAATTAAAGCGTGAATCCCCACTATATGCACTTGAGGGGGATTGAGGTATAGTCTCTTTCTCCACAAGTCTCTAAGTTGGTACTTAGGTCAACACGTTTTTTGGCACCGTTGCCGGGGAGTGTCGAATCAAACCGAGGCATTCGTGTGATGGTAAGTAGCTTTTTGCATTGAAGCGAGAGGAGGAGTGGTGAATTTTCTCTTCTTTGGTAAGTCACTTTCAGCCGCACTTACTACTCTCATTCTTGGAGTGTGTGTAGTGAGTTGTTAGTTTAGGGAAGTGTGTGGAGTGAGTAGAATAGGAGCAGTAGGAAGTTAGGCTAGATTCCTTTCTCTTTTCTCTTTGTTCTTTCAGCCTTTTAACTAGGAAGAATTTTTCAAAAAAGTATAAAAACCCAAAAACTTGTCTTCTGGACTTCACTTGTGCTCAAAGCAAGTATTGTGAGAATCTGAGGTCGAGTATCGTGGACAAAGAGTTGAGCATTCCGAGCTACACGAAGCGAGTTAGGAGGGGTAGAGAGCTGAGAGAGAGTCCTAAGGTAAGCATATGTATCATTCTCTCAGTTTCATTAGATAAATCAAGTTTTTCAGAACAAAACGATCTGCATTAGGTATCGTGGAAGACTTACAGGGGGCAAAAAAGGTGTTTTGAGTGATATAGAGAGTGAGGAAAGGGTAGCAAAGCATAGAAAACAAGTGTATTGAATCAAAATCTGAAAATCTCTCAAAAATTTGGAAAAAAAGGGTCAAGTATCGTGTTCTCTCGCGGTCGAGTATCACGATACCTGACAGGTATCGTGATCTCTTGTGGTTGAGTATCGCGATATTTCCCAGATATCGTGTATCGCGTTGCAAAGATCGCGATACTTTGCACAAATCGTGTATCGTGCTTGATCAAGTATCGTGTATCATCGTTCATCGATCGCGATACTTTGCAAAGATCGTGTATCGTGTATCGTTTGGTGCCGATCGCGATACTCATTGAGTATCGTGTATCAAGTATCGTTTTCCATCAGGTGTCGAGTATCGTGAGAGTCAAGTATCGAGTATCGTTTTCAACTGAGTATCGGGTATCGTGAATACAGCAATCGCGATACCTATCAAAGATCGTGTATTGTGCTTGATCAAGTATCGTGTATCATCGTTCATCGATCGCGATACTTTGCAAAGATCGTGTATCGTGTATCGTTTGGTGCCGATCGTGATCCTCATTGAGTATCATGTATCAAGTATCGTTTTCCATCAGGTGTCGAGTATCGTGAGAGTCAAGTATCAAGTATCGTTTTCAACCGAGTATCGTGTATCGTGAATACAGCGATCGCGATACCTATCAAAGATCGTGTATCGTGTGGTCCAAGTATCGCGTTTATCCAAGTATCGAGTATCGTCCCTCTTGAAGTATCGTGTATCGTTTAACTCCAGGTATCGAGTATCGTGGTTTGCAGATCGCGATACTTGAGAAGTATCGTGTATCGTGTAAGCTCAAGTATCGAGTATCGTGGGCATCCAAATATCGTGTATCGTGGTCCTTGATCAAGTATCGTGTATCGTGTAACTTTGGAGTCAAGTATCGTGACTTGAAAATTTCATTTTCAGTCAATTCCCAGCCAAAATTTTTCTAGAATTCTAATCCATAGTGAAGAGTTCTAGAAGCTAGAGGTTAGCAAGGACTGATCAGAGCTGTTAAGTGGATGAACCTGAGATCTGGAAGAACCCTAGGAAGCCGAAGAAGTGTAATCTCTTCTGTAGGTAGTGTAGCCGAGCCAAGTAGCCGTACACATTACTCAGAGACCTCCAGTGAGTCAGAGGAAGAAATTCCCATGGCTTCAGAGGATATGCAGAACACAGTGCCAATGATTGGCATGATGTCAATTATTGAGGGAGAGTACCGGACATCTTTAGAATATGTGACCACCAACCAACATGAGATACCCATATATTTGGATGGTCTGAACAGATCAGTGGCCAGACTAAAGAAGACTTCAGAGGCTTACATAGTGCTTAGACCAGCAGTCAAGTATGTAGGAGGAATTTACATGGACAAAAGAGATATCCAGTATGTTGTCACAGAACACCCGGAAAACATTAATGAACATGGGGAAGAAAACAATGCTTCAAACCTAAATGGGGAAGGGAATGAAGAGCGAGTAACTACACCTAGAGGGAGATCTATTGTTGCTAGGGTTTGGAGAGGAGGCCTGATTCCTCAAGATGACTCCCTAATGGATGTATACTTGATCAATGGAATGGAGCCTCTTCTTAGAGCACATTCTTCAATATGGGAAGCTGCCCCTAATCCTATCACCATCTATGAGTTACAAGATCCTGATTTCCCCACCATCATCACATATTTGGATAAGAATCAGAGAAGATATTGGCCCTTAACGGAATTAGAACGAGCCGAGTTGAAATATCAGAATATTCCAGTGTTTCCTCCTAGGGACCAAGCCACTACTTAAGAAGCACAGCCAGGAACAGCATATGACAATAAAGAACAAACCAAAAAGATACTAGTAACCATAGAGGAAGGAGAAGAACGATGTACTTTCATAGGACAGTATGTCTCAATGGAGGAAGAACAAGAGTTAATACACCTCATAAGGGAATATCGGGATGTCTTTGCCTGGACCTATAAGGATTTGAAAGGAGTAGATCCATCTATATGTGCCCATAGAATCCCCATGACATCCGAAGCCAAACCTTCTAAACAAAGACCGTATACATATAATGATGTGTACTCAGCAAAGATAAAGGAAGAGATAGATAAATTGTTAGATGTTGGATTCATATATGAGATTGAGCACACGGAATGGGTGTCACCTTTGGTGGTTGTACCGAAAAAGAATGGGAAGTTAAGAGTGTGCATCAATCTGAATAAAGTAAATGCCGCGACCATAACGGATAGTTACCCATTACCCATTACGGATCATCTGTTGGAAAGAGTGGCAGGGAAGGAAGTTTATAGTTTTTTGGATGGCTTTTCAGGGTATAATCAGGTAGCCATTGCTCCTGAGGACCAACACAAAACCGCTTTCGCCACTGAATGGGGAGTATATGCCTTTAGAGTCATGCCTTTTGGTCTAACTAATGCCCTAGCCACCTTCCAAAGATTGATGTGCCATGTATTCAAAGAGTTCTTGAGAAAAATTATGGAGGTATACGTGGACGATCTATGTACTTATTCAGCTATACGATCAGAGCACATCCCTGAACTAGAAAAGATCTTTGCCAAGTGTCGACAATACCGAGTATGCCTCAACACAGAAAAATGTGTCTTCATGGTTCGACAAGGAAAAATATTAGGACATATTGTCTCTAAAAATGGAATTTCAACTGATGAAGACAAAATTAAAGTAATTCTGGATTTACCAAGACCAAAGACTGCTAAAGAAGTACAAGCATTTATGGGACACTGTGGATACTAACGAAGATTTATACATATGTACACCATAATTGCTAGACCTCTCTATGCACTCTTGACTCAATTTAATTGGACCGAAGAATGTGAGAGAGCCTTCAATGAGTTAAAGAATCGATTGAGTTCAGCACCAATCCTTCGAGTACCTAACTGGAATAAGCCATTTCACATTCATGTGGATGCTTCCAAGTTTGCCATTGGTTGCATCTTAGCTCAACTTGCAGATACAGGAAAGCTAGACCACCCTATAGCCTATGCCAGTAGACAATTAAATCAAGCAGAACGCAATTATACCACCATTGAGAGAGAAGGCTTAGGGATGGTGTATGTAGTGAAAAAGTTCAGACATCACCTGTTGGCAAACAAATTCAAATTCTTCATTGATCATCAATCCCTACTGTACTTAGTCAATAAACCTTGCAATACAGGAAGGCTAGTACGATGGTTTTTATTGCTAATGGAATTTGATTTTGAGGTAGTAGTCAAGAAAGGAAATACTCATATAAGAGCAGATCACTTATCAAGAATGACCCATGGAGAACCACCCATAGGAGTACCCGATGATCTGCCAGATACATACCTTTTTAACTTGGAAGTATGCCCCCAATGGGCAGAAAAGTTGATCCCTATACTCACGCATGGACCTAAAGATGGGATCACACCAAACCAAACCCAAGACCTTTGGAAGACTAAAAACCTTCATATCATTGCAGGAAGTTTGTATCACCAAGATTCAAGTGGATTGCTAATGAGATGCGTTGAAGAGGAGGAACAGGAAATGTGGTTTCAGAAAGCACATGTGAATCAATGGAAAACTCATTTGAATGCAAACGGAACATGGCAAACCCTGAGGAGATTAGGCATATATTGGCCAACCATGCAGAGGGATGCGCATAACTATGTATCAGCATGCCAAACCTGTCAAGAACAAAATCCAGAAGAGAACTCTACTCTATGCTACTCCACAGTAGCACCGAGATGGAGCATGCCTCTGGTAAAGTTCTTAAAGACCCAAGAATACCCAAAAGGAGCCACTATAGCAAGGAAACGTGCACTTGTAGAACAAAGCAAGGATTATGCCATTATAGGAAAACAACTTTTTAAGCGAGGGAATAATAATCAATTACGAATGTGCATTCATGAAGACGAATATCTTACTGTTTTAGAGATGGCACATACAGGAGCTGCAGGAGGGCACTTCTCTGCAGATAAAACAGCAAAAATGATCCTCTTTGTAGGCATGTGGTGGCCAACTCTACATCAAGATGCCGTAACATATGTGCAACAATGTGATACTTGTCAATGAACAAAATATCCAATTAGAAGAGATGAGATGCCACTGAGACCCATGATGAGTGCCAGAGCTTTCACTAAATGGAGAATAGACTTCATAGGACCTATTAACCCCCCAGCGAAAGGATCCCATGCCGAATATATAATTGTAGCCACAGACTATCTGACCAAATGGGTTGAAGCCAAAGCAACCAAGAAAAATGACGCAAGGACCACGGCCAAGTTTCTCTTTGAGAACGTTTTCACTAGATTTGGATTACCAATAGAAATTGTGAGTGATAGAGGTACACACTTTGTGAATGAAGTTATAGAGGCCTTATTGAATGAATTCCTGGTAATTCATAAGAAATCAGCTCCCTATCACCCACAAGCCAATGGACAAGCCGAAAGCTCAAATAAAACCTTGTGTACAGTTCTCACAAAAATCGTTAACAATGGTAGATCTGATTGGGATAAGCAATTACATCATGCTTTATGGGCATTTCGAGTAGCCTACAAAACCGCCATAGGCACTACTCCTTTTAACTTAGTGTATGGACAAAATGCTATTTTTCCAATTGATTTCTTAATTCCCACTCTCAGAGTAGCAACTACTTACGAGTGGACGGGACAGGAACTATTAGCTCAATTGGATCAAATAGAAAAGCTTCACGAAACTAGGTTACAAGCAGTAGCAGGCATTTATGCTGCTAAACGGCGACAGAAAGCCTACTTTGATGCTCACATTAAGGACAAAAATTTGAGGGAAGGAGATTTAGTTTTGGTATATACCTTGAAACAACACACTAAGAAGTTGCAGAAGAGAGGATATGGCCCATTAATCATCAATCGTATATCAACAAGTGGAGCCATCAGCTTAGCAAACCTAGATGGGGAAGTATTACCAAACTACATCAGTGGATGTCGAGTGAAAAAATATCTAGAACCATTGACCGAAGAAACAATGTCTCGATTAATCAAGGGCAAGAATAGACGCATCGAAGAGGAAAGGATACGAGAAGAAGCAAGACAGGAAGCACTAGAACGAATTAAGAAACGGAAAGAGTGGATGAGAGAGAGAGATGAGAAATATCAACTAGGAGAAGAATTCATCCCGATGGCTAATTTTAGAGCCACTAAAAACCTAGGTTCACAGAGAACACAACCATATTTGAATTTGGGAGCCGGTAAAACAGAGTACCACTTAGTGGATGCTCTCATTGACACAGGAGCCGCCATAAGCTGTATCAAGCTTTCTTTGACTCAGAAACTCAAGGAGGAATTACGTCCATCAATGGCATAGTTGATAGGAATAGGAGGAACAATTACTCAATGTATAGGTGAAATCACCTTACCTCTGCATCTTGGCAACAACACTATGGAACAGAAGCTATGTGTGTCACGATCAGGATTTACTTGAAGATGTAGTGTTAGGTCAAGACTGGATTTACGAACACGAGGTGACCATTCAATTGGCTTTAGGATACATCTCCGCAAGAATAGGACATCGTGAGATATTCAGCATGTTAGAAGAACGACCATTCAAAGCCATGGATATAGCCCCTAAAGCTCATCCAATCGAACACCATGATGAATGCATGTTCACTAACACTATAGAAACCCCTTCATTAAATACTTCCTGTGAGGATGCACTGAGTACCGCTTGCACCCCATCTCCTGATTCAACAAGTCACGAGAGTGTCAATCAATCTGACGCCAACTTCAGTGAAGCACCATGCACAAGAGGGACCAGTCCTCTGAGTAATTCAAAATCTGTACATATTAGAATATACCCTATTCCGTACACTAAACAAGCTTGGATAAGAAAGGATCAAAGGGATGCATATCTTCAACAATTGAAACATCTTCGACATCAGAGCAACCAATCAAATAAGAAAGCAAATCATTTTGAGCACCAAAGTCAACAACGAAGTGCTAGGATATGGATTCCAAAGAAAGTAGTAGCCGCCCAACCGGATCGAGTGCAAATATGGATTCCAAAATCATGTGCTCCAAAGACGCTAAACCGAAACGACGAACCACTGCATAAGGAGAACCAATATGATCTACGGGCAAAACAATCAAAGAAGAATAGCTACAGGAGAGCAAAGAAGGAGTCTACAGTTGCAACACAAGCCAGTCCGAGATTCAAAAAGCAGATAGAGCAGACGTACAATATGAGAAGCACCACATTCATCAGGAATGTTCAGGATACAATACGTCCCAACAGAATGAAGCAGATTTGGTTGCCGAAAGACAAAACAAACTGCATGCATCATCCAACTACTTCGAGTTGCACACATGTGGAGTTATCAAGACCCAAAGTATGCATGATAGGGCCACATTACAAGGCCAAGCATTCGGCACATCTTTCTTCTATTTCAGGATAGTCGAGCACATTTTCCTAATGGGAAATAGGAGAGCAATTGTACATACATTAAGAAAATCACTTAAAAAATAATAACCGCTTAGGTTATGATCTAACTTTTCTATTTTTCCTTTCATATGAAAATATAAAAATATCTAAAATATGGAAAAATCCAGGTATTACCTTTCTCACACCCACAAGAAAGGGACAACACCATTACTCAGAGCAACGTCAAGCTTATGACAAACAAATGAAGGAAGATTTCTGATAGTATATGGCCACTAATTCATACTCTATATTGAGTGCAGATGGCATCTACTAATTCCGAAGCCACGCAAGAGGAAGAGGTGTAGCTTCTTCCACTCGAATCCATAACAAAAGCAAAAGGTCATTGGTTTCTGGATGACCAACCAGTGTCAGACCTCATTTTCATGGCCATTGTCAAGATTATGGATAGGGATCATTATTTCCCTATTATGTCGCAAGACTTCAAAACTATAATACAAGGATTACCGCATATCGAGGATGTGTGGACACAGGCAGGCATAGAGGAGTTTCTTAAATTGCCGCTTTATCTACCAGATTTTCAAAGATGTACACAAGTAATGAATACACTGCAGCCTGCAGCAACGAAGATATCAGTTCCCGAAGCATGAGTATTGGATAAAGAAGGAACATGGAAAACCATTCAATTCACACATGAACTAATCAACAAAGCCTTCGGATGGAATCAAGAAGGGATCACTAATGTCAAAGAGGAATGTCATGATCCTAAAAAGAGGTCCTTTTTGGATATCAACAGGACTGATATTGAAGATGTTGTCCGCCTGGTGCACCAACATTTTTGTTTCCCAAGTATGCAGAGATATACTGCACCACAAAAGATTGTCGTACAACTACTCTCGCATGCAATGAGACAAGTGGGAAATAAAGTAAACATGACTGGCTATGTCCAAGAAAGATTATTTGAAGACCAGAAGAAGTGGGGTCAGAAGAAGTTTCTAAATGGGAGTTCGGATTTGACATTACTTATATATGAAGCTCTAGAGATGAAAAACTGCTTACGTGAGATGCCGACCTCAGAAGGCCTAGCCAAATATGCCAAATCCGCTACGGTCCCCAAGAAAAAGAAAGCAGTTGTTGTTGTTGAAGAAGCAGGAACCAGTTCACAGAAACCCATGAGGGGTACAAAGCGTCTAAGAGAGGAGGAAGCCCAGGCTACACCCCAATCAAAGCGGACACACATTCTTCCAAAGATTATGATGACCCAAATGCCTATTACCAAGAGAGATCTCTCTGCCGCCCTAGAAGAGACACATCAGTACATGCAAGGGCAGGTAAATCTGAATGTTCAAGGTCATCATTATAGACAAGCAAGTCAAGAGAAACAACAAATGCGTCAAGAAAAGACCCCAAAACAACTTGGGAGATACAAAGAACTGGGGTTAGATGATTCGAGTTCCGATGCAGAATCCAGTCACGAAAAGGACACGCTAGACACTGACATAAGGACAGAAACTCACGAAGAAGAATGGAATGAGATCAATCAAGTCGAAGCAATGCCAGATAACCACGAAGAAAAGGAAAAGAACATAGATTATTCCAATAAACCTGAGCATGTCATTCAACTGAATAATACTACAAAAATCAGCATCAAAGAAGCTCCAACAACTACTACGTATGCAAAACCACCTATCAAAGAGGAAATACAAACTCCACTGAACGCGGATTCGGAACTATTACAAAACAAAGAGCAGATTGTGATTGAGGTACCAGATGATACACCTCAAGGCCATAGTGAACACATGGTGGCTGAGCCAAGGATCCAACTTCAGATTAGGCAGCCCCATGACACTACGTTACATGTGGCACAGGGCAAAGACGTCACAACAGGCGAAGCACCTAGTATACCAACCACATGGCTCAATGTGGATGTCACTCAACTGAAACCTGTAGTCAAGCAAATGATTCAAACGGCTATGGAAACCCAACAACAGATGATGGAAATAGATGCAGATTATGATAAGGCCATGAGGGAAAAGAGTCAATTCCAAAGAATGAGCAAACAATTGTCATCACAAGTACTCCAGGCTCAAAAAGAGGTAGCAGCCAAAAACACGGAGTTGCTCGAAGTAAAAACGCAATACGATATGTTAATTACTCAGCATCGCCAACTCCAAGCACAGCTCGCGGATTTACAAAGATTACATGATGCAAGCGAGGCTGACAAAGAAAGAATGAAGGCTAGAAGCACTTTACTTGAGACACAGTTAAAGTTGTACATGGAAGAGAATGACACTTTACGAAGCAGGAATAAAGAATTGATGAAATCATTGTTATATGATCAACCTATTGAACAACAGGAGACATTCGAAACTAAAGAAAAAGAATTAAGAGATCAGGTGGCACAATATGCAGATTTGCTGAGACAAGAGCGAGAATTGAAAGAAGAATGGGAACGAAAGTACTGTCAGGAAACAAATGAACTAAAAAAACAGTTGAATACAGCACATGGGAAACTTGCAGCAAGCTACAGTGAAAATATGGATCATGTGGCAGAAACTGGAAATGAATTGCTTGCAGCAAAAGAAGCACTCAGAGCAGCCATACAGGAAAGTAAAGCCAAAACTGAACGAATAGAGCAACTAGAAATCCAAATCAACCAGAACGCAACGATCGGGACACCAGTAGTGCCAGCTAAGGAAAATCTTACTGAAGAGGTAGAGGTACGTCCTCTTTCTCCCCCGATCTATAATTCTCCAATACATGAGCAGATGGCGGATATACATGATGATCATCCCATGCCATACACTACAGAAATAAGTCAGAAGGAGCGGGCACTAGTGGTGTCCCGATTGACGGAAAATTTTGAAAATGAAGTAATCAAAGTAATGAAGGAAGCAAGGATCAAGGGTAAGGACTTGGAAAAGATCATGAAGCCTTTCAACATTCCGTACGGATTATTGAAAGAGAAAACAAGACAATGTATAAAGAAGATTACAAAGAAAAGTCCAGATGAGCAGCTAAATTTTAAACATGACACATTCGCATATAGTCAAGAAGAATTCGAAGCTGCACAACCTGTTTGGAGAAGAAAGCTTTTGGAGAAACATCCCACACTACGGGTGCATTGGCAAGCAGCACCTTATTCATCACAGGTAAATCCTTCATTTTGTCCTATACCACGCCGAAGGGATACCAGAGAATTTTTGGAATTGCAAAGAAATGGTGCTATAAATAAACAGTGGCTGAACTACCCTCTGCTTCCAAGCCCGCCACATAATTACTTGCCAACGGAAGATTATATGGTTAAAACCATCGAATTTTGGTTGCAGAATTATGCTTCAGTACCCGACCTAACTATCAAAATGACAAATAAAATACTCAGTATGATACTTACAGTGTTGAAGGTCTTCAAGCATGCGGCCTACACATTTTTGAATTTCATTGGTATTAATCAAGGCACGGAGATTCTCATTTTTGACCTATCTATTATGCCTAGCCGACCAACAGTAATGGCTTATTATTCCAGATTGATGTTTTTGCCAAGTGTATATATGCAAACGTTTGAAGAAGCGTTCTTTACTAGATTTTTTGAAATCGATTCAAAAATCTTTTTGAAGATGTCCTCTAATTTGAATGCCAGATTAGTGGCATACGAACTTAGCTTCTTCGCAGATCACAGACAGCCACCCAATGATGGTGTGAAGGCAGAACAATGGAAACAATTAATGATACGTGAAGCCAATTTGCTTAATGACACAGAGCAGAAAGTATATAGAACATATGCCCGTCGATCGTCAAGGCCTGTCGGGGACGACAGAGTTCAGGAGGGGGGCAGTGTTGAGGGAGAATCAAGTAAAAGGAAGAAAAGAAGAAGACAATGAAAGAAGCTTCACTAAAAAGGAATATCTGAAGATATATCTCTGCAAGAAGCCCCACAGGGGCGCAACACCCATCTCTGCACAGAGCCCCGCAGGGGCACACACACCAAGGAAAGGACGCAGCCCACAAGGGTGCTTCAACCTCTTGATCTTTGGCAGGTCCAGATCGAAGACTGAAGCACCACATCCCCATACCTTCCACTGGTGGTGTGCGTGGAAACCCGACTTATTAGGCAAGAAAAATCTATCAAGCCCAGAGGATGTAAAACAAGAATTACGAAGAGGCCGTCAAAATTGAACACCTGTTTAACAAACGGGCAAAACTGAGCAAGGGTTGCGGGCGGACAACAAACTGAAGACAAGAAGTAAAGCCTGTCAAGGGACGACAGAGACAAAGAGGGGGAGAGTGTTGCAGAGCTAAAGAGAACACAAAGCAGACAAAAAGACGGGCCCCAAAATTTTTCCGATTTGGACATCATATCTTTGTATCATAACCATTCTTGTAATATATTTTCCATTGTAAATGCACTAGAGGAGTCCTCTAGATGCATCCCCTCAGAAGATTAGAAACTTACCCATGTAAAATAGTAGGAAATTAGTCTTTTAGTGAATAAAGTGCCGGTCTCTTGTGTGAAAGGACCGAACTCATCCCAATGGCTAATTTTAAAACCTCTGAAAACCTAGGACATCAAACAAAGCAAGCTTACTTGAACTTGGGCGTTGGAACAGGAGAGTACCACTTGGTGGATGCTCTTATTGACACAGGAGTAGCTGTGAGCTGTATCAAGTCTTCGTTGACTCATAAGCTCAAGGAAGAATTACGCCCATCCCAAGCACAATTGATTGGAATAGGGGGAAAAGTTACTAAATGCATAAGCGAGATTACATTGTCACTACATCTCGGAAATAACACGATGCAACAAAAACTCTTAGTGTGTCATGATCAAGACTTATTAGAAGAACTTGTTGGGTCAAGATTGGATATATGAATATGAAGTGACTATCCAATTAGCCTTGGGTTACATATCAGCCAAAATAGGGCACCGTGAGGTATTCAGCATGTTAGAAGAACGACTTGTCAAAGCCAAGTGTATAGACCCAAGAGATCAACTACGCCTGCATGACAATGAATGTACATTCCCCTCCACTATGGAAACCCCACCACCAAGTACTTCATGTGAGAGTACACCGAATCTCAATCTCACACACTCTCCTAAACCAGTGAACCTCACTACTAGCATCGTTTCCAATAAAAGCCCCTGTGAGGAATTGAGCACAAGAGGGACTAGTCAACAAGACGATCACAAACTTTCACGCATTAGAATCCATCCCATTCCTTACACTAGATAGGATTGGATCAGAAAAGATCAGGTGACAACATATCATCAACAACGGAGCTATATGCTACAAAGGAAACAACAACAATACAAGAACACAAGTCAAGCTGGACTCCAAAATCCACAAAGAATTGCTAAAGTATGGATACCAAAGAAAGTGATTGCCACCCAACCGAAGAGAACGCACATATGGATCCCCAAATCATATGCACCAATGATGATCATCAAAGGCAAAACATCAATAAACAAGAAGGATCAGTACGACATGAAGACAAAGAATCAAGAAATCGGTAACTACATGAATGGTCAGAAACAAAAATACGCAACAAAAACAATTCAACGATTCAAAAGGCTGGCAAAGTGGAAGGATGACTTGAGAGTTACGCTTAGCACCAGAAACTATGGAGATACAGTCAACCACCAAAAATTAAAATAGATCTGGATACCTAAAAGCCGATCAATCTGTATACATCAACCAGATACTTCAAATTGCACACATCTTGAGTTGCAAGAGTCTCGAGCATGCATAATAGGGCCACATTACAAGGCCATGCATTCGGCACCTAATTCTTCTTCTACTAGATAGTGAAGCACATTTCCCTCTCAAGGAATAGGAGAGCACTTGTACAATAATCTTAAGGAAAATAACTAACAGAACAATAAAAGCTTCAGCTAGGAACTAACGCTTTTGTTTTCTTTCAGAAAGAAAATATATATATATATATATGTATGAAGAAAAATCCCAGGTACTACCTTTCTCACACCCATGGGAAAGGGACGACACAAGTCACTCAGAGAGTTGTCAAATTCATAAAAGCTAAGTAAAGGATAACTCATGATACCAGCTTTACACTGATTACTAGTATGTATTGAGTACAGATGGCATCTTCAAATTCTGAGGCTACACAAGAGGAAGAGGTCCTGCTTCTTCCCTTGGAATTGATCTCTAAGGCAAGAGGTCATCCTTGAAGACCAACCTGTGTTGGATCTTCTTTTCATGGACACCATCAAAATTATGGATAGGGATCACTACTTCCCAATCATGTCACAAGATTTCCAAACCATAATACAAGGACTACCACGCATCACAAATGTTTGGACAAGAGCAGGAATTGATGCATTTTTGCGACTTCCAATATATTTACCAGATTTTCAGAGATGCACACAAGTTATGAACACACTCCAGTCCGCAGCAGATAAGCTATCAATCCCCAAAGCTAAAGTGCTCAACAAAACAAGTGCATGGAAAACAATTCGATTCACGCATGAAGTCATCAACAAAGATTTTGGATGGAGTCAGGACGGTCTCACTAATGTCAAAGATGAATGTCATGATGCAAAAAAGAAAACCTTTCAGGAAATCAACAGGACGGATATAGAAGAATCAGTTTGATTAGTGCATCAGCATTTTTGTTTTCCCAGCATGAACATATATGCAGCACCTCAGAAGATTGTGGTTCGATTGCTCTCCCATGCGATGAGGCAAATTGGGAATCAAGTCAATTTTACTCCATACATTCAAGACCGCCTGTTCGAAGCGAAGAAGAAATGGAGTCAGAAGAAGTTTTTGAATGGAAGTTTGGCCTTGACTTTACTAATCTATGAGGCTCTTTAGATGAAAGAATGTCTACGTTTGATGCCAACCTCCACCGAAATGGCACAATATGTGAAGTTGGCTACCGTTCCGAAGAAAAAGAAAACAGTTATCTCCACAGAAGAAGTGGGAACAAGTTCCAAGAAACCAATGAGAGGGGCTAAGCACGCTAGAGATGAAGCGGTGCAAGAAACACCACAATCCAAGCGAGCACATACACTACCAAGGATCCCTCTGACACAACCACCCATCACAAAAAGAGATCTCTCTGTGGCACTAGAAGAAACACATATGTACATGCGAGGTCAAGTTAATGTCAATGTCCAAGGACATCAATATAGACAGGCAAGACGAGGGCAACAACAAAAGGACAAGGAACATACTCCCAAACTAGCTGCCAGATATAAAGAATTGGGACTGGAGGATTGTTCTAATGAGGAATCTGGTCCTGAGAAGGACACCTTGGACACCGACATAAGAACAGAAACAAACAATGAGGAATGGATGGAGATTAACCAGGTTGAAACCACACCTGATAATCAACAATCACAAGTACAAAATCAGGAAGAATCAACTGAAGGAACACACCTTATTTAATTGAGTGAGCAATCCCTGATAAGCATAAAGGAAACTTCAATCACACATAAAGATGCGGTGCCACGAATAAAGGAAGAAATACAAACAAGCGCGAAACAAGATAGCCTTTTACAACAAAATATGGAACAAATTATGATTGAAATCCCTGATGATATGCCCCAGGGAAAGACAAAAATTAAGGAGGCTGAGCCAAAGATACAACTTCATATTTGGCAGTCCCAGGACACAACATTGCATGTGGCACAAGGAAAAGATGTTACCACAGGTGAAGAACCTAGCATCCCGACAACATGGTTAAATGTGGATGTTACTCAACTAAAACCAATAGTCAAACAAATGATACAAATGACCATGGATAGGCAGCAGCAAATGATGGAAATAGACGCAGATTGTGACAAGCCTATGCGAGAAAAGAATCAATTTCAATTGATGAGTGAACAGTTGTCTGCGCAGCTGATCGAGGCTCAACAAGTGGTTTCAACTAAAGAGACAGAAATAATAGAAGTCAAAGAACAATGCACTAGACTAATGGAGCAGAATCAAAAACTCTAGAAGCAATTGATGGAACTACAAAGACAACATGAAGCAAGTGAAGTGGACAAAGAGAGAATGAAGGCTAGAAGCAATCTGTTAGAAATGCAGCTCAAAGTATATATGGAGGAAAATGATAATTTACGCAACAGGAATAAAGAACTGATGAAGGCATTGCTATACGACCAACCAATAGAAAAACAAGAGGCAACCGCAACCAACCAGAAGGAATTGAATTATCAGATTGCAAAATATACAAATCTACTGAAACAAGAGCAAACCCTCAAAGAAGAATGGGAACAAAGATATATCCATGAAACAAATGAGCTCAAGAAACAATTGAAAGCTGCTGAAGCAAAACTCTTGGTGATCTACAATGAAGATGCGGATCAAATAGCGAAAATCGACAATGAGCTTCTCGTGGCCAAAGATGCGCTCCAGCCTGCACTTCATGAAGTTATAGAAAAGACTGAACGTATTGTACAATTGGATGATCAAATAGACCAAAAAACAAACATCGGGACACCAGTAAAGCCACAACCAGAGAATCCTACTGACGAGGTAGAGGTATGTCCTCTATCTCCCCCGATCTATCATTCTCCAATAAAAGAGCAGATGGCAGAACCATGTGATGATCATCCCATGCCATATACGGCAGAAATAGGTTAGAAGCAACGGGCACTATTGGTGTCCCGATTGACATAAAATTTTGAAAATGAAGTTGTCCAAGTCATGAAGGAAGCAAAAATTAAAGGAAAAGACTTGGATAAAATCATAAAGTTGTTTAATATTTTGTATGGGCTATTGAAAGAGCAGACACGATAGTATATAAAGAGGATCAGGCAAAAGGATCCTGATGAGCAGTTGCACTTCAAAGAAAACACATTCAATTACACTCAAGAAGAATTTGAAGCTGCACAACCTTTATGGACAAGGAAATTTTTGGAGAAAAATCCTACTTTGCGGGTGCACTGGCAAGCAACACCATATGTACTACAAGTAAATCCTTCTTTTTGTCCAAACCCACGTCGCCGTGAAGCACGTGAATTTTGGATATGCAAAAGAGTGGTATGCTCAATAAATAGTGGTTAAATTATCCTCTGCTTCCAGTCCACCTCACAATTACTTGCCAACTGAGGATTACATGGTGAAAACCATTGAATTTTGGCTACATCAGTATGCAACAATACCGGATCTAACTATCAAGATGACTAATAAAATCCTCAGCATGATACTTATAGTTTTGAAAGTGTTCAAACACGCAGCATATACATTTTTGAATTTCATTGGCATTAACCAGGGCATGAATATCCTTATTTTTTATCTATCTTTTAATCCCAGTCGCCCAACTTTCATGGCGTATTATTCAAGGCTCTACAGGAAGCCTTGCAGGGGCACACAACACCCATCTCTGCACAGAGCCCCGCAGGGGCATACAACAGGGGAAGGGATGTAAGCGACAAGGATGGATCAAGGCCAACAAATATCCATGAAGAAGTGCAAGAAGATATCCGGCAGATCCTGAGCCTCAAGAAGGTGCTTCAACCTCTTGATCTTCGAAAGGTCCAGATCGAAGGCTAAAGATCCACACCTTCATACCTTCCACTGGTTGCATGCGTGGCAGCCCGACTTAACACAGCAACCCAGATTTAAAGAGCTTATTGGTGAACTAGACTACAAATCTTAGGTAGTCCATCTCCACGGGTTGCAAGCGGTGGAAAGAAGTAAACGAGCTACAGACAAGAAGCGAAGCTTGTCAAGGGACGACAGAGACAAAGAGGGGGAGAGTGTTGCAGAGCTAAGAAGAGCAAACAGGCAGAGAAAAAGATGAACCCCAAAATTTTTCCAATTTGGATACTTTATTCTTGTATTATAGCCATTTTGTAATATATTTTCCGATGTAAATGCACAAGAGGAGTCTTCTAGATGCATACCTGTAGAGAATTGTATCTTTGCCTTTGTAAATTAGTAGGAAATTAGTCTTTTGGTTAATAAAGTGCCGGTCTCTTGTGTGAAAGGACCATTTTTAGGGCACATGTATATAAGTCAATTTGTGACTCTTTCTATGGACTTTTGGCCATTGTGAGAATCAAGAGCACTGAATTTCGAATTTGTGTCTTCTCCTCTCTGTATCTTTCTCCTTGTGAGCTTGCATGCATGTGTCATGCTTGGAAAGAGTGCTTAGAAGTGTTGTCTATCCATGGAAGTGCTTGTTTGTAGTAGGTAAGGTGTGTATGAAGTGTAGAAAGTACTAAAGAGTAGGAAGATAATTCCCGCGACTCAATATTTTGCTCATAACTTGGCACAGAAGTGTCTAAATTGAGTGACAACCATTGGATGCGTCTTCTGGAGAGCTTCGAAACGAACCCGCTATTCGCTACATTCGGAGTTCGGAGCTGAGAGAAAAGCTTGATTTATTGTTGACTTCTGTTCCAAGTGTCACGACACCATATAATGACCTAAGTACCAACTTAGAGACTTGTGGAGAAAGAGACTATACCTCAATCCCCCTCAAGTGCATATAGTAGGGATTCACGCTTTAATTATCAATCCGATGAGTATACAAACCTAGCCGAGTGTATGAGGACATGCAATCAAGTGATGATCAATGCAAATGAACTACTCAAAGAGCGTAAACCAGGCAAAAGCTAATCCAAACAAGCTTCAACTGACAGTCATGGTGTCACGATACTTGGTGCATCAGCCAACAGTAAATTGAGCTTTTCTCTCAGCTCCGAACTCCAAATATAGCGAATAGCATATGCGTTTTGAAGCTCTCGAGAAGACGCATCCAACGGTGTTTTCACTCAATTCTGACACTCCTACCTCAAGTTATGAGCAAAATACTGAGTCATGGGAAAAACCTTTCTACACTTCAGCACTTCCTACACTTCGCACACACCTCAACAACAGCAAACAAACACTTTCATGGATAGAAAACACTTCCTAACACTCTTTCCAAGCAATACACATGCACACAAGCTCACAAAGAAGAAGATACAGAGGGAAGAAGACACAAATTCGAATTTCTGTGCTCTTGATTCTCACAATGGCAAAAAGTCTTTACAAAGAGCTTGTCAATATCTTTCATCTCTCTCTCTCATCCATTCCTTCCTTTTTCTTATTCTTTCTAGAGCTTCCTGTCTTGCTTCTTCTCATATTCTTTTGTCCTTTTCTCGCCTATTTTTTCTTGTTAGAAGTCGTGACATTATTTCCTCTGTCAATGGCTCTAAATATTTTTTTACTCGGCAACCACTTATATAGTTTGGCAATACTTCTCCATCTAGGGTTGCTAGGCTGATGGCTTTGCTGGTAGATATACGATTGATTATCAAGGGGCCATATCCTCTTTTTTGTAGTTTCTTTGCATGTTGCTTCAAAGTATAAACCAGGACCAAATCTCCTTCTTTCAGCTTTTTGTCCTTAATATGAGCATCAAAATATGCCTTCTGTCGCCTTTTTGCAGCATAAATACCTGCCACTGCTTGTAATCTTGTTTCGTGTAATTTTTCTATTTGGTCCAGTTGAGTTGATAACTCATGTCTAGTCCATTCATAATTTGCAGCTACTCTGAGAGTAGGTACCAGGAAATCAATTGGTAAGATGGCATTTTGTCGGTATACGAGCTTAAATGGTGTAGTTCATATGGCTGTTTTGTATGCTACTCGGAATGCCCATAAAGCGTGATGTAATCGCTTGTCCCAATCGGATATGCCGTTGTTAACAATCTTTGTGAGAACTATACATAAGATTTTGTTCGAACTTTTAGCCTGTCCATTGGCTTGTGGGTGATAAGGGGCAGATTTCTTATGAATCACTAAGAATTCATTCATTAGGGCTTCTATCACTTCATTGACAAGGTGTGTGCCCCTGTCACTCACAATTTCAATAGGCAATCCAAACCTAGTGAATATGTTCTCGAAGAGAAACTTAGCCGTAGTCCTCACATCGTTTTTCTTGGTTGCTTTGGCCTCTACCCATTTGGCCAAATAATCTGTTGCTACTATTATGTACTCGGCATGAGAACCTTTAGCTGGTGGACTAATAGGTCCTACAAAATCTATCCCCCATTTAGTAAATGCTCTAGCACTCATCATAGGCTTCAACGGCGTTTCGTCTCTCTTAATTGGATACTTTGTTCGTTGACACGTATCGCATCTTAGGACGTAAGTGGATGCATCCTGATATAGAGTAGGCCACCACATTCCTGCAAAGAGAACCATTTTTGCAGTTTTATCTATAGAAAAGTGTCCTCCTGTGGCTCTCGTATGAGCCATCTCTAAGACCGAAAGGTACTCGTCTTCATGAATGCACATTCGTAGATGATTGTCTCTTCCTCTCTTGAAAAGCTGTTTTCCTATAAGAACATAGTCCTTGCTTTGCTCTGTGAGGGCACGTTTTCGTGCTAAAGTAGCTCCTTCTAGGTACTCCTTGGTTTTCAAGAATTTTACTAGAGGCATACTCCACCTAGGTGCTACAGTGGAGTAACATAGAGTAGAGTTCTCTTCTGGCCTTCGTTCTTGACAAGTTGGGCAGGTAGATACATAGTTATGTGTATCCCTCTGCATGGTTGGCTAGTATATGCCCAATCTCTTCAGTGTTTGCCATGTTCCATTTGCATTTAGATGAGTTTTCCATTGATTTACATGTGCTTTTTGAAGCCACATCTCTTGCTCCTCTTCCTCCATGCATCTCATGAGTAACCCACTTGGATCTTGGTGGTATAAGATTCCAGCAATAATGTGGAGATTTCTAGTCTTCCATAGCTCCTGACTTTTGTTTGTAGTGATCCCATGTTTAGGTCCATTTGTGAGGATAGGGATCAACTTTTCTGCCCATTGGGGACATACCTCGAGATTGAGAAGATAAGTATATGGTAGATCATCTGGTACTCCTGTGGGGTGCTCTCCATGTGTCATTCTCGATAGGTGATCTGCTCTGATGTGCGTATTCCCTTTCTTGACTACTACTTCAAAATCAAATTCCATCAGCAATAGAAACCATCGTACTAGTCGTCCTATATTACAAAGCTTATTGACTAAGTACAGTAGTGCTTGATGATCGATGAAGAATTTGAATTTGTTTGCCAATAGGTAATGTCGAAACTTCTTTACTGCATACACCATCCCTAAACCTTCTCGCTCCATAGTGGTGTAGTTGCGCTCTGCTTGATTTAATTGTCTATTGGCATAGGCTATAGGATGGTCTAACTTTCCTGTATCTGATGGCTGTGCTAAGATGCATCCAATGACAAACTTGGAAGCATCCACATGAATATGAAAGGGTTTGTTCCAATCAGGCACTCTGAGGATTGGTGTTGAACTCAAGCGACGCTTTAAGTTGTTGAAAGCCTTTTCACATCCTTTTGTCCAAATAAATTGAGACAATAATGCATAAAGGGGCCTAGAAATTATGGCATACATGTGGATAAATCTAAGGTAGTATCCACAATGTCCCATAAATGCTTGCACTTCCTTAGCAATCTTTGGTCTCGGCAAATCTAGAACCACTTTGATTTTGTCTTCATCTGTGGAAATTCCATTTTTAGAGACAATGTGTCCTAATATCTTCCCTTGTCAAACCATGAAGACACATTTTTTCAAATTAAGGCAGACTCTATATTGTTGACATTTGGCAAATATCTTTTTTAATTATGGGATATGTGATGATCGTATAGTTGAATAGGTGCATAAATCGTCCACATATACCTCCATACTCTTCCTTAAGAATTCCTTGAACACATGACACATCAACCTTTGGAAAGTAGTTGGGGCGTTAGTTAGGCCAAAATGCATACATTCCCCACTCAGTTGCAAAGGCCGTCTTATGTTGGTCCTCGGGAGCAATTGCTACCTGATTATACCCTGAAAAACCGTCCAAAAAACTATAGACTTCCTTTCCTGCAACCCTTTCCAAAAGATGATCGGTTATAGGTAGTCGGTAACTATCTCGTATGGTGGCAGCATTTAATTTGAATGCATACCCTTAACTTGCCATTCTTTTTCTGCACGACCACTAAATGTGATTCCCATTCCGTGTGTTTGATCTCATAAATGAAGCCCCCATCCAACAACTTATCTATCTCTTCCTTAATTTTTGCTGAGTAAACATCATTATATGTGTATGGTCTTTGTTTGGAAGGTTTTTCTTCTGATGTCATAGGGATTCTATGGGCACAAATAGAGGGATCTACCCCTTTTAAATCCTTATATGTCCAAGCAAAGATGTCCCTATATTCTCTTATGAGTCGTATTAACTCTTGTTCTTCCTCCAATGAGACATCTTGTCCTATAAAAGTGCATCGCTCTTCTCCTTCATCCAAAGCTACTATTATTTTCTTGGTTTGTTCTTTATTGTCATATGCTATTCCTGGTTGTGCTTCCCGTTTAGGCATTTGGATAGCAATCTTCCTCTCTTCTACCTCATATTTCTTGAAGTGGGCAGGTACTTCGAATAGGTCTTGGGGTCTATTTTCTTCCTCTCCATTTTATTTGTTCGGTTCAGGTTCTTCTCCTTGTGTCATTCCTTGATTTAACTTGTTAGTTATGACACTTACTTTTTTATTTTCGCTTTCTGCCTCAATTTGTTCATGTTCCATTTCGATGCTCTCATAATCGTCCTTCCATTCTTTTTCAATTAATTCTCCTTCTTCGGCTTCTTGGAGAACAACCACGTATAAACTTACATCATATCCTTCCTCATCAATGCATTCATTCATGGTTATCACTTCTTTGTTTACACATACGTCAAGAGTAGCTAAAATCTCCATCCAACCATGAGCTTCAAATTCATGTAAGAATATTTGGGGCATGTAAGCTGGATCTTGTACAGATCTAGCAACTCCCTGCCTTTGCTACCATCCTCTCTTCCTTTCTTCTTCCCTTTTAGCTGCCTGGCATATCCATAGATGAGTGTCTTCATTCATCCATGTTTGGTTACTTGAACCTATAGTGTGAATCGATTGATCGTCTTCCCCCTTATGAATCATATTCCATTGTAGGGGGGAAACGTCTTGATACGTGTATGTATGGATATTTATTTTGGTCATGGTTCCTTCATGTTGCAAGTATACAGCATCTTTTCCCCAGTCTTGCACTACCTTAAGTTGCCTCATGAAAGGCCTTCCAAGTATCATCTCATAATTACTAGCCTTTTCAAATTGACAGATTGCTAAGGTGTGCTCGAATTCAACTCCGCGGGTGGTAAAGGTTACTTTTTCCAATAATCCTAGGGGTCGTTCAGTGTGTCTATCTGCCATTTGAATCTTCATTCTAGTTGGTCGTAAAGCTGGTTTTCCCCATTTTTCCCAAATTTCCTTGGTAGCAATTCCTACTCCCACTCGCAAATCTAAGATTGGCTTTAGTGGTGTAACCTCTGTAAGTGATGGGGAGGCATGTGTTTCCTTCATCTCCCCCACTGAAATCTTCAACCTTATCGACTGGGATTTTAACTGTGGTAACTTCATCCGGCATCTCATTTTTGTCTGACTTTGTCTCTAATTGACTATTGAGCTTCTCCTTCAACTGCAATTTTACCTTCAAGAGTTCTTCCAACATCATAGTACAAGGGATTTTTACTTTTTTAAGATGTTGTATAATGTCTGAGGTTTGAATCGATGGGTTCTGCTCTTTTCTTTGCACTGAGGGGATGCAATATAATTCAGAGTTATGTTCGTATTCTCCCATGTAGTTCGGCAAAGCCTTCACACTGTCTGCATCATTTTTGCTCTCGTCAAGTTGCAATAATCCTTCTGAGTTTAATTCAGGTACTAATGCTTCAAATTCACCTTCTACTTCTAACTCCTCAAAGGGAGGTTCAATTCCTTCTGTTCTCTTCCATCTATCTTCCTGGACTTTTGCCCACAAGTCTTTAGGCCATACCCCCTCGACTTCAGGGATAATGGATCCTTCTCTTTTATTCTCACAGTAATTTTCACCATAGGTCTCGTCTTCCTTCCCTTTCTTGGGGTCATTAGGTGTGACATACTCTTGGAATTCTTTTTTGGGAATTCTTGAGTTTGGTAGTAGCTGAACAGGTTTTTCTAGGGTCTGTTGAGCCACCTCAATTAATTTCTTACATATCTCCAATCTTTCCTTCTCTAAGTCACCTCTTGGATATTCCTTTTTGTTTTGCTCAATGGTTGGTCCTGCTTTTATTCATGCTTGGTATGCATGAATCCACATGGCTAACTCTTCTGGCATTGGGTCAGCTAGAACTGATCCTACCTCTTGTTTTTTACACTTGTCTATCTTATTGTTTCCCTCAAGTTCTTGTTTTTCTTCCTGGCCTTCTTCATTATTCTCGTTCCTCATCTTTTGTTGTAGTTTCTTTTCTTTCATCCTTTCTCTATGATTCTTCCATCTTTGGGTCCGTTTACTTTTAATACTTTTCTCAGACTCTTCAGAGAGTCTGCAACTACTTGAGGTGTGGGTATGTTCAAGTCTTTGTTGGCATGATCATTCTCTCTGGTTTTTTCTGAGGTCTCTCTCGCTTTAGCCCTCGTTATTGCTTTCAGTGGTACAGTGTACCTTATCACTCCTCGATGACTCTACCACTTCTATCACATTGATCTGAACATTGGAGTTAACTTTGTTGGGGTTCTTGGGGCAATCTCTAAAAAGATGTTCTTTACCACAATCACTACAATATCCTTCCCAAATTCGTTGCACTAGTGGTGGGTGAGGTAATGTACATTCTCTGATAAAATGATCACCTCCGCATCTATAACATGGTCCTCTAGGTGCAGGTGGTCTATTCATTGGTCGGGAGGGTACGGGTGCTCTGGGAGCTGTGTACATTAATGACACATAGTCTTTCTCATATCCATAAGAGCTATCATGTCCTTCAAAACCATAAACATATGGCTCGTAAGATTGTCCGTACTCAACTATAGTGCCCTCATATGTGGAATAATTTCCTTGACTATGGTCATAAGATGGGTCGTAAGCCTCGTTAATAGCCAATGGAGTGGCTGGGACTATTGCTCTCTCTGGGTTCTCTTCAAGTTGAGTCATTTTCATTGGGACAACATTCTGAAGGTGTGGTGGTTGTTGTCCTAACACAGATTCATGTTGGTTGTATCCTTGATAAGCATAAGGTCGTAGTGCTGGTGCTTGTTGCTGATATGTGGGATATCTGAAGGCTTCTCCTCCTTGATCTCTCTGAGGGTATCCATAAGGCCTCATGGGTGGTTGTACTGGTCTTGATTGCCAATTGTAAGGATGGTTCTCTGTGCTGTGATTTGTGTACCTTTGTTCTATGCTACAATAATGCATAGGGCCCGGGGCGAGTGGTCTATTGTAAGCATAAGCAGGTGATGGGACTACTCCCCTATTGCACATGTGAGAAGGATGGTCACCTCCACAGTGCACACATCTTCTAAGCATGGGTACTCTTATAGGATTGTTTGGGTAGTTCCTCTATCTTTGAACATTCAGCTTCTTAGCCACTAAGTCAGCTATTTCCTCTACATTGTTCCTGGGATTTGACATGCTGCTGGTGGTATCCTCACTTTTCACACTACCTTGAGGTATTTTCAAATCTTCCGCTAGATTGTCCTCTAGGTCAATACACTCTTTCATACACTCGTGCAAATTTTGGACTCTTTTCACATATACTAATGATCTCAATGATCCATTCACTAATCCTTCCAAAAACAGTGATACCATTTTATTTTGAGTGGGTCTCTCTTCAACAGGGCATCTATCCACATATTGCTTAAATCTTCTTGCTGCCAATCTCATCGATTCCGTAGGAGCTTGTTTAAAACTATGGATTAATGAGGATGAGTTGTTTTTTATTCCAGACTTAGTAAATTCTTCAATCAATTCTTGATAGACTTGTTCCATGTTTTGGAAGTTATTAGGGTCTAAGGGTTGGAACCAAGCTAAGGCCATGTTTGTAAGGGTTAGACCAAAGGATTCATATTGAATCAAAAAGTCTTCCACTTGTTCGGCTCTTATTACTTGCTGGAATGCAGCTATGTGGTTGTATGGTTCACTACAACCATCATAGTGACTCCTCATGCACTTGGCTACCTAAATGGGCCTCAATCTTCTTCCAAGTTCAGGTGGTCTAGGCATTACAGGGAAGACTGGTCATCCTATTGGTATACCTAGTCCTCTTCCTATAGGTGATCTCTCATGGACAGGAATTCTATTCCTCGGTTCTACATGTGTAGATGGTCGGTAGTTCAGATTATTGCCAGGTGTAGCGAACTGCACATGGGGCCTAATTGGAATGTTTGTTTGTTGTGTCTGTCCTGAATGCTGATAAGAATTATCCTGATAAGGTCCTTGGGGGTTTTGCGAATTTGTGGCTTGATCCCTAGGTGGGAACACTGGGATGTTCTGATATTTCAACCCTCCTCTTTCTAATTCCGTTAAAGGCCAGTACCTTCTCTGATTCTTATCCAAGTACGTAATGTGAGTGGGGTTTTCAAGATCTTGCAATTCATAGATGGTGGCAGGGTTGGTGGCTACTTCCCATTATGAAGAGTGTGCTCTAAGTAGATGCTCCATCCCATTGATTAAATAAACATCCATCAAGGAATCATCTTGGGGGATTAGGTCTCCTCTCCAAACCCTTATTACAATGGACTTCCCTCTAGGTGTAGATACTTGTTCTTCATGTCCCTCTGCATTAAGGTTGTGGGTATTGACGTCTTCCCTTTGCTCGTTGATGTTTTCAGGATGCTCTATAACTACATACAAAATCTCTCTTTTATCCATGTAGAATTCTCCTGCATACTTCACAACTGGCCTAGGTACTATGTAAGCATCTGTAGCTTTCTTCAGCCTAGCTACTGATCTCTTTAGCCCATCTAGGTAGATGGGTAAACCGTGTTGATTGGTGCTCACATATTCTAAAGATGTTTGATATTCACCCTCAATAATTGACATCATGCCAATTATTGGTACAGAATTCTGCATGTCTTCTGAGGCCATGAGGGTTTCCTCCTCAGACTCACTCGAGGTTTCAGAGTAGTGTGAGTGAATACTTGGTTCAGCTATACTTCCCACAGAAGAGATTACGCTTCTTCGGCTCCCTAAGGTTCTTTTGGACCTTAGATTCATTCACTTAAAAGCTCTATTTGAGTTTTGACAAACCCCTAGCTCCCAATGCTCTTTGCTGAATCTCAGATTTGTGTGAAATATTTGATTGAATTGGAATGTCCCACTGAAGTATCTAAAAAATCTCCCTGCATAACACCTGACACTAGCTCAACACACGATACTCAACACTGGACAAATATCGTTCTCAGAACTCCACGACACTCGACATCTACCAAATATTGCAATAGCAGGTCCACGACATCTGACACTTGCAGAGTCATGACACATGACACTTGACAAATGTCACGAGAAAACTCTCATGATCCCTGACGATACCCGATATCTGACAAATGTCGCAACTCAGAATTCCATGACACTCAACACTCAACACTGAAGCAAAGTCCACGATACCCAACACTTCTCAGATGTCACGAATTTTCATGATATCCGATACTCATCAGATGTCGCAAGAAATCGTCCACGATATCCGACACTTGTCAGATGTCGCGAGAAATCATCCACGATATCCGACACTCGTCAGATGTCGCGAGAAATCGTCCACGATATCCGACACTCATCAGATGTCGTGAGAAATCATCCACAATATCCGACACTTGTTAGATGTCGCGAGAAGAAATTTCACGATACCCAACAAGGATGAATATCGTGACACTCGACCACAGGAGATCACGACATTTAGATATCACGACACTCAACCGTAGAGAACATGACACTTGACATTTTTTTTCCAAATTTTAGCAAGTAATTTTAGGTTTCAACTTAATGTGGGTGATCCTAAAGCTTGTCTCCCCCCTCTCAAATGCCTGTATCAAGAAAAAAATTTCTTCAACCCTTGGATATTCCCTCACGACATCTACCGCAGGTCGTTTAGCTATGTTGCCTTGATTCAAATGGATGTTGAGAGTAGAGATTTGATGTGCTCATCTTGAAAGCTATTCTCCAACTCTTCCACACCCCTTCTTGTTCCGCATGGCTCCACACTATCCAATCTCTACTCGCGGTATTTGACCTCTAGCACTCTCGATACTTGCACTCGCAAAAATGAAGTGAAGTGCTTTGATTTTTTTGGTTTTTATACTTTTGAGAAATGCTTGACTAAAAAGGTAGAAAGTACTATCTTGAAAAATAACCCTATCTTCCTAGCCTACTCACTTACCTCCTCCTTCCTACTCTAACGTACATCTCTACTCACTTCCCTAAACTATCAACTCACTACACACACTCCCAAAAGTGAGAAGTAGTAAGTGCCGATGAGAGTGACTTACCAAAGAAGAGAGTTTCACAACTTCTCTACTCACTTCAATTCTAAGAGCTATTCACCATCACACGAATGCCTCGGTTTGATTCAAAACTCCCCGGCAACGGTGCCAAAAACGTGTGTACCTAAGTACCGACTTAGGGACTTGTGGAGAAAGAGACTATACCTCAATCCCCCTCAAGTGCATATAGTGGGGACTTCACGCTTTATTTATCAATCGAACGAGTATCAAAACCTAGCCGAGTGTATGAAGACACACATTCAAATGATGGTCAATGCAAATGAAGTTTCACCAAGTACAAATAAGTATAAATCCATCACATTCAAGTTTCAAGGTCAGGTATGGTGTCATGACACTTGGAACAGTAGTCAACAATAAATCAAGCTTTTCTCTCAGCTTCGAACTCTGAATATAGCAATACTGGGTTCATTTCGAAGCTCTCAAGAAGATGCATCCAATCATTGTCTTTCCACTTGATTCTAACACTTTTGTGCCAAGTTATGAGCAAAATACTGAGTCACGGGAATGATCTTCCTACAGTTCAATACTTTCTACACCTCACACACACCTTACCTACTGCAAACAAGCACTTCCATGGATAGACAACACTTCTAAGCAGTCTTTCCAAGCATCACACATGCATGCAAGCTCACAAGGAAGAAGATACAGAGAGGAGAAGACACAAATTCGAAATTCAATGCTCTTGATTCTCAAAATGGCCAAAAGTCCCTACAAAGAGTCACAACTTGACTTATATACATGTGCCCTAAAAATGGTCCTTTCACACAAGAGACCGGCACTTTATTAACCAAAGACTAATTTCCTACTAATTTACAAAGGCAAAGATACAATTCTCTATGGGTATGCATCTAGAGGACTCCTCTAGTGCATTTACATCAGAAAATATATTACAAAATGGCTATAATACAAGAATAAATTGTCCAAATCCGAAAAATTTTGGGGCCCATCTTTTTCTCTGCCTCTTTGCTCTTCTTAGCTCTGCAATACAGGTATAAAGCATGATTGTTAGTAAAAGGATATGCACGGACATATGGCATTGATTATTAGGAGACTTTCAGCCCTATAGTTAAAATCTCTACTGTTAGAGCACTTGTTGCATTAGCTACACCAAAAGGATGGATTTCGCATTAGATGGATGTGAAGAATGCCTTCTTACATGGTGAGTGTAGGAAGAAAAATACATGGACCAACCACAAGGATTTCAAGATTCAAAGCACCCAGAATATGTTTGCAGGTTGCAAAAGTCTCTGTATAGGCTTAAACAAGCCCCTCGTGCTTGGCATGAAAGGATTGCACATTATTTAAAACCATTGGATTTCCTATGTGTGATGCATATCACTCATTCTATGCAAGTAAGGGTGATGATGGCATCACCATTGTGGCTATTTATTGCGTGTGGTGATAATGAAGAAAGAAATAAAGAGGTAAAGCAACTCGTTACACAGGAATTCAGCATAAAAGATCTTGGTGTGTTGCATTACATTTTGGGCATTGAGTTTATACATATAGAAATAGGTATATGGATGTTGCAAAGTCAATATGCATTGAGTATGCTTCAAAAGTATGGTATGGCTGATTGTAAGCCAATTTCTATGGCATTAGATCAAAATTTGAAGTGTGATACTACATGAAGTGAAGCATTGGAAAATGCTACTATGTACAAGAAAATTGTGGGAAATTTGATATATCTCATAGGACTTCAAAGTCAATTTATGTAGGTTCCCAGAAAACTAGATTTAGATGCTCCGAAACACACTCTATGGTATGTGAGTGCTACTTTTGGTTATGCATTGTTTTATGAAGTTGGTGCAAAATTGCAAGTTCATAGATACTACGATGCAAATTGGGATGGTAGTATTCTAGATAGAAGATCCACTAATGGCTTTCTATTCTCACTTCGGAGTGCAACTCTTACATGGAGTAGTAAGAAGCAACCCACTGATGCTTTGTTGAGTATAGAGATTGAGTATAGAGGTGTTGCAATGGAAGCATGTGAAGCATCATGGCTAGAGACGCTACTTGTAGATTTATGTGTGATAGTGCAAAAACCTATCATCATTTATTGTGATAATCTTAGAAACATCCAATTAGCAGGAATCCTATTTCTCATGTTAGAACAAAGCATATCAAGGTACATTATCACTTCATCAGAGAAAAGGTATTAGTAGGTGATATAGATCTTGCTTATGTGAGGACAAATGAGTAGGTTGCTGATAATTTCACTAAAGCACTTAGAGCAGAGAAGTTGAAGGAGTTTCGAAAGATGCTTAGATTATAGAACATGACATTGAGCTTGAGAGGGAGTTTTGAGATATCAAGCTCAACATATGATGATCAACGATGAGATGTATTGCTTTTTCATTTCTCTAACATGTGTAGTGGTCATGCCAATATATGTGAGGGATACTTTAGTGAGCTTTGCTAGATTTATCTATCGAGAGTGATGACACATCTGTTTCTTGCTAGCTCGCTCATTCATGGACATTAGGATTTTCCTTATGTACTTTTCTTTATATAATGTACTTGTATTAGTTCATTCTTGTATTTTTTCTTTATGTAATAGAAGAGGAAGAAGAAGAAGATAATTATTCCTTGTGTCAAACTTTGTGTGGTCCTTTATTTGTGCATGAGAGTGTGTGAGAGCTTAATTCCTTATCTCCTTTATCTTGACACATAAAGCATGAAACAACATATTTCTTGCAACAACTAATATCCTCTGACTTTGAGTGAGAACATGTATAGGTCCATCAATCTCCCTACATAGATCCATCAATAAGCTTCTCATCCATACACACTCCATTGCAATTGTGAATATTGCCTTGTACTTAGCTTCACAACTCAGTGTGACCAGTAGTAACTTGCTTATTTCTCAATGAAGATATGCATGATTCTCCAAGGAAAAATCAATTACTACTAGTTGACACTCATGTATCATAACAACTAGCCCAATTACTATCAGTAAAATCATGCAAGAATGGCTTAGCATTTGTGCCATAAAAAGAGACCCAAACTCAAAAATCCTTTTAGATATCTAAACACATGTTTTAGTGTTTTCCAATGGTTAATGCCAAGGCTATGCATGAATCAAATCAACTCAAAAATTGCATACTATATGTATGGCCTTATGTCACATGCATATATTAAACACCCCACAAATTGCTCATACATGCATATTTCAAACATCCCACAAATTGCTCATAAAGAGAAGTATCAAATTCATCCATTGCATCCTTAATGAGAACCTAAATCCTGATTTCTCTAGTATTGAGATAGGCTTGCAATCGTCAAAACCAAAATGCTAGTTTCTCAATATAATTTGCTTGAAGCACAAAAATTTTCCCCTCAATGAACACAAACTAGATACCAAGATAATACTCTAAAAGACTAAGGTACAAATTTTGGAAATTTTTAGCCATGTTTGGTTGCACCTTTTCAGCCATCTTTGGTTGGATTTTCAACCATCCTTGGTTGGATTTTCAGCCATCTTTGGTTGGATTTTCAGCCATCTTTGGTTGGATTTTCAGCCATCTTTAGAGCTAAAACATTTAGAAATTCTCAGCCATGGTTGATTGGAATTTTCATGTTTGCATGAGTGTATCAAACACATCTTGTGAACTAATTTTTGGCTAAAATTTGCATTCAAGTAAACAATAAGCTGAATTTTTAGCAAATACCACATCTCAACTTACAATATTTTTTCTATCAGTTGATGGTATAATCAATAACCTTTAATCTCTCTACTATATCCAACAAATATACATTTATTTGATGTTGTTGTGATGGCACAAGAGTATATGCCAAAAAATCAAATATGCACATATGACTAACCATTGGCTTCCACCCATTCCGGGCCTCATAAAATGTAATGGTTCTCGATGTTTTTGAAGGAAAATAATTCAATACATAATGTACACACATGATTGATTCCAAAACTTTATCCAGAAGATGCTTTACTTTAACCATACATCATGCCATGTCAAGAACTATTATATTATTGTGCTCTACAACACCATTTTGTTGAGGTGTATATGGCATTGTACATGGGTGTGCAATACCTCTTTCACAAAGAAAAGCATTAAAGTCATGTGATCATGTATTCACCACCATGATCCATGCAAAGAGTCAAAAGCTTATTGCCACAAAAATGTTCAGCCATAGCTAAAAGTATTTTAAAGAAAGTGAATACCTCATTCTTTGACTTCATAGGATACACCCAAGTATGGCATGTTGTATCATCAATGAAGGTAACAAAGTATACATGCTTGCCCAAAATGGAGTTTTGATTGGACAACACACATCACAATGAACAAGCTCCTATTTTCATGTAGCATATGTAGCACCATCTTTGGGAAAAGAAGCACGATGCATTTTTTCAAGTATACAACCTTCACATGCATGAATTTCAATGGAATCAAGTGTTGGAAAACCAATATACTTTTTTTGCAAGTAATGAAAACTACTGACGTTCAAACGACCAAAACAAGCATGAAAAAAGATGATCACTCAATTTATAAATTTGCATCAGACTTCAGAAATTTATTTCAAGGATTGAGATACCAAGAAGAACATCTAGCTAATCAATTTCAAAGTGGTCCTAGAGATGAAATAAAGGACCATTTACTCTCTATGTCTCAAGTACTTTATATGAGGCTATCAAGCAAGGAGTTCAATTTGAGAATTACTATTCCAAGAAAACTTTGTTCAAGAAGGAGATGTGGGGAAGAATGAAGATGACTTTTTCCAAGTTTTACAACCGTCAATCTTTGAGGAACAACAAAGTGCAATCATTGATGTGAAGAATATACATGAGGATTACTTTATCAATCAATCTCAATGGGGCTTACATGACGGTGTCACAGACCTCATGTTAAGCATGCCCAAGGTAGATACTCTGAATGAATTCATGAATCAAGTTGGAATGTGATAATAGGTTGTAAGAGAGAAGAGTAGAAGATTTCTATTCAAGATAGAGAATACAATTCTACCTCCATTTCTCAATAGTATATGCTAGAAGAAGCTCAACCTAAGCCCATGCAATTGGATAACATCAAGGTTAGGAGACTTACACCAAGAGCAAGAAGGCATTGGAGAGACAATGGATCATGATCATGATCCACAATCACCATCTTATACCAAAGGAATCATCATCAAAGACAAAAGATAAATGCATTCCATCATGAGAATCATGTATGCACCTATATATACTACAAACCCTTTCCACTTTCATCATGGATATCCATCATCATCCTATTCCACTATCGTATACTTGGAACTTTGTAAAGACTAAGAGTTATGAAGATT
This sequence comes from Ceratopteris richardii, assembly GCA_020310875.1. Lineage (NCBI taxonomy): Eukaryota > Viridiplantae > Streptophyta > Polypodiopsida > Polypodiales > Pteridaceae > Ceratopteris > Ceratopteris richardii. The sequence goes on along the minus strand of CM035441.1, from coordinate 107,247,756 downwards.
CAAGTCTAAGAATATTTGAGGATCACATGGTCGTTCCTTATGGAACTCATCGCTTGAGTGCGGGGGGGGGGGGGGGGGGGGGGGTGGGGGTAATGTCATGGACAAAAGGAAACCATCATGAACCTAGATTTCTTATGACCTTCTATGTGTCATTATTGGGTCAAAATTTGGAGAAACTAATGCTACCATCATGTCCGGAACATGCAAAACCCTAAGATGGACTATCTGCTTGCTTGTTTCTAACATCTAAAGTTTTTTTTGGATTGTTGACATCATCATTTTGTAACCACCCTTGAACACCTATATAAGGAGGGCTTGGCCACTTATATCCTTAGTTTTCCAAAATTTTAAAGGGTAGAATCTAGTGCTTCTCTGACAAGAACTTCTTGTACCTAAAATGATCACTACATACTTCAATACATGTTTGTACATATATTTTTGTAATTTTCTTAATTCTTCAAGATTGTGTGCCTAATCTCACAATGTCTTATGGACTTGTGATGAAGGAGACTAAATCTCTATCATCAAGCAAGTGCATATAGTGATGGAATTGATACACTCATTATATTATCAATCCATGAATTAAACCCCATCAAGTGTATGAAGACATGTACTCACGTGATAGTTAATGTACAATTAGGACAAGTAATGCATCCAAATTATTATAAATCTACCTCACATGACACCTCCTAGACACTGATATGTATCGCCATACTTGATGTAGCAGTAGACACTAATCTAGTGATTTCTCTCAGCTCCACCCGAATATAGGAAATATTGGGTTCCTTTCAAAGCTCTTGAGAAGAGGCATCCAATGGGCATAGCTTCAACTTGATCAGATCTTTATGCTTCATGCTATGATAAAAAAATAAAGTGGCAAGAAACACAAACTCTCGCTTCTACACTTCCTACACTTCACACACACCAAAGCAGGGAAAAGAGATGGGAAGGGGTAGACAACACCTCTAGGCACACACTCCATGCCTCAAACACACATACAAGATCAAGGAGAAGAAGGTACATAGACAAGAAGAAGCAAATTCTAATTTCTGCAAAGTTGGTTCTTCACAATGGAAAAAATTCTTTATAAGAGAGTCACAAGTGACTTATATACATGTGCCCTAAGTTTGGTCCTTTCACATAAGAAACTAGCACTTCCTCTATAAATCACTAAATTCCTACGAATGTATAAGGACAATGTTACAATCTTTAGGGATCATGCATCTACAAGACTCATCTAGAGCAATTACAAGGCTTTTTGAGATTTTATATGGGATTTTAAGAAAAGAAAATTGGCCATTTTATTGAAAATTTTGGGGGCCTACTCTTCTTTACTTTTTCTTTTGCTTCCTTAGCTTTAGCCCTTGACAACACTCTCCACCTCTTAGTCTATATTGTCCCTTGACAGGCTTCAATGGGTTTTCCTAACGTGCAACAAGTGGCAGAACCTACAACACATATGGTGAATGAGGCTTGTTGTCCTCAATTGCCTCTTGCCAACTTGTTCCTCTTTGACCTGATGTTGTAATTTCATGTTGTATATTTATTTTAATTGCACTCAACCAGTATTCAAGAAAGCCTTCAGGACTTAGAGGCAATTTGTTACCTTATCTGAGAACTTAGTCCAATGCTTTTGTCTCACCCTTAATATTCCTTTTATTCATACACTAGGATTGTTGCATTAATTATGGTTGCCACACATGCTAACAATGGCTAGGATTGCATCCATCTATCAGAGGGTGGTGCTTCAAAAGTCCTATTTGTATTCCTTTGTTTACATCCTTTGGGACATGTTGCATTCTTTCAACCTATATCTCATTTTGGCATGATTTGTGCCCCTACAAGGCTCTGGACAGAGAGCAATAGTCTAATGAATTAACTTTTTCTTTGATTTTCTTGTTCTTCTTTTCTAACTACTTTCTCCCTCCACACATCCCTCCTCTTGAACTTTGTCATCTCCAACAAGTTTTTGATTGCAACACATGTAGTTTTGGTAGACCTTCTTTTCTGTTTGGTTGATCTAATTAGCCTCTCTTAGCAAGAACTCCTTCCATTGTGATGATTTATGATGATCAACAAAAAATCTTAGTTCATATGCGACAAGTCTAGCATTGAGATTAGGTGCCATCTTCAAAAAGAATTTTTAATCAATTTCAACAAACTTGTAAAAAATGCATCTTCAAATGTTTGTAAGTAGGGATTTGGTAAGAACATGAGGCATGAGTAATAGCACATAATAGTTAATCAAATCAGTGTAACTAGAAAATAAATGTTGATAAAGTTCAAAAACATATACTCTAGATGCTTAAAAACTTTCAACACTATGAGTATCATGTTGAATATTTTATTTGTTAGCTTGATTGTTATATCCGAGACATGAGCATGTCTGGATAGCCAAATTTTGATTTTTTTCTCCATATATTCTTTAGTTGGTAGATAATTGTGTGGCGGGTTCAATAGTAATGGAAAATTTAGCCATTGTTTAACTAGTGAGATGCACAACTAGTTAAATTTAGCCATTGCTTCTTTCATAAGATGCACAACTGCATCTTCAAAGTTCTAGGTCATATGAGACAACAATAGTGCTCGTTCTCTCTTATCTAGCTCTATAGTGTATGGCATTGGAATTTCATCAACAGCCATCTCCTATTGATCTCTCACTAGTGATTGAACAATGGAGGGAGAAAGAGGGCATACCTCAGTCTCCTCAATAGTCATATTTTCACCTTTTACTACTAGTGTCCCATGTTCACTTGCTAACTTGCCTGATTATTCTAAACTTGTATCAATTGAGCTTGTAATTTTGCAATCATTTTCTCCTTTTCTTGACTCTGTCTCTTTTCTTCATTGTGCTCTTTGGTAATTTTCACTTTATCTTTGCATATTTCTTTGATACATGATGTACTCATATGTGGTGGTACTTTGTACTTAGGGATATTATTTAGCTCTTAGTTCAGTTCAGTTCATCATCAATAGAGAGAGCTATTTTAGCCATCCGTATTCTTTGTGTGTCTTGTCGCATTTGTGCTCCTTGTGTGTGCTTCTCGTGTGTCTCTCGCACTTCTACACACACCCAACAGTGGTATCAGATCAGGTTCCACTCCTTCTCAAGTTTTGGTTTTTCACGTCGTGGTGCAGGCACACTTTAATAGTGCAAATCGTTTTTGGAGCATAGGATAATGAATTTTAGTAGCCAAGAAATATTTCCAACAATTGCATAGGGGTTTTACCCCCATTTCAAATCCATTCATCTAATCATAATTGCTATTAGAGTGACAGATTGTGAGCTAAAATTTCAGCATTCATTTCAGCTTTCATCGAAGTAAAGATTTTATCACATTCTTGTTCTTTAGTGAAATGATGGGCAGCAATGACTTGTTTGGCTTGATGGAATCAACTATCCAATGTGTTCTTACATGATGAAGCATGTTCTTGTTTCAAAACAACTTTGAAACATAGTGGCAAATGTAGATCAAAGACCCGTAGGTTCTTCTACTTCAGAGTCTACCATCACAGATAGAGCTTCTTCTTCAAGTACGGTGGTTACTCCTTCTTCACCTACACAGGAGTACCTTATATGGGATGGAAAATATGTTCAAGCTCATGCGTTGATTGTGCTTTCTATGAAGTCTCATATAGTTCCACACATTCAATCATGTTCTACATCAAGAGAGGCATGGGACATCTTGCTTCTTTGTATGTCGTGAGTAATGAATCACGTGTTGCATACTTGAGGAAGCAAATTGAGGATGTATGTATGCCTAAAAATGAGTCTATGGATATGTATGTGACATGAATCAAGGACTTGAAAGAGCAATTGGAAAACATAGATGAGATTATTTCGGATGCATTACTCATGTCAACATTGTTGAAAGGATTACGAGAATCTTTTCAAAGCTTTGCCACTACACTCCCTTTGGTTGCAAAAGTTGTTGATGCAATTGGACAAGCCTTCACATTTGGCTTAATTGAAGGATTATATGAGAAGAAACATGATGAGTCACATGAACCCTTACTTGTAACACTTGGACATTTACCACTTGTAAAAGTGTTTGATCTAGAGAGAATCTTGTGACTCCATACATCTCGTGGAGTTAGGAGAGATAAAAGTTATGAACTCCAGATTGGTAGACTAACTCCTAACTTGGAGGAACACTTTAGATAGAGCGAAATTTGAATTCAAATTCAAATTTAAATGAAGAAATCCTTATATATGCTCTTGTAAAACTCGCGGTCCAATATGGCCTCATTGTGAGCTCTCCCATAGATCATTTGCAAGAGTTGAGTGGCATACATCTTAGTGCACTCATCTCACTATCATTTGGCATCATCATAGTGCCAATGATCTTGTAAAATCATGTGCCATAATAGAATTACTTCATTGATTATCTCTGTTGATTTCTCTGCTATGTCCACTCAATACCGTGAACTTTGAATGCTCATATCTCAGTCATCTCTCAACCATTTCTAGTGTTCTATATCTTGTTGGAACCAGCTCAAAGCTGCAAAAATTTGAAGACATTTGATTTAGCAAATCAGGAGAAATATGTGTCGAAGTGCTTTTTGGTCATTCTCTATACAATCCCTAAAAAGTCGAGGGTAAGCATCCAATTGCTAAAGTGATTGCTCAATGTGTTGTTTCTCATTTTAAGTGATTTCACTTGGAATCATTAGTTATCTAAGCTAATTAGATACCCTCAAAAGGATTTTGATCAATTTCTACTGTAGTGGGAGCACTAATCAAATATCCAGCAGGTGTCAAGATCAAAATAGCAAGTTTTTTATCACTAGCTATTTGTAAAGTTATCAGTTTTGATCTAATTGTTTGAAGCATCAACTCCAAGGTACATAGGTGCTTATTTGGTATCATTTGCAAGCTAAGAGGGCGTGCTACATAACCCTAAAGTGAAATAGGGCAGGTACAAAGCAGGTTTTGGTAGTACCACCTCACTTCCTAGAGGTATCCATCCATCTCTTCCAACAGTGGTATCAGAGCAAGTTGAGGTAAAATGGGAGATGGTTTCCCTTCTTTTATTGATAAATTGGACAAGAATAACTAACCAAAATGGTCCTTGAGGATGAAGACATATTCACAAGGAAGGAATCTATATGGATACATATCAGGAGATGAGGAGATGCCCATTTTCAGAAGCAAAGGACAACCTACAAGAGAAGAACTTGAAAGACTCAACTCATGGTGTGCCAAAGATACATTAGCAAGGTCATATCTACTTAACACTATCTCTGAATTCCTTCTTCCACACATTAGGAATTGTAAAACTTCCCAAGAGACTTGGGATACATTGTTTTCATACTTTTCTTCCAATACAAGAGCTAGAAAAAATCAATTGTGGATTGAGTTTACTACTCAAAGGAAGCAACCCAAGCAGAATGTTTCAGAGTTTGTGACCAAAGTCAAAGATGTGGCTGATCAATTGGCAAGCATAGGAGAGGAGATTGAAGAGGAGCAAATAGTGAGACAAATAATCAATGGCATCAAGGCAGATGATAAGTATGAAGCCTTCACAACTGCTATGGACTTTATACATGGACATGCAGATTCCAGACCTTACCACATTCATGGTACAACTCTTTACCCATGAAGCCAAGCTCAATAAAATGGAGAATCATCAAGAGGTAACAACTCTTCTGCCCTATACAGAGATAAAGGAAAGGCTAAAGATAAACGGAAAAGCAAAAAGGTTGAAGATGAAGGTACTACTTCTCAAGCTAACTATGGAGGGAGAGGTAGGAACTCAAGAGGAAGGGGCAGAGGAGGTAAGCAAGGTAGGGGGAGACCTTTCAACTCTTCCCCATGCAGCATATATGGAATGTCTAATCACACTACATATGAGTGCTATAGGAACTTCAAGAATCAGAGAGGAAGAGGATATCAAAGAGGTGGCTACTCACAATCAAGAGGAAGATTCAATCATAATCAAGGCTACAACCATGGCTACAACAAAAACTACAACAAAAATTATCAAGGAGGATACAAGTCAAGAAAGGACTTCAACAATTATATAGAGGATCAAGAGGATCCCATTACATTGTCAGAGCTTGAGATTTGGCATAAAAGATTAGGGCATATTGGTGAGAGAACCTTGAAGCAAATGTAGATCAATGTGTGCTTTGGATACCTAATGTATCCAAGCAACACATGATCTATAAATGTGGTGCTTGTCAATTTGGTAAATCACACAGGTTACCCTTTACAAAGAAAGGCTACATGCATGAGGATTACTTGGAACTTGTCCACACAGATGTGCGGGGACCAAGCAAGGACCCTTCAATTTCAGGCTCAAGGTATTATGTGTCATTCATTGATGATTTCAATAGATGGACTATCTTGTACTTTATGAAACATAAAGATGAAGTGTTCAGTTGCTTCAAGAAGTATCTTGCACTTGTTGAAAATCAAAGAGGAAGAAGTCTAAAAAAGTTAAGGTAAGATGGAGGAGGTGAGTACTTCTCCAGTGAGTTTGATGCATTCTTGCAAGACAGACGTATCAAAAGGGAGATTACTACAAGGTATACCCCTTAGCAAAATGGGGTAGCACAGAGGAGAAATAGGTTGAATGTGGAAACAGCTAGATCAATGCTTAATGAAAAAAGTTACCAAATTATTTGTAGGTAGAAAGTGTATCTTCTTCCACCTATCTTATTAACAGGTTGCCATCCAAATCACTCGATGGGATGACCCCATATGAAGCATGGCATGATAGAAGGCCATCACTTGATCATTGTAGAATATTTGGATGTGTTGCTTATGTGCATGTTCCATCTCAAATCAGAGGTAAGCTAGACCCTAAGGCAGAGAAGTGCATCTTCCTAGGGTATGATTTAAATCAGAAAGGATACAGGTTTTATAATCCATCCAACAAAGGATTTATGGTCAGTAGAGATGTTGTGTTTGATGAGAATGATTCTTGGTTTGAAAGTGAATGTGGGAAGGTCAAGTTGCCATATGAGTTGGATAAGGAATTTCCAAGCCTCACCAAGGAGGAGCCAAGCCTGATCTACAAGATCTCCCACTCTAAGGCCTTTGTCTTTAATGTGCACATCATAATAAGCTTTTTGCCTCTGCTTAGCGGCATAAATGCATACCATGTCTTTTAATCTAGTTTCATGTAACTTTTCTATTTGATCCAATTGCTTGGACAACACATGTCCTATCCATTCATATTTCTCATCTACTCAGAGAGTAGGAATCAGTGTCGATTCTTCATTCTGCACAAGATTAGTAGACTTTGTTTTAGGTGTAGGGGCCTCTGCAGCAACCATTCCAACCTCTTTTTTATTTGCCTCTTTTGTGGCCAATCTTGGACAAATCTTTATGACATGATCATTTCCTTTATAGTATTTGTAGAACTGTATTTGCTTTTCTGTTTTCTTTTCATCTTTGTCTTCCTTTTTTTACCATGCAAAATTAGCAGATTTTTGCTTATTAGTAGATGAGCTCCATTTATCTTTGCCCTTCTGATTAGTTGAGAAACCTTGATGTGCAACATGCATAATGGACCTATTGTGCCTGGACTTCTCTTCCTCAAACAAAATAGAGAATAACTCCTCAAATGTTAAGGCATTTCGATTGCCTTTCATCATCAATCAGAGTAGATTCTAAAGCAAAACTCTTATATGAATCTGAAAAACCATTAAGAACGGTCTGCACAACTGAAATATCTAGAAAGACTTCATCAGCACAAATCATCTACTCCTTTAAATCTTTTATATTTGTCAAAAAACTATCCATTGAATGTCCTTCGTTAATATGCTCTCTCCAACTATTTTGAGAGGTAAGCAACATGAGCCTCATTTCTTGCCTGGTTTAATAAAGTGGTAAGTATATCCCAAGCATCCTTTGTTGTTTTGCAAGACTGAATGTGGGGGATAACGGCATGTTTGATAGACAAAGCTATCAATGCATGTGCCTGAGCATCTCTACCATCCCAACATAGTTTCTTTGCAGTAGGTGTAGTAGAAATCGCAGCACAGACAGGAACCCGAAGATCATCATCTTCAACACCTTCAATAACTCTATTAGCAAGTGTAGTAGGGTGTTTTTCAATACCTTGCACAATCTTCCATAGTCCTTTTGCCACCAATACATGACGCATCATATATGCCCTTAATAGGTAATTGGTACCATCCAACTTTTCCTCAACAGCCCACATATGATTGCCTACATAGGCACTATGATAGTGCATTCGAAGGCCAAATGGGCTCAGATCAAACTTTTGACACCACATAGTGAAACTGTTTTGAACTCCTAATCACCTAGATTGCTCACCAATTTTTGTGTGATTCTGAGACTATGACAGGAAGGGTGTCGATGATGCCCTAGATGAAGCATTGGCTTGCTCTGATACCAATTGTTGGAGTTTGAGGTCTTCAGATGCACACAAAAAACACAAGGAAGAAGAAGAAGCTTGGAGCACAACACACAATATTGAATGTATTTCCAAGTAAAATGTACAAAGATAAGTGACCCATTAGGGTAATAGGTGAATATACAAGTCAAGAAAAGACCTCCTAAAGAGGGAAAAAAGTGCTCTGACAGTCCTAAGTGTACTTACACACATCACTACCAAAATATATCACAAGACATAGCTTATGACAATAAAGAACAAACTATGCTATAACAATAGCAATTGAAAATGGTGAAGAACTTTGCATCCGCACAAGAAATGATATCTCATAATCAAAACAAAACTATTTAGTAAACTCATTTCAATACATTCCCGAATGGAGAAAATAGAGTCAAAATACAAGCCTTAAAAAAACTTGTTGAGAATATGTACTAATAGGCAATCAACTTTATAGATGAGTTTGAGATAGTTTCTTAAGACTATTCATATTCAAGGATGACTATCTAACACTTCTAGAGATGGCACATGCAAGTATGATTGGAGACCACTTTTTCCCAAAAAGATATGCAAAATGATCCTTGTCGCATGACTTGTGGCCCACCTTGAATCAAGTTACACAAAAAATTGTAAAAATATGTGACACTTTTCAAAGAAAAAATATCCTATTTGATGCTATGACATGTTCAACACATAGCTTGCACATGGAATACATCATACTTACAACCAATTATCTTACAAAATGTATCAAAGCAAAGGCAACTACTAAAAATGATGCACAAATGATGGCCAAATTTCTATTTGAAAATGTTTTAGCTTGGTTCGGTCCAACCATTGAAATTGTTATTGATCACAAAATGCATTTTATTAATGAAGTGATTGAGTTTCTTTTAGCATAATTCCTAGTTTTCATAAGAATCATGTGGTCCTTCATAAGAACAACAATCTTGGCAATGTGAAGCTCTTCTAGGTTTCTTGGATGTGTCCATTCCATGATAGCTTGTACTTTTCAAAATCCATCTAGATTTCATGTTTGGAGATGATGTGGCCAAGATATCTAACCTCTTCTTTGAAAAAATCACACTTTGAATATTTCATAAAGAGTGAATTTTCTTATAACTCTTGAAAGACCTTTTGTAAGTGTTCCAAGTGTTCTTCTTCTAATCGGCTATAAATCACAATATCATCTACAAATTCTATTAGAAACTTTCCTAAATAGGGTTGTAACCCAATGTTCATGAGGGTCATGGACATGTAGCAGCATTGATGAGGCTAAACAACATCACCATGAACTTTTAGTGCCCATATCTAGCCCTAAAGTTGGCCTCAATAATGTCCTCCATCGTATCCTCGTTTGATGATATTCCAATATAAGATCAAGCTTAGTAAAAAAATCAAGCTTGATGTAACTAATCAAATAGGTCATCCAACCTAGGCTTTGGAAACCTATTTTTAATAGACACCTTATTAAATGCTCTATAATCAATACATAATCACATAGATGCATCCTTCGTTTTTATTATGACCATTGGTGATGCCCTTGGGGAATTACCAAGGCTAATGAAGCCTTTATCTAAGTGTTCTCTACTTCGTAACATTGAGATGCACTTAGTCTATAGGGTTGTTTACAAATGGATTTAGAATCAAACACTAAACTTATGGCATACTCAGTGTCTCCTCTCTCATATGGTAGTACTTTAGGTAGATCAATAGGAGAAATAAATTTGTACTCGAACATAATTGCTTAAAACTTGATCACATACTCTTGCAAAAAAGAATAGCAAAATTACCTCTCCGTATTATATTGTGATCACGAATATATACATCTAAATGTCATGTACATGCAAATGATTCTCAAGATCTAAAACATACAATGCATATGTCTACATCATGACAGTCAAGCAAAGTATTTAATTGAATGCATGAAATGAGAGGTGTATTGGGTACATCCCTCTCACCATGAATAAAAAATTTACTTCCATTCTTAACAAATGGAAAAGTATTGTTCTCATAACTTCTTTTTAAGTGATCTCGCAATCTCCAAAGAAATTCCCTACCCAATACTATATCAATCCTATCCATATTCATAATATGAAAGTCTAAATGATCCATGAATCCCTATAAATAGACTTCTCGATTGGAAACCATTATGTCCCATATTCTCTTATCTTCAACCTACATTATAGATACAATGTATTTATGTGCACAAGGCTATTAGGGAATGTCAAGCCTTTTAACTAGAGCATAGTTAATGAAATTGTGGGTAGCAAGTCATCAATCATGACTCATACTCGAGTCCCCTTGTTAGTCATTGGTCTATAGAGACAACTATATGTATTTGTGGGACAAGGGCTAAGCATAGTCAAGGTCCCTTGCTTGGGGGATATCCTAAGGTATCTAAGGGGTAATGGGAATGTGTTTGCATGATGGCCACATGGCCACACTAGAGCATTCCGTATCATTACTATCTTGGGTGCAAGAGGATATAAAGGATGGGAGGAGAGTCGCACACACAACTAATCAAGTCCTCATTTTCAAGCCTTCTTGAGAGAGTTTTTAGGAGTAGTTCATAGCTAATCCATGGGATTTATTCAAGTACTCTATGCGTGCAAGTTTGGAGGAATAGCACATGCATTGTCATCCTTGGGAGTCATCTTCACGTTTGATGGGAGAAGGGGATAGGCCCCCCAGAGGAGCCAAAGAGATCCCCCAATGAAGCCATGTGTGAGAACACCTCTACAAGAAGCCCGATCATGCAAGAACTCCACCAAGAGAATCCAAGCCATGTGATAATGACACTTAGAGGCCTCAATTGTCTCTCACATGAAGGGGTAAGTGGGAATATTGTTTCTCCCTTCCCCCCTCTATTTGGGAAAGCTAAGCATTTGGAAGGCCTCTTATATTTGAAAATCACAATGAGTGGCTCACATGTGGGATGAAAAAGCAAGGACGCACATGAATTTTGTGAGTGGAACTCCATAGATACGTGTACATGTGTGTATGTGTACATGTACATGTATGTGTATGTGTGCGCGTATGTGTACATGTGTGTGTGCATGTACGTGCACATGTGCCTATGTGTGTACATGTACGTGTGTGTATGTGTGCCTGTGCATGTGCATGTATATGTGTGTGTTCATGTATGTGTATGTGTGTGTGTATGTGTGCATGTGTGTTTATGTGTATGTGTGTGTGCATGTGCATGTATGTGTGTGTGTTTGTGTGTCTGTGTGTGTGTGTACGTGATTGTGTCGGTGTGTGTGTGTACGTGTACGTGTCCATGTGTGTGTACGTGTATGTGTCTGTGTGTGTGTACGTGTACATGTCCATGTGTGTGTACGTGTGCCTATGTGTGTATGTGCGTGTGTGTGTGTGTATGAGTACGTGTACATTGTCATGAGGAAGGAGATAAGGAAGAGAGCTCACACACACACTCTCAATCAAAGAGGAGCACACACACACATTAAGGCAAGGAAGAATGATCTTCTTCTTCTTCTTCTTCTTCTTCTTCTTCTTCTTCTTCTTCTTCTTCTTCTTCTTCTTCTTCTTCTTCTTCTTCTTCTTCTTCTTCTTCTTCTTCTTCTTCTTCTTCTTCTTCTTCTTCTTCTTCTTCTTCTTCTATTGCATAGAACGAATGTACAAGAATGACCTAAAAACAACAATACAACAAGTGCCATATATAATATATAAAGAAAATTACATGAGGAAACTCCTAATGTCCGTGAATGAGTGAGCTGGCAAGAAACAAATGTGTCGTCACTCTTGGTAGATAAATCTAGTAAAGTTCAATGAAGTATCCTTGACATATACTGGCATGACCAGTATACATGTCAGAGAAATGAAAAAATGATACGTGTCCTCCTGGATCATCACATGTTGATCTTGATATTTCAACACTCCCCTCAAGCTCAACGTCATGTCCTCTAATCCAAGCATCTTCCGAAAACTTCTTCAGCTTCTCTGCTGCAAGTGATTTAGTGAAAATATCAGCAACCTACTCATCTATTCTCACATAGACAAGATCAATATCACTTGCTAATACCTTCTCACTGTTTGACTTTCAAGTCCAACAGTGTAGCTTAGATCAGGCCTTGTAATTGTGAGATATATCAAACTTCCCACAGTTTTCTTGTACATAGTAGCATTTTCCAATGCTTCACCTGATGTAGTATCCAAATTCAAATTATATTCTAATGGCATAGAAATTGGCTTACAATCAGCCATACCATACTTTTGCAACATACTCAAGGCACATTGCCTTTGAGACATCCATATACCTATTTCTACATGCATAAACACAATGCCCAAGAAATAGCGCAACACGCCAAAATCTTTCATGTCAAATTCATGCATAAGAATTTGTTTTACCTCTTAATGCTCTCTTCATTATCACCACCTACAATCAAGTCATCAACATAAATAGCCACAATCGTGATTCCATCATCGCCCTTTCTTGTATATAATGAATGATCTGCATCACACATAGAAAATCCAATGGTGTTCAAATAATCAACAATCCTTGCATGCCAAGCAAGATGGGCTTGTTTAAGTCCATAAAAAGCCTTCTGCAACCTGCAAACATATTTTGGGTGCTTTGAATCTTCTTAAATTATGGTTGGTCCATATATACTTCTTCTCGTAACTCACCATGTAGGAAAGCATTCTTCACATCCATCTGATGCAAAGTCCATCCTTTTGCTATAGTTAATGCAACAAGTGTTCTAATAGTAGACATTTTATTTATAGGGTTGAATGTTTCCTCATAATCAATGCCATAATTCTGTGCATATCCTTCTGCTACCAACTATGCTTTGTACCTGCTTATGCTACCATCAGCATTGTGTTTTACCTTGTAAACCCACTTGCAGCTTGAGAGTTTCTTTCCTTGTGGCAATGTAACCAACTTCCATGCTTCATTTCCATAAAGTGCAGCCATCTCCTCATCCATAGATTTTCCCCAATCTTCATTCAAAACAAGAAGGTTCATCATCTTGTATTACCTTGGTCATGTAGGCACAATGACAAGCCATATAATTATCATATGTCAATCGTTGCATAAAACTCTCCATCCTCCGAGATCTTCTTGGGCTTGGGTCACTTCTCCTTGTATCATCTGCATGTGCCTTTCTAACTCCTAGAGTCTTCATAGAGGGCAATCCAAGTTCCTCATCAAGGCTCTTTTTTCAACTACTTGAATCGCCATAAATCTCTTCGAAACCTATAGATGTTTTACTACTAGAAAAAATCTTTACCTTTCTTTGATGTAGTTGATGAATTTGTTGGATTGAAATTTCCACGCAATCTTCCACTCCATGGACTTGAGTTGGAACTATTGCTTGCTGACACATCTGGTCCACTCAAAACTTGCGATTTTGCACTAGAGTTTTCACCATTTTCTTTGTCATTTGGTTCAAGATTAAGTCCATCTTTGGCATCTACATAGAGGCTTGACATTTCATCAAACACTACATCTCTACTTACCTTCACCTGTCGTGTGAGTGGCTTATAACATTTGTATCCCTTTTGCTCAAGGGAGTATCCAATGAAGATACATTTTTCTGCTTTTGGATTAAACTTCATCCTCAACTCATCTGGAACATGTACATATGCAATACAGCCAAAAACTTTCATGTGTGATAAGTTTGGCTTTTTACCTGTGAACTTCTCTTCAGGTGTAACTTGATGTACAGCAGCAGTCGGATTTCTATTCATGATGTATATAGCACTATGCACAGCTTCTGTCCAATAACAATGGGGCATATTTTTCTCAACCATGAAAGATCTTGCTATTTCTGCAATATGTCTATTTTTACATTCAGCAATACCACTCTGTTATGGTGTGTACTTGCATGAAAACTAACGTCCGAATTCCATGATTTTTAAGAAATTTGCTGAACTCATTTGACATCTATTCACCTCCTCCATCAAACCTTAATGTCTAAATTTTACTTTCCTGTGTGCTTTTCCACCATAGCCTTACAATTCAAGAAGTGAATGAACACCTCACTCTTCTCCTTCATGAAATATACCCATACTTTTTGTGTATGGTCATCAATGAAAGTAACATAAAACCTGCATAGATATGGTCTTTGCAAGATCCCAAACATCTATATGTACTATTTCTAGTACGTTCTCACTGACATGCTTATCATGCAAAAATGATGCTCTTGACTATTTATCGAATTGAGATGTTGTGCATACCTTTTGCATCTTTGCAACCTTGAAATTTGGTAGTCTGTTGACAATCTCCTTTGATTGCCTCAATTTCAGCCTTTGCAAATTTGCATGTCCAATTTGTTTGTGCCAGATTTCTATACCAACAATAACACTTGCACCTTTTGCAAACATAGCTACATTCATTTTAGGAAATTTCACATTTAAGGTGAACATCCTAGCCATTTGGTTTCCTTTGGCAATCAATCTTCCATCCTATTTGTACTCTTCTACATATAACCCATCAGCATTAAACTTGACTTTTAATCTTTGGTCAACCATTTGTCCAACAGAAACTAGATTCTTTGTTAAAACATGCAACACATCAAAAAGATTTTTTACCTTCCCATCCTCCATAGACAATGCTATGTTTGCTCGATAGGGTGTGATGTGTCATCCCCTGTTTCAACATATCTAAGAACTGGCTATTTCTACAAACTAGTAAACCATTCTGCATGACAGGTCATGTGATTTGAAGCACCTAAATCAACATACCAGACATTTCCATTCGATTTCAAAACATTAGCAGACATCCTATTCATCATATGATGTTGAACCATGAACAGATTCTCAAAATCATCTGCGCTTGTGGATGCATAGTTGTTTTGTTGCCTTCTGTTATTTTGATTCTTCAACCTGCAATCACATTCAAAGTGTCCAAGCTTACCACAATTCCAACATCCTTTATTGTCATTACTTGAATCATTTCTTTGGAAATTTTTGCGGTCTCTTTGGCTCCTACTTCAAAACTGTCTTCTACCTCCTGCATGATTCTGATGTTGACTTTGGTCTTGATTATTGTTTCCTCTTCTACTTCCAAAGCCTCTACCTCTGCCTCTTCCTCTGCTAGAGTAGAATACCTACTCAGAACTAGGTTTTCCTTGGGAGTTCAAGTCCTCACCAAGGTTCTTTTCTTCAATGATCACATGGACACCAAATCAACAAAATTCAAAATACTTTCCCTATTCTAAATAGACGTTCTGAACTACTTATATGCAGCTCCTAAACAACAAAGGCACACTTCCACCTTATCATCATCATCTACATTCACGCCAATAGATGCAAGTGACTCACATATGCTGTTGATTTTCAGGGTGTAGTCACTTACTGACATGCCTTTTTTCTCCAATGTATGCAACTCTTTCTTGAGTTGCAATTTCCATGCCTTTGAATTGGTCTCATACAATGTGACCAAGTTGTTCCAAGCCTCTTTTCGAATCTTGGTATCATGTATGTGCCCAATCATGTTATCTTGTATGCTAACAGATAGCCAATACATTACCTTTCGTGCCCCTTGATTCCATTCCTCAAATGCTCTTAACTGGCCCGCAGTCCGATTCCTCTCTAGTAACTATGGAGCGTTTTTGTTCTCTCCTTCGACGTACTTCCAGTAGTCTTTTCCCATCAGGAAATTTGTCATTCTGAATCTCCAAGCATGGAAGTTGTTCTTGTCCAACTTATCACTCATAAGCTGACTCATTCCATCCACGTTTGCCATTTCTGTTGCAAATCATAACACTGCAAAAACACTACAAGCAGTACTTCTGCTTGAACATTGTCGCACTTTGACGTGACAGTTCAATCTTAGAAAAACACAATTTTTGTGTATCAACAGTACACAAAATTGCTTGAAATTTTGGATCTGAAATATGGGTGTTATCGAATAGGATGCAAGTTACAGTTTTGCGAACTGACCTGTTTTTTCTGTGGGCCCCACCTTGACAAAAACAGAGGTCGAGATGGATCTGAAATAGAATCTGACAAGAAGAAGTGACCCTAGAGGGATAACTCCCGAAAACATTTTGAGGCCTTCTACCTTCACACCAATTTTCATAGCAATCTGAGGTCGTTTGTGAATTGCACTTTCTCCATGCCTTCTCGCATACTCTTCACCATCGGCCTTCTCCATGAGATCTCTACAACCACACTGGCTCTGATACCATGTCATGATTCTTCTTCTTCTTCTTCTTCTATTATATAAAAGGAATGTACAAGAATGACTTAAAAACAACAATACAACAGGTGCCATATATAAAGAAAAGTACATGAGGAAAATCCTAATGTCCACGAGTGAGTGAGCTGGCAAGAAACAAATGTGCCATCACTCTTGGTAGATAAATCTAGTAACGCTCAACAAAGTATCCCCCACATATACCGGCATGACCACTTTACATGTCAGAGAAATGAAAAACTCATACGCACCATCATAGATCATCACATGTTGAGCTTGATATCTCAACATATGTGTACTTGTACGTGTATGCGTACGTGTACCTCTACGTGTATGTGTACGTGTGCATGTATGTGTACATGTATGTGTATGTGTGCGTGTACATGTACATGTGCGTGTACATGTACGTGTGCGTGTACATGTACGTGCGTGTACATGTGTGTGTACGTGTATGTCTTTGTGCATGTATATGCATGTGTACATGTGTGTGAATGTGTGACAAATGCACGTGTGTGTGTGTGCATGCACATGCAATCTTGTGCATTTGTATGCCTCTATATGTATGCAGGTTTAGGTATATGAGTATGCATATGTGGTTGCATTTGCCCATGCATGGGTATTTGCATGTGTGTGTGTGTATAATTACTTTTATATATCTGTATCCATAAGCATGTGTGTGTATGCATGTTTGTGTATGTATGTGCATGTGCATGTGTATCTATGTGTGTATGTGTATGTGCATGTGCATGTGTATGTGTATATGTATATGTATGTGTATGTTTGTGTATGTGTGCCTGTGTGTATTTGTGTATGCATGTGTACTTGTTTTGTGTGCATTCGTATTAGTTTGTGTATATGGTTCATTATGTGTGGTTGCAGTTGTAGATGAGTGTGTGTGTGTGTGTGTGTGTGCACGTGTGTGTGTGTGTATACGTGTGTGTACATATCAAATTACATGTAGAAATCAATATTAGATGAAGTAGAATTGACACTTATACCCTTTTATGTATTGTCTACATAGTATTCCACCTATCCAAGGGCTGTTGTAATTTATCATATCTTATCCATGAGATTATTTTCCTTTTCCAATTTCCCAATGCAACACCATGTTTTATGATAGTTGTGCATAGGCATGCACTTGGTAATTTGGCGCACTCAAGCACCATGGTTTTACTCATAAACTTACTCCCTAAAGGAGAGAATGAAATTTGTGAGTTCATCTGTTTTTCTTTCTATCTACTCATCATGTTGTCTTCCTACTTTTCAAAGTCAAAGTTCTTATGTCCTAAGTTGGCTTGGATGATTGATAATAAAATTTGATATAGTGTTATAAAAACGAGATGGCTCTATAAAAGTTGACTTTCTATCGATTAACCATTAATAACTAATTAAGGGGTATCTTTTGAACTACATGCGTTTAAGGCTGTCATCTTTCTCCACGTCCTAATGAAGAGTTGTGTGGATCACTTACAATTCTAAACCTTATTACGTGGAAATTGAGACTTGTGTGGATCATTTAAATCTCTAAAACCTATCATGTGAGCACATGAACATCAAAATCAATGCAAAGTAGACTTTAGATAACAACATGACTACCAGCTACCCTGAGGTATGGAGAGGGTGTTGTAAAAACATGGTTGCTTGCAAAATTGTAATTAAATGTTTAATTCTTGGGGGGGGGGGGGGGGGGGGGAGGGAGGGAGAGGGAAGGGGAGGGGAGGGGGGCGAGAGAGAGAGAGAGAGAGAGAGAGAGAGAGAGAGAGAGAGAGACGTCCAAATCTTGACAGTTCCATTGCCTATATTGTATAGTTCCATGTACACAAAGGAAGAAAAGAGAATTCAAAAAGTTGAAATAGAGAAGATTGGCTTGAGAACCAAAATTCATTAAATATTGCAATATTTGAGGCTATGCCAGTTTACATCAGTGTCGAGATTAATTTAAGATTGGAAAGTAGATAATCAAGCCATAGTAAATGCAACAAGGATGCATCAAATAAAAGACGAATTGGATATAGACACCTAGTAATAAGCTAGATGCCTATAGTTATCTTACTCAATGAGTAACCATTTATCCTATATGAATAGCTGTGTAACTTTTAAGAGATTCATATTCATAAAAGAAATGAAATATATCGTGCACTTCTACCCTTTACATGGCAGCTACATGGTGTTACAAAAGTGAAATATTCACAAATAGTTCGTGTGCAATTCCTCCCCCTTCATGAGGGCTATATCATTTGGTATAGAAGTTACGGAAGTGAAGAATATTCACAGAAAGTTTGTGCACAAACGCTACATTATTCAGTATCGATGTTACAAAGATAAAGAGTACTCACAAAGGCTTTATATATTGACAATCTATTAGACTCATTATCTAGCAGCACATTATATTTAAGACACAAATAAGATCAACACTTGCACCAAAGAAAGTATCGCTGAGTCCCGTAGAGCCCAATGTAATCAGACTCACAAAATCAATATAGAAATGTATAGACCTTGTACATATTCTCAATGAAAATAATAGAAAAATATAAAAAGGCTTTCTTTGCAACTACGTTTGATATATGCAGGGTGCAGACCATGGCGAATTGTATGATATATGGATTGACTTGCATGACAGGGTGCAGACCATGGCGAATGTTGCTCTGTATAATCCAAAAATCATTAGCGTTCTCTGTAATTGAGGACCACAATTAGATTAGAATACTGTTTCAATCTTCTAGAACATCTAAGTACAATCACCAACTTTGCTTCATAGCAAGACTGTTAAAAAAAGGTTATATGTGAAGTTTAGAGAGCACTCCCTCAATAAGCTCCACCTTACCTAAAATTATTACCTCATCTCCTAGATCATTTGTAACTGCAAAATGTTAAATTCTTTTCTTCTGGGACAAGGACAACAATGTCATCTACGCCTCACACATGTTCTCAACAATCCCATGAATGGCCCACAGTACCCTTCCTTTTTTTTTTTTGCCTGTCCGAATACACAAAATCTTCAAAAATAAGTCAATTTGACCGACCCACATGTTTGTGTGGAAAGCATTTACTGCAAAGATCCATCTGATCAAAAATCATGAGAACCTTGAAGCATGCATAGAATCCCATGACATCTTACATAATGGTTTGACATTACAACATTCACATAAGCTTC
The DNA here is from genome assembly GCA_020310875.1 of Ceratopteris richardii. Lineage (NCBI taxonomy): Eukaryota > Viridiplantae > Streptophyta > Polypodiopsida > Polypodiales > Pteridaceae > Ceratopteris > Ceratopteris richardii. The sequence goes on along the minus strand of CM035441.1, from coordinate 107,228,072 downwards.
CTTGCAAATCCAAATGGCCAAACCTCAGTCACATAATATCTCTTGTAATGCAAGTTGAAAATATCCTCCATTAGATAAGCCTTCATCAGCACTCAGAAGCCTATTTCCTGTTTAACTTGACGATTAGCACTGACCATAGCATATCTAGCAAAGCACTAAAAACTTCCTTTCTTCTAAAATAGACATTTGAGCCCTTCACAATGTTTTGTACGAAGGGCTTGTGGTAGTTAGTCAAAGACATGGGTATGGATCTGTAACAACATATCAGCCCCAAATGCTTGGGTTGTTGTGATAGGACTTCAAGATCATATGAAATAGTCCTGGGACAACAGTCTGGTAGATATAACCATTGGACAGTTCAACAGGATGTCCATTGGATACTAACCAAGTCACTACCCAGCAGCATCAGATTCCATATCATATCTGAAAAGGACTTACTAAAGCTGTTCTCATCTGTTATGTTCTGCTCCAGAATACAATGTATAGCAACAGGTCAAGCTGCTGGGTGAAACTCTCCAAATTGTGCTACAGTACATGATCTTGAACCCTTGGCCATCTAACTACAGCAAATGCATTGGATCCCTGAACCAGCATGGCTGTCAGGAACGCTCTTATGAAGTTACTCTAAAAATTTTGGATTGTGATGTCTTTAAGATGAGATGATCTCTTGCCATGTAAAGCCCTTTAGAACATGCCTCTTCTTTGTGGTGGTGTTGATTGAACACATGAGTCATCATCTTCGTCGTCATCATCATCATCAGTATCACTGACCCAATTGCCTGGATTTCTGATGAAAACAAAACTTCTATCAACCTGAATGTTTGGCACCGGATCAAGTACTGCACCTTAAAAATCAGGACAATCAGCTACATTATTAACAGTCAATGAAGAATCAAATCGATATCCCTTCTTCTCAACAGTCTTACCTGAAGAACCGTGCCTCTGAATTGGCTGAGGTATTCCATCACCAATCCTCATTGTGCTTGAAGGCAATGGTGAAGACCTATTGACAGTTAAGATCACAACTATAATTTGCCTGAGTAAACACATATGATGAGTGGGAAAAGCTCAACAAGGAGGCCATGACATTCAAAACAGCCGTCAGTGATGAAATATTCACAAAGCTTAAGGGACTACTAGTGGTTGCCAACATATGGCAAAAGACGACAAATGACAATAACATCAAGCTCACTTGATAAGGAACCTTGTCAACTCAAAGAATCAAGGTCGGCCTTAGAGCATCTTAGCACTCTCACAAGTATTCTTAATTAACTTCAGGACACAAGCTTGCCACCATTTCATGACAAGTTCAAAGCAAAATCTTCCTCCTCATGGCTCTCTCTGATTCTTGGAAGACATTGGTTCTGTTGGAAAACAATGCTAAAATAACTAGAAATTAGTCAAATTTCCAGCAACTCTAATTTTGGGACTGAATCAAATTTAGGCTGAAGATGGTCAAAAGCTTTCATTGGCTCATTGGAAAATACTCATTGAGAGCTTTCTAATGGTAAAAACATGCTACCATCTGACACTTGAAAATGGTTGAAAAGTTAAACCCTAATCTTCTGCCCTAACTTACTTTTCACTTACTTATGATCAAGGGCTGAGATTTAATCCTCAAAATGCATTCAAATTAAAGGCTATAGTTAATCGATAATAAAGCAAGCATGAAAAGCATAATCCGTACCATGAAAAGCATCTATAGGGCTTTGGGCATAATTTTTACGAAAAAATCAGCTTTTTACGAGTCTTTCATGGAGCTTTCTGATAGCTTTTTAGTTGAGCTTTTCATATGTAGGCTGAGGCTATAAAAGAAGGGCTAATCGAGCACACAATCATTATCTATTCTTGAGCTCCCTCAAGATCAAGATCTAGGGTTTTGGGCTATGCGACTTCTTCAAGGAGTATATGCAGATTTTGGAGGATTCTGGCAGCTTCCCTTCATCTTATTCACACTTGCTTAAGTGTGCACACTGATTTTTGTATGTAATAGCTTCTATTTTCAGGTTTACTTCATTGCTGCTGCTTATCAAGAATCCTACCTACCTTTTCAACAATATTGAATACATAACTGCAGCTCATCATTAGAGAAGACCTAATTTCAGATTAAGGTTTGTTGTTTTGACTGTTTTTGACAGTTCATTCATTTCCAATTGCACACATTCTCTTGCACATTACCTCTTAGGCACATTGTCTCTACATTTTGTACCTAGAACCCTTTTCATTCAGCCTATATTCAGTTTTGTATGATTACACACGTTGTATATTGGCATTTAGCATTATTTTTAGTGTGTAGTTAGCATTCAGCTGCTACACTTTGAAAATGGTCTCTTCTCTATACTATTGTCATTGATCTCATTTAATTTGGTACCACGGAAAGCATCTATAAAGCTTTGCCGTAATTTCTGTAAAACAATCAGCTTTTACGCATTTAAACACTTGCTTAAGTGCAGACTCGCCCACATCATCATCATCTTCAAGTTCACGTTGTTGTCTAGGTCTACGTGCCCCTCTTGCTTGAGGAATTTGCTTTGCAGAACCAATTTTATTTAACTGCATTGATGCAATGCCCCAATGGAGTGAAGTTGGCATTTTCGAGCCGCAGCATGTGTGTGTGTGTGTGTGTGTGTGTGTGTGTGTGTGTGTGTGTGTGTGTGTGTGTGTGTGTGTGTGTGTGTGTGTGTGCGCGTGTGTGCATACACGCGCACAAGTCCACATAAAAATCTATGCAGTCACTAATCTATTAATGTACTTAGAGAGAGAGAGAGAGCATATGCCTATTATCAGGATACGGATGAGTGCAGTCATGAGGTATAGCAGCATTTTCATGGTTAATAGTCTTTGACTGATCAATTTGATGGTGATGTAAGTCCAGAAGAATCTCCTCACTTGCATGATTGCTGTCCTGCAGGTAAGTAGACACCCTAATGGCATCTCTATTGTCCCAGCTCTTCGTTGCACTTCCTGAAGGCAGCAAAGACAACTATTGAGTATATGGCATTCGTGCTGCTTAATCATAAAAATTGTCTGCATGTGTGACTTTACACTCAAAAGTCTGTGTGAGAAGAGAATTCAAAAACCCCTTGCCGGAATACCTGCTTGCCTGCACATATTCCCATTTCTGGAATTGAGATGCGCAAATAAGCAGTCATGCCACTAAATTCCCAGCCTACCATTGGGCTACAGTGCTTCTAGAAAGTATAACAGACTTTTAAATTTTTTATGTGACACCAATGATCAAATGTGAAAGCTCATGCCCTTTATACAGTCCACAAGGATCTGTGGTAGAAGCTTTACCATGCAGTATGTTTCTTGAAATCTACTTGGCTGCTTACCAGAAACCTCAGACCAAATCTTAGTCTGGTCCGAGTGTCTGTCAGCAGATCTTGATACAGATACTGACAACCGTTGCATCCTTTGCAAAGAGATTTGTGGCTCTGGAGCAACATCTACATTTGGCCTATTCACTTGTGAATGCGGTGTAGAATTGCCTCCAACTTGTGGCAGAGTGCCTTCACTGTCTGCTTCTCTCAGCTGGGAGCCAAGCATAGTGGCCAATACAAGTACTGCATCAAAATCTGCATACCGAGAATCATCCAAGCCAAACCTTGGAGCTAGAAGGATTGGTCTGGGAGTTATACATAATGAAAATCAAATATAACAAACACCAGTTTTTTATCTAAAGCTTCATACTGCATTCCATAAACCTTCTTACTTGCCAGCCTTCTCAAAGAAAATGTGCATATCTGCTTCAGACCCTTCACAAAAAGCAAGGAATGCCTACCAGCACAAAAAAAAATAATTTCTTGTTCCTTGACAAAAGATTTCATCACATGAACATAAGATCTCTCTCAGAAGACTTCACTGTCCTCAACCTTGAGCTCCTTAAGGCTGAACGTTACATCAACTGCAAGACCTTGGTGCACATACTCCTGCAGTTCTTCTGCTGGATCAATCCAAAGTTGAGTATGCAAAGCTGCATCATTACTCTCTGATAAATGTGTAAAGAAGAATATCTTAGCCTAGTGTGACAAACATAGTAAAAGACAAAGTAGAGACCAAATAAATCAAAAAAGAAGAACCTTTTACAGGATCAATATAGCTACGTAACTCAACTGCTTTTCCATCGGGTATTGACTTTGAGCCCATGGTCCACATAGGTGAAGGCTCTGTGGCTATAAGAGTAATTTCTTGAAGGGAAGCTTGGAAATTACTTAGGAGTCGATTGAGATCACAAGGTTTTACAACAAGATGACTAGGAAAACTATCACGTTCCAAGGCAACATGTTGCATATCTGGGTCACTGATACAAGTAATCCAGTAAGTCTTCCGGATTCCTGCAATTCAAGAGCCTTAATTCTGAACAAAAGTTTATCTGTTAGACAATCACATTTACATGACATAGAAACTGTCTGTTTCACCATGTAAACATTCTAAAGTCCACTGCAGTTTCGTAGCTGCAATATCAGGTAAAATGATTGCAATTCGCTCCATGCTGCTTGGTGGCAATCTGAAAACTGTGCAAACTGCCTACAAATAGTGCATAGAAACTAGAAGTCAGCCTCTTTGCTGAAATGGGAAGTAGATAAAGTTATTATAAATTACTTAAAAACTCAAAAATGCACATGCAGATAATCAAAAATATTCGGGATAGACCTTCAAAAGCACACCACATTGTGCAACAGGAACTAGTACTCGGTAAGCATCAAAAAAGCGAGCCTTGAAAGATATCTCCAGAAAAGCTGAGCGTGACGCATTCAATGCCCTCAGAATAAGCTGGTCATGCAAAAACCAGTCACTTATTTGACCAAAATAAATGAAATAATGCATTTCACAAATAATCAAATATTAAGGCTCGATGATTTTCACAAGCTGATTACAAATAAGATATCTATTTTGATGTCATCCACCCCCTGAAGTGCTTATCAATGATAAGTACAATCATAAACAAAGCAATCATGATAAGTATAAGAATAGGCCAAGCAAGCTGAAATAGTGAAGAATTAAGAAACTGGATTTGGTACCAGTATCTGTGGATAGCTGAAATAGTGAGGAATTAAAGAACTGGCATATGTCATGCCAAGGGAATTAATGATGGTTGGCTTGCTGAAAAATAATGATTAATTCAGGTTTTGACATCCATGAAACCATAAAGAGCCTGCAAATGTATATCACTAGTTATGATGTCCAGGAACACACTTATTCAAGAGAATATGATAAAAAAGTATCAGACCTTTGCACAAATCTGCAAATGTGTCAATATGCATTGAACAGTTCACAGATAGCAAATGCCTGCGAGAAATTACCATTTGTGAATTGTTCGCATGTGGGCTTTACCTATACCTTCCATGCAGATAGCTGAGAGCTGTTATACTGATTTGTTTATAAATGAACAACATCCCCAACAGCATTTCCACAACTAAGGAAAACAGATCAACCCTACAAAAAGGAAAACAGGGGAAACTAAACATGCAAAAAACAAATAAGATCATAGTTTGCTTTATATGGAATTTCTTTTCTTACTTCCACACTTCTATGTGTGGTTGGTATATGAACTTCATTGATACTTCTTTCATGTTAACACAAAATTGATACAAATTTCAGGGTTCAATGATCAATGACCAAGTTCTTTTAAATCCTTTAATGTTAGTATTTAATATTATGTTCTATCTGTTAGTTTGCATTAAAAACTTCTATAAAATAGTCATGTGTAATGTATAGATATGTTTTTGTAAGAGGTGTGTATGATATTGTATATAAGTTCTCATATTTCCTACCTATATGTACATTGTATGGTTCACATATAGAAAACTATGAATAAGATCACATATAAACGGCAACTTTCAACTATCTAATTTTCTAGCATAGGATCCAAGGTGGAAAGATGTGTTCATTTCGATGTGTACTGTACATGTACACCTTGAGATTCAAACAGAATCCTAGGGTTTTGGTGTTTTGGGGGGGGGGGGGGGGGGTGTGTGCGTGTGCGCATGTGTGTGTGTGTGTGTGTGTGTGTGTGTGTGTGTGTGTGTATGTGTGTGTGTGTGTGTGTGTGTGTGTGTGTGTGTGGGTGGGTTGTTTTGGGGGGGGGGGGGGGGTAGGCCTAAACAAAAGTCACATGTAAATTCTAAGATCTTTCCAACACTTGACTTTAGTACATAAGACAACTCGATCAAGAGAGAGAAATAACAATATAGAGAGATGAGAACACAATTATAAAAGTGCAATAGCTTAATGCTACTACACATACTAGTAAATGCAAAATGTCAATGTACAATGTGTGCATGCTACGAAAATCTGAATATAGGCTTAAATTTTAATCTAAAGGTTCTAGGCACAAAAAATAGTGTTAGAGTGTCTCAAAGTATTATGCGAGAGAATATGTGCAAAAAGAAGGAAATAAACTGTTTAAAACAGTTATTATACCAAACCCTAATTCTGAAATTAGGTGTTCTCTGATGTAGAGCAGCATCAATGATATCCTTTTAAAATTGAGGGGCTTATAGAGCTCAAATGGATGGATAAGTGATATAGATGGTTGGATAGCTCTCTTGAGTACTTTGATAATATGCAATAAACGTTTCGACCAATACTATTTCTAGGAAATGTTTGCTGAGAATTAGGGTTTGCTGGAAAATAGGGTTATGAGCTCAAGATGACATTGTTCCCAATAAAACAAAGCATGGTAGTCAGAAGATAACGATGTAATGAGTCCTCTAGATGTAGGTTCATTCCCAAAGAATGTATATACTGGATGAGAAGATCTACACGTTAGGATTCCTATGAAAATATATGACCTCTCTTTGCATTACAATATTGTTGGTGCAAATCAACCACCAATTGATGTTTTGGATGAAGGATTGAAGTCAAGGATTGAAGAAAAGATTAATTTATGAAGCTTGAAGAAAGTACATGTTCAGAAGATGAAGACTTGTATACATATGTACATTAGTTTAGAGTTAGCTCACTTATATCTTTTGTATGCTCGTGAGCTTGTACATATATGCCTATATATACAAGTAAAAAAGTCGGGGCAAGTATGAAAGAGCATGTGAAGAGAAGAATTAGAAGTTGTAAGAGTCATTAGACACTTTGGAAGTGAATAAGATCTCTCTCATCACTCAGATGTAAAATTTCTCAGAAATGAAGAAATGTTGCACCCGATCTTTTGCTTAGTACTCCTTCTGTGTTTAATCTTTTGTGAAATGCTTTTGTACAAGTCTAAGTCTATAGTTGATTGACCTCTGTACAAGTTTTCAAATCCTAATTGTGATCAGGCTGAGAGAATTGAGAGTAAGAACATTTACATGTGTAAATGTGAAGAAGTGAAGTTACAACAGGCGCAAAACTCGATGTTATGGCTAAAAGCATTTGAATAAACGGGTTGTAGTATGGGAGAACTATGTGTTAAAAGTTACAGGTTTCAAAGTCGATTGTAAAGAAGTACAGATTTAGACATAGGTGAATTGTTAAGATTATTTCTCAAGATCTACTGAGTCTTTTGAGATGATTTAACTTGGAGAAGGTGCGCAAACTATAGGCGACACATTGTGCAAAGTTTTATATAAAACTTCACACGTTTGATTAGTCAATGAGTGAGATATGTGCAACAGACTTTCTGAGTATCAACTCACTTCACAGTTTGTTCAAGATTTTGGCAATTGAGCATTGATCCTCTAAATTGGTAAGGGTTTTAAGTTATTCTTGATATAGAGGTGCTCCAACTTCAAGGATAACTTGTTCTTTTGGGGATTGACACTCTCCATCAGTGGTATCAGAGCAGGAATCATCAAAATTGAAGAAAGGAGGACCCCGACTACTGCAGATATAAAGAAATCAACATTTGAAGATTCAAAAGGTGAAAGCTTGAGAGCAAAGCTTGAGAAGGAGGCCAAAAGATATCAAGAAGATTAAAAGGAACTTCATTCGAAGTAAAGGTAACCTTATTCCTCATAAAGGTTGAAGAATTTAATACACAAGTGAAGAAAGGATGGGAGATTCTCTTCAGATAGAGAAATTGGATAGAGAAAACTTTCCAGCATGGTCAATGAGGACGGAAGCTAATCTTATGAGCAAAGATTTGATAGGTTACATTACAAGTGAAGAAAAAAAGCAACAATTCAGAGATCCTAGTGTTCCAACTAGGGATGAGTTATCAGATTTGAAGACCTGGATGAAGAAGGATGCTCAAGCAAGGAGCATTATCTACATGGGAGTCAATGACTACTTGCTACCTCACATTAGAGGTCTTGAAAGTGCAAGTGATATATGGAATGCTTTAGAGGAGCATTTCCAAAACACTACAAAGCCAAGAAAGGCATCTTTGTGGGCAGAGTTTACCACATTCAAGAAGAAGGCTTCTCGATCCATTTCTGATTATGTAACAAAGATGAAGGACATTAAGAGCAATTGATGAAGATATTGAGGAGGATAAATTGGTAAGGCAAATCCTCACAGGTTTGAGAGGTGATGAGAAATGGAAGCCATTCATTTTGTCTACTGAATTGTCACTAGATCATTTTACTCCTGATTTAAATCAGTTGCTAGGACACATGCTAACCTTTGAGCAAGATGTCAAAGGTGAAGGTGATAAGAGTGCAAGTAAAGCAATGTATTCAAAGGATAAGAAGAAGAATAGCAAAGGGAAGCAACAAGCAAATGAAGATGAAGGTGCAACTATCCAAGCTAACTTCCTAAGAGGAAGAGGAGGTGGCAAAGGTAGAGGAAGAGATAGAGGCAATAAAGATGGAGCCAAAGCTTGCTGGGTTTGTGGTAAGACAAATCACTTAGCTCATGATTGTTGGCATAATAATCAGAATAATGGAGGATATAATCAGAACTTTAATTCAAGAGGAAGAGGTGGCAGAAATCAAAGAGGTAATTTCAGAGGTAGAGATAGTAGAGGTTACTTTGGAAGAAATGCAAGTAGAGGATTCCAAAGCCAATCCTACAACAATACCTACTACAATTATGCTTCAGATCAGAAGGAGGATTCAACCTTGATTATGAATGCAACTTGTGAAAGGCAAAGTGAAGATCAAAGAGTCTTCTACATTGACTCAGGGTGTAGCAATCACCTGAGTGGTAACATAGCCTTGATGACTGATGTGGAGAATAAGGTAATTAATCATATAGTTTAAACAGGTGACAATACAAAGCACAATGTGAAGTCAATTGGATCAGTGAAGGCCAAGGATGGAAGTACTCTTCTGAGTAAGGTCTTATATGTTCCTACAATTCCAAAGAATCTGATAAGTGTAAGGCAAATTGTTGAAAAAGGTTATGAAGTAAGGTTCACTAATGATGGAGTTTTTGTGGAAGACCCTAGCAATGGATATAAACAAATTGTTTCAGGGAAGAAAGAAGGAAGACTTTTCACATTGAAGATTCAAGGTAATGTTGGTCATGCCTTGTTCACTTATGGAGGACATAAGATCTCTGAGTTAGATCTTTGGCACAAAAGGCTAGGACATTTCAATGAAAGAGGTATTAAGGATATGATTAACAATGGTTCAGTGCTTGGATTGCCTAATGTTGCGAGTCAACATATGACATACAGATGTGAGGCATGTCAATTAGGTAAGGCTCATAAGCAATCTTATTCCAAGCATGGTTTCATGTATTCAGAGAAGCTTGAATTGGTACATACAAATGTGTGAGGACCTTCAAAGGATTTCAGTATAAATGGTTCAAGGTATTATGTGATTTATGTTGATGATGCTACCAGGTGGATCACAATATATGTGATCAAAGATAAATCAGAGGCATTCAATACATTCAAACATTATCATGTGTATGCAGAAAGAATCACAGGTCAAAAGTTGAAGAGACTAAGGTCAGATGGAGGGGGAGAGTATTTCCCTAATGAGTTCAGTGATTACTTATGGAATGCAGGTATAAAAAGAGAGGTTACTTGCAGATACTCTCCTCAACAAAATGGTGTAGCAGAAAGGAAAAATAGAACTCTTGTTGAGTTTGCAAGATCCATGATGAAGGAGAAAAATTGCCCAAATTATTTGTGGGTTGAGGCTATAAATACAGCTACATATTTGGTCAATAGGTTACCATGTAAATCTTTGCAGGGTATGACACCACATGAAGCATGGTGGGGTAAGAGACCTACCTTAGATCATTGCAAAGTGTTTGGTTGTTTAGCTTATGCATATGTGCCATCTCAATTGAGGCACAAATTGGAACCTAAAGCAGAAAAATATGTGTTCATTGGATATGATGATAAGCAGATGGGATATAGGTTGTGGAGTCCATCCACAAAACAATTCCTTGTATCAAAGGATGTTACATTTGATGAGCAAGGTACTTGGTATGCAGGTACAATCAATATTTATGCAGGTGATGAAGAAGTTGTGCATCAAAAGAAAGGTAAATCAAAGGTTCAAATATTTGATGAAGAAGAGAATAATGAAGTACAAGTTGAAGTTGAAGAAGTGCCAAGGTTTGATCCAGAATGTGATGAACCAGAAACCTCAAGAAGTGGAGAACTCAGAAGATCATCAAGACACAAATGGCAACCTACAAGGTATAGCTATGACACTTCTTTTTTGACTACAAAAGATTATGATTATATGGTAAAAGCAGATGAAGACCCTTCTATATATGAAGAGGCAAAAGGTAAGGAAAATTGGGAGAAAGCTATGCAGGAAGAGTATGATGCATTGATAGAGAATGAGACATGGGATTTGGTTCCTAAACCAAATATTCAGAAGATCATTGGATGCAAATGGGTCTACAAGACAAAGAGGTATGCAGATGGAAGTGTGTCTAGGTATAAAGCTAGACTTGTTGTGAAAGGGTTTGCTCAGACATATGGAATAGATTATGATGAGACCTATAGTCCTGTGGCCAAGATGACAACCATTAGGACACTCATAGCCATTGTTGCATGTAGTTGGAAATTATGTCAATTAGATGTGAAGAATGCTTTTCTAAATGGTTATATTTCAGATGATGTTTTCATGGAGCAACCACAAGGATTCAGAGATGAAAGGTATCCAGATCATGTATGTAAGCTCAAGAGAGCTTTGTATGGTTTGAAGCAGGCCCCAAGGGCATGGAATTATAGACTTGTGAAGTTCTTGAAGGAACTTGGTTTTCAAGTATTTAAAGCAGATAGTAGCTTGCTTGTCAAAGCAAGTGATGATGGGTTCATTTACATGTGCATATATGTTGATGATATAATTCTTACAGGTACATATGAGAAGGGCATACAAAGCCTAAAGAAGCAAATGGAGAAAGAGTTCAAGATTAGTGACTTGGGAGACTTGTCATATTTCTTGGGCATGGAGATTTCATACACCCAACATGGAGTGTATGTAACTCAAGAAAGGTATTTGAAGAATTTGTTGATCAAGTTTAAAATGGAAGATTGCAAGGTAGCACCTCCTCCAATGGAGGTGAATCACAAATTGCGCAAATATGGAGGAGAAGAATTCAAGGATATGAAGTTATATCAAAGTTTGGTTGGTAGTCTTATCTATGCTACATTAACTAGGCCTGATTTGTCATATACAGTTGGAGTGTTGTCTCAATTCATGCATTGTCCTAGGAAAGAACATTTGGTTGCAGGACAAAGGGTGTTGAGGTACATTAAGGGTACACTCAAAGAAGGTTTGTATTATGGTTTTACATATATATATGGTGATACACATTGGGTAGGTAATCCTGGTGATAGGAGATCAACATATGGATACTTGTGTTATGTGGGAGATAAGTTATTTTCTTGGTGTTCAAAGAAGAAACACACAGTTGCTTTATCATCTACAAAGGCAGAATATAAAGGTATGGTTGAAGCTGCAAAGGAAGTTATATGGCTAAAGACTCTTATGAAGAGTTTTGACATCATTCAGAGTACACCCACTATTCATGGAGATAACATGAGTTCATTGTATCTAGCTTCTAACCTTGTTTTTCATGCCAGGACTAAACATATTGAGATTCAGTATCACTTTCTAAGAGAGAAGGTGATGGATAAGGAAATTGAAGTCATACATACTTCAACAAAAGATCAGATTGCAGATATGTTAACCAAAAGCTTGGATGGACCAAAGCTACAGAGATTCAAAGACATGGCAGGTATAAAGAAGATAGAGAAAACCTCAATTGATGATTGAGAGGGAGCTGTTGGGAAGACTTGTATACATATGCACACTAGTTTAGAGTTAGCTCACTTATATCTTTTGTATGGTCATGAGCTTGTACATATATGCCTATCTATACAAGTAAAAAAGTCGGGGCAAGTATGAGAGAGCATGTGAAGAGAAGAATTAGAAGTTATAAGAGTCATTAGACACTTTAGAAGTGAGTAAGATCTCTCTCATCACTCAGATGTAAAATTTCTCAGAGATGAAGAAATGTTGCGCTCGATCTTTTGCTTAGTACTCCTTCTGTCTTTAATCTTTTGTGAAATGCTTTTGTACAAGTCTAAGTCTATAGTTGATTGACCTCTATACAAGTTTTCATATCTTAATTGTGATCAGGCTGAGAGAATTGAGAGTAGAAACATTTACATGTGTAAATGTGAAGAAGTGAAGTTGCAGCAGGCGCAAAATTCGATGTTAATGTTTTGCTCAGTTCTCCTTCCATAGTGTAAAGTTTTGAGCAAGCAAGCACTCATTCTTTAAGTTGGAAGGTAAGCTACCTATGGCTAAAAGCATTTTGAATAAACGGGTTGTAGTCTAGGAGAACTATGTGTTAAAAGTTACAGGTGTCAAAGTCGACTGTAAAGAAGTACAGTTTTAGACATAGGTGAATTGTTAAGATTATTTCTCAAGATCTACTAAGTCTTTTGAGATGATTTAACTTGGAGAAGGTGTGCAAACTATAGGAGACACATTGTGCAAAGTTTTATAAAAAACTTTACACGTTTGAAGCAGACTTTTTGAGTATCAACTCACTTCAAAGTTTGTTCAAGATTTTGGCAATTGAGCATTGATCCTCTAAATTGGTAAAGGTTTTAAGTTATTCTTGATATAGAGGTCCTCTAACTTCAAGGATAACTTGTTCTTTTGGGGATTAACACTCTCCATCAAATATGCTTACTAATGAGGATGAACCTCTCACATATAGAGTCTTTGATCACAAGAAGAAGTGGAAGCTTGTCATGCAAGAAGAGATAAGAGCTTTGCATGCCTATGATACTTGGGATATAGAATGGGCAAAGCTACTCCTAACAAATGGGTATATAGAATCAAGATAGATATTGGCAAGCCCAAGTACAAGGACAGGTTGGTTGCAAAAGGATATGCCCAAAAAGAGGGTATATATTTGCAAAAGTATTATCTCCTTTGGTAAAATGGACCACATTGCGTGTGTTGTTTGGTCTCACTTCTGCCTTGGATTTAGAGCTCTACCAAATGGATGTAAAGAGAGCTTTTTTGCAAGGTGATCATGATGAGGAGTTGTACATTATGTAGTGGACGGCTTTGCCATCTTGGACAAAGATCAGATACGCAAATTAAAGAGAAGCTTACATGGGCCAAAACATGCTCCTAGCCAATGGTAGAAGAAGTTTACTGCATTCATGTTCAAACATGGGTTTTTAAAAAGCCATCCAAACCATTGTTTGTATGCCAAAAAAGATGTTGATAGCAGCCGAATAATTGTTATGCTATATATAGATGATATGCTGCTGGCTGGGAGCAAAAGAGCACTTAGATTGCTCTAAAACTGCAGCTGAACAGTCTTCTCGATGAAAGACCTTGGAGAAGCTGAAGATATTCTGGAATGAGGATAAAAATTCATAAACAGCAGCACACTCTGCATTTAACTCAAGAAAAAGTGTTGGTGGCTGATACAAAGTCTCTTGGACTGCTCTTGCAGCCACATGTAAAGCTTTCCAAGGCAGATAGTCGAAAAAGTGATGATGCAGCCAACCTCATGAAAGATGTTCCATGTGCATCACCTTGTGTTTCACTTGTGTATCTTATGATTGCTATTGAGCCAACCATTGCAAATGCAGTGGGAGTTGCAAGCCACTATATGGATAATCTTTGCAAGTCACATTGGGATGCATTTAAGTACATTTTGAGGTCTTTGAAAGGATCCATTGGAATAGCGAGGATTTTGTGATTCAAACATGATAAAGGTGGTGTGGATACACATAAATCCACATGTGGTTTACGTATCCACACTTATGATGGGGTCTACATAGGTTAAAGCAACCTCCTTGGCCCTTTAAGTGGAAAGTTGTTGGGGATAAATGCCCCAATGGCCCTCCTTTTGAATGTATCCTTTCCATGTGAAAGCTCTTTCCACGTGCTTTCCCGACATATTTTATTATATTTTTGGTCCCTAATTGAGAGATACAAGCATTTGTATGGTTCTAAATCACTTAGCGCCCATTCACACTAGCCAAGTGCCCAAAACTTTAACCTTACTAAAACATAAGGTCCCGATTTCATAAGTAACGATGGGGACTTCTCAAAATCATACATACAACTCCTTTCTCTCTTCTAAAACTCTTGCGTAAAAGTTCTCCCTCTCTACTCTCCTCAAGTGCCCCTTCACTTGGGCAACCATTTGTGGCACCAAGGGTAGCAAACAAAAACCCAACTCTTTTGACCATAATCTTCTTAATTGCAAGATTTCAAGATGAACAAGATATGGATAGAACGTACAAAGACAAACCGAAAACATACAATGGATATCTCAACTCAAAGTTACAAGTGTGATTGCAAGATGATTCAACATGATATAAGATGAATCATGACCCTTAGGGTAGGATCAAATGTGACATTGTATAATGAAGAAAGATATGGACACAGTAAGCTTGTATATAAGGTGACAATATAGCGTGGAAATTACATAATTAAACAAAAATAAACAATAAATGGAGAACGAAAATACAATCGAAATGCATTTATTGAATATCGGAAAAGGTAAATTATGTAACATGTAAGTTGCAAGATGATTGGTTGCCACTCTCCCTTTTGTTGATCACTCTTCAATAAATAAATTGACCTTTGAATCATTGTCTATGATTTGTGGCATTTCCATTGTTTTTAAATAACGGTTTAACCCATGTGTCACGTGTGTCTACATGAGTAGGCTTACCTATCACCTCCACAAGCTTGCCATCAAACATTAGATTTTCACGTTGAATTTCTTGATCAATGATCTCATTCCATGTATTTACCGAATATATAATTACTAGAAGCCTATGAGGGCAAAAAATTATGATTACTTGAAAAATTTCTTGAGCTTTAAAAAATAAATTGTAATTGTTGAAACTATTTTGTCTAGTCTTTATATGTGAAGTATGCACTTTGCAAGGAAGATCGGATTCTTTCAAATACAAAATGCAAGACCAATCCTTACCAATAATGATATGCTCGAGCCTGCAGCCATGCCAAGTGAGCCCTCTCTTGTTCATTGGCCTTAATTTGTCATGTTAGCCTTAGAATCTAATATTTATTCTTATCATTATTATCACCAATGTTGATCTCTTCAATCTTGTAGCCTTAGAAGTTAGCATGGTTGTGTCAATTATCAAATCTTCTGATAATTGAATCAAGAGCCTTAATCATTAGGGTAACCATACATAACACTCACCTTGATATGGAAATTAATAGAATGTTGGATTTGGCAAAATGGTTATCACCATACTTCACAAAAGCAAACAAAGTGTCTTGCAATTGAAGCACTAGAAACTAGCAACTACATTAATGCGTTAATGAAGCACATTGAGACTAGAACCAACCATATTCAAAAAACTTCAAGAAGTTTATCAAGGATAAGCTTTGAGACTAGGACATAACATTAGATAACTTTGAGCTCTGGATCACTCAAATTAAGTGTGGACACCATGTCTTGAGTCCTGATCCATATAATCAAGCTAAATAACCTTCTCTGCTCGTAAACGAAAAACCGTACCCTAAACAACCTTTATTATTTTGTCTAGAATGTCGACTTGCCACATCTTTGTCCTATAGGTATATCACCTTTAATGGGCATTAACAATGAGACGTTAACATTCCTTACAAGGTGGAAGGGACTTGATCTTCTCTTCTCCCTCTATGAGGTGACTCCCAAAGGTTCGAGCTTAGTTTGCTCCCTATGGAAGAGTTGGAACAAGGTGAAACAATTTGTCAAGATCAATGAAGATTGGAAATGGGAGGCTAGTATTAGACAAAATGATTCAATATGATTTTCTATCAAGGGCATCAGAGATGTTGAGTCTTGGAACCTCCAAAAAGCTAGGAAGCTTTGGAACAAAGCTTTCCTTTTGTGGAAACACCTCTGGAATCAAGAAACATGCCAATGGATTAGATTTGAGGACATTGACTCGGCTAGGAGAGTGGACTATGAAGAATGGTGCATGTTGCAGAGCAGATTCAATGCTTGGGAGTGCTCAAGGACTCCCCTCCTTATTGGGCACGACTCCCCTCATCTTCAGGGTCATGGACTTTCATGTCACTCTTAATACAAGACGGTGTCTAGATTGGTTGAGTTTTAGATGGGATTTTAAGTTCCAATCCCTTTGGCATCCCCTCATCAAGGTAAAAAAATCAGTTCTTATGTGGCAAATCCTCCACCAAGACCAATGTAAAAGCGAACAAAATTTGTGACTCCCCTCCGTGGCGTAAATGATGCCTTCATGGCAATGAGAACTTGGAACACCTCTTCTTTTCATGCCCCAAGTCAATGTTAGGCTCTGGCGAGCCCTCGGGAGAATCATGTTGCTGCAAGGACAAATCAACTGGAAGCAAGCATTATTAGGTGAAGCAATCCGCTGTTCCTTAGCATTGTGGAATGCTATAAGAGATGAGACCCTCTAGAAGATCTCGAAAGAGAGGTGTGACGCAAACTTTGGTCAATCAAAAAATCTTTTTTCCTTTTAGGTAAAGGAATTTCCAACTCCTAGAAGCCCCAACCTTTCAAACATCATAGAGTGTTTTTTCTTGAGAGCAACAAGATTAAAAGCAAGTGGCTCCCCCATGAGGGAGACGAAAGGGTTGTCAACCTTCTTTGCAATGTTTTCTAGCAAGTTTTAAGCAACCCATGCTTTGTGGGGGGTCCCATGGGTGCTAGGCCCATTAAGTTGTATAGTTGTTCTTTTTATTAATTAAAGTTTGGAAGAGCATGCTACTCCCGAACTTCCTTTTGAAAAAAAACATTCCTTACAATATCCAACTTTGATTTTTGTGTTACATTGATCATATACTATTTTGAAGTGTTCTCAAATAAACATTATAGCTTTTTCTATACTTATGAGCACAAGTATAAATAGAGAGCTTGGCCACACCTCATGCAAACATACTTGCCTATGAGAGCCCAAGCATGTTGTTATGTATTTGAGATCTACATTTGGATAAACATATCTTTACATCTATCGTTCTCCCTCTCCGATACCTTGTTAGCACTTTGCTATTGGTGGCCTTTCTTCATCCTAAAGTTCTAGCCACCTCTCCTTAAATGTAGCGTGCTCTCAAAGATTGTACCCTTCAAATCAAACGTTCCAATATCCAAGCTCAATGGTTTTGCACAACGAAGGTCATAGACCTCTAGGTAATGGCTTATTTTCTATGTTTTTTTATCGCAAAGAAATATCACCACCTTTGTTTATTAGTTATATTGGACAACAAAAGATTTTGATGTTTGGAATGCAAATATCCCAAGATAACAATTCTCAAAGGAGAAATTATTAGCTTTGTCGATATACATAGTTTAGAGAAACAAGTCTCAAAGGAGAAATTATTAGCTTTGACGATATACATAGTTTAGAGCTTTGGTAATATGAAGCTTAATGAGAAGTTAGAGAACATAGTGGTCAATCGTTGTGATGGGAGTGTTGACTTCAACTGAAGCACAAATGTTTTGGCATGAATGCTTTGGCATGAATGCTGCAACACATATTGCCTTGGAAACCTTGATCATCTCCATTCACATCTGAAAAGTGAGGAGCCATATTTATTTAGAAATCTTAATCATCTCCTAGTACACCTACTCAATTGGGTCGTTGGAAACATCCAAGTTGCCTCCTAATACCAAGCTCGAAAGTTTTATGTACAAAAGTTATGTTTTTCTAAGTATCCTATAAACACAATTATTTTCTATACTTGTTACCGAAACCGCTTCATAAATTTGTTCCACTCACAAATCTAATGACACACGTATATGAACTTCTATCTAATAATGAGAAAATACCATCTTAAGAATCACTCACTTGCCTCGAATCTCAACAAATGAGATGCGGCATATAGAAATGCAACGATTGAAAGTGTAAGTGCAACGATTGAAAGTGTACTTACATCATGAAATGCATCTCAAGCAATGCGCATTTCATGCAATGCTTAAGCAGAAGCTCGAAGTTACCGGAAGTTACCCAATCTCATTTTAGTCAAACGTAAACATGTGTCGTGATTTTACTGTAGAAGTACCGAATCAAGTGGAGGAAATATGTAAATTGCGAAAATGCAGCTTATTTGCTTGCTTGAAATCTAGAAAGGACAAGGAATCCTTTACTTGGACGAATAAATATAGCAAGTCTCATGTACAACTCAGCTCCTCTCGCATATGGCATTTTTGCTGGTCTTGCAACAAAGGGCCCCCGACAGCTTACATATTTCATTCTACCTACACGTTCTTAACATGCTGAGTTTCCACAGCTCTCACTACTTCACGTAGACCGTGATATTGACATCGCAGAATGTATGGATCCTGTAGCATGTCATCATGAAGTCAAACTTGGCCCCTTGCTGTCACAGGCCTGAAATACGCTCAGACTCTCATTGCCCTCGTAAACAGAGGCTTGAAACAGTTTCTAAGTAATGGTACATCCCTGTCAATTGTGAGCCCTAACTTCTCTCTCTCTCTCTCTCTCTCTCTCTCTCTCTCTCTCTCTCTCTCTCTCTCTCTCTCTCTCTCTCTCTCTCTCTCTCTCTCTCTCTCTCTCTCTCTCTCTCTCTCTCTCTCTCTCTCTCTCTCTCTCTCTCTCTCTCTCTCTCTCTCTCTCTCTGTGTGTGTGTGTGTCTCTGTGTGTGTGTGTGCATGGTAGAATGAAAGGCAGACCTTCTCAGGCAGAGCTTCGATCAAAAGTTCGTTCCCAATCCTAGCCAAGCAGTTGATGCTTCTCTGTAATGCTTTGATTTGATTGCCAGTGAGAAGACACTCCATTGCACTGGCTCCTGGTCGAGAAAGTGGACAAATTCAAGAATTCAAAAGTCGAACCATAGAGAGAGCGGCGAATGCGATGCTATTAAATGAGTGCAACATCTGAAGAGCTGCCTGGTACCACCAATGGAGTGAGTTATAGCAAGGTGTAGTCACATTTCAACGAATTCCCACATCCATTCTGAATCATAGGGGAACAGTAGCTAATCCAAAGTGTCGTGCGCGACATTTCACCGAATTCCCATTTCAATTTTACTAGCTATAACCCAATGTGTCGTTCGCGACCAGGCATTTGGAATAATCAGGTTCACAATGCGCAACGAGGGCAAATACTCACACGCATACGGACGTCGGAAACCAACAAGAGTCATCCAATATTTGATATCCAAATGCTTTAAATTGTCCTTTCAGCTTAAACTTCCGAAAAACAATCATGAACCTCCTTTGTAACATTCTCTAGATCTAGATCAGCAAGTTCTGCCCCGCTTTGTGGGATTTGGGGGTCTCAAAGGCACCAGTTCCATTCACTTGTATCATTTTCTTCCTTGTTTTTAATTAAAGGTCCGGAGAGTAAGCCAAGGCCGAACTTCCTTTTTTGTTTCTAATCATGAATGTTTGGATCCTTCACGGTCGGGGAGAAAGGGGGTCATCAAGGTTGAGCTATTCATTTCGATTTTTCAAGTTCAAAATGAAAAAGTAGATCGATGATCGAACTTTCAAAAAAAAAAAACATGAAGTTGCGTAAAAGAGTTTGGGTGAATTTTTTTTACCATTTTCATGGCTACGTATAATAGTCATAATAATCTATAACTTTCATGAAGGAGAGAGCATTGATATACAATTTCAACACATACATATATGCAATTTTTTTTTGAATTAATTTGGAATTCAAACTATTGATCCACAAAAAGATATAGATTATTTCTTCCAGTGTTCTATCTAACTTCTCAGCAAAAGATTGACTTTTAAATTGCTAAATAGTCACATTCACAGATGTCGTGAACCTTTTGCATGACATAAAAGCACTCATCTACTGATTTTCATTCTTGCATGAGGTTATCAATCTAGTATAGGCAGGCATGCATATATGTATGCATACATACATAATTACATCCATAGGTGCATACAACATGTCGTCTCCTGTGTGGGCATAAAATGAGCCATCTCCCTCAATCTGTCTATGACTATTAGGGTAACATCCTACTTCCTTTAGATCCACGGTAACCCCACTATGAAGTCCATGGATACACTATCCTAGTTATGCTTTGGAATTTGTAAAGGATGTAAAGAGTCTAATGTCTTAACCCTTTCTATTTTGTTGACTTGACATGTAAAGCATTGTTGAACATATGTGGCTCTGGCTATTCGAGGCCACCAAAATGTTCTTCTAACTAACAGAATGGTCTTGTCAACACTAGGATGCCCTACATAAGGAACATCATGGCTATCATGCATGATTTTTCTTCTCAAATCCCAAGAATATGGTATGCAAACCCTTCCTTTTCATTTAATGATTCCAATCTCCGTTGAGAAATTGGAATAAAAACTTGACTTGTTTGCTTTACTAGGGGAAGAAGCGGATGGGACTTCCCATCTCCTATAATAGATTCATCACTGATGGCCCTAATGATCTGTACCAAATGTGGATCTTCCACTTGTGCTTCCTTTATTTCTTGAAGCAATGAGTTTCTAGAACTATATAGCACATTTGATATATTATCTAAGATAATGCATCAACTACAATATTCACTTTGCCTCTTCTATATAGGATTTCCATATGAAATTCTTGCATGAGCTTAGCCCAACGAGTGTGTCTGCCTCAAAGACCTAGCTGACTACAAAAGTACTTGAGTGTATGGTGATTTGTGGATACCTTAAAATCTGCATCATAAAGATAGTGTCTCTAGACTTTAAGAGCATGCACCACTGCATACAATGCTTGTTCCTGTAGTAAGCTATGCCATTAGCATCTCTCTCCAACTCAAATGGCTTCTATGGATCCACCACTTTGAGTATTGGAGCCTCTGAAACAACTTGTTTTAGAGTATCAAAAATATCTTGTTGCTCTTGCTTCCATGCAAAAGCTACTTTGTCTTGAAGCAGATTCGTCATAGCTTTTGCTATTGATGAATAAGATGAAATAAATTTATGATAAAATTAAAAAAGTCCTAAAAATGACCAAAGTTATCCCTCGTCTTGAGGAGTTGGCCGTGCCAATATAATTGAGATCTTCATGGGATCCATATTTACCCCATAGGCCAAAACTACATGCCCTACATACTCTATCTCTGGAAGAAATAATTGAGTCTTATCTAGATTTACAAACAACTGATTTTCCTTTAATTTATTTAATATTAACCTTAAATGACTCTCGTACTCATGTAAAGACCTACTATATACTAAGAAGCCATCAACAAACCCACAACAAATTTGCCAATGGACAGGTGTAGAATATTTTTCATTAACGTCATAAAAGTAGTAGGTGCATTAGTCAAACCAAATTGCATAACTAAACACTCACAATGCCCAAAACTGATCTTGAAAGTTGTTTTATGTACATTCTTCTCTTTAACTCTAATATGGTGGTAGATACTCTTCCAATCTATTCGACTATATACAATTGCTCCACCTAGAGCATCAAGAAGGTCATCTATTATGGGTATGGGGTATTTGTGCTTGATGGTAATATTATTGAGTGCTCTGTAGTCACACACATCCGATAAAGACCCATCTTTCTTCTTTAGTAGAAGAATTGCTACTACAAAGCCCATTTTCCATGTACTTGTCCATAACCTTGTTGATTTCATCCTCCTCCTACAAACTCATATGAAGTGGTGGTCGCATAGTCAGATTTGCTCCTCGTACCAATTTGATCTTGTGCTCAACATTCCTGCAAGGGGTTAAACCCAAAGGTAACTCGTTTAATAACAACTCCTAGAAATCTACTCTTACTTTCTCAGAAGGTACTAAATCATTACAAGTGGAGCTTCCTCAACTCTTAGAATCCATCACTACATATGATGAATCCACTGTGTAGGCATACTCTAACTGCATAGTGTATAAATGTAACCATCTCACGAGACAAGAATTAATGACATTATGTGTGGAACTAGTTTCAAAGAGGACCTTGATAGGACATTGTGCTATAACTCGTCTCATAACAATGAGTTCCATGTCTAAAAAATTGGTAACATTTATGTGCCACTATCAAAAGCACAACATCTAGAACAGGAGATACCTTCTAAGTGACCATCATGGCCACTATGGGAGATGATATCTGAGATGGAGGATCTTCAAAGTCCTGATCTGCATCACTCCTCGTTTGTGTAAGGTTTATGATTATGGCTATAAGCATCTTTTCATTCTTAGGACATATCTTTAAATCAATGTTATCATAAGCATCCATAACACAAATATACATATACACATACGCATACACATACATATGCACATACACATGCAAATGCACATGCACATACACATGCACACATAGAGAGACATATACACATACACATACATACACACATAGATATACACATACACACGCATACACATACACATACACATACACTTGCTTAAAATCTAGAAACGACAAGGAATCCTTTACTTAGGCGAATAAATATAGCAAGTCTCCATGTACAACTCAGCTTCTCTCGCATATGGAATTTTCGCTGGTCTTGCAACCAAGGTCCCCCGACAGCTTACATATTTCGTTCTACCAACACGTTCTTAACATGCTGAGTTTCCAAATACAATCAAAATGCATTTATTGAATATCGAAAAAGGTAAATTATGTAACATGTAAGTTGCAAGATGTTTGTTGCCACTCGCCCTTTTTGTTGATCACTCTTCAATAAATAAATTGACCTTTGAATCATTGTCTATGATTTGTGGCATTTCCAATGTTTTTAGATAACGGTTTAACCCATGTGTGTCTACATGAGTAGGCTTTACCTATCACCTCCACAAGCTTGCCATCAAACATTAGATTTTCACGTTGAAATTTTTTGATCAATGATCTCATTCCGTGTATTTACCGAATATATAATTACTAGAAGCCTATGAGGGCCAAAACTATAACTACTTGAAAAATTTCTTGAGTTTTAAAAAATAAATTGTAATTGTTGAAACTATTTTGTCTACTCTTTATATGTCAAGTATGCACTTTGCAAGGAAGATCGGATTCTTTCAAATACAAAATGCAAGACCAATCCTCACCAATAATGATATGCTCGAGCCCGAAGCCATGCCAAGTGAGCCCTCTCTTGTTCATTGGCCTTAATTTGTCATGTTAGCCTTAGAATCTAATATCTATTCTTATCATTATTATCACCAATGTTGATCTCTTCAATATTCTAGCCTTAGAAGTTAGCATGGTTGTGTCAATTATCAAGTCTTTTGATAATTGAATCAAGAGCCTTAATCATTAGGGTAACCATACATAACACTCACCTTGATATGGAAATTGATAGAATGTTGGATTCGGCAAAATGGGTATCACCACACTTCACAAAAGCAAACAAAGTGTCTTGCAATTGAAGCACTAGAAACTAGCAACTACATTAATGCCTTAATGAAGCACATTGAGACTAGAACCAACCACATTCAAAAAACTTCAAGAAGTTTATCAAGGATAAGCTTTGAGACTAGGACATAACATTAGATAACTTTGAGCTCTGGATCACTCAAATTAAGTGTGGACACCATGTCTTGAGTCTTGATCCATATAATCAAGCTAAATAACCTTCTCTACTCGTAAACGAAAAACCGTACCCTAAACAACCTTTATTATTTTGTCTAGAATGTCGACTTGCCACATCTTTGTCCTATAGGTATATCACCATTAATGGGCATTAACTTAGTTCGCTCCCTATGGAAGAGTTGGAACAAGGTGAAACAATTTGTCAAGATCAATGAAGATTGGAAATGGGAGGCTAGTATTAGAAAAAATGATTCGATATGATTTTCTATCAAGGATTGGGACACCTCTTCTTTTCATGCCCCAAGTCAATGTCAGTTTGGCGAGCCCTCACGAGAATCATGTTGCTGTAGGGACAAATCAACTGGAAGCAAGCATTATTAGGTGAAGCAATCCGTTGTTCCTCAGCATTGTGGAATGCTATAAGAGATGAGACCCTCTAGAAGATCTTGAAAGAGAGGTGTGACGCAAACTTTGGTCAATCAAAAAATCTCTTTTCCTTTTAGGTAAAAGAATTTCAACTCCTAGAAGCCCCAACCTTTGAAACATCATAGAGCGCTTTTTCTTGAGAGCAACAAGATTAGAAGCAAGTGGCTCCCCCATGAGAGAGACGAAAGGGTTATCAACCTTCTTTGCAATGTTTTCTAGCAAGTTTTAAGCAACCCATGCTTTGTGGGGGGTCCCATGGGTGCTAGGCCCGTTAAGTTGTATAGTTGTTCTTTTTATTAATTAAAGTTTGGAAGAGCATGCTACTGCCGAACTTCCTTTTGAAAAAAAAAAAACATTCCTTACAATATCCAACTTTGATTTTTGTGTTACATTGATCATATACTATTTTGAAGTGTTCTCAATTAACATTAAGCTTTTTCTATACTTATGGCACAAGTATAAATAGAGAGCTTGGCCACACCTCATGCAAACATACTTGCCTATGAGAGCCCCAACATGTTGTTATGTATTTGACATCTACATTTGGATAAACATATCTTTACATCCATCGTTCTCCCTCTCCTATACCTTGTAAGTACTTTGCTATTGGTGGCCTTTCTTCATCCTAAAGTTCTAGCCACCTCTCCTTAAATGTAGTGTGTTCTCAAAAGATTGTACCCTTCAAATCAAACGTTCCAATATCCAAGCTCGATGGTTTTGCACAACGAAGGTCATAGACCTCTAGGTAATGGCTTATTTTCTATGTTTTTTTATCACAAAGAAATATCACCACCTTTGTTTATTAGTTATATTGGACAACAAAAGATTTTGATGTTTGAAATGCAATTATCCCAAGATAACAATTCTCAAGGGAGAAATTATTAGCTTTGTCGATATACATAGTTTAGAGTAACAAGTCTCAAAGGAGAAATTATTAGCTTTGTCAATATACATAGTTTAGAGCTTTGGTAATATGAAGCTTAATGAGAAGTTAGAGAACATAGTGATCAATCGTTGTGATGGGAGTGTTGAGTTTTTTACCATTTTCATGGCTACGTATAATAGTCATAATAGTCTATAACTTTCATGAAGGACTATTCAGCTAATGGGCATAAGTATTAAAGATGTAGGAAAGGAAATAGATTCTGAGATTTTTGAATTGAAACATAAGGTTGACCTATTTTCTAACCAAGTTAAAGACCTACAAACATTGAAATGTGACAATGAGCATGAGGTAAAAGTTCAAAGCATATCTACACATAAAAAGTCATTAGATCTTAGAAGATCCATGCCTAGAGTGATATCTAGCTAGGAAATCAAGTTGGGCTGAGAAGAATCATATACGATGTTTTCTGTGTGATCAATATGGACATATGTTTTTGGATTGCATAGCGTATGAAAATGCATGCAAACATAGACTAGTAAGTGAGTGTGAAGGTAAGATTTGTAAATATCAAGAGGAGATACCTTTACATCTGAATGTAAGAAGAGGTGGAATGAAGGAATATTTTGAAGAGACCAAATCTAGACCAAAATCATTTCAGAAGATGTGGAGACCAAAAAGGCATGAAAATTTTAAATCTGATGAAAAAAGATTATGCAATCTATTCAGAGTCAAGAGAAACCAACTGAAGAAACCAAAAGTAGATAGATAAATCTTGAAAAGTAAAATTTTGAGCAGATATTAAGAGAACAAATGGAAATCGATAAAAGAGAATCTAATTGGGAAATTCGAGAGAAATCAAAGAAAGACCAGGATGTATATGTTTCATTTGATCCGAAACTTTTGACTAATGAGGATCTATTTGTTCAAGAGAAAATATGAAATTGCAATCTCAATTAAAAAGAGTAAAGAAAAAACTCAAGAAGATATAAAATCTGATAGACAAGTTAACAAAGCAGAAAAACAGTTGCTTGATGATATTATTGTGCAAATTGAGGGGAATGTAAAGACGACTTCAAAGACTTCTAAGAGTTTGAAAAAGAATAAGAGAAGTAGAAATCTAACTTTTCAAGACATATTTGCAAATATTGAAGGATGATTGAAGAAGAATCATAATGAAAATGCATTAGAATGATCAAGAGCTATTAAATGATAAAGATTGATGATAATGCATGATGGTGATTGATGAAAATGATCATGAGGAGATTGATGATTGATAATAATGGTTGATAAGGATGATGATTGTCGATGATGTTTGATGATTAATGAACGATGATGATTGATAAATGAAATGATGAATGATGAATGATTAGTGATTGATGATGATGATGGTTAATAAATGACAATGAATGATAAATGATACTGATGAAGGATGATGAATGATTATGATTGATGAATGATTAAGATTCAGGAATGATGATGATTGATTGTTTATGATGATTAATGATGATGAAATATGATGATTAATGATGATTAATGATGATTAATGATGATTAATGATGATTAATGATGATGAAATATGATGATTAATGATGATTAATGATGATGATGAAATATGATGATTAATGATGATGATGATGCTATTAGAGGATGCTGATGGTACTGATGCCAATGCTGATGAAGAATTCGAAGAAAAGCTAGATCAAACAATGGTGAAAATTAAGCAAAATGATCAGGTGAAATGTTTTCGATTTGAAATGTGTTTTCTTTGTGAAAGAGCATTTGCATTGCATTTTTGTGTGTGATAAAGATATGTATGAATTTAAGAAAATCATGTAGAATGAAGATAGCAAACATGTGTTATGGGTTTGCATGAAGCATGAATGACTAGAAATTATATGGTTAGAATCAATTAGCGGACTAGAGACTTTTGGGAGTGAAAGCTTGGGAATGTGATGGCATGTTTAAACTGAGTGCGTGCATATACTGATTGTTGATATATTTAGGTAGTCTTCTTCTTCCTTGTGCTGTTCGCGTGCTTCCGCAGACGTCTATCTCCAACAATTGGTATCAGAGCAAGTCGTCACCTCTTCTAGGGCGCCGTCGACACTCCTCCGTTTGCAGTCTCAGATTCGCACGAAATTTGGTGAGCATACTCAGGGTGTTTCCGAGATCAAAACCGCTTCGCTCTGTGGTGCCGAAATCGCGATCTGAGCTCATTTCGGCCTCCGAACGCACTATCGCAGCGCTTGTGTAGGCTATTTCGTCCTTTTGTGCCAAAGGTATATACCAGTTTCTGTTCGCCAGTTTAAGCGTCTCAAAGTCTGCTACAGGTCTAGCAGAACTCGTCTGGGTTGTTTCGTTCAACTTTTTGAGATACAGTCAATTTTCTGCATCAAGGTATTTTAGTCACCGGCCATGGCTGAAAGCAGTGATGTATTCCGTATGTTGGCTGTTGAGGATAAGTTGGATGGTACCAACTACCCATTATGGGCTTATATGATGTGATATGTACTGGTTGCAAAAGGATTGTGATACATTGTGCAGGGTGTTGAAAGATGTCCTGTTACACCTGTAACGACAGGTACTGCAAATACAGGTGTTGGAGCTGATGAAGATGGTGTCGAAGATGATATTCCGCAGATTCCTGTTCGTGCTGTTGTTTCTGTTGCACCTACTGCAGAGCAGATTCGTTGGGATGGCAGAGATGCCCAAGCACATGCATTGATAGCTTTGTCTGTCAAACGTGCCATTATTCCTCACATTCGCTCTTGCAGAACAGCAAAGGATGCTTGGGATACACTTACCACTTTGTACCAGGCTAGGAATGAGGCTCGTGTTGCTTACCTTCGAAAACAGTTGGAGAGTGAGCACATGAATGAAGGTGATTCTATGGACAGTTTTCTTACAAAGATCAAAGACCTGAAGGAACAATTGATTTCTGCTGATGAGGTTATACCAGATAGCTCACTTATGCAGACCATTCTGAATGGTCTTCCTGATTCATATCAGAGTTTTGCCTCTACTCTTCGGTTGATGATGAAAGGCAATCCGAATGCCTTGTCATTTGAGGAATTAGTCTCTGTTCTGTTGCAGGAAGATTAGTCCAGGCAGAACAGGTCCATTATGCGTGTTGCAGATCAAGCTTTCCTGGCTAGTCAGAAGGGCAAAGGAAAATGGAGCTCTTCTACCAGTAAGCAGAAATCTGCAAATGCTGCACAATCGAAGTACCAGGATAAAGATCAGAAGAAATCAGAAAAGCAGAAATTGTTCTGCAAGTACTGTAAAGGAAATGATCATATTATAAAGAACTGTCCAAAACTGGCTGCTAAAGAGGCAAAGAAGAAAGAGGCTGGAATGGTTGTTGCAGAGGCCTCTACACCAAAAATAGAGTCTGCAAATCTTGTGCAGGAAGAAGAATGGGCGTTTACTACTGTCTGCAGTTTTGACCCATCTTTTCATGATCAGTGCATGTCTGCAGTAGACTCAGATGTTTGGTACTTTGACAGTGGGGCGACCAAACATATTACCTCGCAGCGCAGTTTCTTCTCTTCACTCGAGCCTGCCCCTACAGGGAATACTATCACGTCAGATGCTTTATTTGTGCCAGGGATCAAAAAGAACCTGTTATCAATTTCTGCATTAGCCAAGATTGGCTTGGTTGTGAAATTCGTTGATGACAGGTGTACAGTCCATGATCTCTCAAATGGCGATGTGATTATTGCTTCTGGCATTTTATGTCGTGGGTTGTATAAGCTCATAGACTATGAAAGATCTGTGAAAGATTCGGCATGTGCAGTTCATGATTCTCAGGCTATGTCACATGCAAAGCTTTGGCATGCACGCTTTGGTCATCTGAATTTTGCTAGTTTGTTACGCATGCAGAAATCTGAAATGGTGTCCTCTTTGCCCAAACTTGAGGCACCTGGAAAACATGTTTGTGAAGGCTGTATTTTGGGCAAAATGCAGCGTTCTTCCTTTCCAAAAGATGGTTCAGTTCGGGCTACGCAGAAATTGCAGCTTGTACATAGTGATGTTTGTGGTCCTATGCAGACACCCTCTTTTGGAAATTACCTTTACTTCGTGACTTTCATTGATGATTTTTCCAGGCATGCATGGGTATATCCACTCAAAGCAAAGTCCAAAGTGTTCATGTGCTTCAAACAGTTTTTGGTTTTGGCTGAAAATCTGTCAGCATGTAAAATGGGCACCCTCCGTTCTGATCGAGGGGGGGAATATATGTCTTCAGATTTTAATGCATTTATGGCTGAACGTGGGATAAAACACCAGTGTACAGTGCCGTATACACCTCAACAGAATGGAGTTGCTGAACGAAAGAGCAGGTCACTCATGGAGATGGCGAGGTGCATGGTCAAAAGTTAGGCTTTACCACATAGTTTTTGGCTTGAGGCTGTCATGTGTGCAGCATATGTACTGAACAGGTGTCCCACTAAAGCGTTGCAGTCTATCACTCCATATGAGGCTTGGCATGACCGCAAGCATCTGTTGCGCATCTGCGTGTTTTTGGTTGTTTGGCATATGCATTAGTGCCTGAACAACATCGCAGAAAAATGGATTATAAGGCAGTAAAATGTATTTTTGTTGGGTATAGTTCTGAAAGTAAAGGCTATCGTCTGTATCATCCACAGACGAAACGCATTCTGGTTAGCCGTGATGTTGTCTTTGTGGAAGATGCTATTCAGCCATTGCTTGCATGTACTAAGGAGACATCTGTTAGCTCCAAAGACATGTATGATACTTTGATGCCTCTTTTTACAGGTGGACAGGCTAGTGCTGGTCCTAATGAGGCAACTTCTCAGCCTTTGCAGGTTTCATATGATGATGCAGATCATTCCATTTCTGATGCAGATTTACATGATGCACTTGTTGATGAGAGAGCTGATATTAAGCAGGCAAAAACTATGCCAAAATGGCTGGTGCAGACTTTGCGTGACATACAAATTAGATGCACCTTTGTCATATCATACTCGTTCAGGCTCTCATAGTGCCTCCTTTGCATCAGATTGCTATGCTATGGCTGCATCTAGTCTCTGTGATGAGAATGAGCCTGTTTCTTTTGATGAAGCACAAAATTCAGAAAATTGGATGGCTGCTATGCAATCTGAATATGATGCTATAATGAAGAATGGTACATGGTCTTTATGTGACTTGCCTCCTGGCAAGAAGGCCATTGGCACTAAGTGGGTATACAAGCTGAAGCGTAAACCTGATGGTACAGTTGACAGGTATAAGGCTAGGCTTGTTGCAAAGGGTTATGCACAGGAAAGAGGCATTGATTTTGATGAGACCTTTGCACCTACATGTCGTATGACTACTGTTTGGAGCATTTGTGCACTTGCAGCCCATCATGGTTGGAATGTACATCAGTTGGACATTAAAACAACATTTCTGAATGGTGACTTGCATGAAGAAGTGTATGTTTTTCAACCCCGTGGCTTTGTGCAGAAAGGGCATGAAAACTAGGTTTGCAGGTTAAAGAAGGCATTATATGGTTTAAAGCAAGCACCACGTGCTTGGTATGAGAAGATACATGCCTATCTGATTGCACATGGTTTTGAGAACAGTCCAACTGAAAGCACCTTATATGTTAAACGTGCTAATGATGTGCTTCTAATCATTGTTGTCTATGTTGATGACATGCTGCTCACTGGTCCTATTGAGACACATATTGCTGATTTTAAGGCTGATTTGCATGCCTCATTTGAGATGTCTGATTTGGAGCATTTGCATCACTATTTGGGCATTCAGTTTATGCACGTTGATGGTGGAATGGCTTTGTGTCAAACGAAATATATTGACACATTATTGCAGCGTTTTGGCCTTGAAGACTGTAAGCCTATTGCCACTCCTATGGAGACAGGTTTACGATTGAGTCTTCATGATGCTGGAGATGCATTTGATGCTGTTCTCTATCAGCAGGCTGTTGGATGCTTGATTTACTTATGCATAACTCGGCCAGATATTCAGTTTGTTGTCTCACAGATGAGCAGGTTTATGCATTGCCCAGGAGTCACGCATTGGAAAGCGGTTAAGCGCATCTTTCGCTACTTGAGTGGTACTCGGCTACTTGGGTTGTTTTATCCCAAGGGGGGATCACTACCGCCAGATTTGCATGCTTTTTCTGACTCAGATTGGGCTGGTTGCTATGACACTCGTGTGTCCACCAGTGGTTTTTACTTCATGCTTGGTAGCTCATGTATATCTTGGTTGAGCAAGAAGCAGCCTACTGTGGCCACTTCCAGTTGTGAGGCTGAGTATAGGGCAGCTTTCACAGCGACTGTTGAGTGTGTGTGGCTCAGACGCCTTATGGCTGATTTGGGTGTTGGCCAGTCTTCTGCCACCACCATCTTCACTGACAGTCAGAGCGCATTGGCAGTTGCGAGGAACCCTGTGTTCCATGCTCGCACTAAGCAAATTGAGGTGCATTATCACTATGTCAGGGAGAGGTTCTCTGCTGGGGAGATCAACTTGGCATATGTGCCCACGCAGGAGAACATTGCAGACCTTTTCACGAAGGCTCTGCCTAGGGAGAAGTTTGAAGCTTTCCGCAAAGCTTTGGGCTTACTTCCTTTTGTGGAGTGATTTCCACATAGCTTGGCACTTCCTTATACATGAGTGCCAGCTCCTTGTTCACCGCATCACTCCCAAGGGGGATTTGTTGATATATTTAGGTAGTGATGTGTATGAACACTCTAGGACTGCCGGGGCACTTTTTTCCCTCTTTAGGAGGTTTTTTTCCCCCGGCTTGTATATACGCCTATTGCCCTAATGGGCTACTTATCTTTGTACATTCTCTAGTAATACATTCAGTATTGTGTGTTTGTGCTCCAAGCTTCTTCTTCTTCCTTGTGCTGTTCGCGTGCTTCCGCAGACGTCTATCTCCAACACTGATTGATTTGAACGCTTAGTGAGTGGGATTCTTTGGGTCCTACTATTTATTTCTTGCGAGATCTTACCTCCAGATGGATCATGATTTAGAGAAAACCTTCATACTCAAGCAAGCTATATATGTGTGTCCATGTTGTTTGCACGCTGCGATGGGCTAGTTAGCGAGTGGAACCACCTTGATCGGGTGGTCAAGGCCATGAGCTGAGGCTAGTTTTATCATAGGCCTGACCTATCTGTTGTCATGCCTCTACATGGGTCGGTAGGCAGGTGGAGTCACTCTGGCCGGATGGTTAGAGCCACGAGCTCACGTCGATTTCATGTAGGATTGATGTTGTGTATATCATGCGCTATGTCGGATCGACAGACAGGTGGGGTAAACTTGGCCGGGCGGACAAGTACATGAGTCGCACCCGATTTTGACATAGGCCGAATTGTGAAAATAAAAATAAAAACAAAAATGCTGAGCAAAGATGAAGTGAAAAATAAAAGAAAAGAAAAAGAAAGAGAAAACGAAAAATAAAAAAGTAAAGAAAAGAAAAGATCTGATGGAGAGTTGGATAGTAGGGGATAAATAGAGGAATCAGGGCATAATTTACAATCTGAGTTAGTAGAAGCTTAGTATATGCTAGTACTTAGGATAAGTTGTTGGATCTGAAGGAGTTGAACAAACAAAAGATCTAGAAAGCCAATGGTTTATTTATATGATTACTTGTGTGATTGCGGAAGCAGAAACATAGTATGATGTTTTTGAAGCTTGAATTTGCTTAATTTTCTAAAATTTGTGCTAATCTTTATAAAGTTGCAGGGAGTGCATGAGATCATGTTTCAATTTTTGAAAAGAAAAGCACAAAAACTAAAAAGAGTTTCAAAAGAATCCTTATATGCTTCTATTGGATTTTGCATGTTGGCCAATCGTGACGATGTGCAGGTTTAGTGGGAGCAAATATCGGGACGAAATCCCTCAGGGAAGTGTGCATCCTTTTTTTCAAAGTTCATTGATTTTCTAGGTTTCGGTGAGATGTTTTAACTGAGACAGAGTTATAAACTATGCATGTTTCCATTGATTTAAATGACTATGAGATCTGAAATATGTTTGATCTTTGTAACCTTTTGAAACCACTTAAAAATCTAAGTTTTACCTCGAGAGAAACCCAAACTTGGACCCTTAGATTTATCATTTACTCTAAGTCCTAAACCTTTAATTTGATTTAATTTTGTACATATAGTGTGAAACCAAAAACCTTAGTCCCATAAAAATAAAAAAGAGAAAAAGAAAAAGAACCAAAAATAGAAAAAGAGGAATTAGAAAAATAAAGAGAAGAAAAACCAAAAATAAAAATAAGAGATGGGGTGTTTCCAAAATAGTAGATGAACATGCAAGATGATTTTGGAAATAGAAAGTTTAAGAGGAGGTTAGAAGAATTTAGAAGGATGTCCTAGGAGGGGGAGGGGCTATAAATAGGTACCCAAGCCTCATTGGTTTCTCCTCGTGGACCATTTTTGTGGATCTTCTCTCCAAGTTCAGGTGGTTGATGATTTTAGAGATTACATGAAGTGAAGAAAGTGATTGAAGACTAAAGTAAAGAAGAAGCGTACTCCCCGTGGATTTCTTTGTGGATCTTCTTTCCAGGTTGCTATGGGATTTGGAGGTTACTATGTGATTCTGAGGTCCGATGATTTGCTGAGAAGATTGAAGTGAAGAGAAGATTATATGAAGTGAAGAGAAAGGTTTGAAGACTCAAATTGAAGAATTATGCCCCATGGATTGTCCTTGTGGATCTTCTTTCCAGGTTAGAGGATTCTCATGATCTGAAGAACATTACATGAAGTGAAGAAAAGTTTCTAAAGACGAAAGATAAAGAGTATCCCGTGGTCCTCTTTTCTGGAACGCCTCAAAGATTATATGAAGTAAGAAAGTTTCTGAAGGCCGAAGTGAAGCATTAGCCCCCCATCGAACTTCTTTGTGGATCTTTCCTCCAGGTGCCGATTGATCTTATTTCAAAGGATTATATGAAGTAAAGAGTTGAAGTTTTTGAAGACCGAAGTAAAGAGTACCCCCGTGGATCTTCATTGTGGAACTTCTTTCTAGAAGTTCTTTCCAAAACTTCTTTCCAGGTTGCGTTTGATTATTTGAAGATATTATATGAAGTGATTGTAGACTATTGAAGTAAAGATAAGTGAAGTTATTATTGAGAAGACTTGAAGTAAAGAAAGGACCGAAGTAAAGTGAAGTAAAGTTCCTGCAGTGAAGACCAAAGAGAAGCTCGTGGATGCCTTCTCGCACTATAGCGGGAAGTCTACACTGTATTACTTGATCCGCATTATAGCGGCATATTGTATCACCGATCCGCACTATAGCAGCATATTGTATCACTGATCCGCACTATAGCAGCATATTGTATCACCGATCCACACTGTAGTGGCCTATTGTATCACTGATCTGCATTATTGACATTTGTTGGAGGACTGTAGTTGTATTTATATTGTACTGTCAAGCATTGCTATTTCATTTCGCACTGTATCTCGATCTTTTGTCCGCGATGACTACGTTCCGCACGTGTGAGCTTCCTCTTGTCCTTCCTCTCCCGAGGCGCGGGCTTACGACGTGCCATACAAGTCACCACACCGAGTGCAAGACGCCCAGTGCACAGATGCCGCTCGTTGAATAGGGAGAGCAGCCCACGTCGGGGCCTGATCCTACCCCGCGTCGCTCTAACCTTCCTCGCCTCCTTCCCGACACCTGAACCTGACGTGAAGCGAGGTGGTTGTGCGGTGATCTTTGGCACGCCACCCACTCCTTGAGAAGAGAAAAGAGGGACCTCGACATCGGACATATATTCTAGGTACCAGCATTTCAAGTTCTTTGAATTATTTGCATCGTTCCACAGACTTGAACAGAAAGATTGCTTTTGACTGCCTGACTTTGATCATCCACTTTTTGCATCAATTTTGATCATACGAGTGTGCACTTTTCCATTATTGCTTGGATTAAGAGTCTACTTCATTCATAGCTTAGATCATATAAAGAAGAAATTAAAATGAATAAAATGATTGAAGAACAGTTTAGGAAATACGAAGAGTGATTTAGGGAAATGGAAATTAACGCGAGTGAATCTATAAAATCGAAGTTTGGTATTGTTGTGACCTTGATGCAAACAATAAATGCAATATCTGACATTATTCAGCTAATGGACATAAGTATTAAAGATGTAAGAAAGGAAATAGATTCTGAGATTTTTGAATTGAAACATAAGGTTGACCTGTTGTCTAACCAAGTTAAAGACCTTCAAACATTGAAATGTGATAATGAGCATGACGTAAAAGTTCAAAGCATATCTACACATAAAAGTCATTAGATCTTAGAAGATCCACGCCTTGAGTGATATCTGGGAAATCAAGTTGGGCTGAGAAGAGACCTATACGATGTTTTTGGTGTGATCAGTATGGACATATGTTTTTGGATTGCATAGCGTATGAAAGTACATGTAGACATAGACTAGGAAGTGAACGCGAAGGTAAGATTTATAAATATCAAGAGGAGATACCTTTACATCTGAATCTAGGAAGAGGTGGAATGATGGAATATTTTGAAAAGACCAAATCTAGACCAAAATCATTTCAGAAGATGTGGAGACCAAAAAGGCATGAAAATTTTAAATCTGATGAAAAAAAGAATATGCAACCTATTCAGAGTCAAGAGAAACCAACTGAAGAAACCAAAAGTAGATAGATAAAGGTTGAAAAGCAAAATATTGAGCAGATATTAAGAGAACAAACGGAAATCGATAAAAGAATATCTGATCGGGAAATTCAAGAGAAATCAAAGAAAGATCAGGATGTATATGTTTCATTTGATCCAAAACTTTTGACTAATGAAGATCTATTTGATCAAGAGAAAATTATGAAATTGCAATCTCAATTAAACTTGGATAAACAAATTGAACAAGAAAAGAGTAAAGAAGAAACTCAAGAAGATATAAAATTTGATAAATGAGTTAACAAAGCAGAAAAATAGTTGCTGGATGATATTATTGCGCAAATCGAGGGGAATGTAAAGACGACTTCAAAAACTTCTAAGAGTTTGAAAAAGAATAAGAGAAGTAGAAATTTAACTTTTCAAGACATATTTGCAAATATTGAAGGATGATTGAAGAAGAATCATAATGAAAATGTATTAGAATGACCAAGAGCTATTAAATGATAAAGATTGATGATAATGCATGATGATGATTGATGAAAATGATCATGAGGAGATTGATGATTGACAATGATGGCTGATAACTATGATGATTGTTGATGATGATTGTTGATGATGATTGTTGATGATATTTGATGATTAATGAATGATGATGATTGATAAATGAAATGATGAATGATGAATGATGATTGATGATTGATGAATGATTATTGATTGATGATGATGATGGTTAATGAATGAAGATGAATGATGAATGATAGTGATGAATGATGATGAATGATTAAGATTGAGGAATGATGATGATTTATTGATGATGATTGATTGTTTATGATGATTTATGATGATGATGAAATATGATGATTAATGATGATTGATGATGATGATGATAATGATTGATGGTTGATGATGATGATGATATTAGAGGATGTTGATGGTACCGATGCTGATGCTGATGAAGAATAATAAACCAGGAAAGTTGAAGAAAAGTTAGATCAAACAATGATGAAAATTAAGCAAAATGATCAGGTGAAATGTTTTCGATTTGAAATCTATTTTCTTTCTGAAAGAGCATTTGCATTGCATTTTTGTGTGTGATAAAGATATGTATGAATTTAAGAAAATCATGTAGAATGAAGATAGCAAACATCTGTTATGGGTTTGCATGAAGCATGAATGACTAGAAATTATATGGTTAGAATCAATTAGCAGACTAGAGACTTTTGGGAGTGAAAGGTTGGGAATGTGATGGCATGTTTAAACTGAGTGTGTGCATATGCTGATTGATTTGAATGCTTAGTGAGTGGGATTCTTTGGGTCCTACTATTTATTTCTTGCAAGATCGTACCTCTAGATGGATCATGAAAGTTGCAGGGAGTGCATGAGATCATGTTTCAATTTTTGAAAAGAAAAGCACAAAAAGTAAAAAGAGTTTCAAAAGAATCCTAATATGCTTCTATTGGATTTTGCACATTGGCCAATCGTGACGATGTGCAGGTTTAGTGGGAGCAAATGTCGAGATGAAATCCCTCAGTGAAGTGTGCATCATTTTTTTCAAAGTTCATTGATTTTTTGGGTTTTGGTGAGATGTTTTAACTGAGAAAGAGTTATAAACTATGCATGAAATCAATGGACTATGAGATCCGAAATATGTTTGATCTTTGTAACCTTTTGAAACCACTTAAAAATCTAAGTTTTACCTCGAGAGAAACCCAAACTTGGACCCTTAGATTTATCATTTACTCTAAGTCCTAAACCTTTAATTTGATTTAATTTTGTACATATAGTGTGAAACCAAAAACCTTAGTTCCATAAAAATAAAAAAGAGAAAAAGAAAAAGAACCAAAAATAGAAAAAGAGGAATTAGAAAAATAAAGAGAAGAAAAACCAAAAATAAAAATAAGAGATGGGGTTTTTCCAAAATAGGAGATGAACATGCAAGATGGTTTTGGAAATAGAAAGTTTGAGAGGAGGTTAGAAGAATTTAGAAGGATGTCCTTGGAGGGGGAGGGGCTATAAATAGGTGCCTAAGCCTCATTTGTTTCTCCCCGTGGACCGTTTTTGTGGATCTTGTCTCTAGGTTCGACTCGATGATTTCAGAGATTATATGAAGTGAAGAAAGTGATTGAAGACTAAAGTAAAGAAGAAGCATACTCCCCGTGGATTTCTTTGTGGATCTTCTTTCCACGTTGCTACGGGATTCGGAGGTTACTATGTGATTCTGAGGTCCGAGATTCTCATGATTTGCTGAGAAGATTGAAGTGAAGAGGAGATTATATGAAGCGAAGAGAAAATTTTGAAGACCCAAATTGAAGAATTACGCCCCGTGGATTGTCCTTCTGGATCTTCTTTCTAGGTTAGAGGATTCTCATGATCTGAAGAACATTACATGAAGTGAAGAAAAAGTTTCTAAAGATGGAAGATAAAGAGTATCCCGTGGTCCTCTTTTCTGGAACGCCTCGGGGATTATATGAAGTGAAGAAAGTTTTTGAAGGTTGAAGTGAAGCATTAGCCCCCCATCAAACTTCTTTGTGGATCTTTGTTGGTGCAAGACAATCACCAATTGAATTTTTGATGAAGGATTGAAGAAAAGATCAATTTATGAAGCATGAAGAAAGGACATGTTCAGAAGATGAAGACCTGTATACATATGTACATTAATTTAGAGTTAGCTCATTTATACCTTTTGTATGGTCATGAGCTTGTACATATATGCCTATATATACAAGTAAAAAGTCGCGAAAAATATGAGAGAACATGTGAATAGAGGAATTAGAAGTTGTAAGAGTCATTAGACACTTTAGAAGTGAGTAAGACTCTCTCATCACTCATATTTAAAACTTCTCAGAAATGAAGAAATATTGCGCTCGATCTTTTGCTTAGTGCTCCTTCTGTGTTTTATCTTTTGTGAAATGATTTTGTACAAGTCTAAGTCTATAGCTGATTGACCTATGTACAAGTTTTTAGATCCTAATTGTGATCACGCTGAGAGAATTGAGAGTAGGAACATTTACATGTGTAAATGTGAATAAGTGAAGTTGCAGTAGGCGCAAAATTCGATGCTAATGTTTTGGTCAATTCTCCTTCCACAGTGTAAAGTTTTGAGCAAGCAAGCACTCATTCTTTAAGTTGGAAGGCAAACTATCTATGGATTAAATCATTTGAATAAACAGGTTGTACTTTGGGAGAACTATGTGTTAAAAGTTATAGGTGTCAAAGTCGACTGTAAAGAAGTATAGTTTTAGACATAGGTGAATTGTTAAGATCATTTCTCAAGATCTACTGAGTCTTTTGAGATGATTTAACTTGGAGAAGGTGTGTAAACCGTAGACAACACGTTGTGCAAAGTTTTATAAAAAACTGTACATATTTGTTAGTCAATGAGTGAGATATATGCAACAGACTTTCTGAGTATCAACTCACTTCACAGTTTGTTCAATATTTTGGTAATTGAGCATTGATCTTCCAAATTGGTAAAGGTTTGTAGTTCTTCTTGATATAGAGGTGTTCTAACTTCAAGGATAGCTTATTCTTTTGGAGATTAACACTCTCCATCAGTGGTATCAGAGCAGGAGTCATCAAAATTGAAGGAAGGAGGACCCCGACTACTGCAGATATAAAGACATTAACATTTGAAGGTTCAAAAGGTGAGAGCTTGAGAGCAAAGCTTGAGAAGGAGGCTAGAATATATCAAGAAGATCAGAAGGAACTTCATTCGAAGTAAAGGTAACCTTATTCCTCATAAAGAGTGAAGAATTTAATACACAGGTGAAGAAAGGATGGGAGATTCTCTTCAGATAGAGAAATTGGATAGAGAAACCTATCCAGCATGGTCAATGAGGATGGAAGCTCATCTTATGAGCAAAGACTTGATAGGCTACATCACAGGTGAAGAAGAAAAGCCACAATTCAGAGTTCCTAGTGTTCCAACTAGGGATGAGTTATCAGATTTGAAGACCTGGATGAAGAAGGATGCTCAAGCAAGGAGCATTATTTACATGGGAGTCAATGACTACTTGTTACCGCACATTAGAGGTCTTGAAAGTGCAAGTGATATATGGAATGCTTTGGAGGAGCATTTCCAAAACACCACAAAGTCAAGGAAGGCATCTTTATGGGCAGAGTTTACCACATTCAAGAAGAAGGCCTCTCAATCCATTTCTGATTATGTAACAAGGATGAAGGACATTGCAAATGCATTAGGAGCAGTTGATGAAGATATTGAGGAGGATAAATTGTTAAGGCAAATCCTCACAGGTTTGAGAGGTGATGAGAAATGGAAGCCATTCATTTTGTCTACTAAATTGTCACTAGATCATTTTACTCCTGATTTAAATCAGTTGCTTGGACACATGCTAACCTTTGAGCAGGATGTCAAAGGTGAAAGTGATAAGAGTGCAGGTCAAGCAATGTATTCAAAGGATAAGAAGAAGAATAGCAAAGGGAAGCAACAAGTAAATGAAGATGAAGGTACAACTAGCCAAGCTAACTTCCTAAGAGGAAGAGGAGGTAAAGGAAGAGGAAGAGGTAGAAGTAATAAAGATGGAGTCAAAGCTTGTTGGATTTGTGGTAAGACAAATCACTTAGCTCATGATTGTTGGCATAAGAATCAGAATAATGGTGGTGGAAGAAATGCAGGTAGAGGATTCCAAAGCCAATCCTACAACAATACTTACTACAATTATGCTTCAGATCAGAAGGAGGATTCAACCTTGATAATGAATGCAACTTGTGAAAGGCAAACTGAAGACCAAAGAGTCTTCTACATTGACTTAGGGTGTAGCAATCACCTGAGTGGCACCATAGCTTTGATGACTAATTTGGAGAACAAGGTAACTAATCATGTAGTTCAAATAGGTTAGAATACAAAGCATAATGTGAAGTCAATTGGATCAGTGAAGGCCAAGGATGGAAGTACTCTTTTGAGTAAGGTTTTGTATGTTCCTACAATTCCAAAGAATCTGATAAGTGTAGGGCAAATTGTTGAAAAAGGTTATGAAGTAAGGTTTGCTAATGATGGAGTTTTTGTGGAAGACCCTAGCAATGGGTATAAACAAATTGTTTCAGGGAAGAAAGAAGGAAGACTATTCACATTGAAGATAAAGGTAATGTTGTTCATGCCTTGTTTACTTATGGAGGACATAAGATCTCTGAGTGAGATCTTTTGCACAAAAGGCTTGGACATTTCAATGAAAGAGGTATTAAAGATATGGTTAACAATGGTTCAGTGCTTGGATTGCCTAATGTTGTAGGTCAACATATGACATACATATGTGAGGCATGTCAATTAGGTAAGGCTCATAAGCAATCTTATTCCAAGCATGGTTTCATGTATTCAAAGAAGCTTGAATTGGTACACACAGATGTGTGGGGACTGTCACAAGGAAGGAGATAAGGAAGAGAGCTCACACACACACTCTCAATCTCAAGGAGAAGCACACACACAGATTGAGGCAAGGAAGAATGATCTTCTTCTTCTTCTTCTATTACATAAAAAGGAATGTGCAAGAATGACTTAAAAACAAGAATACAACAAGTGCAAAATATAAAGATCAGTACATAAGGAAAAACCTAATGTCCGCGAATGAGTGATCTCGCAAGAAACAAATGTGCCATCACTCTCGATAGATAAATCTAATAAAGCTCAATGAAGTATCCCTGACATATACTGGCATGACCACTATACATGTCAAAGAAATGAAAAACTGGTATGTGTCATCCTGGATCATCACATGTTGAGCTTGATATCTTAACACTCCCCCTCAAGCTCAACACCATATCATGTAATCCAAGCATCTCCTGAAACTTCTTCAACTTCTCAGCTCCAAGTGCTTTGGTGAAAATATGAGCAACCTGCTCACCTGTTCTCACATAAACAAGATCAATATCACCTACTAATACCTTCTCTCTGATGAAGTGATAATGTACCTCGATATGCTTTGTTCTAGCATGGAAAACAAGATTCCGTGCTAACTGTATGCTGCTAAGCTTATCGCAATAAATAGTGATAGGCTTTCGTACTTCCACACCTAAATCTGCAAGTAATATCTCCAGCCATGATGCCTCACATGCTTCCATTGCAGCACCTCTATACTCAGCCTCTGTACTCGACAAAGCAATAGTGGTTTTGCTTCTTGCTGCTTCATGTAACAGCTGCACTCCCAAGTGAGAATAGAAAACCACTAGTAGATCTTCTATCTGGAATGCTACCAGCCCAGTCTGCATAAGTGTATCCGTAAACCTACAAATCTACACCAGCCTCATAAAACAATGCATAATCCAAAGTATCACTCACATAACATAGAGTGCACCTTAGAGCATCCAAACGTGGCTTCCTGGGAACCTGCATAAACTGACTTTCAAGTCCAACAGTATTACTTAGATTAGGCCTTGTAATTGTGAGATATATAAGACTTCCCACAATTTTCCTGTACATGGTACCATTTTCCAATGCTTCACCTGATGTAGTATCCAACTTCAAATTCTGATCTAATGGCATAGAAATTGGCTTACAATCAGCCATACCATACTTTTGCAGCATATTCATGGCATATTGCCTTTGCGACATCCATATTCTTGTTTTTGTATGTATAAACTCAATGCCCAAGAAATAGCACAACCAACCAAGATCTTTCATGTCAAATTCCTGCATAAGAAGTTACTTTACCTCTTTGATGCTTCCTTCATTATCACCACCTACAATCAGGTCATCAACATAAATAGCCACAATAGTGATGCCATCATCAGCCTTCCTTGCATATAGTGAGTGATCTGCATCACACATAGAAAACCCAATGCTGGTTAAGTAATCAGCAATCCTTGCATCCCATGCACGAGGGCTTGCTTCAGCCCATACAAAGCCTTTTGCAACCTGCAAACATATTCTGGATGCGTTGAATCTTCATATCCTTGTGGCTGGTCCATATATACTTCTTCCTGTAACTCACCATGTAGGAAAGCATTCTTCACATCCATCTGATGCAAAGTCCATCCTTTTGTTGTAACTAATGCAACAAGTGTTTTGACAGTAGACATTTTAGCTACAGGACTGAATGTTTCCTCATAATCAATGCCATATGTTTGTGCATATCCTTTAGCTACCAATCATGCTTTATACCTACTTATGCTACCATCAGCATTATGCTTTACCTTGTAAACCCATTTGCAGCCTATGGGTTTCTTTCCTTGCGGCAATGGAACCAGCTTCCATGTATCATTTCCATAAAGTGCAGCCATCTTCTCATCCATAGCTTTTTCCCAATCTGCAATTCCAATTGCATCTTCAAAGCAAGAAGGTTCAACATCTTCGATTACCTTTGACGAGCCATATAACTATCATATGTCAATTGCTGCATTGAATTTCGCATCCTCCTAGATCTTCTTGGTCCTGGGTCATTTCTCCTTGTATCATCTGCATGTGCCCTTCTTACT
Source organism: Ceratopteris richardii (assembly GCA_020310875.1). Classification (NCBI taxonomy): domain Eukaryota; kingdom Viridiplantae; phylum Streptophyta; class Polypodiopsida; order Polypodiales; family Pteridaceae; genus Ceratopteris; species Ceratopteris richardii. The sequence goes on along the minus strand of CM035441.1, from coordinate 107,184,899 downwards.
CTTGGAGTCTTCATAGAGGGCAATCCAAGTTCCTCGTCAAGACTCTTTTTTGAATCACGTGAAACTCCATCAACGTCTTCAAAACTTGCACATGTTTTATGACTAGCAGAAAGCTTTTATTTACCTTTCTTGGATGTATTTGATGAATCTGCTGGACTAAAATATCCACGTAATCTTCCACTCCATGGATTTGAGTTGGAACTATTGCTTGGTGATGCATCCGGTCCACTCAAAACCTGAGATTTTGCACTTGATTTTCACCATTTCCTTTGTCATTTGGTTCAAGACTCAGTCCTTCTTTGGCATCTGCATAGAAGCTTGACATTTCATCAAATACCACATCTCTGCTCACCTTTACCTGTTGTGTGAGTGGGTTATAACATTTATATCCCTTTTGCTCAAGGGAGTATCCAATGAAGACACACTTTTCTGCTTTTGGATGAAGCTTCGTCCTCAATTCATCTGGGACATGTACATATGCAATACAGCAAAAAACTTTCAGATGTGATAAGTTTGGCTTTTTACCTGTAAACTTCTCTTCAGGTGTAACTTGATGTACAACAGTAGTTGGAGTTCTGTTCATGATGTATACAACAATATGCACAGCTTCTGCCCAATAACAATGAGGCACATTCTTCTCAGCTATCAAAGCTCTTGCTATTTCTGCAATATGTCTGTTTTTGCATTCAACAACGCCATTCTGTTGTGGTGTGTACCTGCATGAAAAATGACGCCAAATTCCATGATTTTTTAGAAAACTGCTGAACTCATTTGACATGTATTCACCTCCTCCATCAGATCTTAATGTCTGAATGTACTTCCCTGTCTGCTTTTCCACCATAGCTTTAAAATTCTAGAAGTGAGTGAACACCTCGCTCTTCTCTTTCATGAAATATACCCATACTTTGCATGTATGGTCATCAATGAAAGTAACATAAAACTTGCAACCGCCCAGATGTGGTCTTTGCTGGACCCAAACATCTGTATGTACTACTTCTAGTACATTCTCACTAACATGCTTGTCATGTGGAAATGATGCTCTTCACTGTTTACCAAATTGACATGCTTCACATACCTTTTGCACTTCTGCAACTTTGAAATATGGTAGTCCATGGATAATCTCCTTTGACTGCATCAATTTCAGCCTTCGTAAGTTTGCATGTCCAATCCGTTTGTGCCACATCTCTATATCTGCAATAACTCCTGCACCTTTTGCAAACATGGCTGCATTCATTTCAGGAAATCTTCACAGTTAAGGTGAACATCCTACCCACTTTGTTTCCTTTGGCAACAAGTCGTCCATCTTGCTTGTACTCTTCTACATATAATCCATCAACATTGAACCTCACTTGTAATCCCTGGTCAACCATTTGTCCAATAGAAACCAGATTCTTTTTTATATTTGGAACATGCAGCACATCAGCAAGATGTTTTACCTTCTCGTCCTCCATAGACAATGCTATGTTTCCTGTATGCTCAATAGGATGCGATGTTTCATCACCTGTTTCAACATATCCAAGAACTGGCATTTTTTGCAAACTACTAAACCATTCTGCATGACTAGTCATGTGATTTGAAGCACTTGAATCAACATACGAGACATTATCATTCGATTTTGAAACTCTAGCAGACATTGTATTCATCATGTGATGTTGAACCATGAATAGCTTCTCAGAATCATCTGCACTTGTGGATGCATAGTTATTTTGCTGCCTTCTATTATTTCGATTCTTCAACCTGCAATCACGTTCAAAGTGTCCAAGTTTACCACAATTCCAACATCCTTTATTGTCATTACCTGAATCATTTCTTTGGAAATTTCTGTGGCCTCTTTGGCTCCCCCTGCCTCGAAATTGTCCTCTTCCTCCTGCATGATTTTGTTGTTGACTTTGGTCTTGGTTACTATTTCCTCTTCCACTTCCAAAGCCTCTACCTCTGCCTCTTCCTCTGCCAGAGTAGAATACCTGCTCAAAACTGAGCTTTCCTTGGGAGTTTCAATCCTCACCAAGATTCTTTTCTTCAACAATCAGTATAGATACCAGATCAGCAAAATTCAAAATATTTTCCTTGGTCTGTATGGAAGTTCTGAATTGCTTATATGTAGCTCCTAAACCACGAAGACACACTTCCACCTTATCATCATCATCTACATTCACGCCAATAGATGCAAGTGACTCACATATGCTTTTGATTTTCAAGGTGTAGTCACTTACCGACATGCTCTTCTTCTCCAATGTATGCAGCTCGTTCTTGAGCTGCAATTTTCGTGCCTTTGTATTGGTCTCATACAATGTGACCAAACTATTCCAAGCCTCTTTTGGAGTCTTGGCATCCTGTATGTGTCCAATCATGCTATCCTATATGCTAACAGATAGCCAGTACATTACCTTTCGTGCTCCTTGATTCCATTCCTCATGTGCTCTTACCTGATCTGCAGTCCGATTCCTTTCTGGCAACTGCGGAGCATTTTCATTCTCTCCTTCGATGTACTTCCAGTAACCTTTTCCCATTAGGAAATTCGTCATTCTGAATCTCCAAGCATGGAAGTTATTCTTGTCCAGCTTATCACTCATAAGCTGACTCATTCCATCTGTGTTTGCCATTTTTGCAGCAATTCACAACACTGCAAAACACTACAAGTAGCACTTCTGCTTGAACACTGCCGCACTATGATGTGACAGTTTGATCTCAGAAAAACATAGTTTTCGTGTATCAACAGTACACGAAATCGCTTGAAATTCTGGATCTGGAATATATGAGTGTTGTCGAACACAACACAAGTTACAGTTTCTGAAAATGACTTGATTTTTCTATGGGCCCCACCTTACGGGCTCGAAATAGATGTTGAGATGGCTCCAAAACTTCGATCTGACAAAAATGAGTAACCCTAAAGGGATAACTCACGAAAATATTTTGAGCTCTTCTACCTCCACGCCGATTTTCGTAGCAAATGGAGGTCGTTTGTAAATCGTGTTTTCTCCACGCCTTGCTGCGTACTCTTCACCGTCGCCTTCTCCACGAGCTCTCTACAACCACATTGGCTCTGATACCATGTCATGAGGAAGGAGATAAGGAAGAGAGCTCACACACACACTCTCACTCTCAAGGAGAAGCACACACACAGATTGAGGCAAAGAAGAATGATCTTCTTCTTCTTCTTCTTCTTCTATTACATATAAAGGAATGTAAAAGAATGACCTAAAAACAAGAATACAACAAGTGCAATATATAAAGATCAGTACATAAGAAAAAACCTAATGTCCGCGAATGAGTGAGCTGGCAAGAAACAAATGTGCCATCACTCTCGGTAGATAAATCTAATAAAGCTCAATGAAGTATCCCTAACATATACTGGCGTGACCACTATACATGTCAGAGAAATGAATGCGCTACATACTCTATCTCTAGAAGAAATAATTGAGTCTTATCTAGATTTATAAACAACTGATTTTCCTTTTATTTATCTAATACTACCTTAAATGACTCTCGTGCTCATGTAAAGACCTACTATACACTAACAAGCCATCTACAAACCTACAATAAATTTACAAATGAAGGGACGTAGAATATTATTCATTAACATCATAAAGCTAAAAGGTGCATTAGTCAAACCAAATTGCATAACTAAATACTCATAATGCTCAAAACGGTCCTGAAAGTTGTTTTATGTACATTCTTCTCTTTGGCTCTAATTTGATGGTAGCTACTCTTCAAATCTATTTGATTATATAAAATTGCTCCACTTAGAGCATCAAGAAGATCATGTATTATGGGCATAGGGTATATGTGCTTGATGGTAATATTATTGAGTGCTCTATGGTCACACACATTCAATAATACCCATCTTCCTTCTTTAGTAGAAGAATAGGTACTATAAAGGGCGAATAATGGGGCTTGATCAACCCTTTTTTCATGTAATCGTCCACAAGCTTGTAGATTTCATCCTCCACCTACAAACTCATATGAAATGGTGCGGAGAATCATACCTGAAGTACAAAAGGGATCACCATCCCTGGAAAATTCCTAGTGCATTGGGAACACCTCCGGGTAGTAGTGGTGACAGACAATCGTTGGAAGGAAAGTGAGAAATCTGGGCTAGTGGAGTACCACCTCCGCATTTCCTTGTGCAATGATTACAGGGTATACTAGAAGTGCAACCAACCCCATCTGTGGAAAGTAAGATTGGTGAAGTAAGCACTGGTTCCGGTGACAGTGTGGAAATTTCCGGTAGCAATTTGTGGAATTTCGATGGAACCTCGGATAATTTCGGGGCTGGTTTGCAAAATTTTGGTGAGAGTTCTATTCTCGGTTCTTATTTTGAGGGAACTAGTGTATTGTTGGATGAAAGTTTTGGTGAAAAGCTCACTTCAGAAGTCCATTACGATGAAGGGAAGTTGGGTGTAGGCATGTGGGAACGACTTAACAATATCCAATTATCGGAGAGCGTGCAAGACGACGCTGACAACACAACAGCAATTAGATTTAACTCATTCAAATAATTCGGTAGTAACATTTCCTCTTGGTTTAAACACCATGAGTGGTTCGCAACAGCAACATCACCAACAACAACATCAATAGCAACATCAACATCAACAGCAGCAGCAGCAGTAGAAGGCCACACTACCATGACCGATACCCGCTGGACATCCTTTTGGTGCACTATTATGGTGTATTCCACCTCATGAAGTTCCTTAGATTATTGACATGGCCCATTCTACTCCTTTCGGTGGTCATTTTTTGGTCGATCTTACTTACCGAAAAATTCTGCATAGTGGCTTATGGTGGCCCACTATGCAGCGTGATATTGCTACTTCTATTAAAACGTGTGATGCTTGCCAACGATCGGGACAACCTTTACAACGGCATCATTTTCCACTGCATCCTGTTGCTCCCCTTGAACCTTTTCAAAAGTGGGGCTTGGATTTCATTGGTCCCATTACACCTCCGGCTACAATTACTAATCATCAATATATACTTGTACGGATTATGCTACTCGGTGGGCAGAAGCTTGGGCTTTACGGTCCACCACTGCATCAATGGTGGTCACATGTTTGATGAATGATGTGTCCCCTCGGTTCGGTCTTCCCTTAGAGATTGTTTCGGATCAGGACACACATTTTGTTAATTCCTTACTGCAAGTGCTTACTCACACCCTACAGGTTGTTCATAAATTTAGCTCTCCGTATTATCCTGGGGCCATTGATCTTGCTGAAAGTACCAATAAAACTCTACTTAACATGCTCAAGAAATTAGTTATGGAATGTCCGGAGCATTGGGATCAATTCCTTCCTTCAGTCCTGTGGGCATACCGTACTACGTACAAAGTGGCTACAGGGAATACGCCTTTTAAATTGGCATATGGGTTGGAGGCCATTGCACCCATGGAGTTGGTGGTACCTAGCCTCACGGTGGCAGTAGAACATAATCTCTTATCGGAGGAATCCTTTCCTTTCCGGTTGGATGTGTTGCGGTCCTTGGATGAACAATGCTGGGAAAGTTTTCTAATGCTACAAGAAGTCCAACTGCGACAAGCCAAGACACATGATCAATTTCTCCGCACTCCTATTTTTACCAAAGGATAATTAGTTATGTTCTATAATGCTAAGTCTAATCGTTCAACGGGCAAGTTCAAACTTCGGTGGTTTGGTCCTTACCGTATTGAATTGCAAGTTGGACCTGCTACGTTCCGGTTATCCATTTTAACTGGTACCCTTCTCCCTAAGTTGATCAATGGATCAAAGCTCCATCCCTATTATCCCACGCCTTCTTCATCTTGATGGTTTATCGGTATTTTTATTCTCTGCCCGGTTTATACCACTGTTCTGGCTCGACGTTCCTTTCCAAGTTAAGCGTTTTGATTGATCGATTGATCGTAAAAAGTACATCATATGTGGGATAAGTCTCCTTTCAGGAGACTTATCCCACATATGATGTACTTTTTAGAGACCCTCCCAAATCTATATAAGGAGGGCCTCTCACCCTCATTTGTACTTGGTTAGAAGCTTGAGGAGCCTACTCCATGCTCTTGGCAAGCTCATTTCTAATCCACATGAGTTTACCCATTTCATGGTCTACTCATTTTGTGTCTCACACATTCTTTGTTTTGTGAGAGTACTTTAATTTTCATTTTGCTTCTGCATGCGTACTCTCTACATGGTATCAGAGCAACAGTGGAGATCTTGGTGGTTCTTTTGGTGGTGATTTTGGAGGTGATGATGGTGTGTGGCAACATTCTTTTGGTGGTGAAGGTTTCATCATCATCTTCATGCTTTGATAGCGTTTTGAATGTCATTTGCCCTCCCACCCACCCTTCTACCACTCTTTCCCACCCTCCCACCTTTGCTCGTTATGCTTGTGGATGTGCTTCATGGTCTTCCAACCTTCCTTATGCCATTTCGGATGCATTTCCACATTTTATAGTGCTTATAAGCACTCTTTTGCATACAAATTTGTGGTCAAGTTCACGGCATTGGTTATTAATCTCACCTCTGTTTGAAGTGTTAATAAACACTCGTGTGTCGCTTCTTAATAGTACATCCATGTTAATGTATTATCCACCTAAGATATAGGACTCTGTCATGTCAACCCTCTGTTTGCTCCAGACTTAATTTCTGGGCCAAATCCGTTGAGTCTCGCTGATGAAAAATATCCAATTCCTGGTCCTCTTCGTCATCTTCGAGCATAGCATGCGCAATCTGTTCTGCAAGTCGAGAGACGTATTCATATTCCCCATCATCACCTTTGTCTATTGACTCTATCAATCAGCTGTGCAGACGTAACTCCAAGGCTTGAATAGGGTGCGATTGAGGGAAGGGATTGCTCAAGTGCAGTGACCATTATTTTAATTTTTTCAAAACAAGCACAACTCAAAACACAAACATAAAAAGAGTGCAACAAACAGAAAGGGAAGTCCACGAAGCTATTCCACTATGGGATAGGTGTAGAAGCGACAAAACTGAACCTTGCCCGGTTATGAACTCTGTTCAGACTGACAACAGGGAAAGCACTTTCAAACTGCAGCACCTATGAACTGGAACTCGCTTATAATCAGGTCCTGGAAAAGGAAAGAATGTCTAATGTCTTCTAGGAAAGGAACGTGCATCTGAAGGCACGAGTACAGATGGCAGATGTTTCTCTTTTGGAAGAATTCTTATCTGGCTGCCGATGTCCTTTCACATTTGCTCAATGATCTTGCCATTTTTTCCGAGCAAACAACCAATATAGATCTTCGAAACAAGAAGACAAACACTTACAGGCTGCGGTGGCTCATCTTCATCATCTACCTCTGTAATCTTGAGAAAACCTTCAACATAGCTTCTTGAGCAGCGCATACGTAGTATCCGTTCTCTCAAGACTGATCAATAGAAGAGCTGACAAGTACAACGTGTTCTTCAGAACCACTCACAGGGTCCTCGACTTTGATCTTGGATCTGCACTCTGTTCTTAGCGCTTTGATTATGGAACCACCTTTCCCAATAAGGCTACCAACCTTGCTAATTGGGCAAAGAATGCGATAGTCGGTCTCTTCCGCTTGTAAGGAAGGCTCAGTGGTGGAGCTTGGATGCTTCTTTTGTGTGTTGTTCTGCTCGCTTGCATCATCATCATCATAAAACGGCCGCTTACCGTAGGAGCCATTGTAGCTGTCCATCAGAGAAGAGGGGTAGAGTGACTGATAGTAGGCCAAGTTTATGCAACCTACGGGATTGAGAAGCTTACCTTATGAAGCTGGACCATTGTTTCGGAAGCCACTGTGCACCTCAAAAAAGACGCACACACAGTAGTGTGTATCTGCGCACTGTCCGGGTGCTGCCAAATTGGCCTTGAACTTTGTCAGGTGAGAGAGAGGGGGAGAAAATGCTAACTATAGCATCCTCATTCATGATGGTATGCTGGATTCACTGCACCTGACCGACGACCTACTACAAGTCACGTGGAATCATCAATTCTGGCATTCTGTGGTGTATAGAGTTGCAGCATTGCAGAGTCGTAGATTTGCCATCACTAAGATGTCCATATTCTCTGTGCATGTATGGTGGCCTAATCCCTTGTATTTTTCATTGGATTCAATGTATTCAACCAATGATAGGTGTCCACGCATTACCAATGACATATAAGGTTTTCACTTATATATTTCTTCATTAATTATTCCAAGTCACATCACTGAGGTAGTTAAATTAAAAGGTGTGCACTTCTCTAATGGGTAATTTTTGAACCAGACACCCATTCCACTTTGTCCTTGGCAAATTATCTCCCAAAGGAATTATTTCCACTTTCCAAGGGTAAGTGCCCTACCTTAGTGAAATCATTCCTAAGTATTACTTTGTACTTGCTCAAGGGTTTCCACTCCACCTTTGATACCTTACACGGCCCTCCTTTGTATTTCTCACAAGGGCCTCTCTCTCAACACCAATTGGCACTAAGTGCCCTCTCTTGTAAACTCAAGCAATAAAAGAAAAAGCTGCGTGTGTTCTTCTGTGGGTTGGAGGCTACTCTAAGCCCACCCACAAGCTGTCTCCAAGTGTCTAAGCCTACTCTGAGGCTCCATTGGTGTACAACCGGCTACTCTGAGCCCTCCTCTCACATCGACATATCTTGGTGTTGTACAAGTGCAGGGCTACTCTAAGCCCCTCTCCCCTCCCCAAGAATTTTAAGTGTGGTGTCCAAGCTTTGTAATTATTTTGAAGCGGTATTTTTGGCAGGTATCTTTGATAGTGTTTCTAAACACTTTACCCTCGAAGCTTTGTAATGACCAAAAGTGAAGGTAGCTCATCATCTATGGCTAACTTCTTACCCTCTTTCACTCCTATTTTTATGCCTAAGGATGAACGCCTCAATGGACAAAATTACAATCTATGGAAAGATGTCATGCGCGCCTATCTCTACACGAATCTTCTTCATGAGGTAGTAGATGGGTCAGAACCGGAACCCAATAGGGGTACCAACTTAGACAATTGGCATGTGTGGAATGTCAAGGACAAAAGGGCTTTAGGTCAGCTGTTACTTGCCTGCGACGAACTGACAAAAGGACATATCACTGCCTGCAAGACGTCCAAGGATGCTTGGGATATGTTAGCCGCTTTGTATGAAGACAAGATCCCTTCGAAGATAAATGCATTAGAGGCTGAGGGGGAGATGTTCTTAAGTGGGCATATATTTTCGCCATTACACTAGAGCTATCAAAACCATTATGTATATGTACACAACATTTTGGCTTTCCCCACCTAGGATCATTTCACGATACCACAGAATCGCATTTGGTTTGGGTGATACATAGAGAATACGGGACCCCAAACTATCGATCTTGCTAACTAGATTCAAGACCAATTGTATTTAGCATAGCAAAGATGGGCACAAAAGAGAGTCATCCATGGCTGTTGTGTCATCACAAGAACTGTATACATGTGCCTAGCCTATGATATACCAATTGACCATGCTATGGCCAGTGAAGAGCTAAAGCAGTTTTGAGGTACTTCCAAGAAAGCCCATAAATCAAGCAAGGCAAAGGCAGGCAAGCGCATGAGGGACATGATTCCATGCTTACAGGTTCTTGAATCACCCTCACCTCAACCCTCTCCTCAGCAATCTCCCACGGAGCCTCTAGCATTATCATCTATACATATTTATCTATCACATCCCATAGTAACTAAAGGCACCACCAGTGTTGTGCTCAACCCTAAAGCCACTCCCATCACCACCACTCAAGCTGCTACCACAGAAGCCAGGGAGATCCCCACCACCATTGGTGCAAAAGCATTCACATTTCCCATACCTAACCTCAAGGCCGAACCTATCAATACCATGTTTGATTTTGAAATGCAAGATGCAATTTCCAGCGAGTTTCAGTTCTCAAAAGCACAATTCTTCTCACAAGAATATGAACGACCAAGCTATCCCACCTCACCACCTGATCAAGGATGAGAACAAGTAGTGTCAAGCTCAGATGAGGAAGATAGAACAGAAACTGATGACGAAGAAGGTGATGATGAAGAAAGCCAAAACACTCAAGACTCGCAAGATGATGACCGACATGAACAGCAAGAGTAGCAGACTGAAGCTTAGGGTGATACTAGCACACATGAAGAGGACACATTCAATGCCACCGCATACACAATTAGAAGCTATATCGCAATATGCAAGTTGTGTTGGTGAGTCAACAGATCTCAGAAGAGCAAAGTAAGGAAATTCTACAACAAGAACTAGCCAACGAAGGATTCGAGGCTTCCTTTGTCAAAGATCAATGAATTAGTCAAGTCAATAGGTGTAGTAGAAGCACTTCACTTTCTAAAGAGAAATTGACCCTCGACGCATCAGATGAATGTCAATGCCCGACCAATACATCTGTGTTCCAACATACGCCTAGTCCTCTCGACAACCAGAAGAAGCACGACTAGTCGCTGAGTCACCACCAGCAGGAGAAACTATTATCGTTGACTCCCCTCCACAACCCTCAACATCCATACATGTAACTGCTGTGGAACTCACCTCTACATTTGTTGAAACCCTTCCTTCTCCTATATATCCGCCTTCCCTATTACACCCCAACTCATCTCCATTAGCCCAACTAACATCGAGTGTTGTAGTTGTAGCTATAGTACATCCAGTGTCCCAAACTCCCACTACAATTTTTACACCTATTACCTCAACAATAGTTTCCCCCATTTCACTTAATCCTTTCCTCACCCCTTCCATTTCTTCCTTTCCCCCTCCTCCATGACCCATTTTTCCATTTCCTCAACCGATGACTTTCTCATCCATATCCCCTCCTAGTCCTAGTACATTACCTCAACCATCCCGTCCACATCAATCAATCCTTGAAACTCAACGTGTAATGTATTCATCCACATTTGTAAGTCTCATATTTACACCCACACAATCACACATGATCATGCCACTCTTCACTATTAGTCCACTAGATACCACTTCAAGTGGTATGGATATTTCACCACCCACTGCACCACCTCTCACATCCACCACTTCATCACACAGTCTTACCACACCACATTTTTCCACTCTCACCATAGCATTCACCATCCCATATCCATTTCCCATTCCCCCTACATCAACCACATTTCATCAGATGTTCATGTGTATGCATCAAGTGAAGGATGAGTTTGCCAACTTAGGATGCAATTATCAGGCTTTGCAACAGAATATGATGCAACTACTGTCTCAACTCAATTCATTGACCATAGAGAATGCATCCTCAATGCATGTAATCAGGAACTCTGTGATGCATATCATTCAAAGGAAGTGGGGTTTGAGAAAAAGACGAAAGAGACTCTTATAGAAACAGAAGAATAGCTAAAAGTCCAAATTGTACGGAATGCAAAATGTTGACAAGAAATATGGGACTCCTGAGAAGACATCTAGCAGCAACAAAAGAAGAAAATCAACACTTACAGGACAAAAACAGACAGAATTTTGAAGTTTCTATGGACAGACCAGATGAACCACTTAATTCGAGCAGATTTAAAGGTATCCCATCTGAAACCATGCAACTACTCCTTGACGATCACACATGTTTGTTAGAAGATTACGACCGATTAAACAAGGATTATCAACGAATAAAAAGTTAGAATTCCACCTTACAGCTACGGCACAAAATGTTCAAGAAGTCACACTGCTAGAGATCATGGAAGAATTAGTCACATTATGAGCATGTGTACTAGACCTACAAGCTCAAGTTACAGATCATT